>JAKSZT010053887.1:61378232-61669472 GCA_026826555.1 Tolypeutes matacus | reverse complement strand
AAATAAATAAATAAATAAATAAATAAATAAATAAATAAATAAATAAAAGTTGTGGATGCTGTGTTTAGTCTGGGTTGTTTTTGTTTTTGTTTTGCCTTGTTTGGTTTCTGTTTTTGATCTTTTGTTGTTTCCTTGGCTAGCAAAAAAAGAGACAATTCTACTGACACTAGAGACACCAGAGAAATGTTTAATAAAGAGTACAGTTACATGCAACACCATTTCATATTTGCAGAAAGACGTGGAAAACTTGATCATTTCAAAGTCATGAAGCATCTCTCTTCCCTTAGCTTTAAAGCAGTCCTTTTTGCGGGGACAAGGAGTTAAGTATTACATACATTGCACATAAAAATTCTGGGCGTAATTTTATTCCGTGTTAACATTATTGCCATTGCCACTGTCAACAGTCAAATTAATTTTTAAAAAGGTACATTTCAAAACAATGTCTTTTTATATATCTGTTACATGATTATTCAAATATTTCACCAACATATTAACTTTCTTACTCTCAATATTTTTGCCCCAAGACAAAAGCTTAACTTTCTCCAGAAATGTCCCTCCGTCCTCGCCTCCCCCCCTCCTCCCCCAGTGAATTATTCACTTTTGGTTTGCTAGCAGAACTGCATTTGTCTCCCAAATGTCTTAATCGTCTCGGAAACCTTGGATAAAATAAAGTAAAACACTTCTTCCGTCATTTCATCTAACACACTCCTTGTTTTTAAAAGCTGTCAAGCTTCAAAGATAGCTCTAGAAAAAGAAAAATTCCTTTCGCTGGACTTTAGAGAAAGGCCCTTTCAAAACACCAACAGCAAAGAAGGAAGAAAAAAAAATCCCCACAATCTAGCCAAAGGGTCCGTATGTGACTTTCTCGCGCAGCAGCACACGATGTTGGACAGCAAAGCTGTTACTTGGCAAGGCGGAACTCGGCCGAAAGCCGCTCCAAAGTCGCGTGGCCGGTGCCAGCAATTCAGATTTTGGCAACCCCACCTTCTGGTCCCTGATACAGACGGACAGACAACACCGAGGGAAGGGAAGAGCGCGAGGAAAAGAGGCCGACAGCCGGCAGAGACCCACCGAAGGCCGACGACCCACCCCAGAGACGCGTCCGGACGGCACAGTTCCACAGGAGGAACAAGGAAATCGCCAGTCTTAGCAACATAGATAAGCAGCAGGGCTCCGCGGGACTGCGGGCAAGTAGGAAAAGAAGGCTGGGACGGGGTGAGGGGGGGCGCCCTGGAGAAGGGGTGCCAAGACAGGAAACTGTCCGAAGTTACAAACTATGCAAATCGCCAAGACTTTTTTTTTCAAAGCGAGTTCTCTTACCTTAATATTTCTATGGCCTCAACTCAGCGATAAAAGACAATCACAGAAGAATTAAAACAAACAAAATAAAATAAAGACTCAGCAGCCCCCAGCTTTCCTGCACGAAAATCCTCTCACACGATCCCGAGCAACATTTCGAGAGGTAAAAAAGCCTCGCGTCTCGATTTCCAATGGATCTCTGATAACTTTGTCCGTTTCTAGGATCTGCTCGCCGGGACCACGCGTTTCAGATTTATTGTCCGCCAACAATATATTTTTAAGACCAGAAATGAAGTCTCCTCTCGTCTGGGTCACCCGGGTTTGGCGTGTTTTGGCTTTTTTCCCCCTCCTAAATGAGCTCGGAGCTATTCCTTCTGGTTCACATCACCTCCCTCTTTTCTCACTTTCTCTTGCTCTTATCAGCCCGATGTGTAATGAAAGTTATCTGAAACCCACTAAAACTTCTTCCACTTCTGTCTCCCAGTTCCAAGGGGTGGGGGGGGGGCGGCCTGGAGGAGGAGAGTTTGAAAAGGTGGGGAGCCTAGGGAGGCGAGGGCAATTCTAACCCCTTTCAGATCCTCCACAGCGCCTTCTTCGGTCCTAGACCCTCACGGGATCGTCTCCTCTCACAACTCCAAGCTCAGCCGCCGGGTTTCTATTTCATGAACTGTCTCTTTAAAGAGGATCTGCTCGGCCATCCAGAAAGAACCCGGGGCGAGGGAGAAAGGGAGCTATCTCCCTTTCTCCCTCAGAGTGATCGGAAGCCAGGGGGGCTCCGCTTTCAGTAAATTTTTAAAGTGACAGCAGCCTCCTCTGGCGGGAGAGGTCACAAAAAGGTCGCCAAGACCCAAGTCCTATAGGGACAGACTGATTATGGATGCACCATCCCCCTTAAACATGTAGATTTCTCCGGGTAAACAACCAATGGGGAGATCTCGCCAGGCAGGATTTCTTTCCCCAGGGAAATATCCTCTGTTACGATGTCCTGAAAGCACAAGTGTGTGTGTGTGTGTGTGTGTATGTGTTGGGGGATGGGGAGCGATGAGGTGGTGAAGTGCTTTCAGGAGTGTGAGGGTGTGCCCAGAGCCAGGCTGGGAGGGGGGGGTCGGGGGGGGGGCAGCTGGAAGGTGCGAGGATGAGGCTGAGGGTAAGTAAAGGGGCTCTGTCTCCTACTGAACATTATTTTAGAAATCCTCAGAAAACAGCGGCCTACCGAATGAAATGTTGACATGTACCTTTCAGATTTCTTAAACATCTTTAAAACACACTGAAATTCATACTTAATTTATTCCTTCCATTATTATAGTTAGGTGAACAGAAGAAGATGCTAAATTTTCAAATCATATATTTTTTCTTAGAAGGATTTTGAAATTTTGAAACATTATTTGCCTATAACCTGCCCAATTATTATAAAATCTTAAAAAGATTGAGGACTGTCTGGTGAGCTTTTGCCATTTTCGTTCATACAATTAATTATAAGACATGAATGCCCAGGAGTGGAAATAAGCAATTGACAACTCAGTTTGTGTTTAAAGTTTTAACATCATAAATGCCGCTTTTGGTACTCAGTGCTATACTGTATTTCATAACTTTCTTGTATATATGGTCAATTTTTATCAACACGGTTCAGAAAAGACATTGAAAGAAAGAATATAAGGAATGTATAGAAAAATAAAAGGGTATGGATTTACTTATAGCCAAACTTGGAAAATTCAGTAAAAGCCACAGGTTAAATGGAAATGCCTTTTTATCACAAAACTCCATTCATAAAAACAAATGGACAAAATCCAACTGGTTCCCAGATTAACAATGGAAAGTTAAGCAAAGTAAGGGAGCCAAGGGACACGGAGTGGGGAGTGAAGGGGCTGAGTTGAGGGAGAGGGGCTGAGGAGTGCACTTACATTCAACTATCTACAAAGGGAGACAACACAAGTGCCCCCCACTTCTTGTTTTCTCCAAGAGCAAATAGATATGTAAAATCTAGTAGATCTATATTTTCCCAAAGTGCTGATTTAAAAACAAAAAATAGTAACAAAAGGGAGGGATGTGGGGAAGAGAAAATGACAAGAGGTGGTGACTAATTCGTTTTGGTGGCCTGTTATCTGTGACATTGAACTGTTATTTCAGATAATGGCCATTGTTTGAGGGAAAATCGCACAGCAGTGGTAGGTAGGACAGGAAAAATCCTTTGTAAATAAGCTAAAACCCCGTCAGATATTCCCATAGAGTTCCGCTCTTGAGAACCTTTAAGAGCCCCGGGTTTGCTGCCATTGATTTCCTGCCCTTCCTCAACTTGCCCATTGTCGGAGCCTTTTTTTTTTTTTTTTTTTTTTAATTTAGCCATAAATTGGACCGGCTCAAGCTATGAGCTGTTCTATTTTCTTCCTGTCAGGATGAGGGATTTGTTTTATGATGCATTGTGTATTAAATACAAGTAATCTGGGAGAACCGATTGCTTCAGATACTGCGGCCCGATCAGGGGGTCTGAGAGCCAGCGCCCCAACCCCCTGCCCCAGCCCTGCAGCCCCCTTCCTTGCCCTTTACAAAGCTGCTTTGAAAAGGAGGAAATGTCGGTGGATAAACAAAAGGTTGCGTGGAATCAGTAGCAGGTCCCAGCTAAATTAGGATTTCATACATAGGGCCTTATATCGGGTTTGGGTGGGGGAGGCGGGGCGACTTGCAAGGTCCGGGTGCTTGCAGGTGAGTTAAGATGCCGGTAGATGGCGTTGCGCCCCGAATTAAAGCGCGGTCCCCGCGGCTCCAGCCACCCAGGTGAACCAACCGCCGCCCCGCGCCTTTCGAGCCTCGCTCCGGGAGCGTGCACACTGCAGTCCCGACTCACAGACCCAGGGCCGCTGTGAATCCCGGCCGAGCTAAGGCCGTTTCTAAGCATGAAAATTTCTTTCCCCAATATAGCTGAAATGGGGAATAATTTAGGATCATCTTTATTTATTAATATCATTTTCATCATCAGTCTTTAATTTTTGAATAAATTGCGAGGAAGACTAAAAGGAAATCAAAAGGACCCTTGCAAAGAAGCTAGCAAAACACTACATCTCTCTCTACTTCACTCGCTCCCCCACTTCCTACCCACTCTTTGGTTATGTAACAATAACTTGGCGTAAAGGCAGAGCTACTCCACTTTTTCTAGACAACACAACTTGAAGTTTAAAGAGGGGGTCCTGAAATCCCAGAGTAGCCAGATGGTCCTGCTTCTCTTGAAAGGAGCCTCTTGCTATTTAAATAGGAGTCCTTGAGGAGAAGACCCTGACCCACCTCCCCTCATCAGAAGTGAAACAGAGGAAGAGAGAAAGGACGCTGAGGAAAGTTTTTGTTGGGGGCTTGCCTTTCTCCTTGTTTAGTTTGCCTTCATCAGGAGACTTCTAAAACAATAAATAAATACAAGGAGCCAAATACCACCACCAATTCCCTTTATTCCTTTGGATTTCTGGTGAAATCTGTTTACAGTAGTTCCCAGTTATAAATTAATCTGAAAAAGCCGCTGTCTGCTCAGCAGTAATCAGTAACATGCGTGTTTGGCAGTGTTTAGCGTTGCCCTTGAAATGGGCTATTAAAAATAATGGTTTTACTATAATCTCAGACCAGCTTTAGTATGCAAACTTGTTTCAGGACAGATGATCTAAATATTAAGATGGGAGGACAGGCTGTAACAAATGTACTGTTTTGGAGAAAGCAGAAGAGTGTGTTTGATCAGCAAGGTTGAGAAAAGAGAATCACATTAAAACAAACAAACAAACAAACAAACACGTATTCAGAAGGAATTACTGTTTTTTCTGTCTTGTTCTGTTCATTGTTGTGCACCAGGAAAAAGGCAGTGGAATATATGAGGGTTGAGTGTGAGCTGATAGATTTTTCTGGGAGCTGTAAAGATCCCCCTTTGGCTGATGGCAGGGCTAGGGTGCGAGAGGTTAATGTGTTTTCTTCCTGGTTTGAAAAGGGCATAAACCCTCCTCGGGCCCCTTCCTTCCTCCCCCAGCTGCATGGATGGCAGAATCTTTAAAAGGTCCAAAGATTTCCAATAAGGCCACTGGCTCTGCCTTCATTGTGTAACTGTTTATTTAAAATAAGTTCATATATTAGTTAAAGCCATAAGAAGTTAGTGCTCTAGTATTTGAGTGATTCCCACAAGACTGTAAGCTGATGCCTCTTTTAAGCCTTAAACTTCATGGTCGTCCCAGAAGTAAAAGTTCTGCTAATGGAGACCCTATGGGCATGGTACATTCCAGCACATCATTAAAGGAAAGAAAAGCAGTTCAGCCAAAGCCAGATGAAATGACTGCACTGTCCACTTTTAATAGGCTTCCTGTGGACAAACAGCACTCTAACACTCTGCAGAGGACAATATTTAAAAACAAGACAACTTGCTGGCAGTTTTCAATACCATAAAGTTAATAAAGTATGTTCCCATTCACCCTGACATTATGTTTTAGTTTATAGAGGAAGGCACTTTATAACCTCAGCCCAAGTAGAGTTCCCTTAATTCTGCAGCTGTAGGTTTCCTGAGGTGGCTAAATACAAACTGAAATTTTTGTTTTAACACTGTTTTTTTGTAGCTTTTCAAGAACTTACAAGTGCATTTTTACATTTCTCAAGTGTAGTTGCATTCATGGAGATCCTGTTAAATCCTGTTTCATACAGGTCATGTCAAGAAGCATGAAATAATCTGAGAAATTGACATTTGGCTGAACAATAACTGCCTGCTAATTAAATTAGCTTCGTGTATAGATATTGATGTGTGTTTAAAAAGAAAATCAATGCTTCCTTTTACATGTCAGAATAGGATTTTGTGAAATCTTACCTAACCTCACTGAAACAATGATAAGAAAAAATGTAGTATGTCTTGAGGACTCAAGACACTTTGCATTTATTCACATATAAATATTTTCCCAACACAGAAACTCCTACTTGTGTCTCATTTCTTTCTTTCCAAATTTTCTGTCACCCACAATCTCTTCTCCCAAATCTTTTTATTTAATAGAGTAAGTCTTCTAATGAAGCAGAAGTTTAGATAAGAAAAGCTAGATCAGAAAGCCATGGAATATGTACCACTCCATGTAATATTCTGTTTAATATTAACTACTTATATTTTTCAGCCAGGGGAGTATCTCATGAGCTGGGCTCTCTAAATTTGATGTGCTGCTAGGCAGCAACCCAGTAAAACAGTCCAGGACAATCAGTTTACAAGCAAAAAGGGTCCTAAGTGTCCACAGTCCCCAACATACAGCACCACTACTCAGAAGAGATATTTCTGGTCACTCTAGATGGACTCTGCCTTAAAAAAAATTACGGCAGGGGAGGAGGGCTGTTAAAAAAAAGAAAAGAGGAAATTAAAGGTAAAAAAAAAAAAGTAAATAAAAGATTTCCCTTGGTCTGGAAATGGGCCCGACTGAAAGCATGTTAATCTCCACCTCAGTAATTTGGTTCTCCAGGAGAAGACAGAAGCCCTGCTGCTGTGCCCTGCACTTCATAAATCACATCTTTATGTGGACAAGATCAGGGTACCTAACAGCTCAGACATGGGCCTTTGCAGTGGCTCAAGGATTCAGGCATGTTTACTCTCCCGCTCGGCTCTCTGAGGAGTAGTCCAGCACGCTTCTAATTACTTTTGATTATTTTCATTTGCTGGGGTCAGTCTGGCTTGCCAGAACTGCTGGAGGGTTGATTTCCTACAAATCTTGATGTCTTTGTAGGACGGCACTGTGTGCGTTCAGAATTAGCACCCCGTTATTTTCCTTACAGCAGTCCCTCAGAATGGATACTGTGATACAAAAGTTTCCCCAGTGAAACATTACCTACTTCCCATTTTATTAATTAACTACACAAGCATAATCAACTATCTGATCTTTAAATTTAAAAAAGCAGATGACTTTCTTAACAGTTGAGTGTTTTATAGTATACTGGCCAGAAGGAAAGTAGATTTTTTTCTTCAACTTTAAATATATTTAGTAATGACTAGCAGTTCTTTGGAAACTAAGATGATATACTTTGCTGAAACAACAGCTCTAGTGAATAAATTATTATACTCAAAGATTTATTTCCTAAATTCCAATTAAGGCTGCCATATTTAAAATATTTTTTGTTGAGCCATTTTGATGGATTTCAAGCCTAAGCCATTACGCTGAGTGGTTATTTTGTGGCTAAAACACAACAAAAAATGCACACCAAGTTTAGAAGAAAACATTTTAGCAAAATAAAACTTTAATAAAATATAGTAAAATTTGGTAGAGGAAAAGAGACAAAATACCTTTGTTTTCTTTTTCCCTATCCCTCTAAAGTAGAGATGTTTAAGGCTTTGATGTGTATAGATAAAAAGATTCATTAAAAATATGTGATGATTAAATAAATAGTCATGAAAAACCTCTAACATCAATCCGGTTGTTCTGACAATAAGAAATTTTGTATTACCAAGGAAAAATTACTAATATCTTTTTTTTAATTTAATAAAAGATTACACAGATCACAATTATCTCTAGAGTTTCAAAAAGCCAAATCCTTCCCTCGTTATTCCTAATTTTAGACCAGAGTATTTAGAGAGTAAATGCTTTTTGAATTGACCTCACTCCTGTAAGGGGTTAAGTCTTCATTGTCATATTAATTTCAACTAATTAAATCTTTTAAGACACTATTTAGCACATTATACAGTAACTCCAGGATCAGCTTCTTCATCATGGCTTTAGAAACATCACTTAAGAGTGCTTTTCCACTCAGAATCTTGTGGGGACTGTGAGGTAGAAGACCTTCTACTCTTGTCCCCACTCCTAACTGTGTCGCTTTGGGTAAGTCACTTAACCTTTGAGTCAGTTTCCATGGAAGTTTCACAACATCAGCCTAAGAGGAGTGTTAAGAAAATAAATTGGGTAATGTGAGTGTGAACTGCTCTGAATTCATGGGAAGAGGTCAAAATACTGTAAGTTTCACAATATTTGTGTTTGTGCAATGGGTTAGAGTAAATTTACACACATGTACACAATGTGAAAGATACTTTAGGGAATGGCAAAATAGAAGTATTTCTCTATCCTCTTTCTTCCATTCCAATGTCAGTTACCCTAATCCTTACCCTGACCTAAGGAAGACAAGAATTTTAAGGAAAATGTTTTTTTTTCCTCAAGCTGTGCTACCCCCGAAGATGTCTGTCTCTATCTGGCTTACAGCTGAGTTTGTTCTGTCCCACCCACTGTGTTCTCTGCCAATCAGTAAGAAAGTGTTTTGAGGCAGAGGTAGAATACAACTGAGATCCAAGAGCTCTAAAAAGTAGGGTAGGAGGCCACACCCACCCACATATATATCCAAACTTTTTTTTTTTTTTTTTTTTTTAGGAGGTGCTGGGGATTGAACCTGTGCCCTTGTACATAGAAAGCAGGCACTCAACCACTGAGCTACACCGACTCCCCACCTAGACTAGTTTTAAGTCAGTATTTGTTACCGAGGCCAGGAGGGTAGGGATTGGTTCCATCTTATTCACTCCTCTTGCCCAGAGTCCACCATAACGGTATATAGTAGGTAATCAATAGATGTTTGTTGAAAAAAAATTATCAGGTCCTTCATTCCCACATAGTTTGGATGTCTTGCTTGGATGACTATTACCTTTAGTCTGAATTATTCCCATGACCTCCTAATAGATCTTCTGACCACTACTCATCCTCTCACTGGTTCATTCTCCACACCACTAATCCTCCCAACCATCAACTGTTACTCCCTTGCTCAAATTCTTCTATGGGTTCCAGTTGCCTAATAATTTAGTATAAACTCATCTGACTATTTTGGGAATTAAATGAAGCAATCAATGTAAATCACTTAGAATCATGCCTTGCACATGGCATATGTGTAATAAATAATAGTGATTGTTATTGTTATTAATATCATTAGCATTCCTCTGCCTATATTCACTTGCCTCAGTCACTTTGGATGAAATGTTATCTATCATTCACAGCCACCCCTTTTATTATGCCCTCACTGATTCGTACCAATCAGGCTTTACCTTTTCTTGCTTCACAACATAATCACCTAGTTAATAGTCAGTGCTACCTTACCTTATATGTGTATCTGTAGTAGTCTTATCCTCCTACAGGCCATTGTTAAGTTCCCCCAGGATGAAATCAAGTTTTATTCACACAGACATCTTCAGTAGCATCGCTTCAAATTAAGCTAAACCTCTCTTCCAAGAGTGAAATAATTATAGCTAACTGTATGGGGAATTGATATATTTCATATCCAAAGAAACTTGGCTAATTTATGCTGGTTTCCCTTGGGAATCAATTGACACACTGATAATTCTCTTTTAGAGAATTTAGAGATGGGAATTCCTGCCACGGCAGCTTCCCAGGAATAGTATCATATCACCCCCATCCCCAATATTTCTGTGTCCCTTTATCTGGACACAGACTACAGACAACATCTAGGATTCTTCCCTTCCCCCTTATCCCCAGTGATCAGTCATTGACTTGGTAAGTCTGTTAAATTGTAACCATAGGTCCCTTACCCTTCCATTAGCATTGGCCTAGGGCAGGTCCTTGTCATCTTAAAACTGAAATTTTATGACATCTTTACACCAGAAATTAGCCTTCCTGAAATAACAGGGTTATCACAATTATCCCTAAAAACAGAAGGTAAAAAGCAAAAACAAAAATGAAGTAAAACCAAATTAACAAAAACTCCAGTGAAACCAAATTCGCTAGAAAATAAATGCCCTAACTCAAATATTCTCTATAATTTGATGCCAACTTTTCTTTCCAGGTCCATTCCCTGTTTCTTTCCTCTATGCAAATCTTTAGCTTTGGTTAACAACTGGGAATACAAGTAGAAGCTCTAGGTCCTTTAATTGTGCAGATCCCAGGATACAGCCCTTCACTTCTCTTTTATCTGATACTCTCACAGTCGGAAGATCAGACAATGATCAAGGAGGTAAAATAATAGTTCCATTTATCAAAACCATACAGAGCCTTCGAGGCTCCCTCCCTTGAAATTCTTACAGTACCCAGTCTCCATGTTCAGGGTCATTTGGGATATTACCATTATATGTCAATCTACAGGTAAGCCATTTGATGGCCAAAGATGTCTTTCACACCAGCATTTTCTAATCAGTGAATTGTTAAAAGGCATTTCCTGAAAATGTCTCCTGGGATTAAATGAGATAAAGATGGTTCCCTCTTGAGCTTCACAGTGAACTTCAAGGTGGTAAATGCATTAAGAGTGTAAGAGTATATGAAAGCCCCTTTCCCGTCCCACTGGGACACATGGAGGAACAATTTTGGAAATAAAGCTTTATATTTCTCTGCATCTGTTTCAGTAAAGGACAGGTATTCCCCCATATATATTTTATATATTTTTCTATCACTGTTTTCAAATACTGATTTTAAAATGTCACTAAAGATAGTAATAAACAAATAGAGAAAAAAATTAGCCTCAACTTTTCTTTCAACATATGAGAGCATTTGGAAGAACCCATCAAACTCACAAAGTAGGTGATCAGTAAACTCTAGTCAATTTAACCTTCACCTTTAAACTGTTATAATTGTACTTGAGTCCACAGCACGAGAACCTTCCAAAGGAATGTGCACAATCTCATTTCAAAAATCAACCTACTCCTGCCTATCCTCTTGCATTAAAAGCTCTTCTAAAGCGTAGATTTTACCATGGCCATATTTGCATGCAATGTTTTATATTATTTAGGCTTTTCTTAATAAGATTTGGCATTATCTCGATATGTATTTCCCCAGAAGAAATAAAAGCAGCAAGGAAATCTCAGTCTAAGGATGTCTGAGTTAAACATTTAAGAGTTTGCCTTTTCTCCAGTTTTTGATATTGGATTCATGTGTTATGCCTGCCTATGGCTGTCTAACCACTAAACTAAGTGAACATTAAATCAAATAGCATACAAAATTACAGGAATTTGATTTTTAGATAAACCGCAAAGCTTGATGAACTAACGTTGTTCCAGATGAGTTAATTCACCATCCTGAGCAACAGAACATTTCACAGGAGCAAACCACACAATCTTCTCTGTAAAGAACACTAATGGCTGTGATTAATTCTTGATCTATTGAAAAGTGCTTGCTTCTAACTAAATAGACATATGCTAAAGGAGGGTGGGAGGGAGGGGGAGAGGCAGTTCTGCCCCAGAATTATCGCTCCACTCAAAGGTCTGACAGAGGGGGCTGCATATTACTTATACCTAGTTATGATACCTCCATTACAGAAATTAAGAACTAATCAATATGTTAAGTCTTATCAATGATTTAGTGTAACATTTTAATCTTTTTTCTACATTGGAAATCCTAAAATTCCATTTTATTTTGTCAATGACTATACCCAGAGACATTTAAAAAATAAAAAAGCTATAGAGCCAGAAAAGTGTGTTAGACTTATCATCCATTTAATGGGTGTCACATCTTGTGATACATATCAAATGGCAAAATGTCAAAATAGTCCAATAGTAGTTAAAGTACCAATAAAATCTCAGTATCATTATGAAAATATGTGCATTGATTTCAGCTGTGACTTTGAAAATACCTTTCTTGTAAATTTTGCTTGAGTCAATTCTTCAACTTCAAATAAAATGCTAATATAGCCTGTCGATAACATCCAGAATTAAGTACTGGTCAATTTCCAAGATACAGATTCTCAGAGGTAATTGTATTTGGGTATGTAATTATTGGCTGGAAAACAAATCCAAGCTTGCTAATGCAGTGCCCTACAACTAGAAGGGGGAATGCCATAAGGGACATGAATGGAAATACTTTAAGAGTAAAGAAAAGTACGTACCCTGACACACATCCTAATTTCTCTTCCCATATGATCTGGACTACCGATTTACAAATAAACCACAGAACCCAGTCATGAAGTGGAGAAAGTAAAAAAATCCTGGGCCTAGGAAGGTAGGAGTGAAATGACTATAGATTCAAAATTTTAAACTCATACTTTTGTGCAATATTACATTGTCATAAACATGTTTATATTCCTCCTCTCACTTCCATTCTTACAAGAGCTAACAAAGTCCTCAAAAAAATTGTTGAATAAATCAAATTTAAATGATTCACTATGGTACTTTAGCTATGTAACTTAAATTTAGTGTTTTTGTTGTCTTTGCAGAAAATACCACAATAAATGTTCATCTTTTTCTATGCATGTATATCTCCTTGGTAATCAGTATTGGACTATTTCAAGAAAAGCATTAAAAGTCTTTTTAAAATATATTTTGCGAAATTTTTTCTTGGAAAGTGGAGTTGCAACGTGCACATTTAACTTACTAATATTCAACTATTGTGAACAAAGAAAGAGAGAGGGCAATTAATTCAACGAGCTTTTACCCATAAAAAAGCACAAGATGGAGACATTCCCTAAGTAGGAATCAGTGTTCAAATGCCTTGTGTATTATGAGTATCTTGTTGCATTGAATGTGACTCTCAGGTTTAACGAAATGTATTTTTCACACCCTGCAGTACTTGAATGCAAATACACCACATCCTCTAGTGCTCGGCTGAAGACATGGTGATCCATTCCAACACTGGATGACTTAAGGGCTGAACAAGGGAAATTTTGCTTACACTTGATTTTCAATTACTTTTTCACTGTAGAACCTAGGCTCACAATACGATATAAATTTACTGAACTCAGTTTTGGTTTTGAACAATATTCTCTACCAGTGATAAGATAACACTACATCAAATAAATACATGGTATTCTTTAACCACAGTATTTGTGGAGAGCAAACCAACACTTCCGTTTTTCCCTACCCCCAAATTTTACTTTAGGTGGTTCAGATGATACCCGTGGTTCATGACGCACTGGGCTCAGCTTTCAAATCGTCCCTACCTAGGAAGTAGTGGCAGTAGTCTGTTTTCACAAACTTCCTGCTTCCTGTGACCTTTAGCAGGGAAGGTGATGGGCTGAATTTGGTAAGATGCCACAATGAGGTAAGATCATCTTCTCAGGGCTCAGTAGACACAAGCTTCCTCTCTGCAAATATGGAGTCACTTGGGTTCGTGAGTACCCAGTCTCATCCCCAGCTAGGCCGAAGCCCTCAACGCAGTCTGCGTCTACTTAGGTGACACAGAGAGCTCCTTGAACTTCTTGAGGCTTTCTTTCAATGTCTCTAAAATTGTGGTCATGGCTTCTACATCATAGCTTATTAGGATTAAAAAATTGCAATGTATTTATATGAACGTTACATATGTAATACAAATCTAATGTATATAAAGCACTTTATCTAATGCCTGATATATAATAGGAACTCATAGGGAGGAAACATAGTATAATGGTTAAAATATAGGTTCTGGAGTAGGACAGCCTGGATTTAAATCACTGCTTCAATATGTGCTCGGTGGGTGGCATGTGCCAAGTTACTTATCACCTTGGTTTCCTTATCTGCAATGAGGATAATGATCATATCTCATAGAGCTATTGAGAAAACTAAATGAGATAATCCACATTCAGCACTTAGCACAGTGCCTAGCATATTAAAAAGCACGGAAAAGGCATTAGGTGATATTAAATGAAGTTCTGACACTATAAAATAGTTGTTACCGTCTGTAGAAATTCCCTTCATGTTTTGTTTCATAGACTTCTTTGTATTAAAAGTGACGCAAACATATTTTCTTCTAACTTATTTGCTAGTCACTCAGGCAGCAGTTTGTTTTTGGAGAAACAGAAATGGAAACCTAGAGAGTCAGAGGAGATAACCAAAATAAGTGACAGGAATGCAAATTCAATATGGTCTCCAATAACTAAGCTAGGAATCCCAACCCTAGTGGGGAAAAAACATTTCCTGAAAAAGGAATTTTCTGGAAATAGGTAAAAGAAAGCACACAAAGAGAAGACAGGAATCTTCATAATTTTACTTGAAGTGAACATATTTTAAAAGATAAACTTTGAACAGAAATTAAGTTTGGACTACCTTTTAGTCAATATTTGAAGTAGAGTATTAAAAGATGTAATTCTTCAGAATGTGGAACGAAAGGGGAGATGAAACATTCAAGGAAAGGGAAAGAGGATATACATAGAGCAAGAAGAGTGTTAATCTGGGTACCTCAGCAGAGTTGTTCAATTTTATGTGTGTAAATTTGTTCTGTTGCCTGGGTGTCATGTTACAATAGCAGGACCGTGGATTCTTCTGTGTAAACCAGCTTAGTTCAGTTTATTCCACAGGCTTTCATTAGGAATCTTCTATGGCCTAGCACATTACTAGGCACTGCATGTACACTGATAATTAGGACATGGTCCAGCCCTTAAGGAGCTCTAAAAGCCAATGGAAAAATCTCTTAGGTTGGCCTTTAGTCACAGACTACCCAGTCACCTACATCCTACCCAGTCAGGGAACAGAATCACAGATGGATCCCCAAGAATCATTACCTCTCCTGGGGAAACCATCCCCAGGAGACAAGCAATGGCGGACAAGCAATGGCCACCAAGCCACAGCACTCTTATAATACAGCAAGGGGAGCACACTCCTATAGTTACATAGCTACCTTGACACTGTACTCAAAAGGGGTCAGGCCTGGATATTTACAAATTCTCTAAGGCAGAATTTAGAAGAGATCTAAACATAGGACCTGGCTAGGATAGGCCAAGAAGAAGATGAATGACTTTATTTTTTCTAGTTAAAAACCATTTCTTGGTCACAGATAAAAGATAAGACATTCATTCATTCTTTCCTACCATGTTCCAGGTACCGTACTGGTCACATAATGATAAAACATTAAATATACTGAATTACCCATCTGGGGGTGGTTTTAAAATATGCCTACACATTTTCTGACCTCTCCTTTCTTAGAAAAGTAGAGTCAAATTCTCCTTACCTTGAATGGGGGCCACACATCGTGACTCACTTTTGGCAGAAGTAATGGTGTGAGAGTTTTGAGGTTTAATCATGAAAAGGATAGCAGTTGCCTCACTTCCTCTCTCTGTCTCTCTCTGTCTCTTGCTCCCTCTCTCAACGCCATCATGTCTGTGGACCTCAAGCAAGAAGCCTATGAAGAGATCGATGTGGGGAAGAACTAACACCTCCTAACAACAACCACAAGCAACTGGCCGGCAATGTGCGAGCGTCACTTTGGAAGTGGATCCCCAGCACCAGTCAAATCTGTAGATGACTGCAGCCAACATCTTACTATAACCCAAATCAGAACCTGCCAGAATTCCTGAATTCCTGAAATCCTGACCCATAGAAACTGAGGATGATAAATGTTCACTGTTATTTTCATTGTTATCATCATTTGGGGATGATTCATATGCAGCATTAGGTACTTAACACACCAGCCAGAGCCTTTGGTAGATCTGAAGAATTCCATCGCCTGTCCTTCTCTGATTATTAGAGGATTCAGGCCATGGGGGCGGGGGGGGGGGGCACCCTAGCCTTCATTAGAGTTTAACCCACCCATACTCTGATTCAGCTTGAAACAGAGCAGTTTCACCATGACTCCACCTAATACATACTTGCCTCTGGTTCTGCTCATGAATTGTTATTACTCAACAGATTCACTAGGATATCCCAGGAACCATAAGTTTGAGAAGCATTAGTAAATAAGATTTGGTCAAATCTTATTTGGATATGGTCAAATTATGGAAGCCTTTCCAAAGCCTGTTGAAATTTAGGCTACACAGGACTGAAAGCAGAAAAAGACTGCCATTATAATTTTTAGAGTGGTGACATTATGATAACAAGTTTTTTCTGTTTCCAGGATTTCTCAAGAGCACAGAGTAGATCATAGCTCACAATCATTTTGAGGCCGTGTACCAAATTAGGGATATGTTGGTTTGCAAATTCAGGATGATTTTTTGTGGAAATTTATAAAATGGCTAAGATGTTGATCTTCAAACATAGGAGTACACCACAAAGCTGTACTTTCCCAATTTGAGCTCCAAATTGAGCTCCAGCCCAAATCGAGGAGAAAGGCAATACATGCAATGCCAAATTCATCAAATTTGTCACCACATTAAAAATGAGAAAAGAGATGTAGCCCTTAGAGAACTTGCCCAAGGTCCCAATGCTAGTAAGTGGTAAGGCTGACTGGAAGAAAGAACTTTAGATACTTAGCTAGTACTTTTTCTATTACGTCAGTGATTCCCTATCTATCTAGGTAGAGAAGCTAGGTTTAAATTTATTTATTTTTTTAATCTTAGAGAATCCAGTGATTGCCTTCACCACTCCACTTCACTTTGCTACTCCCTGTGCAGGTTTCATTTTTAACATTTTCTTTGATGCTTTCAAACCACAAAAGCAATATGTGCTTATTTTAATAACCAAAACACATATCACAGGTGTTTCATCATTCTGAGGTAATCAATATTTAGTCCATTGAGGTTTTTCCCCTTGGTATTCTTTGCTCATATTTTTTTAAAAAAATGCATGTCTACATAGAGGTTTTGTTTGTGTTTACCAAAATAAGAGTTTTAGATATTATTCTTCTACTTCCTTTTTCTGAATGTGGCACTAGATCACAGGCATTCTCCAAGTTAGATCTATATCTAATTTGAAATTCTTTTTCTAATTTCTTTATGCATGTATACATACACTGGTGCACACACATGCACACATACAATTTTACATGGCCCCTTGGGCTTTGGAATAACTCCAGGATACCTCCCCACCTCCCACCCACTTTCCCCAATTCCTTTGCTCTTGATTCACAGGTTGAAATGACCAAGCTAAACAGGATGTAGGATAAGGTATTAGAAGCCGAGGGAATGAAAAAATTAACATAAACCATCGTGTCTGCTGTTAGGGCCATGCAATCTATTTGGAGAGACAAGACTAAGCTACTTGAAAGAACAGCAAATAGTACAAGACTGTAAGTCATTAAGTACTAAATTATGTGGTTAGAATGATAAGTGTTGCAGAGATTCAGGCAGAAGAGAGACATGTAAAACTGGAATGGTAGGGAATGCTTCATGGAAGAGGTGAGACTTGCACTCATACAAGGGCTGGGCAAAAGTGAAAAGGATATCCTGGGCATCCTACCATGTAACTGAGTGTAACTGTACTCTCAGTGTTTCTTTAATTGCTTGTATAAAACCCAGTATCCTATTGCTCCTAAGGTGTGTAGAAGCATCCCCATGTGTTTAAAAAATATAGATTGGAGTAATTTAGATGTGTGTATAAACGTGTGCAATCTCAACAAAGAGATTAACTTCCCTGATAGAGTCTAATATACCAAATGGATTTAAATTCTATTCTGGGTGAATCTATCAGCACAAACTAAACGACCATTGAAAAGCATTTACAATGATAAAAATCTAAAAGCAGAAGATAAGCTGCTAAAATGTATGGAGTGGTTCACCTTTTTATCTAAGAATTACTAACTATGACAATCCTTTGTAGGCAAATTTTAAACATTTTATTTCAGGTAATGGGTTTTAAGATTTTGCTTAACAAGCAAAGAAATAGTCTATTTAGAAAAAATATTAGTCTTATTTAGAAAAATAATAATAACAACAGTAAAAAGTACAAAACACTTTTAAATCATAAGCACAATGCCCAAACACAAAATCAATATTTTTTGTAAATTATTTGGTTAGGATTGGAAATGTAGGCAAAAGATAGCCATTATTATTTTTTTTTAATTTCACTTCTGACATTAGTCAGTCTTGTTTGTTTCACATATTCACTCATGTTTTCATTTTTCCAAGAAAGAAATCAGACATATGGTGCTAGCCAAATTCTCATGTGTAAAAACACCTCTGGCAAGATTGTGGCAAATGGATTAGGCTGAGGCAAGTGGATACTGTGAGACCAACCAGCAAGCTATTGAAATATTGAAGCCAACAATGGTGGTAAAATGGTAAAATGTATATATATATATATATAAATCATTTGTTGTGGGCTTACTCTGTCCAAGTGCTTTAATATACGTCATTTTATTTAATAACTCACTGACAGGCTATAAGATGATTATTTTCCTTATTTTACAGATGAGCAAACTGAACTCAATAAGCTTGAGTAGTAACGTGGTCAAGGTCACACAAGTGGTAGGTATCAAGATGGGATTCAAATCCTAATCGATCTGACTGCATGTTCTGCTGTATTATTTTCCCACGGCTTTAGGACCTCAGGCATAAAGACCTGAAAGAGTGGCTTGTGGAGATGCCAAAGATGTCATCTGTCTTGGGAGTTGGCATTTAAGGGCACTCCAAGTCAACCACTGACTGACAGAGACCCTCAGGACTTCTCACCTCAGTTTAATAATAAATAGTAGGCTAATAAAGGACGTATCCAATAGGGGGTATTATCAAGACCAATCTAGACTGCTGGAACATCAGGGAATCTACACTATATATTAAAAATCAATTCAGTCATTTTGCAAATGTGAAAATGGAAGCCAGATAGGCAACATTGTTCTCCCAAACTCAATCCTAACCGGAGTGAGCAAATTTGTGCCCATGCCTGGTTTGTGGCATCCTACCTTTTATTTCAATTACACAGAGAAATTCAGTACTCAATACAGAGAAGAGAGACATTTCTTAGAAGTAAAATTCTAATCTACTAAGGTTTTTAAAAGTGAAACTAGTCAACTCATATCACCAACCCTCAACTTATTTTCTTCACCTTGATTTATATAAAAACTTAAGGTAAAAATAATAGAAGACAAATCAGTTTCTCATTTTTCTGCCCCCAACTATGAATCTATATCATAATATGGATGCTGAAAAAAAATGAAATTTGATTTTCAACATTAGGTCATCAGACCACAATTATGTCTCATATATAGCACAGGGAAAGTCGTTTGGGGTTATTGGTTGTGGTTTCCTCCTAAATCTAGCAGGTCTGCCCTTTCTATGTTTCCTTATCTGATTATTTACACTAACTTCCTTGTGCTTTTATCCTCAAAAACCACTTGGGGTCTGAATCCTGGGTGCAAGGCACTGACCTCATGTCATACTCCTCGTAAAGTTCCCTGATGAAAAAGTTTTGTCTACATGATGGTGAACATACATTTTGACAGGAAATAAATTAGTTTATAAAAAGTAGATCTTAAAATGGGAATTGGTCCCTCTGTTTCAAGATATCTTTTGAAACTGCTTAATGAGCGTTCTTAAAGATTTTGGTGAAGACAACATATATAGAGGCATGTGTTTGAAAATACTTAAGATTTCACCTCTTAAAATTGTTAATAAAAATAAGTTGTTTATTGCACCATTAGACAAACCCTTCCAAACTGTGATTCTGCTTAAATAAGCATTCGTTCTAGTGAGTATTAAAGTGAAAATGCATTAAGAATAATAAAACGAAGTTGCAAAACTGATTAATTTCAGAAACAAAATAGATACAATATAACTAAAATACTGCAACTGCACCGGATGGTCAAGCCATCTACAGGAGAGGAGAAGTTTGTAATTAGTCTATGTTTTTCATCACTGGAAAAAAATATGTGGTTTTAGATATCATGTTTAAAGCACCTAAAAACCCAAAGTTGTCATGCTAAATGCAAGAGATCTAAAGATCTGCTGTTACACATCCATTACATTTAGTGAGCTGTCCTACTGGCTTTTTTGAAGTGCTGTATACATGATCTTGCAAGGAGAAACACTTTATGTACCATACGAAATTTGAGGCATAATGTTTAATGTTCACAAGATAAGTTAACAAAACTGTATGCTGGTGACTTTTTTATTTCCCTGTTTTATGTCCTTCAAGTACTTTTAACGAAATATAAACAAGAAGGTAGGAGGGAAAAAAAATGTGCCTTTTTCTTCTACCTTCTTCATTCTCTTTCCTAAATTAAATTATAACTGCTGATTTGCACCCAAAGAAGAAATCATGTTAAAATATGCTGGGTTTTTTTTTTTTTTTTTTTTTTTTCCTTAATGTTTAGATAACAGCTTTCAAAACACAGCTAAGTAAAATGTGTTTTGAGATGGAAAACATTTGGTCTTTTTGCAGCTTTCAACAGCTTAAGTGAAGGGATTTTTAATGTTCCCAAACAGCTGGCCATTCTGTGTATCATGATTTCCACTCTCAGTGAAGGGTTCCGACTGCAGGGAGAGCTTCCCTCGCTCTTCCTGACCATCTCATAGTTTCCCGTTATTATCACAACTTTCTTATAGGGAAGGTTTATAGCGTTACAGCAGTAAATGTGAAAGGACTTATTCTAGAACAAAACATAAACATTTTTCTTAAAAAAATTCCAGTGGCCTTCTATTTATCAGGTGGTGGTGTAGAAAACAAGTTAGGGTACAATGGAATAATAACAACAGTATGGCAGGGGAGGAGAAGATTGCATTGCCTATTTTCAGGACCTCTTGTCGCTTTCTCAAAGGTGTTATTGAACATTCCAGGGCACATTTTCTGAATTGCCTAAATTTTTTTATCAATCTCTCTAAACATCACTCCAAACATAAGTTCAAAAGGAGTTTTTCAGAACATCTAAATATTTCGAAAAAAATTTTTTTTCAAATACCTTCCCATGTAAGGGGTTGCATATGAAAACATCTATGTATCAGTATTTATTTATGTGACTATAATAACAGGTAATGAACAGGGCTAAGAGTGGTGACCACATTATGTCAAATCAACACTAAAACAAAACTAGTTAATGTTTAAAAAATAAAAGCTCACTGTAGAATAGTGATTTAATACAAATGTACTAAGTTAAAGCACATCTTAAATTTAACAACAGGTTTGCTGTTTTACACCCCAAAGAAGTAAAAACAATAGTTCAAAAGCTTGCATACACTAAATATATAAACTGCATAAATAAACTACGTGAATGTACATTATGTAAACTGCTTGGCAAGTAATAGCAAAAAGTTGTATAATCTGTTATTTGTTTCATAGAAAATTTCACTTTTTCTTCATCTATTTGCCTCTAATTTAGTGGTTGGATTGGATGAATATGTATCCCCAAATGCATATTCACTTCCCGGGACTTCCTCTCCTTACCTTACTCCCCCTTTCCGACTGTAAGCCATGGTTCTCTAGCCTTCTTTATGTGGTCAGCCATTGCTAGTAGTGTGGGCAGAAGGAGAGCATTCTCCATTATATGATGTGTCTGATGGGCCAGCAAATTAAAGGTCTCACATGGTAGAAGAAAGGATGCTAAGGTATTTATTATCTACTGTGCAGTTCTAAATAATAGAAAACTCCCACTATGTAGATATTTAGATGATTAACAGTAATTTAAATTGCTTTTAACAAATCTTCTATGGTTGCTTTCACCATGATTAATCTCTACCCACTAACCTACCACCTTCCAAAAAACGAGTTAATTTGTTTTTGGAAAATTGAAATTTTACTTTATCCATATATGATCCATATTTCCATAAAGGAATATGCAACCCTAATGATTCTGTATGCATTATGTAATATACATATGCATACTTCTATGTGGCTTAAACATTATTTTTAAGAAAACATACAAGAAAGTACACATCTAAGTGGCTTTCAAGTACTTGTTCTTCCAGTTTCCTACCTAGTCAATAGTGTTACTATCCACCCGGCTACTGACTCTGATTCGCCAAGAGAATGTCTTTAAAATATTCTTCAAAATCCATGAGAAATGAGGGATAATTGTCACTTGTCACATGAAAAGCTGGCTTCAAAAATTTTTAATTCTAGTCTTAACTTCATCAATTTTGATATTTTTTAAAACCAGTTTTACACTTTTCATAATGAGTTTTTGTTAGAAATGTTTTAGATTCCAAAGATAATGCTGATCATTTCCTAGAGTTATCAGTATTAACTGTTTCTTTTTTCATGCTGCCTCAAATTAAGCTACCTGGTTCTTTATTAAATTAATGTTAGTATTTTATTTTGGTTTGGCTGACAGATATTAGGTTATAGACTTTTAGCTTTGAAATTGGTAAATGTTGCCAGTTTCTAATTTAAAATCCTGCTAGGTCAGATTTTGTTAGCATCAATTGCATTATGATTGGTTTTGGGCAAACCAAAAGGTTCTAAATCCCTTTCATATATCAGCTTAAAGGTCCTATGTTGATCCTACATCTTATCTTTTTTCCTTCCAAAACTGTTTTTGGAGATCTCATTAGACTATTATGTTAGATTCCTGGTGCTTGAATCTTATAGCCAAGTTAGACTATGAAGAACAACAACTAAATACAGTGGATTTCACTGAGAGAACTCTTCAAACTGAAACAATACAATTAGCAAGTCACAGAGAAAAAGTGGAATACTAGCAAAAAATTCAAATTTCCATACAGAGGTAAATCCTTCAATGTATATAAATTTCAAAAGGAAATAATGAAAGCAAAATGTTTATGATTTAATGCATCCTCATTAAATTTGGACTTATTAATACAAAAATTATCATGTGAGCAAGAATAAAGAAAATTATATTTGCTCAAGATTTTGGTTCCTATTCCTTAAAAGTTAATAGGTATATTTCTCTTCATCTTGTACTAATATAAGACTAAATTAAATTTAACAATGTGCTTCAGATGAGGAAAACAGCTTTCAAGAAGTTGTTTCCTGTTTTATCATTTAATGTAAGAGAAAAATTATTGCATGTGATCTTTAGCAAAAAGATAATATTTAAAACCTTCACCTGGGTCACAGGTGAAATCTTTCCCCAAGTCAGACATATTAACTAGATGAGAGACTTGAAACTATGATTTAAAACTTCAGTGTCTGCAGTTAATTAAACATGTAAGTTAAATTAACCTCTTATTAATTTGGATTAGAATAATCAATATGCTAGAAAATTTATTTATAAATGGAAATGATGGTCATTTTACCTCCAAGTGTGTTCTATGCTCTTCACAAACATTCCAGAACCCAAGTGGCATACTTTTTCTCATATTACTAAATGTTTGTTCTGACCTTAGAGTGTTAATACAAATAAAAATACACATTTTTTCACACTTATTCAATACCCTCAGAAAAGAAACCTAAAGTATCATTCCAAAAGTCAGTACATTTTGTACTAAAAAAAAAAACAAAACTCCAAATAGAATTCCGAAACATAAAATAATATGTCCCAGATAGTGAGAGCAAGAAGTAGCCTTCAGTTTCCCTGAACTATTCCAACTTCCTGCTTAACCATGTTATCAGAAGTTTATCTTAATACACAAAGAGGGGCAGCATGATACTCTGTTCTGTTCAATTCTCTATGAGGGCAGTTTTACTTTTTTTTTTTTCATGGGAATGAAGAAAATGTCAGCCAGCCAAAACACAAAGGCCAAGATGATATCTTACTACTGGCCCAATGAAGTAATATTTTTAGAAAAATTATATTTAGCCATTTATGTAGTTCATACTGGAAATGAAATCCCCAGACCATCACAAAAGCTATTTCATATATACGCCTAATGCTGCAAACCCTCTTCTGATCGAACCACTCTATTTTTACCTCTGTTGATTTAGCTGTCTGATTTAATCACTAATATCGTCTATTCCAACTCAGAACTCAGACATCAACACTAAGCCTCTCTGTTCTCTCAGAAATAACCCTCAAATTATATATTTTTTCCCATTGTACTTAATTTTACAAAATCATATGAAGGCACAACTCAAATGTATACACACATATGTGGGTGCCAGTATGTGAACTTGGCCAATTTTTTTTTCCCTTTAAGCAACAGAGAAAGTGGCTAGAGCTAAAATAATTTCTCTGCTCTCCATTATGAGCCCACAGTCAGATTTCAGGATCAGAGACCAACATTCCACAAAGCTTTGCAGGGAATCCCTACATTAGTGTTCACTGAAAAACAAACAAACAAACAAACAAACAAACAAACAAAAACAGTAGCAGCTGGGGATCTTTCCCCCTTGCTATTACGGAAGAAGGGTATATTATTGAATTCGAAAGCTGAATTGGAAAAAAATCGAACTCATTTTTGTTAACCCATTTTTAATAAATTAAAAAAAACACCGGTGCTTTTGACGTTCTACTTATGTCATTTTCCACCAAGAAATGTCCAAAATGATAGACCCGGATTCTTCATTTTGATGCTACCAGCTTCTAAATCCACTGGGCAATTTTACATTTATAAATGACACAACTATCTTCCATTCACATGCAATAAATCTCCAAAACGAATAATTTGCTTTCAATGTTGTTAAATTAATATGAAGGTTTCAAAATATACACCTGGAATTTTTGTTTTTATGTCACTGTATACTTACAGATTCCTTGAATTCTTTAAGATCAATTCTCTTTAAATATACATGCACATAATTCAATTTTATACACATCAATTTTCTACCAGAAAATATTCTTATTTTTCAGCAAAGAAGAAACAATGATGAAGTTTTGGAGGAAGATAGTGCTATAAGTAAAATGCTATTGTTTTGTTCTACTAGTTAGAAATGCTTGCTGAGTACATAAAGATGGATTAAATTGCTTCAGTTCTTATGAAGAAATCTATTTATAACCAACAAAAATTCAAGAAAGATTATGAGATTTCACTTACTGCAAATCCCATTATATTATTAAGCACTTTAACATTTTATATCATGGCCATTTTAATCCATTTAAAAGAATAGTATAAAATTTTAATGGTCATTAAAATGTATTTAGAAACTGATCCAAAGTAAAATGTAATAATTGTACATGAAATAACTGATTATAGGAATAAATCATATGACAACCATTTGTTGAGCACTTAACTACATGTTATTCTAAGATAGAGGTAGTAAACTATGAAAATATCATAAAATCAGGGATAAAAAAAAGTAGTCGTCAACTATTTCAAAATGGAAAAGACCATTAAGAGACACAGAGAAACTGGCAGAAGTACTAAAGAAATTATTGAGGGTAGGGTGGCCTTAGTTTTCTCAAGGAAAAACAGAAAACTGATACCAGCAAAATAGAAAGTTCCCAAGAGAGGGGATATAAATATTAAAGGAACACCAGGTCATTCCAGAATGAGCAATAGGAAATTAAACCGATATTCAATGGGCTCTATCCAAAGTGGGGCATAGGACAGAGGAAACTAATATGATAACTATATGAAAATAAGGGAGTGCCCTGTCTGCAGGCAATACTGACAAAGGAAGAATTGAGAAATGAGAAACACGAGGAACTTTCCTTTTGTTCTGGAGGCTATAAATTTTTACTATGATGAATAATTGCAAACATTAAAAAAAAAAAAAAAATGCCTGCCCATGATTCACCTGACAAATAAATGCTATCCCTGTAATGGCAGATACTTTATATCAAGTAATGTAATCATATCACCTCTTACGCCATTGACTTAACTTTTTGACTTGCCTTGTACAGATTATCTGTTTTATTCCATATAATCTTTCCAATGTTCTACAAAATCTGAACAAATGTCAATTTCTTTTCCTTCTTACTACTATATTATGAGCAATCACTTAATTTGCTTTTGTAGGTATCCTTGTAGATATAATTAAAGGCCTAATCTTCTAGAAATGATCCTCCAAATAAGCTTAATCTCAAAACAAGCAAAGTGGAAAAGAATTGGACATATAGTAATTGATATTTTGATGACTGTAACTTTATGAAATTCAATATTTTTATGACAATGACTATGGGAAAAGTAATAAACCTGAAGAATGGATGTAAAGATTTTGTGTTCACAGGTTAACAGGACAGATACTCTTCCCTATTCATATCTGGATTCTTAACATGGTTCTGTGAAGTCACAGTCAGTCACCGTGTGGCCAAGCCCCACCAGTAGCCAGTCTTGTCAAGTCACTTAGCCTCACTGTACGTTGGCTTCTATGACTGGAAAACGGAAAGAGGGGGAACTCTCAAGTCTCATTGCCTCCCTTATTGGAGCCATGTGAAAATCAAGTGATATTGGGAGTCATGAAATTTTATAAACTCGAAGTACTATATAATGATCAAGTAAATGATTGTTATAATTATTATATTGACAAAAAAAGTTGTCTTCTATATTTTACCCTTAGAGGAAGACATATCTTCTTATTTTGGCCCTGTTCTACCATGCCTAGTTCCATTATTCATAAATGAAGCCCATAAATGAGCATAGGAGCAAACAAGATATATGTGGAAATTACAACATCTGACACTAAGCACTTCCTCCTTCTTGAAATGGTCTACTACTTTGCCATTCATGACTCACCCTCCCCTGGTTCACCTTCTACTTTTGACAATTCTTTTTCAGGATCCTCCACTGGGGCCATTTTCTCCACTAGCTGAATAAATGCAGGATTTCCCCCAGGATTTGGTCCTCAGCCCATTCTCCCTTCAGCATGCCCTAGGACTTTTTCCAACCACTCTCAAAGCTTTAATCAACTCCCTGCTTCCCCCATTCTTATGCTGGTAACTCCCTGACAATATCTGTAAATCACTAACAAGATCTCTAATTATGAACTCCCCTCTGAACTCCAGACTGGACTATCCAGTTGTCCCAGAGGCATCTGGAATTCAATGTGGCCAACTCAGAAAAGCATTTCCTGTTCACTCTCTTTCTCTGGCTGCCACAATCTTAGACTCCATGCCTCTCTGTTTCCAAATCCAGCAAATCCTCAAAGCTTGAAAATTGTGTTTCCTAAATATTTCTCACTAATTGCTTATCTTCTCCCACTTTATCACACCTGACTCCCTGCCTCTAGACTTGCCCACTTTAGACCCATTCTGCCCAAGGTAGCCAGAGTGATCTATCTTGCATACAGATCAAACCACGTTAAATTCCCTGCTAACAGTCCTTCACTCTCCACACTGATAGCCTGAAGGCCATGGAATTTAACATGACAAATACAAGACATTCCATGTGGCCTCCACTGGCTATGTCTAATTCCAGTCCTCTTACTCCCTACTTCATACTTTGTAGTCTATAAGAACTGATCAGATTTTAATTCCTCACATTTACCCTGGTGGTTCAGGCTCTGAGCCTTGGCTCTGGAAGGTCCCTCTTTACCCAGCCTACCCCTACTACTCTTTATTTACTGGGCTAACTCACACTCATCATTTTAAGGACACCATGACCAGAAATGGGCAGCAAAGTCCCAAACTCCCAACGGGAAGCATTTTGCTGTGCTCCCACAGTTTCATGGACATAAATCTACTGTTTATGTTTTCTTGAAAGCATATATTTATGTATTTTTACCAATAAACTGCAAGGTTTTCAAGATAAGAAAAAAATATTATACACCTTTGTCCCTGGTTCATCTTTGATGCTCAATTAAAGCAGAACTAAATTTTGAACAGGTTGGTATTGGTCTTTGTCAAGCATTTCCTTCTAGCACTGTTGATACACTATTAGTGTTACAGAAAGGAATGGATGCATGGCATCAAAATTATAGAAGTTTCCTTTCTAATTACTCTGGACTACTGCAAAGACAGGTAGAAAAATAATAATTGGAAAGTTAGGATACAATGCAAGAAAAAACTTGAGTAAAAACATCTTTATGAAAAGGAAAATCAAGGCTTAGTAATTTCATGCCTAAATTATCAGCAATGCTTCACTTATGGAAAATTTTTCAAGGATATATTTTATCCATATCAGGTAAATATAAGGTTTTTCCCCTAAACCATGACTCCTTGTACCTTCCAAAGAAAGGCACTAGATTGCACGTTATGTACGATGGTATCCAATTGAAGGCGTAAAGAATGCAATTTATCAACACAAGACAAAGTCATTCGTTTTTTTATCTTCCTTTCTCAACCTGACATGCAACCTTTTAAAAATTAAACAGAGGAATATTCCACTTCCCAAGGATTTATGCAACCACCTGGCACATTACTCACTTGACCACTGCTCCTATCACTTAAGACATCAAGCACAACTTTATTCACAGAAACCATGCTGGAAGACAACTTCTTAAAATCCAGGCTTTTAAAAAGTGGAACCTGTCTATTCTGGTAACTACTGAATGTCTTTTGGGTCATCTTCACTCACTGGATGGATATATAACATGTGAGAGCCTGTGGTCAAGTTTAAGGAATTATGGATGGCTGGAAAACAGAGGTGGTAGGCCGAGAAGTTTGCAGGAATCAGATGATGGAGTGAATGCTGATATGAATTTGAACTTTGTCCTGAATGCTACTGGAAGCTATTGGAGGATTTTGACAAAGGAGCAATATAGTCAGAATCAGGTGTTTAAAAGATTACTTATGAAATTGGCATCTGCCTTAACCCACAACTGAGCAGAATCAAGGTATCACCATCAAGAAGACCCCTCAGAGTCAATCGTAAAAGTCAGTCCTATTGTGTTTTAGGGGGTACAGCAGGCAAAAACTGGAAAGTTGGAGCCCATGGAGAAGGAGAACAGTGTATGCCAGGGAAGCAGAAGCAGATTTTGGCCATGCATTTAGTAGATTCAGGGCGTGTTTGCCAGCGGAGGTCAGGTTCACTAACCACATGTTATTTTGAAAGCAATCTTGCACACATGTTGGGTTCTCCTCTGATAGTTGAAAATGAGTTATCAAAACATAATTTACCCAGCTTTTTCCCTTTAAATTACTTAATTTCTAGGCAGTGATAAATCCTAGGATATGTTAGCCTACATATCCAACTCTAAACTTTTATTGTTTTTCTCCTATTTCTTAGGACTACAAACCTCATTGAAAACATTCACTGAAATGTCTCTTTTGTGAGCTTGCTAACCTGTTGTAACACTGAACACCTCTTGTTGCACAAAGCTTTCATGGGGCATCCACATTGAGCACTATTAATCATGAAAGAACAGTGTTTTAAAACATCATGAAAGTTCAGTTTGCCCACATTATTTATTTAGCAGAGTAATAAAACATAAAAGTGTTCTAAAGATTAAGGAAAATCAAAAGATGATTAAAATCTCTTTAACATCCACTTGTAAGGCAAAAAAAAAAAATTTTTTTTTAAAGGGGAATCCACTCTTTTCAAAAATCATATAATCCTACTCACAGGCTTTCTTTTCACTGCAATATCGATACCTATATTGTGTAACCCAGGCCTTTCTTTGCAATTTGCGTTTAAATAAATTTAGAGACCATAAGTAGGCCTTTGCACTATGAAATAAACTGTGAGATATTAATGCAAAAGCTATTGTGCTGAGAGCTAAGAAACCCTACACTTCCACTCTCAATGTCGGTGTGTGAAAAGAAATTTTAGTAATGGCAAAGCCATTCGACAGGGAATAATTAAACTCAAGTTGTCCGAGATTGCTGTGATGTGTGGAATGATAGTTTCGAACACAGCTGCTGCAAAATGTTTGCCTAAGAAAGAGTTTGGTTGACCAGGGGCTACAGTTCAGATGAAATGCAGTGAAAAGGTTCCTTGACCTTTGAAACAATAGGTGGGGCCTACTTGAATAATAAAATCAACACAAAGTCAACAATTAAACAAGGTTGTAACAATAGGGCCATCTCTATATTGCACCGGTGAAAGTTTTTAAAAGGGAAGAATTACTTCATAGTAAACTGACAAATGTCTCTGCTTGGCACCTTTTAACAGCTAATAAAGGTGTAGACAGGCAACTGTGATAAACAAAGCCCTTCTGAAATACTTTTCCCTTTTCCTCAAAAAGTTCTTCAAATTCAACTCATTAAAAGGACATATTATATTTCCTTGCTCTGGTGTTTGGTCGGTCTCTCTTTTTAAGCTGTCAACCAAGCAGCCATAAGGTCTCATCGATGGTATGGGGTCTCCTGAGTCCCACCCCCTGGTGCCCCCACCTCTGCCCGAGGCGGCAGCCCAGCCTAGGCCAAGCAGCATCAGTCATGCTCTCTTAAAATGACTCATTGACAACATGGCCAACATTAATCTGCAAGGCAGATGAAGAAGAAAGACTATTTGTGAGCCAGTGTTTTGTTTTACTTTTGGAATTCCTTTAAAATTTTACAACTTTTTCCATTATCTGGCATTTATAATATGGTCACAAAGTAAAAAGGCCAATATTGACCTCTCTTTCCTATCTACAGTACTTTAAACCTCAGGACCAATATGATTTTCATTTGGAAAAATATTTGTATAAGGCATTTACAAGGCCTTTATAAGCCGCGGCATGCCAAGGTGGTTTAAATTTTCAATTTATTGTGGCTAGACTTAGTTGGCACTAAATGAAAAGGTTTTACTATCTAATTTTAATGTCAATATCAATATATACATATTCATACAAACACATATGTACATATACAGTACGTGTGGTATGCAAGTCTCTAGGTGTATGTGGTGATTTCAATGCACATGGTACTCACATACTGACAAAAATCACAAAGATTGATTTATAATATGCCTAAGGAAGAATGATTTCCTACCACTTATCATGTGCCCTGGTAGCATGCTCCATCCCTTGGTCATTGCCTCACACATTTCAAATTTCAAACGGACTTTTCAAGATCATGGGTATTTGAGTCACATGGGAGAAGAGATGTTAGGATTTTTTTTCTTTGAAGTATCGGTGTCTCATATTTCCTTTCCTTCTTGCTCTATCTCAAGCAAGATTGCACTTTCCTATTGCAGAGCTGAAGAAAGTAAGGCATTTTCTGAGACTCGCTCTAACATCCTCTCTTTGTTTATACTCCAGTCCCGTGTATCAAAATTCTTAAATCTGAGAGATTTCAGAAATCTAATGAAATACATATTTGTTAAGCAGCTACTACGTTATCAGCACTGCTAAACAGAAATTTCAAGTAACAAAGAGGAAAGTGACATCATTGAATTATTTAGGAAATTGAAGTTAATGGTAGTAATAGTTATAAGAATAGCTGCTAACATTTCTGAGTGCCTTACTCTGTGCTAAGCATTGTGCTTAGCATAAAACTGCTCATATAATTTTTACATAAAACTGCTCATATAATTCTCACAACTACTCGGAGGTATATATTATCATTATTGCCATTTCATATTCAAGGAAATAACCAGAGATGTCAGGTAAATTGCACAAGATCACACAAGCCAGTGAGCCACACAGTTTGGCGCCAGATCCAAATCCTTAATTATTCCACTTCACTGTCTTCCTGTACAACCTGGATGTACGCTGTTCAACATGGTGACCACTACCCACATGCAACTCTTTAAATAGAACTATTAATTAAGATTAAATAAAATAAAAAATTCATTTCCTCAGCCACACTAGCCATATTTTGAGTGTTCAACAGCGACATGTGGCTGGAGGCTTCTGACTGGACAGAGGAGATACTGTTATTGAGGAAGTCCTGTTGGTTGGCAACGACTGAAAAATCAGCAGTGGCGACGGGGAAAAAGGCCATCCTTTGACTCCAGATAGCCACTAGACTAGCTTCAGTAATTAGGTTAGTGATATTGGTAAGAGAAACCACTGTAGAAAATAATTCCAGATTTCAATTATGCCTCCAAGTTTAAGTGAGACCATTTACTTGCACTTTCCTAGGTTGCAGATTTGTAAGATGAGGGTTTCCAAATACCACAGAAATGGGTTTGTTACCCAGGGGTCGTGCTTAGGATGCCTAAATAGTAGTATACCTGTACCCATTGGTAGGGAAGAAGCCAAATGGGAGGCAGCAGCCAGGCATATTGTAAAAAGGCAGGATTAGAGTCAGAGGGGCCTAGGTTTAAACCCCAAGTCCAACTCCCTGGTTCTGTGACCTTGGGCATATTCATTAAGGTATTTAAGTCTCAGCTTTCTCGTCTGCATAATAGGGCCAATAATGCCCTCCTTCGCAGGGCATTATGAGAATTTAATAAGACATATGTAGAGTTCCTACTCAGAGGAGAACCTTAGAAAACTATTTATAAATATGGAGATGAGAAATGCATATCCAGGCTAAGCAACAAAGTGAAGAAAGAGTAGGAAGAGGGATCACTTGGATAGGTGCTAGATGTGCTTGTACTGAGTCTAAACATTCACAGGCCTGATATATTGACAATTAATTACCACAGAAAATCACTAGCTGAAAGGCATTTGGCAGGGCATAATATAAAATAGAGCTGCCAATGCTAACAACTAGTATTAAATGCCTGCATACTATAATGACTGTGCTTAGCACTTTTAGTCCCACTTTACTCAAATGACCATCGCCACGCTCTTTGAAGTAGAGATGATTGTGCTCATAGCATTTAGGGGAAGTCCAACACTCAGGAGCCCATCAGAGTACAGTGGTTCTCAACTTCAGGAAGAGAAAGAGGAGGAGGAAGAGGAGGTTCTTGGGCTTCACTCCCCAAAGATTCGAAATCTGTAGATCTGAGGTTACGTCTAGAAATGTGCATTTTAAAATAGTATCCCAGATGCTGATGTATGTGGTCCACAGAGTACACTTTGAAAAATATTAGAAATCCAACTTGTTTAAAGTCATGAAGCAAATTTTGGGTCTAAATCTGCAGGGAAGTTATCTAACAACTTCAGTTACAGGAGACTCAGCCAAGAACCCACGAGTGTATGAAAATTGTCTTTAATTTTGGAGGCACAGCAATTAAACCCATGTGCCAAAGCTTATACACTTTTCTTAAAAAAAAAAAAAAAAAAAAAAAAAAAATCACTCAATTGCAATTTATTGTTTTAGGATGAGACAAGATTGGGTATCTGGTTTTCAGGACTGAAGGTTTTAAAAAAGGTTTCCTCCTTAACAGCAACATTATAGAAGCCATAGGACACAAAGAGATTGGTTTCAGATACCTAGAGAATTCACTTCTCTGGAACACTAATATCCCTGATTTGCATTAACAAAGAAGTTAGCTAAATCTGAGCTCACTTGGGAGTGTTAAAATAGTAGATTGAAAAAATATTTGGCTAAAGGGAGCTTGTTGAGATTGAGTAGTGAGTGCAGTAGAGGTCAGGCTCTGCAGTCAGGCAGATTTGAGTCTCTACCCCAGGACCACAATTTACAAGCTATGAGGCTTTGTGCAAGTTAATTAACCTCTTGGAGCCTCACTGTTCTCATCTCTATAGAGACGGTAATAATAATAGTACTTAGAGAACTTATTTTATTGCATAGTAGGTTGAATTATGTACCTTAGAAAAAAATGTTCTTAATATTAATCCCATTTCTGTGGGTGTGAACCCATTGTAAATAGGACCTTCTGAAGACGTTACTTTAAATTAAGGTGTGGCTACCTGAATCAGGATGGGTTTTCATACTATTACTGAAGGTCATATAGTGAGAAAGCCCTGGGGAGGATCTGGAAGCCAGAAGTCTGCAGAAACCCAGAAGAGAAAGGAGATAACATCACCATGTGATGAGAAAGCCAAGGAACCCAAGGACTGCCTCCAGCCAGAATGCTACCAACCTCGGGAGGAAGCAGGCTTTCCAGCTTCTGAAACCATGAGACAAGAAAATCCCGTTGTTAAGCCAACTTACTGTGTGGTATTTATCATAGCAGCATGGAAACTAAGAAACATGAGGTTATGCAAGTGAGGCACATAGCATAGTGTCTGGCATATTAACAAAGGCAAGTTACTGCTGCTGTTACTGTTGCTACTGCTAGTCCAGCTATGTGGTGAAGATGTAGAACCAAATAGACTATCTAGTCTCGATGGAGTGAATGCAAAATGCAGGGGAATGGACAAACATACTCAAGGCCATAGCCAGGATTTCCTGATGAATATGAGCACACTTTGCTCTTCCCCCTTCTCCTCTGAAATATATGTATTTTTACTCATTCCATCCATTGCAGCAGCAGAAGGAGGAGGAGCACCTGTACCTCATATTGATGGAGCAGCACTTCCTTCATCCCAGATGTGGGGCTATGGGTTGGAGCACTAACCTGAGTAAGTCTCACTCTCTGCCTTCCAGGAGGCCACAGTGAAAGCAGTTTAGAGATGGAGGCGGCTGCTGTGTTAGGGTTTCAAAGAGATTTATGAAGAACGCCTTTCTTCAGGCTCCTCTCTCAGGGACAGCTGTGCAGGCAACATTTGAGGTGAATCATGGGGAATTTGCCACACAGAGATGGTGGAGGAAAATACAGAGCTAAGATGGGGAATTCAGGAAGGAAAAACAGCATAAGCAAAGACACAGAGTGGTTAAGGAGCAGAGTGCTTTCAAAAGTCAGAGAAAGGGGAAAATTGAAATTGAGGATAGTTTATAACTAAATTCCAAAGGGCCATGCACATCAGTTTGAAGAGTTTGGACTTCTAGAGTATTTTTCAAAGGCTTTTAGCAGCAGAACAGTTTTTACTTCAGCATAATCTGATGCAAACCCACAGCACATCAAATAAGAAGTAATACTGGGCTTGTTGAGGTTGGGATGTTAGGAGGCCCACCTGCTTGGCTTTCCTTCCTCCAGTGCTACTACTTGAGGTGTCCCAAGGGGCCTTGGGGCTCATCAAAACACAGTAAAAAATACTGCTATTGACAACAGAGAACCAGAGTAGTGCCTTAAGCAAATAAAGGATTATCTTAGAGTCGATGTTTGATGTCTAGAGAGGATAGTCTTGAATGGAAGGGAGACCATTTGGAAACCTCTTATAAGCACTCTTGACAATAGGTGGTGAGGCTATGAATTAGGAAAAAAAAGCAGTGTGGTTTGAGAGAAGAGGGCAAAATCAAGAAATATCACTGGGGTGTAGAACATTAAATTTGACAAATCATTGGTCAAGGGTGAACAGAGGAGTGCAAGAACTCAAGGTGTACTACTCAAGATAGACAAGGTAGATGATGAAACCATTAACCACAATGGGAATAAGGGCAACGAAAATGGGGCTAGATATTCAGGTGGGGACGTTCAGCCAGAAGGAAGAATTGTGGCCTTGGAACCTTAGATTAAGATTTGGGGGTCCATAACAAATAGATGGCCTCTTTAGGCAGACATTACCCAGGGAAATCAGGTAGTACAAGAAGAGAGGAGGGCTGAGGACTGGATCCTGGGAAACACCAATATTTGAGAATGTGGAGTAGAGGATGTAGAAAAAAAGCCATCCATTCTTCTTATAGAAGAAAATACCAGATCCACCATAACTTCCTCCAGAGAGTTTCAGACACTGGGTTTGGCACTTGAGAGTCACTGTTGACCTTTTCAAGTATTGCAGGCAAAAAGAAGGTTGCAGTAAGTTGAAAACTACTTGAGGAGATATTTCTTCTTGGTGAGAAAGCATGCAATGAGACAGTGCCTATGGATATGCTACTCATCTTTCAAGGTCTTTCTTGAAGTCTTCTTTGGCTCACAATAATCGCTTTCTCTTTCCACTGAACTCCAAGAGAAGTTCATAATCTGTGCCCTCCATTTTTGGATTTATCATCTTCTAACCTAGATTGTTCTATTATAATTAAAGAGTTTTATATTGTAACCTTTATAGCTCCTAATTGTGTCTTACAAGCATCTAACTGCTATTGAATTCAATTTGTCTTTAAAGGGAATTCAGCTCAGCATCTTCTTTCACTATTTCCCCTGCTAGGGAAGAAAAGAGGGAGTGAGAGAAGGAAAAAGAGAGTGAAAGGGAGAAAAAAGGATGGAAGGAAGAACATCAATCATATTGTCCTATAATTTAATTTGGTTCTATTCTCAGCATGACCATTAACTAGTAGTTGTCCTTGGTTATGAAATTTGGTTTGTGACTCTAAAAGCCAACATACTATGCTAAATTTCTTCTGGGATCCTTACCATCTTAGAATTGGATTAAAAAAGAAAGCTAACATTTATTTACACAGTTTAGATTCCTGGACAGAATAACTTCCTAGTTATTCTGTGCCTTATAAGACATTTTAAACCTAAATAAAACAATATTTACTGCTGAATGTTTTCCTTAAAAGATAACTATACTGGAAGTCTACATGGGTTTAACACTTAGTAGTGTTTGATTTCCTCTACTTAGAAGAAAAGTGGTGATTGAGGAGAAAATGTGAGGAGGCAGGCAAGGCCTATTATGAGAAGCAGCTGGCTTACATTGATTAGTCATCAGATAATGTGTAGATGGCAATTTTTAGGTTGGGGTTTCATTTACAGAATAGCTACCTTGATTTAAGAAAAGTCACCACTTGACACATTAGTCACTCTTAGTGGAGTTATGATGAATATTCAATGGATAGTTATATGAACAATTTAATTAAAAACTTAGAAATGTAAACTTGTACCCAAGCAATGGGCAGGTAATTTATTTACTATTAGGTCTCAAAAGTCTGATTGCACAAAGCCTTTGCTTGGAATCATGATGCTTTTCATACAATTCAATAGGAACTGTTACCTGGAAAATCGTGGTAGAATTTTCCAATTTAAGAGGGTGCTTTTCTCACTCTTCAGAGAAGTTACAGATTTTAAGAGTCTCTTCCTGGCTATGATCAACCTCTCACCTTACTGACAGAGTTTCAATTTAACCACACCTTATTGAAACAAATGACTGCTACACCATACTGTTTCTCATTCTTTACCAAGGAGTTAAGTTTCACTTAGCAGAACATTCATCAGTGAGTAAGAAAACGTACACAAATACAAATAAAAATGGAAAAGCCGACACCTTACAGTTTTTTTGCCTTATGTAAGCTAAATTTTCTACCATTGGAAACAGAACTACTTGCGCAGGTGGTTACTAAATGTTACCAGCTGCTCTGTGGCCATATAGTTTTTGAAACAGGACCCTGAAAAAAAAGGATGGAGAGGGGAAAAAATGAAGAAATGGGTGTGGAATAAGACTCTGTATTGAACTAATTCCCTGGGTAATACAGGAGAAGGGGAGAGCAACTTCAGTCGTAAACAGTAAGCAGAATTTCCATTTGGCTGGCCTACAATAAATTTATTTTTCCAAGAAAATGAAATGGAACAAGAGAACAGACATACCTGTTTTATGTTAAAGAAAAGCATGCATGAACCTAATACAGGAAGAAGTTGTTTAAGACTGTACATCCTTGAGAATATATTACCTCCATAATAGTGCCAGGGTCTCTGTTAACTTAGGTTATCAGCTACATAAATTAGACACACACTGGGGCAGCCTAACTTGTAGAGCAGTCTGCAGTGCTCATATAATGTGCATTTTGCTCCATCATTTGTTTCCTTTTGTCCTCCTTCCTACTTGCTAACTTATTTCTTGAAGGCCTTGCACAAATGTCATTGTAGCATTATAAAATGTTTTGTATCTAAAACATTATTCAGATTGTACTGATAGAAAAAAAATGCTGAGAAATTAATGGATCCACTTTGATTTCATTAATAAAAATAGCAATCCCAAAACCAGATTGGGAAGATAAGCATATATTCATTCTGTAGGAAATGCAGTTCTCTCTTGACACTAGAAAAGTTCTGTCCTTTAAGCAAGTTCTTAACAGTACCAAGAATATAACTATTGAATATATTCGATGTCAGCTTCTCTCCTACCCTGATTCAGTGAGCAAGAATTGGGATGAAATGACAAAAGGAAAGGGGGAAGAAAAATAAAAGGGAGTGGAGGAAATAAACAGAAGAAAGAATGAGAGAAAGAAAGAAAGAAGCGACAAATTGTGGTCCTTGGAAAGATGATGGTAGTGGATCAGAAGAAGAAATGACGGCTTAAAGGAGAAAAGAGGGTCAGCTTAATACATGCACTCCCAGCTTCTATACGGCTTTTTACTTTGATGAGAAATTCGGGGGCAATTAAGATCTTTGTCCTCATATGGAAAATAACCACGATGTATAAAACCAAGATGTTATTGTCACTGCACTCAGGAGGATTTCTGAATAGTCTAATAGAGGAGCAATGGGTGCCAACCCTTACAGACATAGGTATGTGGGATGATTTTCTGTCACTGCCAGGGCGTGCTGCCTTTGTGCTCACTGTGAACTCAGTGTCTTACCCAACAGGAGCCACCCAATCTCCTTTTTCCGACCTTGCACACTAATTCACAGTGGCACAAAATATCCCCACAGATGTGTATTGGATCATCAATGAGGTTGAATGAAGCTGTTGTTTTGCTAAGTAAGGAATTGAGGTACCAAACTGCTGCAAGTTGAAACCATTAGTCAGAGGCTCTCAAAACATTATGTTACAAAGGCTGTGATGAAGTTGAGGAGCTGCCAATATTTCCCAAAGTAATGACACTTCATCTTAAAGGCCCTGTCAGTTATGTCACATTTGTATTTGCATCCTATAATGTGAATGTATTAGCCCCAAATTGTTTGGTGATAAATCATCATCAAAGAAATATGTTTATTTTTATTTTTAGTATTCATGGCTCGCATGATCCTAGAAAAACATATATTTAGGTCTGCTGAGCAATGAATCCATAACTTTGAGAGAAACAGCTTTATAGATCATTAAGACCTATGTTGCTTTAGCAGTGAATCACATTCTCAGTAATAATATGACATAAGTCCTTTACTTAAAGAGTGAAAAATGAACGACTCTTTTGCTTGTACTAAAAAGTCCTCTACTTGACCTTTAACAGGGGCAGAGGGAAATCCAGTATAATTGCTGGAAACTTTCTCTACAGTGGTGTAAATACATTCATTCAGCCAACAGACCCAGCCCAGAGTTAAGGGTCCTTGAGTACCCAGACGATAGAGGGGAACCATCATTTGAGTTCTGCTGAACTTTGAACCTGATGTCATGTGGTGACATCTCAAGGGACCCTGCATCTTCTGGGGACTACCTCAGATAGCTGGCTCAACAAAGACAAATATTATGGCAACAAAAAATAAATCTGCCGTTTTTAACCTTTTCAGGGAAAGTAATTCATTTATTGGCTTCAGTTAAAACATCTTACCTTTCTTCCACTTTTTGTTTTATCTGTGAGTAATTTCTCCAGTCACATTGTTTATAGGAAGTGAAGTTATTCGTAATCATGCCTTAAGAGTATGTACACAAACTGGACATCCTAAAAGACCACTATGTATTAAATTCCTGATTGTTTGACATAAATTCTCTCTTTCTCTTTCTCTCCGACAGGAATCTTCTCATTTATTTACGAATAGGTTAAGACCTTCGCCTTGTTTCTAACCATGTGCCTAAGTGCTAACATATATTAAGTAAATTTAGAGCCTTTTCTGCATAGGAAACAAATTAAATTGGTTAAACATGGAGAAAGACTAAATGTAATCCATCTCTTGTCATGTTTATGATATCTGAACTCATCTTATGTGAATGTTCCAATTTGGCTGTTGTAGCAGATGGGCTGCTTATGATAAACCATAACTACAGACACAAAATGTGATAGTATAAATCATAAAGAAGATAAATAATGAAATTCTTTTAAAATAACTCTGGTTAAATATTTAGACAGTCAATTTTTAAGCTTACTTGCACACAAAAATAGTATTCACATATCTAGGCAAGGAAAGAATGGTACTCAATTATAATGTAAATATAATCTAAATCTAAACATTCAGGGCTCAAGGTACTTTAAAAATCTGAGTGAATTTTTAGAATAGCAAACAGCATACGGAGCCTTTTTCAGAGGTACTCAAAATAAGAGAGGACACTTATGAATATCTCTTTATACAAACACCCCTTATCCTGAATCCCATTTCATACCTCGGGAATTAAGTAGAGGCTCCTACTTCACGATCTATTTCCTATGCTAAAGAAAACTCAACAGTGCTCTTGATAGACAACATCGTGTCTATGACCCTATTGTCAGTTTTCATTAACTTATGACTACCTCACAATGCTTAGAGTTTGCAACACATTTTTACACGAGTTGCTTGATCACCTCATCAATCTGAATACAAGTGGGCGAATGTCCTGATTGTACAGATGGGGAAAGTAAAGTTCAAAGAAGTGACTTGTCCAAGGTCATGTATTTATAAGTGATGGAGCCAGGTTCAATAAACATAGCTGACTCCTAGACAGGTGCTCGTTCTCTGAATCATGGTACCTCAGACAACTTAGAGCAAGGGAAATTTGGAGTAGACGTTCAGGGGCATATAAGGTACCCCAGGTGCTTAGTCCACGGTTTGAAGAACAAAAGGGCAAGTGGAGAAGCCAGCACACATGACCAGCCTGTAGTTGGGTGGGGGGTCCTCAGGTCAACTAGGTTGTATAACGAAATAAATTATCTCTTGCTAGGAGGACACACCTACTCTCAAATTTCCAGTATGCATAAAGGTGGCCAATTTTACCAATGGGTAGGCTGTGATTTAGTGCCCTGTTTCAGCCACTCTCAGCAAGGGCTGTTCCCACCCTGTGCTGACTCTTTATCTCTACTCCAGATTCCTGATCCATAGCTGGGCTCCAGCAGAAGATGAATTTGAGAGAGTTCTTAAAATACTTTTCATAATATATCATCCACCCATCCCTCCCCTACTTTTCTCCTATTATTTCTTCCCTAAATATTTATTAAGCACCTACTATATGCTGGGATCTGCAACCATAAACAATGCAGACACAGGCTCAGCTTTCCTTGCACTTGCAGCCTGCTGGTGGGTACAAAGGCATTACCAAGCACTTGCTAGGACTAGGAGAGCACACAGGAAGAGCATCTCCGGTGGGCTGAGGAAGAAAGATAAAATATGCAAAAGGAGGGGGGAGGACATATGGAAGGCTTCCTAGAGGAAGGCAGGTCTAAACCAACACCTAAAGGAAAGCAGGAGTTGATCAGATAAAAATAAGGGAAGGCAGTGTTCCATGTAAATGGTTGGATGTGAATGGAGAATAGCATTGTGAGAAGGGTTCTGTTTCACTTTGTTTTTTGGGGAGAGGAAGAGGTAGGGAGACATTGGAAGAGAGAGGAGAAAGAAGGGGGCCAGAAAGGGGGGGGGGAGAGAGGGAGAGAGAGAGAGAGAGAGAGAGAGAGAGAGAGAGAGAGAGAGAGAGAGAGGCATCAAAATCTGATTAATGGAATTTTGTATACTGCAAATACATTGGGTTACTCAGGGAAAAAAAAGAGAACAAATGCATGTGTATTAGAGTTACTAAGCAAAGAATAGGGCAGGTGGAAAAAAGTCCATAAGAGCCATTTCAATGGCATTAACTAGCTTTTTATCTCTGCTGATTCTGTCTGGCCTTAGAATAAAAAGTTGTACTTGCTTCACTATTCATGAAGTTAAAAATGCAAAACCTTGGGAATAAATTTTGAAATCATCCCCCAAGGATCATTGTAGGGAATGAAGTTTCAGCTTTTTCACTGAGAACCCACCCTCTGGATTTTGATTGTTGGTTGGTTTGCTTGTTTATTTCTGGTTAAGAGTTTTTCTAGAAATACTGACTTATAATAACATATCCCACATCTTTTGGTTATAATCTTATAAAATATGTAAAATAATTCAAGGCAGGATGCCGAATATATCAGTTAGGACATTATTTGGTTATAACTACTAATATTTTCTACATATATATATAACCTATATAATATGTATATACATGCATATGATTATATGTATATTATTTTTCCTCTCTGAGCAAATTTTCTTAGCATTGTCCAAAATATCAAATCATTTAAAATCATATTTTAATGTTTTTACCTATGCTCCTGTGCCTGCCATGAGAACAAAATTATGACCACTCTGCTATATTCTATTACCCTGCAATTAACACAGTTGAAAATGTTTTTAAAAATGTGGACACTGTGCATGGACATTCCTTTTTTCAAAAATTGCAAACGACCAAACAACTATCTTGTCATATTTGCTTTGGATCATGTAGGATTATCAAGAGAGTTTAGTTAAAACAGTCCAGCTCACCAAAATTAATGATGCCCATTGAATGACCAGAGTGTCTACTCCAATTACGAATACTCTCCTACTTATACAGATAGTGTAAATATCAGTTTTGCTAATTGCAGTGCAACTTACTGAACCTGCCAGAAGGCCTGCCCTGAATTATTCTTAACTACACTGTTACTCTACCTCAGAAAATGATGTCACACACTCATCTGAGATGCAAATGTGATAATCTTTTCGTTATTATCATTGGAGCCTGTTGGATATTTGGGCAAAAAGATCCACGAACAGGGACAATTAATGGCTGTACAGAAACCTGGAAAGTGCCTTATCCCATCATGCATTTTGTCAGTGATTTGGATGAAGGAGGAGGTGGGAGGATATCAAAGTGACATAAACCTGAGGGAAGAAGTAGGCATGGAATTAAAAAGAGCAAATATATGAAGTAACCGAACCTAGATCTTAAAATATCTTACCAGATCAGAGCTATAGGTCTAAATGAATTTTTAAAATTTAATAGACGTGAAAATTCTGCACTTAGGTCTTAGACATTAATGGCCTAAATACTGAATGAGGAAAGATTTGGCTTAAAAATAATCACATGACACAGACAGAGGGATTTTGTTTAACTATGAGTTTTATAGGTCAAAGGTGCTATAATTGCCCATAAAGCTACTAAAACCCAAGAGGATTTATAGAAATATAGTGTATATCACAAGGGAAGAACTAGTTCCCCCATCCTCTGCATTTGTTGGATATCCTGACATTCTGAGTGTTCTGATTTCGAAGCCATTATCAAATGGGTACACGGTGGATGAACTGAGGACTGAGAAGTTTGGTTCTTTGTGTGGCTGTCTCTGGATAATCCCTTTCTGCTCTTTGGATAACTTCGCTAAAGTTAAAATAAATAAAAAAATTTATCCCCAAACATTTCACAATAGGAAATCATTAGTCTAAAGAAATTTTGGAACCAAGATCTTTAATATTATTACACAAAAATATCTGAAAAGGGGAAAAAATTGAAAGCCAGGCTCTTCAATATTTTCACAGAAAAATGCTTGCAGATAGAAAATATTAAAAAATAAAATATGAATGCAAAAAATAATAGAATAAAAATATGAATGCAATTCTCAATGACAATGTGGTTGAAAAGCCTTATCTTGAATATTTGGAATGCTTATTACCCATTTCAAAGAGATTTTAGAAATCAAAACTCATTGTTCAATTGTCCAAAGAAGAAATACAAATGGGGAGGAAATGCATGAGATTAGGGAAATGCAAATCAAGACTATAATGAGATATCATTTCATACCTATTAGACTAGTCACTACTAAAAAGTCACAACACTGTAATTGTTGGAGAGGATGTGGTGAGATAGGGTCACTTATTCACCGTTGGTGGGGATGTAGAATAGTACAGCCACTGTGGAGGACTATTCGGCAGTTCCTAAGGAAGTTGAATATAGACCTGCCATGTGACCTGGCAATACCATTACTAGGCATACACCCCAAAAACTGAGAGCAGAGGCACAAACATACATCTGAACACCAACATTCATAGTGGTGTTATTCATGATTGTCAAAAATTGGAAACAACCCAGGTGTCCATCCAACTGATGAATGGATAAACAAATTGTGGTGTATACATACGATGGAATATTATACAGCAGTAAAAATAAATGAAGTTGTGAAGCATATGACAACATGGATGAACCTGGAGGACATTACAGTGAGTGAAGCAAGCCAGACACATAAGGACAAATACTGTATGATTGCGCTATTATGAACTAAATATATTATGTAAACTCATGGAATTAATAATTAGAATATAGGTCACCAGAAAATAGAATGAAGGTAGAGAATGGAAAGCTGAGGGTTAATCTGTGCAGAATTGGTTAAAAGGTTGTTTGCAAATCTTTGGAAACAAATGGAAATGGTAAGAGCACATCATGGTGCTTGTGACTAGCAGGGCTATTACATGGTTATGAGAGTGGTTGAAAGGGAAAGACTAAGGTCATGTATATTACTAGAAGGAAAGCTAAAAATGTAACATGGGACTGTATAACAATGAAGCCTTGTGTAAAATACAAATATGGGTGATATTGCATATAGAAAACTGTTTTACAAAATATAAATACAAATATATGAGAGAGAAGGAAACAGATGTACGGAAGGGGAAGCATAGAGATTGAGAGGTGATGAGTTTTGTTTGTTTGGTTATTATTATTATTACTACTACTACTACTACTGGAATAATGAAAATGCTCTAAAAATGATTGAAGTGATGAATACACAACTATGTGATTATAATGCATACATTGATTGTATACTTTGGATGGATTTATGCTTTATTAATATGTATCAATAAAATTTATTTGTTGAAAAAACTCACTGTTACAGTTTAGACACTTAAACTAATCAGGATTTATGTTTATGTATAAAGAAAGGGAAAACAACATCAGTTGAAATTGTTCTAGCCCATTGGCAATCATTTTCTTAAATCATTTCCCTTTCTATATCTTATTTTATACTCTGAAATCACATAGGGAAGGTAACAAAACTTTCCCCCAAATTCTAATACTGTAAGGCAGATAATTATAAAACATTTAAGCAAAATTGAATGCAAATATTAAGTTATAATTGCTCATGGCTGCTTTCCAAAGACCATGAGAATGTAGGTCACAAAATCAATTATTGCACATTTTGAGATGAGTAGGAATGATTTGGGAAAACGAGTGAAATTTTCTGATAAATAACCAGCAAGGTATTTTTTCTGCATCTAAAATTCAAACATTCAAAAATGTCCCTTTTTAAACATTTCAGTTAAAACAACAAAAGCAATTGTATGGGTATACAATTTGTTTGCATATATTTTTTCCCTTTTGAACAATAAGTCCTAGGAATTGCTGGGGCTACTTTTTTGGGAAACTGTATATGTCCACACATTCCCCTTGCTGACATTGAGGAAGAGCCTATGTGCAGATGGGTGTTACTGCTGAAATCATCAAGAGTCTAAGTGCCTTGCTGTGGGAGGAATGTTCCACTCCCAGTGGCCTTCATTCAGCCTCAGAATTAGACAGTCCCACACCAGCCAAGGTCATGTTAGACTGAAGTTGCTCACGAGGCATTGTCCATTCAAAGCTCACATGATTACCCTTACATTCTGTGCAAATATCGTGCCATCATTTGAGAGAACAAATGAGCAGTGACCATGAGGCTGTAAGACAGTGGCCCACAGGAAAGGCAGAGAGGTATAGTGGCAGTGCCCAGCATTGGATCAATGTCCCATCTGAGTCACCAGGTACAGCTATATCATTCTAGCAAGTCATGAAATCTCTCTCAACCTCAGTTTCCACATCTGTTTAATAGGAATCATCATACCTGTCCTGTTCACATGGAATTTTTGTGAGCATCAAATCCAATAATATATGTAAAATCACTTGCATAAACCTTTTAAAATGATTACAGCTATTTAGCTAACCCCTGATTATACTTCTGCACTGTGGTTGTTCTGCTGCAATTAAACCCTGCATATCCTAAATGAAAATGAGCCTGCTGCCCAGGTAGAGCAACGCTTGACCTAGGTAGCCCTGATGCTTAACAGTGCCTGCCTTTCCTGGTGGGGCCAGTGGCCATCACATTTAGAATTCAGATCTGCCCATGGCAGATGGTGGAATAAGGCTAAAAGCAGAAAACCTGAAACGTGGGTTACGTCTGTTCTTCCCTAGCCTATCCTTAGAATTAAGTGCCTTTGCAAAAGCTTAAGAAATGGCTTACAATTTTATAAGGAAAAACAGGTACAAGAACAAAAAGGGCACAGCTATGTGATAGTTTTTTACTAAGCCCACTATCATTTCTCATCAAGCTGTAAGATAACTTTTACTAATGCCAATTAATTCCTTGCACCGACCTAGTCACTTTATAACCCTCTGCTTAAAAGAAATCAATTGTAGGAGCTCAGCTGAGAAATAACGACCATAATGAATGTTTTCCCTCTCGCCTTCACTTTTCCCTGATAGCCCTTAAGGTGGTCAGAGGTAAAAGCAAAAGATGCATTGTAGCCTGAGGGATTATTGAATGAAAAAAAATGGGGGATGGGAGCAGAACCTGCACGGATAGACCAATTTCCCACCACTGCAAGCCAGAGCAATTGATTGATGAATCCTCGCTCTGTCAAGAGGCAGCCTTCAGATTTGATCACATAAATACTCATTCAACTCAAATTCTGCTTGACAAGCCTCAGACAGCTTTGTTCTGTCACAGATATCATTGGAAGGAAAATGCTCCATTAATCATCCTTAATTAACTTTACCATAGTCTACTGAAACCAATACGCTCTCTGGCTAAACCTCGCACGTACCCAGGATTCTATAATTATCAAATAGAGGAGAGTTTTTCAAGTTCCTTCTCTCCTATTGCTGTTAACTATAGGGATTCAGCATGAGCAGTGTTCACAGGAAGTCGTGCCCATTGATGATATGAGATAGCTTATCGGTGGGTACATTCCTCTCTAAAGGAAACATAATTTTAAATAGGACTGACCTGCATGAGAAGGCATTTTATATCTATATCTCACCTAATGCTCACAAGGTCTAATGTTTCCTTCCCAATTCTTAGGCATCATATGTCCTGAGATACCATTTTCTAAGGAAGAGGAAAGAAAAATTTTAAAAGAACAAGAATAAGGCCTTAGCTTGAAAAACTAGGGTACTGGAGGCAGAACTCTATTGTTACAGACACAAGATTGTTTGTAATGAACACATAAACACACACACACCTCACATTGTAAAATGCCTCACAATTTTCATAAAGTTTGACATGAGACACAGTCTCCTGATTTTTGCTTGGTCTGATTATTAACCATTTTTCTCCTTCTGGGATTACCTGGTGAGAAGTTTTGATAACAAGGGTTTGAATTCAGTGGTAACCAGGGCAAAAGCAAAATTGAGAGGTGTTCACACTTAAAAGAAAATAAAGGGCAACGTGTGAACTACAAAAAAAAATGGCTGGTCTCCAGTCTATCCCAGTCTCCTGCAGATGGTGTCTGCTCCTCCATAGGCTTCATGGCAGATTTTCTGGCAGCCTTGGGCCTTAGTCACATTTATGTGTTGTGTGTGTACAAGGCTATTCCAGTGGAAGTGGAAGTGGCCATTTCAAACTGTGCACTTTTAAAGCCAGCTGATCCTTTTTAGAGTCAACAGAAACTTAAATTTATGGCACTATGTCTTGGCATTCTCTATCCGTACAAGTGCTTCTGAGAATTACCTACAGAAAAGGAAACGGACTTTCTGAGTGATGAGGATGTGTGTGTTCATCTCATGTGTGAAAACTAAAGAGAAGACAACTTAGCGATGTGAAGTGAAGGCCTCAATAAAGACTAAAAGCTTAGAGATTTCTGAGAATGATTGATTCCTTTTTAAAAACCCTGGTTTGACACTGTGCCATAGCAGGCACTATATTCCACCCCCCACCCCCCCACCCCCGAAAAGAAAGATAACAATGCAATATTATGGGGTGAATTTGATTTATCATTGAACTTTTTACAAGATTTCTTGTGTGCTATTATTTTCTCACTGGAGGCAGAGTAAAGGTCCATATTTAAGCACATCTCTGTGGATGGCAGAGTTGTTTAAAAAAATACCACATCATGCCCCCATTCTGCAAAATGATAAACAGAACACATTTTCATGGAAACCCTAAAACCTAGATTTTATTCCCCAGGGATAAACTAGATTTTAAAAAGTATATAGGTGAGTGCTAAAAAAAAAAAAAAAAAAAAAAAAAAAAGACACTTGATTTAAAAGATATGTATACTTCTTAGGACTCATGACAATAAAAGATGATGTCACATTGGTGGGACCAGTGCTGAGCAATAGATGTCTTAATTAAAATGGTTCAATGCTGTATATTTATTTGGTATGAAATAAGGTTTTACTTTTGGAGAACATACATATCTTAAAATAAACCTTTATAGCAAACTCTGATTTCACATTAGCCCTTCCTTGCCTAGGGAAGAAAAAAAAAAAAAAAACCAGAAGGGAAAATAGGGGGATGAAATCCTTCTCATTGTGGCATGTTTTCTATTTTAAATCCTGATTACTCTTTACTGCAAATTAATCTTTATTTCTCTGGTTGTTTAACCACATCCTCCCCTTACTTTGGTGCTCATGGCTTCTTCCACAGTTTAAGTATGAAGTTCTGATCACAAAGGCTTGACTCCCCTTCCCCTCATTCCATTCCAAGCATCTCTTTCTTTATCCAAGTTCTCCCCCTGTCATGGATTCTCTTTTCTTTGCATTCATTACCTCACTCACTGTTCATTTCTTCTTCTTGTTTCCATTCCAGCTGAAATCTACTTCCTGGCCTCTCTTCCTTCTGACCTTTTCAGGTTTGAGTGCCTGTTTTCCCTTCCTATCCCCTAATATGGGCCGGGGCAGGGTGGGGAGGAATGGAGCAGCACACATACCAGGCTAGGACAAGGTAAGAGGTAGATGTTAAATACTGAATTACAAAAAGGTGTGATAAAAGTTATGACAGAAATAACAGACAGTAGGGACATAACCTAGTCTGGGGAGGGGAGACAGTAAAGTCCTCCCTGTGAAGTAACATTTCAGTTGGAACCCAATGGACAAAGAAGTTTTTAGAGAAAGAACATGGATTGGGGATGGATGTCTAAAGGCCCAGATGATGATGGTATGTCTAAAGGCCCAGATGTGGGTTTCTTCATTCATTCATCTCCTATGTGTCTCCAATGTCACGGTTACTGGTTTTTCACTGTTGATTTCAAGCTGTGATATATGGGGGAAATGTTGCATGCTTGTTAAACCTCAAAGTATGTATCTGAACTGGAAATGAATTCTGGAAATAATGAAGACAATATTAGTAGGGTATTACTTGTGTAACGCCCGCTTTGGGGATATATTTGCTCCTTCCCTTCTGTTTCTATCCCAGCAGCAGCTCAGCAGATACCTGGTGGCCTCCTTGACCATGCTGCAGTGGGGACTGGTGGAGAAGAGAAAACAATGGGTAGAAGGTGGGAAGTGGGAGCCATGGGAGGAGATGAAAGAACATAGCAAAGTGTAGTGGCATGATTTAAGAATTCCTCCCTGAAACACTATGTGTTTGACATATACAACAATATAACTGCGCTCATTTCTGGGTCTTATTAAAACCGGGAAGGAAAAAGATCTACGATCTCTTCGTAATAATTCCAGGGGAATCTTGCCAAATTGTGCCAAAGGCAAGAGGGATTTTATTAGTGACCATTTCCTAAAACATACATACATTAAATACACACAAGTCTTCAAAAGTCAGTTAGTGAACTACAAAAAAAAGTCTGCTCTAAATGAGTGAAAGCCTTTGACACCGTCCATTTAGGAAGAAGACAACTTTGCTTATGTTACTCAGGATCTGTGATATCATGGCACGCTACAGGGTTCTCTGATTGAAGCAATAAAATGCGTTAAGTAGATTCACATGTATTGAGGGTTTGGGAAGGAGGGCCATGAATGCCCTTCCTCATTTCAAAGGTCAAAGGCAGAATTAATTATTTTTAACTAATGTCTTCTTTAACTACATACAAACTTAAATCAGTTTGGTTCTGACTGATTCAAAGCTATTCTTTGGTTCCCTGTTCTGCCGCAATAATTGACTAGGTTAGACTTTGCAAAGGTCAAAAGAATGGACTCAGTTCATAGTATTTCAGCTAATAACAAGTTCTTAAATCAAAATTTGAGAATTGATCTTTCAAAGTGACTTTTCCTCTGTACATTCACATGCAATTTCAAATTAAATGATAGATGTATCCAGACCCCATTTTTTATTTAATTACTTTTTAGTAACAGAGGACACAGTAGGAGGGTTTTAACAAGATCTAGGGTTGTCAAAAAAAAAAAAAAAAAAAAAAAAATTCCAAAGGGAATTAGGGAAACCAGGGGAAACATGGCATTTAGCAAAGTTCTGATGAATGCACTTGGATGTGAGCAATCTGAAGGAAAAAATTTAGGCAGACATAATGCCAAGCGAGAGAGAAAATAAAAAGGATCTTAGGTGAAGTTCAGGCAAAGTATAGAGTACAGTAAAGTCCAGTCTTTTGAAAGTTACATCTTGCAGGGCCCTAAATATCATACTAAAAATTAAAAGCATTGCTTTGGAGAAAAGGTCTCGCCTAGATCACAGGGCTGTCTGCCCAGGCCTGCACCTCTTGCTGAGATCATGGCTTCAATACAGCATTACTTCGTCCTCCTCCTGCAGGAGAGGTGAGCCTTCTCTGGAGAGCCAGGCTTCTTGCAGTCATCCTTCAAATCCTACAAGGAATCTCACTTCTTCCTCTAAGACTTTCATGACTAATTGGTGCTCAGATGGTGATTTCTCCTTAACACTCTTATCTAACTTGCACCACCCACAAGCTGTCTCACTCTCATCACTCCACAATATACATTTACCCCTTGGCCTGGAGATAATGAAATCTTTATTGAATATGAGCCTCTGCTCATTGTTTATTCAGTTGCATGTACATCTTTCAAACGTGTTCTATGACAGTTTTATCTCTCACACCTTAGATGACAGAGAGCATATTTACTTAATGCACTTTGCATTATGCCTACCATGCCACCAGGTGTTGATAATATTCAATAGGTGCATTTGATTGTGACATATTCAGCTGTCGTTTTCGACAGAACTTGGGGTAGTGGTGTGTGGGCATGGGTGTGCACAGACAGAATAAAATTTAGAAAGAGAACATCTCTTCTAGAATGAAGCTCAATCTCTGAATTAGGTATTTTTAATTTGTGTCCCAATACCACACTACTAGAGCCAAAATGGAATAGAGGGTTATATTATTGCCGTTTATGTAAAGTCAGGCTTTTTTTGTCTGAATTAAATGATTCCATTTTCACTTGCTATTTAGGAGCATCCCCACCTCCCCCAAGCTATAGTAGTGTAGACGTGGACCATTTTAAAAAGGAAGAGTTTTCACATCAAGGTTTGTATAATGTTTAGAGGAGCTTTCAAAACCTGGTTGCACATTTCCATGGTAAATATATTTTACATGGATTATTCACCAATCATTCAATCCATAAAGCATGCTGACTATATTTAAACCTGGATACAGTCCACTTTTTCCTTGTGTCAAAATGCCAGCTTGGCTAAATAATCTTACATTTCTAATCAAGTGCTTAAAGAAACATAAAATTTACGTATAAGATGAGAAGGACATTTCATAGATAATTTTTCTGGCATCAGAACCAAAGCACATTCATATTTTCCTCCTAAATCTGAAACCAAATGTTTGGTTTCCTAATATTTTTCCTGCCTACTGGATTTTTCTTTCCTTCTTCTATGTGGTCACTCACAGCCTGGCCTTTGTGTATTCTCCCAAGAAAGAACTGTTTATTTATATTAGCAGTCCTTTCTGGGGCTCCCTGTAGACTCTGTTTCCAATGGCATGTGGAGTTACTAAGCTTTTATTGTTGACAAGTGGTAGGTGGGATCCAAGCTTTTGTGGTTAAATTGTTTATTGATAATTACCTGTTAATTACCCCACTGCCTGACTCCTGTAATTTACTATAACCATTACCTTCCTTTTTCTTGAAAACCATGTGCACAAAAAAGCAAAAAGTGAAGACAAAAAATATACTTCCTTGCCACCTTTAAAAAAATGGTTGGTTTCTTAATTAAAACCATTTAGAGTCAGAACATTTCCTCATCATGTAATATTTGGATTTGGGAAAGCAATCCAGTGTTATTAATATAATTATAACTATGTCTAGTAATTGATTTACAACTGGTAAATATAACTTTGGATGGCAATCATCAAATTAGGTGTCACACAGTATTCCCGAGTCATTAGTGTTTTATTTTACTATAGGATATGTTTTCCTTTCTAGAGTTGGCCAGAGTCTGTACTAAATTAAAGCCTTGAAACAAAATAGACCGAATTCCATGTTGTTAGAGACTGAAGCTTTTTTATACCAAGACTCCAGCATCCAAAGTATTCTTTTTTTCTTTATTAGAGAAGTTGTGGATTTACAGAACAATCATGCATAAAATACAGATTCCCACCCACTACCCTACCACCTACACTTTGCATTGGTGTGGAACATTTGTTACATTGATGATACCACATTTTTACAATTGTGCAAAGTCCAGGGCAAAGTATTATTCTACGCAGTTATATAACACCTTGGGTTCCTGGATATCATGAAGAGAAAGGCCTTTTCATTTTAAATAGAGTTGCCCCGTGTGTGATATAGTCCTTTCTAAACAGCCATGGTTTCAGAATAGGCGTTGTCTTACATCAGTGGACAGGAAAGCAGCATACAACTGACTGTGTCAGTGTCCATGCTTCTCAAGAAATCCCCTCCTCCCCACACCCAAATCTTTTAGGACTAAAAGCATCTGGTAAAATATCTTGCCATTACTGAAAAATTAGAGTTAACAATTAAGTCCAACTTTTTGGGAATCCAAACGAGCTCTGCCAGGCAAGCAGATGGATTTATTAGGTGTATATTCTTGAAATGTAATATCCAAGGGAGTGCAAAGAACGAGCAAATAAAGTTCTAAAATAGCAAAGCAAAGAGCCCTGGAATAAACACAGCCATCATTCTGCCCCTTTCCCCCAACTTCCTCTCATTTCTCACTTTTGGCTATTTTATTAGGCATTCTCACGTTATATTCAAGATAAACATGGACAAGGTGACCCCATCAGCTTTGTTGAAGCCATTGATTAAAACTGATTTTCAGAACTGTCCGTGGTTTACACTCCCCACTTTAGTTAGACAGGAAACAGCCCAGAGGTGACCAGCAAGGGTGCTTGGTGTGCATTATGCCTATCGATCTACCGACGTCTTCCATGGGACTCCCCACACTAAATGCAGCCCTTTTACAAACAGGTCATTTTAAAACCACAGTGGAAAGAACATAGCATTTAGAGTTCAAATAGCTGGATTCTGAGTTTGACATTTACTCGATGTATAAACATGAACAGATCACTTAACCTCTCTGAACTTCTTTTCACTGTTTAAAAAAAAGGGGGCTAAAAATAATAACATTAATCCAACTCATTTCTCGAAGTTCTGATAATGATGCGGTGAAATAACGTACACGAACATACTACATATACTGAAAAGCACTGTATGATTATAATAATCATTATAAATCATGAAAATAATAAACACTTTTAAATACCCATTACAAGGACTTTGCTAGGCATGGAGAATAAATAGAAGGTCAAATCTATTTAAATATCTAAGTAAAAGTGTCAATGCACACACATTATAGCATTTCAAGAAATATTTTTCCTAGGGAGAGATTAAAGTCAAGAGAGGAAATGGAACGGCTTCAGCTGCTGTCATTGCACTCTTAGTATTTTACTTGGGAGAATGAGCCTTGTCAAGTGGAAAGACTGAAATGAATACATTTCTCAGCTGCTTAGCAGATATATTTTCCAATGTAAGCTAAACATTTCAACCAACCTCATTTCCATGTGCATATTTGCGCTCCTGAATAGATGATGAGAACGTTAAGGGGATGGGTTGATCTTGGCTTTAGAATTATATGGCTTAGGTGTAAATTTATTCTTAATCTTCAGCCATTATGTTTTAACATTCCTAGCTGAAACTTGGTTGAGCTATCAAATTGTTCAAAGGCCAGTTCATGCCACAGTCCCAGAACCACCACTGGGAGAAGGTGGAAACACCAAACCACAACCAAGCCCATCCATAGAATTTTTCCCCAGTGAAGGTTACCACAACATACTTAACATTGTTACAGACAAATTGCTACCATTACCAAGCCAAACAATTGTGTTTTTATGTTTTTAAATAGTTTTGGTAACTCTTTAGAAACATTACAGCTGGAAAGGAACTACATCTTGATGGAGCTACATTTATAGAATTTTGTTCTGTGCCACTTTTTCATTCATTTCCTGATCTAAACAATAGTCCCAATTGCCAGCTGCACATCAGTTACTCACAGGCCTGGTCTGAGTCTGTGATTCAGCCGAGCTCTGCACAATCGTCCCACGACTCACAATAGTTTATCATCATTGTTTTGTATAATTGGAAACAGAATTATTTATATGCCCCTGCTTACTCTGCAAGCAAATTTACAAGGCAACTGTCTCTCTTAATCTGTAGTAGACCTAATGTAAACAGTAATGCAAAAAAGTATTCAGATTTATTGCATTACTTCTTTAAAGATCAATATTTAAAATGAATACATATTGTGCTAATTTAAACATGCAACGTATCACAAAGCTATTTACATAAGAAATTTACAATGGCCTAAGACATTTTTATATTCTATTCCTACTTCCTAGGAATACCTTCTTTTCAAATGGAAAGAAAAAAGGAGTTATAAGTTCAATGTTAATTAGCCTCATTTATAAACTTTCATTCAAACCTGTAACCTCAACAGACTATATATTAAGCTATTAAATGGAGAATTAAAATTACATTGAGTGTGACCCAAACAAGCAAATGAAGCCGACTCTGCCCTATACAATACAAGATGTACGGCTCAGAGTAGATAACTGTGTGGGACTCTGCAAAACCAAACCACAACCTGCTGATCTTAGAGTATTTATTTTAGTTTTATTTTGCAGTTCCTGGATTCCATGGGTTTAATTCACTCCCTCTCTTTATTTAGACCTCATCTTGGAGCTTTAAAACAGTATCCCGTTGACAAGAATCCGAGGTCCTTCAGACTTAATATCACAGCAAGCTGCCGGGCTGAGACCTTACATGCCAAATCTCAGCCTACGATGAATTTTTATAAGTGAGTTATAAACCCCTCAAAAACAGGGTTTATAATGGAAACGCTGACAGACTCTTAACTATCGAGTTTCTAGTGGGTTCCTGTTTAATATACTGTATTTCTTCCCCTTGAAGATATTAATTTACTTTTTGAAATGTTCATTGCTAAGATTAAGCGTAGGTTTTTGAAATGTGTTCATAGGCAATTTATGCATGAGTAGAAATGTACTCTTCTCCAGATGTACAGAATACTAATTTGAAAATGATTTATAGGCCACACCGTATTGTACATTTTATTCCCTTCTGAAAAGTTAAGACCTGTTTTCCTCCAACATAACACCAGGATCCTCTATATATTGTAAGGACAGTGTATTAGCAATACTCATATAAATTCTTGAGATGTCAACTCTAGGATGGGTCAGAATGGAAAGAGTAAACTGCCAGGACCAATGAAATAAGGGGTGCTTAAAAATGGGAGGCTTTGGGAAGAGGAAAACTAATATAAGCACAACTTCAAATAGAAGTTTTCTATTTTAAGGGAGTAATTTTGTGTTTTGTCCAAATTAGATCTCTTAAGCTCTTCAAATGTTTAAATTAAAAGAATTTTAGAAATCATCTGACCAGTAGCCTGGAGGCTAAATTAAGCCCCAAAGTATACATTAGGCAATGCACACACACAAAAAGGCATTAGAGGCCATTATTAAATAATTGGAAAATTTTACCCCAAAATAGGAATTTCCAGTTCTCTTTTAAAATGGAAATAGTTGGCAACACTTGAGTTGCATTCTCCCATAGCAACAACTGGCTAGGGCTGAGTAACCAGGGTCCCCTTTAGAATGGGTGTGAGCCTCTCCAACCCCTCCCCTACCCCTAACCTACCCACCCCACCCTTGGCCGCTGATGCATTTGAGTTTATGAATCCTGTCCAGAGATAATCTTGTGCAGTGGTTTAAGCAAATTCATGGCAGGGCTGGCATATAAGTAAGGTCCAATCCTACACATTGCCCCTCTGCATTATCAGCACAGTATCCGCCAACATAGTTCTCTTACCTGGTTATTTTCCTATTGAGGGAAAAATGAACCCATTGAAAAATGAATGGAAAACTCCAAAAATCAGTGTCACCAGCAACTACAGCTTCATTCACCTCCTTCATTTAAAGAGAGGCTGGTTCTACACTTCACTGACTCTTTGGAGGTACAAGAAAACCATCTATCTATTATCCCAAAGGGAAGGGTGTTTTAATGCTTGCAAAAGCTACTTGTGTCTAGAACACTGGTTCTCAAACTTTGACTTCAGTTAAGACTCAACTGTGGGTTATTTAATAATTATTAAGACTCAGACTGACCCCAAATTTATTGTCAGAATTTCTAAATGTGAGGCCTAGTCATGATATTTGAAAATCAAGTCCCTGGGTGATTCTAGTGAATAGCCAGGGTTAAGAAACACTTAACCAAAAGGTAATTGATGATTTTATTATATTCTAATGGAAATATTAAACACATTTTGGGGTATGAAAATTATGTTTAATGAAAAATGGCTTTAAAATAAATTTAAAAGTATTTCTAGATAATAAAATGATATAGGGTAAAGAATAAAAAGATCTTGAGACATGGGCAACCCCTTTGCTAAACAAAGGAGCTACAAGAATACCCATAATCACTCACTTTCTTCACTGAGGAAGAAAAATCTTCCTAACATAGCTGGGAACTGAATAGTGAGCCTATAAATGATTGGTCAGGCGGCAGGGAAAGGTGCTGTATCTCTGAGGATGACACAAGATATACAGTAGTTCCAGCTTAATAATAGTCCTCAATGCTTCCTGGAAAGAAGTCCCATATCCTCAGGAAGGCGAGACTATCTCAGAATATCCCATCTGGATATACAGGGGACGGAAGTCACATTAACAGTAAGAGTTGTGCTTACGCAGAGAATAAACTATAATTAATATTGGCTTAAGTCAGAAGAGCAGCAATCACTGATAGAGTAAACTATTTTTTAAAAAGTATAGAAATTACGTGAAAAGAAAGACCATACAAAGGTTTACAGGTAACAGGGCCTTTTGTTAGCTTTCAGAATCCTTGCACAAGATCTAAAGACTTTGGGAAAACACACACACACAGACACTGCAGTCACGTATGAGTGTGTGTATGTGTGTGGTGTATATATACATTATATAGGTAGATAAATAGCTATATGGATTTCTAAGAGCAAGAGAATGCTTCCTAGTGTAGATGATATTGGTGATTTTTCTTGGTATTCTATTTCGAAAGCCTAAAAATCATCAACTTCATCATAAGATATTTAGGTAGTGTCTAATTGCTCATGGTCTTCTCTTAAACTCTATCCAATGTTGCCTTGACTTTGGAAAAGATTTTTACAGTTTTGAATTGAAAGAGAATTTTAGCCAATATCTGCATCAAGATAGGCAGACAATTATTATTTTCTCTTTTTACAGATGAAGAAATTAAAATTCAGCAAGATTAAGGAACTTGCTCAGGCTCACACAGCTGGTGGATGGCGAGCTTGAGATTAAAGCCCAAGCCTATTTCAAAACCCTCATCTTTGTACCAGAACACACTCTTCTCGATCTGCCTTTACATATATATATTAAGTGAAAGTTTTGAGTGGATTTATTGAAATTTGTGATGCAGCTTGTATGAAAAGCCCTTGCTTCAGTTGTCTATAAAAGAAAAACTAATAACATCCTCTAATTTTGATTCAAGAAATCAGTTATTAGTTAAGGGAAGATACAGTAGAATTGGGGTCATAAATGATAATAGGTTAATAACACTCCTATAAATACCCCAAACTATTGATATCAGCACTTAAATATATTTAGATATGTTTTATTTAATTCACATTATATGTTAAAGCAAGAATGAAAATAGCTATGTAAAGGTGAAGAAATATATATTTCTAAAGACATTGATGCATTATTGTTAACAATTCTATGGAAAAGAATCTATGGCATTTACAATGGTTACAATAATTTAATAACATATTGACAAGCATGAAACTGTAAAAAAAAAAAAAAAAAAAAAAAAAAAAAAAAACAGAGTTCTCAAAGTAATCCAGAAGGAGAATATCTCATAAGTGTAATAGGAAAATGACTTAGGACAAAAGAAACTAATCATAAGAAGTGGTGCTCAATTAACATCTCAGGCTTTCTCTTAATCAACTTTATTGAGATAATTCATGTATCTTAAGTGTATAGGTCAATAACTTTTGACAAATGTATATTCCTACATAACCACCTCCTCAATTGTGGATGAGAACAGTTCCATCTCCCCAAAAAGTTCCTTCATGTCCCTTTTCAATTTCCTTTGCTGTATCCACCACCCTAGGCAACCAGCGATCAGTACAGAATAGCTTTTCTATACTAATCAGTATAGATTAGATTTTCCTGTTCTGGAATTTCATATAAATGCAATCAGAATATATGTCCTCTTTTGTGTCCAGTTTCTTTCGTTAAGTGTATGAGAGATTCATGCTCTGGGTGGCATATCAATAGTTCATTCCATTTTATTACTTAGTATTCCTGTGTATGAATATACTAAATTTGTTTATTCCTTCAACTATTAATGGATATGTGAGTAGTTTTCAGTTTCCTGTTATGGTTAATGCTACAGTGAACATGGATGTACACATCTTTTTATTGACATATGTTTTCATTTCTCATTTGAGATGTATTTTTCTACTTTTTAAGTTCATGGGACCTAAAATTGCACTCAAATGTCAGATCTCAAATGTCAGGCAGATTGGCAAAAACAAAAACAAATCAAACAAATAAAAACAACCACATATACAAAAAACCCTTTTAAGTTTCAACCATCCCACTTATTTTGATGCTCTATCTTCTTATCTTCTACTGTAGTGTTCTTAGTTTGTTATGGAAGGTAGGATCTCCGCTATGCTTCCGTGTTCTTGTCAAATTGACCAATCCAATGGTCACTTTTCTGATCATCTCTAACTTTGCAGCATTAGATACCACTGGCCACTCCCTCTTTCTTAAAATGCGCTCTTCCATCGAACGAGTGTGATACAACACTCTCCTGATTTTCTTCCTATTTCACAGAGAGCTTCTTCTCTATCTCTTTAACTGTTTCCTTCTCCAGATTCTTCCAAGGGTTTAGACTGAGACCCTCTTCCCTTCTTTGTACTTGCTTTTTAAGACATTTCATCTAGTACCAGGATTTTAAAGACCATCTAAACACAGGACTCCCAAATTTACATCTTCAGTGACCTCACTTTTGAGTTTCAGACTTTTATATTCACCTGTCTACTTGAATCTCCATCTGGATGTCTAATAGATATTATAAACTAGTCTCTTCAACATGAAACTCTTGAAATACCCACTCCTCACTAACCTTGGTTTTTCTCAGTCATCCCATCCCCAAAATGGCTCAACTATTTTCTCAAACCAAACACTTAGGCAGTATCCTTGATTTCTACCTGCTTCCAATACATCAGAAGAGCTTTTGAGATCTCCCTCTAGAATATATCTAGAAATGGTCCATTTTTTTCTATCTCTGTTGCCACTACAGTCTTCGAAGCTACCATGATTTCACGCAGCATCCTCTCCACTAACATTTTTCACAATTGGTTCTTCCCACAGCAGCCAGAGTCATCTTTCGACAACCTAAATCAGATCCTGTTACCCCCTTGCTAAAACCCACTGATGGCTTTCCACTGCATATAGAATAGAATCCAGACTCTGCAGCCCTACCATTCTCACTTGCCTGCAAGACAGGGCAGTAGTTATCTGTACTATGACAACACATGCTAAACTGCTTGTAAGGGGACCAAGCTTAACATGTGCTGTCTTTTAAAACACCGTAGAGACATAACAGCACAGGCAACCAAAATACACTGGTTGCCTCCACTTTTTGACCTCTACACCAGTTCTAGCTCTAGTATATTCCACTGATCTCAATTGTTTCACTCCCCCTTGCTCACTATGCCCCAGGTCTTCCTTATGTTCCCCAAACATGGCAAGCCCCTACTTGCCTCAGGATATTTGCACCCGCTGTTGCCTCTGCCTAGAATGTTCTCCTGACTAATTTTACATCACCAGCTCCTTCCATCCTTTTGACCTCACTCAAATAGCCCTTCTACAGAAAACGCTCCTTGATTCCCTTTAAAGTAACATCCTCATCCTAACCCTTGTCTCTGACCCTGGAGTATCATTCTTTTTTTGTTTCCTTCCTTGCACTTTTCACTATTTTGATTTGAAAATTTTATTTACTGATAGAATATCAATTTTAACCATAGGAATGGAAGCTTCATGAGCACAAAGAGAGTATCTACCTTCTTTATACTTGGCCTTCAGCTCTTAAGCATATTGCAAGTGCTCAAAAAAATACCTGTTGAATTGATTTCATTATTTAGTTAAAAAGAAAGAAGCATGCCTGCGAAAAATAGAATTAGGTGCAGTTTCAAACTTTTAAGTATCCTGGAAGTTCAAAAAAAGCAAAGATGAAACAAAAAGCTTAGAAACAAATATCTATGAGAGTGTAGTTAATTACGTTATGGTTTTTTAATTTTTTCTCCTTTTCCTTGTTTTCTTTCAATGTCTAGCCATATGAAACAAGCCATCTTTTTGGTCCACCATCTTTGCTGACTCTATAGTCTCAGCTCTCATCCTATGAAGACAGTGATGTGGAGCCCCATTTTCAAATGGATCCATACCTAAGTAACTCCAAACAGATGAGGCCTGAACCAGTTTTAAAGCTCATCAGAGAAGGAAATGACATAGCCCTTTTTGGGGGCTTTAGGTTTTCTTTATATACAAACCTAGCTGGCTCTTAAAGCAGAAAAAAAAAAATAAATAAATAAGGGCAAATTTATGCTTTCTTTCTTTTTTTTTTTTTTAAAGATTTTATTTATTTATTCATTTATCCCCCCCTGCTGCCTATGCTCGCTGGGTCAGCCAACCACGCCATGCGGGCGGGCTCACCCCCACCAGGAGGCCCCGGGAACCGAACCCGGGGCCTCCCATATGGCAAACGGGAGCCCCACTGATTGAGCCACAGCCGCTTCCCTATGCTTTCTTACTCTTTAAGAATGCCCTCGCTTAATTTTATCAATAGTACAAGATTAAATCAATTTATTTGCCTAGAGAAAATGAAGCTTTTATTTGAAAGAGGGTCCTAAAACTGAACCAGAAGTTTCCGTTTATTTTACCAACTGGGACCCCGACTTCAGCAGTGAACACTTCCTGCTCCCAAGGCTGAAGGGCTATATATTATCTGAAATAATTTCTTTTGTCTGTGACTAGAGGAAGAAAAGTGACTTGCCCTTATTTATCTTTTTGAGGGGCTACATGGATTTTAGTGTCCTTGAACACAAGTGATTGAGAACAAAGAATTAGCAATAATAGACATCTGTATTATACCATTCATCTAATGATCTCAAAGCATTTTTGAATGTCCACACTGCCGCCATCCTTCAATTGCTAAAGCATTTTGGTTGAAGGCAGGCAATACAGCTATATTTGTTCTCCTTTGTGACTTTGTAAAAGCCAACATTTTAAAAAAGTAATATGTACGGGTGTCAGTGGAATCAAAAAAGCCTCTGTTAGTTCTGCAGCCCGAGCAGCTGAAACCTAGCAGGTAATCTGTACACAGGGGATATCCGAAATATGTTCCTCAAAATTAATTTAATTAAATGATTACATCTTTAATATTAAATAATGGAAAAGGTACACCTTGATGTTTACAAATAGGAAGAATGGGGCTGAGGAGCACTATATTTATTAAATTTAAAAAATAATAATGCTAGGAAGCTCAGTTTTGAGAATATAACCAAACTCTTAAATATTTTTTTCAAGTCTGACTTTTGGAAGCTCTTGTTTAGAACTCAATAAGGCGTAAAGGTTTTGGGTTCGTTTGTTTGTTTGTTGCTCTCTCTCATTAGTCTTTATTTTAAATCATTGAGTACCCCAATACTAATAAATCTGACAAGATAAGTAGTTCTAAATGAATTTTAAGAAATATTGTGACAGACGATGCTGAAAATATTTATCTCTACTTGGATTTATTGATAAATCTATTTTCTTTAATAGAGGTGCCAATATAATGATTATTATTTTACATTACAGCAAAAAATTTTTTTTGCTATTTAAATAGAGTCGAAAGTTTTGAAAAGAAGAAAACAATTCTCTAGGATATAAAATATAAATATTTTTAAAATCTAGGTAGAATTCCCTCTGCAAAGATCACAGCATTATGATGGTTTAGAAAACCAAATTCTCATGCTTCTCTTACAGAAGTTTGAAGAGAAGGGCAGTGTTTAGAAAGCCAGTATTATTTATTGAATGTAGCCATAGTTGTTGAAGTGTCTATTATATTCAACTCTATTTATTCCTTACACAATATTCTCCAGATTAAACTTTTCCAAAATGAAAGAATAAAAAACTAATGTGAAATAAGCAGTATGAAGTATTTTCCAGAAGAGCTGTTGTCCTCCCCCCACCCCCACCCCAATTCCCTTTTCTGAAAAGAGCAGACTTTCTTCTAAAGAAGTGATTTCACATGGTGTGTAAAACCAATCTTAGACAAAAAAATGGAACATGAAGATTAATCACTTACGGTGAATTTAAACATGAATCCATGGAAATCCTCCTTTTCTGAAATCTCCATTTCTTTTAAAACATTCTGGTAATAAATTGCTGTGCATTTTTGTCATATCCTATGTCCTTACTCATTTGGAACAATTGATGCTTGGCACCTATTCAATGATGGCTACAGACACTTGTGAAACAGGATTCCCTTTAAGAGTTGTTCAGTGAAGTTATGCTCATTGATTTTTATTCTCATTATTAAAATTCCTCATTAACCCTGCCTGAAAACTGAATGTGATTCCTTTTACCTGATGTGCAAAATTCACCCTCACCCCTCCCAGGATTATTTTATTACAAAGAACAATAGCTTTCCTTGCTGGGTAAAGTAAGAGCAGTGTGACTAATGTACTTTCTAGCCTACGGAAGGCCTAATACTGTTAATTTACAAAATCAGTTCAAAGGAACCACTTTGAAGGCAAACCAGGATCACGCATACGTGTCTCTCCAGGTCCAAGCTTGGCATTCCTCCTCATCTGGCATCTAGCAGTTTTCGCTCTTCCAGGCAATTTGGCCCTTGATTTCAGACAAATGAATCCTGACGGCCTAATGCCAGGAATAGTTTGATATGATTTATGCTCCGTATTTTCTCACAACCCAGAAAATTTTAGACCTAAAAGACATGTTTTTTCATTATTTAGCATTTGCTCTAAAGTTGTATGTAAGCCAACATTACTTTAGTGTCAACCTTAATTTTCCTGGACCTCTGAGTGGAGTCAGCCCACTAGTGTTTCCACCTCGTGTCTGTTGCTCAATAAGAGAGTCTGCTGGCTGCCATCGAGTCCTAAATTCCAAATCTTTCCTTTCTAATGGTGAAATAGCACAAATCACATTATTTGGTTGCTGTCATTTGATGTCAAAAAGACCACCATTTAAACAAATTCATGTTTTAACCAAATTCATAGTAATTCTTCTTTACTTATAAGAGCTCATGCATTATGAAAAACTTAGATGAAATTCTTTAAAAGGAAAAAACATTTCCTGATATCCTACATACCCTAAATAGAAAAACATTCTGTAATTTCTGGTGGTGTTTAGGTGAAAAGCTATCTTAAAAGCAATAGTTGAAACATCCCCAAATCTCCAAAATGACATCAAACCACTGGCCCCCAAGTTGTGAAATGTGGTGGCTTTCCTTTGGCTTCATAGATGCCTCTTTTTGCTACATAAAAGAAGAAGAAATAAATGCATTGTTTAGTCAAGCAAACCTTCTCTATAAAAAATTTACCTTTAGCCATCTCCATGTCTGCTATCTCCATGGAATACTCAATACAGAATATATACATTTCCCCATAATTTAAAATTATAAAAAGTAGAGGGCAGGGCGGATGTGTCTCAAATGGTTGGGCGTCCGTCTCCCATATGGAGGGACCTGGGTTCAATCCCCAGGACCGCCCAGTAAAAATGAAAAATATAGAACAAACAAAAACTTATTTGAAATAAATAAATTAATTTTCTTTAAAAAGTATAGGGCAATTTAGACTCTCTTAGACACACAAATAAACTGGAATGGTACTGTGTAAAACAACTGACACAACACCCCATCCACATGGGCTGCCCTTGACTTCCCTTGTACAACCAGCTGACACGAGAGTGGATGGTCCACTAGGCAGATAACCAGCACCAGACACTAGAGGATGAGCTCCACACAAGGCCATAGATTTTGATGCCACAGTAAACACTGGCTCTGTGGCTCTGTAATAACTTCTATTTGACTTCCACAGATAGGATTTCTCACCTCATGCTTGCACAGACCTGGATTTACTTTCCTGGAATCTGCCTTTGCACTTTTATAAAATATTTTTTTGTGGATGCAAGAAGGTATAAGACCAAAGGAAGGAAAGATTCAGATAAAGATTGCGTTTTGGTTTGTAATTAGCTGGAACATTGGACTCAGAAACAATACTCTGCAAGTTCAAAAAGATAGAGTAGCAAAGTCTTCAGCTTTTAGTAAACAGTTCACAATTAACATGAACTCACCACGACTTACATGAAATACTTAAAACAAAATAAATCCATTGCCCTGTAATTTAAAAGTCATAAAAATACCAACATGGGATAGTTTATCTCACTCATCAACAAACATAATAGGTATTTACAGCATGGCCCAGTGGTAGTTAAGGAACTGACAAAAATGTGATTACATATACCCTAAATGCTCAGTGTTTCTAACTTGAATATTTTTTCTTTTTAATAACTATATAGTAAAGTTAATCTTTATGACAGTAATCATTTGACCACTATAAATCACACAAGACTAAATATTAGTAATATAGCTCTTAGTTAAGGATCTAGAAGAGAAATTATATTTCTATTTTGAAAGAAGGAGGAGTCTTACTGGGTACCTTTAAAATAAAGTTTTAAAAATCTATGAATTCTAAAGAGCAACAGAAGAGACAAAGACAAATGCAGTATGTGATCCTAGATGGAATTTAATATTGGAGGAAAAAGGTCAAAAGGACATCATTGGGATGTAAGAAAAAAATGGAATATAGACTATAAGCTTTATATCAGTGTTAAATTTCTTGGGCTTGATAACCGTACTTAAGGTAGTTACATAAGTAAATATCCTTGTTCATAGGAAATGGAAACAGTAATATTGTGTCCGAGGAGCATGATGTATACAACCTACCCTCAAATGTTCAAAAAATAGTCAGACAGACATAGGACGAATGGATAGGATGATATGTCAAAAGTGGCAAAATGTTAATACTGGTGGATCTTGGTATCAGGAGGGACATATGTTGGAGTTCTCTGCATAGGTTTTGTATTATTTTTGTAACTTTAATAATGTTTTAAATTATTTCATTATAAACATTAAACATTTCGTTATAAACATTAATATAAACATTAAAAGTCTAAAGAACAAAACTATGAATTCTGAAAAGTAACAGAAAAACAACAGTCCATTTAATCAAAAATGTATGACAGTTTGTCATTTTCTGAAACAAAACCATTTTAATTTAAATTAATTTAATTTAAAACTTCCAGCAGAGTGATCATCAGATCAGGGCTGCTATTTAAATTGGAGAAAGGAGGTCACTAAAATCAGGTGTATGCACTAAAACCCTTAGTGACTCGTCAATGTAATGGAAAGTTACTTTAGGCAGTGATCCCAACAATGCCCAACTTGGGTGGGAGGTTTATAAGGAAAAACAGGAAGTGATGCCAGGGATCACAAAAGGACACTTCCCTTTTGATTGAAATGAGTATTTTAATTGACCAAGGAGTGTTATGCACCCTGGCTGAGACAGGGGGAGGCAGAGTGTCTCTCAGATAACGCCCATAACCTGTGGTCTCACACACTGACTTCAGAACCTGTGGAGTACCTTATAAGACTAGAAGAATGTCCTATTTTGTGATCAAGAACTACAGAGTGAGGTCTATATCACTGTTGACATATAGTTCTTAATCTACCAGATGTGCAAAAAGCCTGCTACTTCTTGCTCAAGTTCATTCCGGGAACTTAAATTTTCTTTAATTAGTTTTGCAATTTTATTTTGACAGAAAATGTGACACCGTGTTCTGGTTCAGATCTAATGTGATTTGAATTAAGTGCACTATTATAATAGGTTTGGGTGGATGGGCGGGGGTGTGAGTTCAACAGAGAACACTGTCTCTCTTCTCTCCTTCCATACCACCCACCCACCCCCACATCTGTAGCTACAGCTGTGTGTGCTTTTCTGCAGCATCCTGAACTATGTAAGCTCTGGGGGTGGTTGCACCTGCTGGGTCTGTGGAGCCTTAGCGTCATTGCTATGCCTTTTTACAGCAATTATAAAATTCATCGTATCATACTCAGCTTGCTATTAACAGCACACACTCAAATGTCACAAAATCAAAGGAGTCACTTGAATGCAATTTTATGTGCAGAGGTACTGAGTTTTCTACTGCTCTATATTCATTTAAATACCAATTTATCTCAGGTCCTTTGAAAAATCTTTTCACAACATCATATCCACACTACAAAAGAAACTTACTGCTAACTTTCTTCTTGGCAACAAGTGAGGAGACCAAATTATAATTAAGTAATAAAGTTCACTCACATCTTTTTTCAAATAACACCTTTTCAGTGTGACCTTCCCTACCTAGAATCCTGAACCCTCTTCTACCTGCCGACACTTCATTTTCTGCTTTATTTTTTCTTCTTAGTAATTATGTAATAAGCTACCTGTTTTTCTTACCTTGTCTATTGCCTGTCCTGACTAGCGGGATACATGTGCAAGAGGGCAGGGACTTTTGTTTATTTTGTTGATTGCTGTATTTCCTGAGACTAGAACAGTACCTAGACCAGAGTCAGTGCTCAATATTTGATGAAATATTGAAGAATCAGTGAAACTGAAGGAAGAAATGAGGAAACAACACAGTAAAGAACTATGCTTAAATGGTGTCGATTCCAGATTCAGGCTCTTTGGATTCAAATACCTTTTCTGCCCTTTATTGGTTGCATAATCTTTAGCAAATTATTTACAGTCTTTCTTTTTCCTCATTGGGGAAACAGGGAAATGCTAGAACTATTTCATAGTGTTGTAAGAATTAAATGAAGTAATGTTTGTAGGGCATATGGCACTATTTCTGAAAAGTAGTATGCAGTAACTAAATGTTAACTAATAGTATCATCATCACCAGCACCACCTTCCCCACACTGCTCATTTTATAAGTGTAGCATTTGATAACAGTCAGGAATGTTTCTCTAAGAATACTGCAGCAAGTAGCAGTTTGGACTATGTTCCAAATTATTCCAGTTTCCCTTTTACATACTTCTCCTTGTATACAAAATTAATGACTCCACTATCCAATGAAAATTGTTTCCTCCCTCCCCAACTTCTCTATGTGCAATGGTCTGAATTATGTGTCCAGAAACTGTCCATTCATTCGTTGTCTTTGCCTATCTTGAGCACACAAGCTTTCCCACTCTACTGACTCAAGAGCACAGCATCTGGGGCTGCAAAAAGATGTTTCAGGGAGGGTCAGCGGGCAGCTCCTGGAGGTCACTCTGGTCTGATTTTGAATGAGTTGGGCTAACTGATCATGAAGTATTCATCTGGCTCTTAAATTTTATGATTTTTGCCTGACTTGTCCTTCACGAAAAGAGCGGCAAGAAATGGTGAAATAGGAATACTCACTTAAATGTCTTGCTTTCATTTATTCATTATCCATGTACTCACTTCATCCATTCATTTATTCATTCTTTTTCTATATTTTTTTAAATTCTGCACAAAAATTATGGGGGATACAAAGATAAATCATACTTCAGCTCTGTCATCAAGTAGATTGACCTTTCGAATATGGCATTGGTGGGAGGCAGAACAGAAGCCTGAATGAAAGGCTTTTTGTTGTTGTTGTTGTTTTCTGATAACCCTAATCTTATCTTATTGTTGCTCTATAGTTGTGCTATCCAAAATGGTAATCACTAGCCACATGTAGCTCTTTAAATTTAAATTAAAGTTAAAAATGTAGTTCCTCAGACCACAAGCCATGTTTCAAGTATTCAACAGCCACATGTAACTTGTGACTACATATTGAACAGCACAGATACAGCACATTTCCATCATCACAGAAAGTTCTATTGGGCGGTGCTGCTCCATAGAATATGAGTTACTGATAAATTTATATACAATGAAGAAGTTTCTGGGGTCTGTCACTATCTGATATTAACTAGCTTTTTATAGCAAACTTCATTGAAATGACAAACAATAATCATTAGCAAAGATGCCGATTAGTTTAAAGGTAGCTATGGTTTTGGAATTAATTCCAAACACTGGCTGCCCTCAGTGCCTTGTTACAGCCTCTTATTCCTGCCATTAGACAACAGCGAACCTCACATATGGTGCCCTGACTGGTCACATGATTTTTTAATATCCACATGATGGCACTAAAATGGCCTATTAGATTTACAGTGTCATTAACCTTCCAAAATAAAATGAGAGTCTGCTCTGGCAGGGGAAAAAAAAGTGTGACTGCTGTTGGGTTTTGGGTAACCAGTCTGTGAGGAAATGCTGACAGGGGTCAGTGTGACATCATCTTTCATTCGGCCCCAAAGCTGTCAGGCCCTCCCCAGATGTCTGAAACGCAGATATAAATTTTCATTATCCAGCAGCAAAGGGCCAGAGGTACACCAAATGAATTTTTTACCAATCAAATTATAGCTCATTGGCAGATTAAGTGTAAATGATAATTTTGTGAAGTTTTCTTCTGGTCATTTATCTACAACTCCATAAAGAAAACTTGCTGAAGCTGGAAAGATTTCTAAATCAAATTATTGTTTTTATAATCTCGTTGTGGACACCACAAAATTGAATAAAAAGAAATTCCATTAAGAATGAACGGTGCCTTCTTCCACAGAACAATTCGATTTTTTTTTTTTTTTTTTAAAGAAAATGCAAAGCCAGGGAATACTAAGAAACCAGAGAACACATGACTTCACTATTGTGGGCCTCAGTTTCTCCATCTATAAAATGGTGGGGATGTATATGGTGATCACTGCTTGTGTGATTTAAGAGTGGCTATAAGGATCCATGTTTTTATACCAGTACATTTCATGTCCAAAGTCCCATTTTTCAAATGTGATGTTTTGGGATAAAGTAGTTCCCAATTCAGAAACTGGATAGGTTGTAGTAGGTCAACTGTGTATTTGTAAGTTGGAAACTAGAATCCATTTTCCCTTAGAAATAATGTACACAAGAATCATAGTTATACTTTGATGTCACACTGAAATACAGTTATACTATAAAAGAACAAGTACTTTATTATTGGTAGTAACAATACTATGGTAGACAACTACTTGATTCAACAATTGTACATAGAAAAAGGTGTTCATGCTTTACTCTGGATGTCAGACACAACATCTTCTCTGATATAGACTTTCTGGGCTCTCCATCTATCCTCCCTCAGGTTCCAAGTCACTAGTTGTGACTCCCATGTCCTCAGGTAAGACCTCCAGCAGGGTAAGGGCCCAGTCAAAAGAAGGAGAGCAGTAGAAACGGAGGGTGTGGTAGGGGAGATCAGTAAGGGAAGTCCTGGGAAGAGGAGGGAAGATGCTGAGGGAGATCTGCAATTCCTATCAGGTATAAAACCAGAAGCTCCTCTCAAGAAAAGGAAGAGTAGAGGTTCTAGAATTTTCTTCTAAGCCCTTGGAAAGTTCTGATTACTATGTCCTAGGGTTCTTTTTTAATATCCCAGTCACTCTCTTTTTAAAAATATATATATACCTTGTAGAAAAAGACAAAGGTCACTTAGGTTCCAGGAAGAAATCTTTACCCCCAAACATAAAAAGGCCATATTTCAGAAGGAAACCCAAAATATAGATACTAATTTTAGGCCTTTCTTCCAGGGATGTGGTGGGGAATCTGAACTAAGAAGCACAATGGGGATCTGGCTTAGAAGGTAAGGACAATTATCTGAGATGCATTGGAGAATGTCAGCTCCTTTAGGGTCCAAGAGAGGTAATTTCAAGTCTTCCTCCCCCTCTTCCCTTTGCCACCATCGATACTGTGATTTTAGCTTATGTTCTAGACTGGCAAAAGGCTATCTATGGACAAATGGAGGTCCAGCTGTGGGACATGTGAATAAGAGGGAAATGGGTGGAAATTCAAAGCAATTTCAAGGAATCGGGTTAGAGCTTCAGTGGTCATCCAACAATGTAAACTCAAATAAGTTGTTTATGTGTTTGTCATACCCTAGAAATAAATGGCTTGAGAAAGAAGTCATGGCACCCCAGTGATCTTAAAACCCAATATATTTAACAGGTCACTGTCATACACTCATAGAAAAGCACAGTGCCATCCTGAGCCACCCACTTCAGTGGAAAACTCAATGCTTCAGTCATCACATTCAGATCTGCTCCCAACCTCACAGTAAGAGAAAGGCCACTGAGAGTGGGGCGAGGGGAGAGAAATAGGTCTCCAATCATCACAAGTACTGAGATAGCCCATTGTTTATAGTGTGACTTAATCTTAAAACAGATGGACTAGTTTAAAATGTATGGCATTTGTGACCCAACAGGGATTAAGGAGCCAGACTATGAGGCCCATAGAGAACCAAAAAGCCTAAAAAGCCCCATGGGCTGTAAGGCCATCCAGCTCTTGGCTAACAGTACAATAATCTGTTAAGTCGAGCATAAATGAAGGATACAAATTAGATTTCCCCTGAAAGCCACAAGATTAAACATTAAGGGGCAAGTTCTTGGCAAAACGTATATGTGTATTTTCCAAAACCAAGTCTTAAAAAAAAGAAGTTCACAAAGTCTATTAAATTTACTCATTGGGTTTTCTCATACGTACGTATTTGCTTAACCTTAATGAATACAGTGTTCAGGTAAACCAAAACAGAGATGGTGCTGACAATCCTAATGAACTCATTGATTTGGAGGAGTCTGCAAATAAGTTTTATAGAGAAATAACAACATTCAATATCCATATGTGAATTTCAACATGAGAGCTCCCCAGCTTCATAATACAGACACTATGGAAACTATGAAAAAAAATTCAAAATATATCCTAAATATAAGTGGAAAGGCATTTGGACTTTACTTTCAATATTCCATAGTATAGATGGTAAGAATTATCAGCTAAGTCAGGACTCTCCTTTCCTAGTTGCTTAGAGGTGCATGCCTGGACTTCATCTCCAAACCAATGGTATGAAGTGAGTTGAGATAGGTCCAAGAGAGGAAGGATGATTGCTTGTGCCTTTGGAAGCAAATAGGAGAGAAAAAGCTCTGCCTTACTGAGGTCTGTTTCTCTCAAATGTGCTATACCAAACCCTAAGAACAGTACCCACAGTCAAGGGTGTCCTATTCCACTTCCTTGTCTTCCAGATGGAGATGGAATATTAGGTGGCTCATTCTAAGACCCTTGCTTGTGGGGCCACAGATCTAGTAGGAAAAGAAGTGTCCTATAATGGGAATGGCTCCAAAAATTTCTGTGAGGTAGGAAAAGGGAATTTGGCAAGACCTTGATTTCAGAATGTAATCATCCCTAGTCTCTTTTCACCCATTCATTAATTCAACAAATAATTTCTGAGCACAGATCCCATCAGGCATGGCCCTCTATGGCTAATTCTTTTGTAATTCCAGTGCAAGTAAAAGGAACATTAAGGGTAGCCATCAACACTACCCTTATTGTTTATTATACCTAATTTCACCTGGATTAAAAAAATAAAATGAAGGAAGCAGAGTGATTTTCCATAGGCCTTTAGTCCCTCACAATAAATTTTTTTCTAGAACTAGTATAAAGATGAATAATTATCGAGCAGTATGTAGAAAGCATTTAATCTATTCAAATTTCATGAGTTATTTACTTCCTAATACTTTAAATATGCATCTTTTCTATAACTTCTCTCCATTTGTGCTGTACCCGGAGAGAATATTAATCGAGCATCTACTATGGGCCAAGGAGGTACAGCTACTTTCCCCATTTTATTCATGAGGATATCAAAGAATGGTGAGTCCAGGTAATTTGCCCAATGTAATATTGGGATTGAAACTGCATTCTTTCCTTTTACCTACATTGTGGATTTATTCTTTTTATCCAACAGATTATATCCATTGGTCAGTAATGGAAAGGGCAACCAGTTCTTCAGGTTTCACATACAGGATCTTAGAGAAAGTGCTTATCGAATGCAAGGGATTTAACTGACTTTGCTCTTTCTCAGAAGTGCACCCAAAGCAATATTATTTCCCATATTTACCAAAGAAAATTTTAATTTTGTTTTATAGATGACAGTGGGCGGAGGAATCTTTGACTTTATTTGATTTGAGAAAAGATGTTCACAGACTAAAAGGAACCACTGCCCACCTTTACGAGGTGTCTAATATCAGTCTCTATCTCTTCTTTGTGTGACTTTAGGCAAGTCACTGGCTCTGTACAGCAGCTACCTTCTTTGAAAAGGAATATTTAGGCTATTTAGTCAAACTCAGTATCGTTACGTGGATAGGATAAAATAACCCATGGTGATGGATTCCTGGGGGCCGGGGGAGGCAGACCAAGATTGTGCCTTTTTTTCACTAATGACCAAAGGACTAGATAGTAAGTTTTTCACTGAATAACAAAATTAAAGAAAATTCTTGTGAACTGAAAAAGCAAAATGCAAGTTCTCTTGTAATACTTTGTGTGACTATAAGAGAGAAATAAAGAGCCTATAAATGAGTACTGAATCTCATAATTTTTACTTTTAAAATTTGTCTCCTTTCTGCTGTGGTCTTGATACAAAATCCTATTTTGGTACAATATCCTATTTTTCCTGTACCAGGAATTTATTTGCCAAATGTCCTATTAGATGCATGTTTCTAACTGGCAAATTCTGTGCAGATTTTCATTTCTCTATATCGGATGGTAAGAGCTGGGAGGTGTCAGTGTGATTGGTATTCAGGCTATGAGGTCAGAGATGCAATGAGCAGGCTCTGACTCCAACCAGCATAAAGCAGCACACTTGAGCCCAAGCTTTGCCATTCTGGACTGGCAGACTCGGCACAGGTTTTTGCTCAGGAAATGTTGTTTGGGGTGGGGTGGGGGTGGGGAGGGGTGGGGGAAGACATCAGTGAAAAGAATCTTTGATATAGATACAGAACAGTACACTCCATGGAATAAAACAGCTTGTTTTGGAAAGGAAGCTGGATTAGAAAAATGACAATATTTCATGAAGAGGCACATTGGACATGTGTTTCCAGAAGTGGGAATCAGCATAAGGTATTTGCAAGAGGACAGCACTGCCAAAATTTGAGGTTTTGTCACTGAAAATGAGCCCAAAACAAAGGGCGGTTTGGAGCAGTGTCCCCGATGAGAACAATTGTTTTCTCATCTGAGAGTCTTGCTCCCACAGCTCAAGAACAATCGAGACAAATGCATTCAAAGGTCAAGGGAACAGACAATGCTGGGAACGCCAGGGACCCCGGTGGCTAGCCCCTGCCTGCGCTTCCGTCACCACAGAGGGAATGACCGCAGCCAAAGTAGCTTGAAGCAATCTGATTAGAACAATCTTGCAGCGTTCCTGAGCAGTTTCTGTGGTTTCCACCGAGTTCCTCCTGTACTGTCGTCTGTGCCGCAAATCTACCACAGATTTGGCTAAACAGATGATTTTCTTAAAAAGAATTATCTATGGTGGTTTAGCCATATTTTGGGTGATACTATAGTGGAAAGTCAGAATGGAAATACTAGCACATGACCTGTTTTTTCTAACCTCAGAGCTCTACCTGCCACTTGAATTTGATCACTTGAAATCATTCATCGTGCATGGGTCTGTTAAGATCAAGGAATAAAAAGGAACTGAAAAATAAGGCAGGACAAATCACCGTGCTCTTAAAAACTACAATTTATGCAGAGAACACTTTCATGCAGCTTAAAAAACGGGGGCATATTTTCGTAAGACTATAGTAGACGTTTTCAAGAAAGTAGTATATTAAAAATAAAAACAGGATAAAAATAGAAAAGAAATTTATGAAGGAAATTCAGAGATGTGATTATAGCATCACACTAATGACATTACAATTAACCTCAAAGGCATTTCCATGCAAACTTCCCTTTCCAGCATAAGTCATTCCAGCCAAGGAATAATCCTGTCAAGCTGAAATACTGCATACTTGGTGTGAGTCTAACAGTGTTTCGGCTTTCTTCATTTTGTTTTTATTGCCAAGTTGGACAGCGTTAGACAGAGCTGTTCTGGAGTTAGGAGATACCACAGTCTGCAGTTTTAAAAGTTTAAGACTTTTTAGGCCCTTAACTCAAACACACCTTCTAAATCCCAAATTGGGCCACTCCTGGAGCTCATACTCTGCACTAATATTTTGACTCACTGGGTATGTGAATATTGAAGATGTTATTCGATGTTTTCCAAATAAAATATAAAAATACTTGATAAAATTCATGCTGATTATATGGTCTGAGATTTTCACTTGCACAATTACATGAGTGTTAACTACACTGGCTCAGAAACACTGGTTCTGGCTTTCTAGTCAATGGTCCATTTACTTAGAGTAAAACCTTCCAGAGGAGTTCCATAAAAATCTGATCTGCTGTGAAGGAAACTGCCAGCCTTACCAATCCTTAACACAGGAGCTGAAGAACTTTTTTAGGCCTGTGGGGAATATGACATATTTAGGTAGAAAGTGTCATCCAAATCTTTGAGTTGGTTGGTGACCACCAACCAAGAAGGTATAGAGGTCCTCAGTGGACACTGAAGAAGGCACAATGGCATTCTAACGAAACGCTCCAAAACCAAAGGCTTATGAGGCTCAGAAATGATGTTCCCCAGTCAGCCACAGTGCCTTCTGCTTGACCTTCTGATCAGAGTGTCCAGTGACTGGCAAGGCTTAAACTTGGATCCATAGATAGGCCAAGGATAATATTCCAGGTCAATGGCGGTCACCAAATAGGGGGTTTGGGGATGGTCCTCAGAGGTGAAGGTGGGCCACTGAGTGAACAGAGCCAGGACTCTGGATGTGGGTTCTGCTTCTATCACTGGCCATGTGCCCTCCTGAAGGTCATTATTAAAAGCTGGCCCTAACATGCCTTTGCGGTTTGGGTAGGATGGCTACTCTGAATATGCCCTGGATTATCTCACAGCCCTCAAGGGTGTGAGATAATCATTTCTCTGTACCTCCCAAGCGTCTACAATCAGGTGCTTTAAATCATGTTAAATATAAAAGAAAATTATTTTCTAATCAGCAATATTAATTCTCTATTCTCTCAGTTATGAATTCTTTCATGTCATAATCTAATATGGACAAACATATTTGTACAAAATGAGTTGATTAAATTTAATAAAGCCATGCAAAGTAAAGTCCAAAGTAAAAGATTAAAAACACCAAGAAGTTCAACTTAATTCCATTTTTGAGCTGTCTTCCTCCACTCCAAAGCATTTTCTGGCAAGGACGAATTACTTGGTGGAGCTACTTTTAGTTTATATTTGAATATACAAAGTTTCTCTTTGAGTTTACCTCTCATTTTACAGAAAATTCCTCTGGCATCTTGAGGTCGCTGCCTCATCTCAAAAGCCACTAACTCATACTCTCACCTTATTTCCCTCCAGGCCAGAACTTTGCCACTTTGTCTGCCATCTTGTCCTCTCTCTGCATTTTGTCTCTGAGTGCCCAAAAGAAAAAAGTTTCATCTTACAGGCTCCCTTAATCAAGTATACCAGTTTTTTCTCTCTTAAGATACATGGGACAGGAAGCATCTTGCCTTCTTGATGATATGATGATGCAGTGACTGCACTTATATAGCTGACAGCTTTTCCTTGGGAAACCAAGTTAAAGGTTATTTTCATGGCAGATATTATACCAGGCTTCCTAAAGGAAGTTTGGACAGATTTCCAAGATACCAACTCATTACTATTTAATTCCTTAATTTTTAATTGATTCATTCAAAATATGTTTAATGAGCACCTATTAAGTATCAATCTCCTCAGCATCCCACCTCACCCAGCATTTAGCTAGTTTCTGAAATGGTATGCTTCTGAAAGAATCCACAACAAGAAGGACTGAGTAAACTAGCCTTAAGGTATCTGCTGAGAAGGTAATGTGGGACTTCTATTTTTCAGGGTCCATAGTCTAACGCTTACCCTTGGCCTTACTTCAGTTTTATTTATTTCCTACTTGATCACTTCAATGGCCAATCATTGGCACACTTTCATAGTGGAGAATAAGAGTTGCTGCCACATACAGAATTTTTTTTTTCCCATATGGGCTTTACAGTCATTCCCCCCACCATGAGCAAAAACTCTGTTCTTGTTATTTAGAATAATAACATAAATAGTATAACATTTTAAATTGCCTTTTAACTTCTACCTTCATTAAAATCAACGTCCACAGACATTCTCCTCTCTTCCCTCATCCTTTATTGCATCATAAGAAATATTTCCTCTACAATGTAATCCCAAAATATTCTTGGTCAAAATGAAACATCTTACAAAAATCTCTCAAATTTCTCACAATTATAGTCTTCTCCTATTTTTCCTTTGATTGGGTCTATTAAGTAAGATTGAAAGTGCCACAAAAGTAAAAGAAACCTGTTGCATGCACTAATGAATGCATATTGTTCATTTTTTCATGTACTTATTTTTTCACTGATTCACTGCTTCATTCAAAAACGTTTTTTAGCACCCAGTCTGCACTGGGCGTTGAGCTAAGTACTGGGGATACCGAAGTAAATGAGAAACCAAACTTATATTTTGAAGGGGGGAGGAATACACCATAAACAAGTAAATATATGCATAACTTAATAAGATACTTATGGCCCATGGTGAGTGCCATGAAGGAACTGAAACAAATAGGATAATGGGCTAAGGACAAACCGAAGTAGAACACTTTAGAAAGTTGTGGTCAGAGAAGTCTCTACTAAGGAGGACATATGAGTCAAGACCTGAAGAAGGGGAATGAGACACACACACATACACACAATAGTTGGGGAGGAATTCCCTAAGGCAGGAGAAGCTTGAAGGAAGAAAAAGAAGAGAATGGGACCGAAGTGCATGAAGTACATGAAGGAGAGATCAGGACATAGCTGACAAATGATGACTGGCCCCATGGCCAGGGGAAGGAATTTGGATATTATTCTTTAAAGCAGATTCTCAATATTTTTCATTTGCTGCTTAATGAAATAAAATGCAAATATATCTATTTAACCTATGTACTTAGTGTAATTCAGACAGCATCCACCTCAACGTTTCCCTCTAAGTTGTTAGCCCCATTTCTTTTCAGCATCAAACATTTTAAACTGGAAGACGTCACTCTGAAGCTACTCTTATATACCCCTGAGCAGCCTGAGTCCACCATGCAAGGTATCCACACACATGTCGATAACATCCTCCCGGCCCACCCCCATGCCTATAGATCAAAATGACTGGTTGGCACAGCTAGAGACCCTATGAAGCTTCCAAAGCTTTCCCCACTCTCTGTTCATGTGAGAAGGAATTCAGTCTCTAGGTTCTGTGAATTTCTCAATTTTTCTCTTGATTTCACCTTTTGAGTTATTCTAAACTCTGGTGGGCTTTCTAAAAGACCATACCAAAATTTTCCATTTCGATGCCATTCTACAACAAAAGTGAAAAATGACTTGGACACAAACAATCATGTCTTTTGAAATTTTCCAGCTCCATTACTGTAACCTATTATTTGCTGTCCTTCCAAGCATGATATAAGCAAACCACAACAAAGCTTTTGTTGGGAGCCAACTTAATAGCTGAAAGGTTGATCTTAAAAAAAAAAAAAAAAAAAGGAAAGCATCAAAGAACTTATGTATTGCAACTGGCATAAGAATAACAGTGAGCTGTGAATTTGGAGAGAGTAACAACAGACACATCAACAGAGTGTTTACAGGAGGAAATGAGTTTCAGAAGGAGTGTAAGGGACTATGGCTCCATTCTATAGTACCACTCGAAAATATATGTCTATATATACCTATATTTTTATGAGGCAGCCTCACTCTCAACTATATTTGTGGTATGGTTTGGAAATGAGACATTTTAAAAATAATATTCTTGAATATTTTTCTCTCTATATATAAGCTTCAGTGAATATTTGATTCAGGCTGCAAACACTCCATGTTGCCAGTTTTTCTCAGCTTAAACTCTTGTATGTCCCTGTGCCAAGCTGATTCTAACAACCTCTACCTTTCTAAGCAGCCCTTTCATGTAGATTTACTTGAAAATGGCATCTTAGCCTCTTGTCACCTCATGTTCTCTTCCAGACCATTCACCCAGGTCAGTTTCCTGGCAGGTCCTCAACAAGCAGTTGGGGGTTCTTCGTAGACTGAGCTTGGAGTAATTATGCTCTGTAATTGTGGAGTCAGGGCCTGTCTCCCAGTCAAGATTAGAAATGCCAAGTCATTTCCTGTTTTCACATCCAAATGAAAGATACTGACGTCTGATACTAGTTTTCCTAGGTTGCAATTATCGTGGGGCACCCTGGAGCTGCCTTTGAAGGAATCTGTTTATAGTACCTGGGTCCCAAACACGGTACTCAATCCTGAACCAACACCAGAGAATACAGAAAATGATTCCAGCTTTCACATTTGATAACTCTTCAGGTCATTTCGGCTAAGTGATGGTATTATGTGTCATGTGATACTGTGAATCTCACCTGGGGATCCATTACTTATTGGATGCTTTGTAGAAACAGGAGGACATCTGCAGAAAAGGGAGGTGAAAGACATTTGGCACATGTTAAAGGGTAAAGCACCTTCTTCTTAATTGTACAGATCCTCGTATTTTACAGCACATTAAACTTTAAAAGGAAAGGTAGCAAAATTGAGCATCTGTGTTTTTCTCATATAAATTCAACTCCTAATAAATACTAAGCAGAGTTTCCTCAGACCCAGTTGTGGGCAGATAAGCAGTTCCATACACACAGAACTAATTGCAGTGCTCTCTAAGCCTCACTCGGCTGTCTTTTTTATTTCCCTGCCAGTGAAACCAGCTTTTAGCAATTGGGTCTTGGGAAAGATGACATCCAAAAAAAGAAGCATAGCCAAAATAAACAGAGTTAAGATGGAGAATAATACTAAAAATTATTCCTACTTATTCCATACTACAGTGCCTTCCATTGTAAATTATGGGTCATGTGGTACCGTGAATCTCATCACACATTCTGCACCTAAATTCATCACATTCATACTATTTTCATGCTGGAAGTGAACTTGTCCATGTCCCCTGATTTCCTGGCTTACACAGGAGTAAAATATATGTTGCTGGTTATCATATTTTTAAATGTACTTCCTTTTCCATATCTACTTATTTCTCTTGAAAGTGACACAAAATTTATAACATGGTAGATAAGGTTACAACCTGCCTGTTACATTTTATAGTGACAGTTGCAGAACACTTAAAAAACTAAAATGTAAATGTGTCCCTTCAGTTGACATCTGATAGGAATGTGTGTCCAGCATAGCTTTCTCCCAAGAAGATGACACAGGTCTATGGGTTTGTGGGGTATACTCAGGCCCTGCCACGGAAAGAATGGAGAGGGACCTTGTAAATGTATGCACAAACCCAAAGATGTACTTGGGGGACATCCAAACAATGACCACAGAGAAAGATGTCAAGAGTCGTTTGGCCCCTCTTTCTGCTGCCTTGTTCTGATTGGGAAAATTCCACATTTGAGATTCCATCAAGATTCTTCAGTACCTTTCAGTCACACAAATTGAATTACATTATCAATTTAGTCAATTATGTCATAGAGGAAATGACGGAAAGAAAAAGAATGAGGACTAGAGATAAAGGGAGAGACGTAAAAAAATTTAGGAGGAGAAAAGGAAGAAAAGGGAAAAGACAGAAAAAAAGTAAAAGAAAGGCAGCAAAGAGGAAGGAAAGGTAATGAAAAGGAGGAAAGGTTAATTATGAGCAAAGCACTGTAGATTTTCAGTTGGTAGAACAAAACTTTGTAAACTTCTTCAAAGGTCTTTAATTATTGGATATCAGTAGATTGATCTGTTTGTATGAAAAGCACTTATTTGCTATTGTGTGGGTAAGTTAAAACAGTAGCCCAACTTCCACTTCTTTTTTGTCATTGGCTCTTATTCCTGGCTATATTTCACATTTGAACCTGCTCACCATATGTGTACATACTTATGCTTTCTTCGCCACTAATTGCTTCTTTTTTGACAATACCATCTATATGTGCATAGTATATGGCCGTTTTTTATCACTCTAAGCCTATTAATGCCCAGACTTATGGTTCCCAGAGGAATTAAAATTAACCAGCACTCTAAATATTGTTCATGAGTTGGAAAACTCCTGTATTTTAGAATCTCACTCCAGTTCTTTTTAATTGGTTTGCAATATTTCACCCTTCAGGGCTTGGCCTTAACTTTTCAAAGTATGTATTAAAAAAAATTTATGAGACTGATATGAAAGGCAAAACTTTGGAAAAGCAAACAGTTCTTTTGGACAATGATAGTACTTATTCTATGATTTAAAGCACAATTTTATAGTTTTGGAAGAGACTAAGCTCTTATTGACTTTCCACTGACTTCTATTATCATCGATGAGATTTTTACCTGTAAATGAGCTACCAGTCTAATGGGCTCGATCAGCAGAAAGCTTAGGGCTCTGTATAAAAGCAATTCTCTTTTGGTGAATTCCCCTTTCAAAACTGGAAATCCCTAGTGTATTACTTCATTTTTTGAGTTTGCCATAAAATGTTGCTGTTTATTTCTCGAATATGGAAAGAGACTTCACTTAAATACTTAGCTTTTGAAGAATGGTCACTTTGTATGACCCATAAAACAAATCACTGGTAAAATGCCCCCAAACCCCAAAGAACCATTTGTTGCTAATGACAAATGCACGTGCGCAAACACACACCCCTCCCAAGTATATAAATAGTGTTTACTATTCTTTTAAAAAATAAAGTGATATGACAACAAATCTAAATAAAAACTACAGATAGTCACCTTTCTGTTCTCAGGACAGAGGAAAAATTAATTTTCTTTAAGGAAATAACAAAAAATTGATAAAATAGTAATAATATGTCATATTCATATAATGGGGATTAGTTATGTCCTCATTCTCTTAACTTCCCTGAAGGACAAATAATTGTTATCTCCCACTCTAGGTCCTAGAATATAAATCATTTTGCTAAAAAAAGTGCCATCAAGAAATATTGATCTGGTATGTAAACTTTAGAAATGCTGCCCAGCCATGACATTTCAAGCAGAAACTCTCTGCAAGTGTTTTAATAAAAGTAACAAATTGACCTTTGATTAATATTTTCTGAATAAAGAGTAGAGGCATGAAGGAAAAAGTGGAGAAATAAAACCATGTGGGAGCATCAATCTGAAATCTGTAAGAGAAGAAATCTGACTGATTTTAAGTAAACTTTTTAGTCTCTTACATGATCTGCCAAGTGGTGTGTTTCCTATACCTGACAAAAAGAAGAAAAAAAAGCTACTCAAAATTTCCCAAATCTGGAAGTTCTTGTGTACATCCTGAAGAGTCACCATAGGAAAAGAGTTACCCTGACTGATGATAATCAATGAATGTATTTTTTTACATCATGTAATGCATATTTTTCTGTGAACAAGTAACATATAATTGTATTACAGCAAGCAGCACAGTATTATTAATTGTGAATTGTTAAGAACCTTTGACTTTTTGTGGATGAATATTGAGACACTTCAGTGTGTACAGACGTTCAACAAACATACCATTTGCTTTCATCTACACTGAGTCTGTCACTTGACTTTTGACCTTTCATTTGGCACTATCCTGTCATTTCTTTGGTTTCGCAAATTTTAGCTTCTCACTTGACCTCTCAACTGTGACCTTTCACTTGACCTGTGATCTCATAAATTCTGAAATCCCATACATGTAATTGAGGAACAAATAAACAAAACATCTGGATGAAGCTCTTCAATGAATTAAGTCTGAGTAGATGAAACATAGAACCAAATGTTTCAAGACTTCAGTTAAGTAATGTAATATCCACAAGGATGATATGTGATTGAGAGAAAATACTCTTTTCAGAATTGACTATGCTATATCAAATTATCATAAAGTAGTTCACAATGCTTATACTAAAAGCTAAAGGTTCAGAATGAACTTCCCTCAGAATCTTTCTGTCATCTCATCACATTAAAAAATAAGTATGTACATGTACTAAGTTAGTCCAGTTAAAAATGTAACAATATTTAAGGTAAATAATACTGACTTTTATCACCTTATCACTATATCATGGGAGTCAAAGCTACTGTCTAAGTAGGTACTGAAGGGCTAGATAAAGATTGTATAACTCACTTAGCACTCAATATAAAGTTGGTTATTTTAAATGCTATCTGATCATCCTTGTATGCTCATTTGCCATACTGTTTTTTTTATCTGCATAGCACTTATCACCATTGGAAATAATCTTTTTTTGTTGATGTGCTTATTGTCCGTCTCCCCTCACTAGAATGTAAACCTTATAAGGGCAAGAAATTTGTTTGTTGTGGTAACTACTAAATACTGACCAAAAAAAAAAAAAGAAAAAAGCACTTGGTACCTACTAGTTGTTGACTTGACATATTTGTTGAATGAACAAAAGAATATCTACTATAAACCCAAGCATCCTCCCTAGACATCACTTCATATACTTGCACATCAGAGCAAGCGTCTAAAGTATTACTAGCAAACTTTAAACTCATAATTATAGTTCACCCATTTTTTTAGTCCCATGCCCTTTGAAATTTATCCTAGAGTTTCCTATATTGGCACTTAATTTCCTCTTCCTGACTTTTAACTATTAAGATTTTTCTCCTGCAAAAACAAAGACCTCTTCAAAAATTTCTCCAATTAATATTAATAATTATCCTTGAATACCAGCACTAATATGAACTTGAGATTTAAGTCAAACCTCTGGCTAATTAGAAATATGTTTATGTTTCTTTCATAAGTTGTCTGGATTCACATGTTAGCAAACGATTTTAGATTCACAGGGATATGAAATGAGCTACTGAAACCCAAGAGAATATCAAGTTTGATACTTTGGTACCTGAAAAGACCATGTTTTTTTTTTTTTTAAAACCTAGGCATATTCAAAATAAGGCTTTCTGTGCACTTTAGATTAATGCAAAGAAAACCCAAACTGAAACCAGAAAACCAACCAACCAAAAAAAAAAAAAAAACCAAAACACCCATATGTGACATCAAACAAAAAAATTATCAACTATAACAATTTGGAGGAAATCTTTTCCAAAGGTTGAGTTAAAATATCTCCTGCCTTCTGTTATAAAAATTTCCATAAGACATAAAGCTGACATAGAAAAACTGAAATGTGATTAGAAAATCAACTTTCTTTTAAATAAGTTCTAAATTTTGATGAAGGGATTTATATGTGCATATCAAGAAAGGAAAAAGAATTGAGTTTTCACTTTCAAAATAGTGGTAGAAAATCATCTATGAATATTTAAATCTACTTTTTAGACATTTAATAAATGTTTATAAACTGACATATGTTAAAATTTACTATGATCAATCCTAAAACATTTTAACACCAAATAAATACCAAGAATGCCTTATGTTTTGTTTAAATACTATTTGAATGTCTTACTTCTTCACAGTAACAGATATATAATAAGAATCTATAATATTGGATTAATAATAAAATTATTTAAAATGTGGAGTAATTCTTCCTTTTTTGAGTTCCAAAATACTAAGAGAAGTGTTAGGAAAGGTGAATTGCTATAAAAGTGAAATTTAAACTAATAACAAAGCCAATGTTTTCTAAGTTCCTCAAGCTAAGTTGAATAAATTGTTCCAAGTTTGGCTGAAGTTTGAGATTCTTTGTCTTTTAATTCAAAGCACTTCATTTTTCCTTAAAGGCAACCAAAATAGTCAGACATGGTACAAATTGTTTGTTGGAGGAGACTTGTGTCTGTGGTTTATTTAAATAATGTAATACCAGTAAAGAGAACTTTAAAGAATACTAGAGTATTTGAAATACATCAAGAAATAAAAATGGCAAAGCAAAAATATAAAAGAAAATTAAGTACAGAAATTACTTTGTAGGTAGTACTGATATATTGATCATATTAACAATATAATATATAATGAGTAAAGTCTAAGTAATAATTATCAAAAGGACCATCTCCAAAAGTTCACCTCGAGTGAAACTATTAAATATTTAGGAATATACATTAAAATATATTATTTATAATCAAGATTTTCATGTGAAGTTCTAGAGTTCCAGACACAAACAATATAGGAACTTAAGGGGCTGTTCAAAATTTTTGCTGCCCTAATAAATATATTAGCAAAGTTACTATTTCTGAGTCATATCCTACATTAATTTATTAATGTGATCCAAGAAATGGTATTTTTCCAAATAAGTAAAAAATAAAATCCCAGTTACATTTAGAAACTTACCAGGAAATTATTAAGAGAAACAGCTTATGGATTCTGTAAAAAGCAATATGGAAATTTTGAGGGGAAAAAGGACAGAGTATCTAAATCAGTTGTGTTAATATAACAAAGGCCAGACTAAAAAATAAAAGCAAGGTTTTCTGGCTTTACTTATACTTTAGGTAGAAGCTTTTTACTACAAGAATTCAACTGCTGAAGTTCATTTCCTGTCTTTAATTCTAAACGACCAATTTGCTGATAATTTCCTGTCTACATTTTCATAAAGTAGAAAGAACATGACTGGTTTAGCTTAATGTTTCAATAACTAAATAAACTTCAGCAAGCATGGTTTAGGAAATTAGACAACTACCTAGAAACTAGTCTTATGCTTATAAAATGTCTGAATACTGCTTATCTCCCCCAAATGTTTAAGAGATATTCTTGAAGGGCTTTGTGGTTGCCTCTTTGACCCCAAAATAAATAGAGCCCTATTGCTCTGCCTCAGTGGGCCCAAAGCAATTAAAGTCAAAAGGGTACCCCCTGAACTCTGAGCTGTCCAACATGCATGAGGAAGAAATGACCTCTGGCTTGGTTGTAGCCTATACCCAACCCCCAACATCTTTATACCTAGATTAGAAATTTGTTTGACTGGAACTTTTTATAGACTGTGCCTTTGGATTCATGATTATCAACATTTATAGCTGAAATTAAAATAGCTCATCACCAAGAAAGACCCATCTGAGATCACATCGAAATCAAGTTTTCAATTAAAGATGAATGGCTTGTTATTATTGCCTTAAAATGAGGCACCCTTTTCTGCTCTTGAGATCGCAAACATCTTCCATCCGAAATCTATTACAGCATCTGCAGAATTGGAGCCTAGGAAGTGGATATTGTTTCCAAGGCTAAAAAAGAGAGCATAATCCATAAAACCATGCAATGTGGGGACATTTGGAAGAATTTCAGCAAATGCCAGTTTGCGCCACGATCCACCTCCAGATGCCAGCCAGCAGTAGAAAAGGAGTCAAATGCTAATTGCCAAGGGAGATTTTATTGGACAGATTTAAGGGGAACAGATGAGCCCAAATCCCCCTTTTTATTATCTACTGTACACTTAGCTAATGCGTTCTTCTGTGAGAAAGGCTTAAACGGTAAGCACAAATAGCACAATGAAATTGTAATACTCTCTCAATGTGGACCTGGATTATTTCAGCCACCAGCAACGTGAGTAGCTGCAGGTGTTGCACTAAATAAAGTAATATAAAGTGTCTAAATTGTAACAGTGGAAGTACTGTTTCAAGACCCTTGTCTGCTTTTTATTAATAGTCAGATTCCTTCCTATCAGCGACCACAACTACCTTTACCCTAATATTCAGCAACAATATTTTGATAGGCAAAGATCTAGTAAAAATCACTGTTGATATTTTGTGACCATAGTCATTTTGGAGTTGAATAAGCTTTCAATCTTCTCACAGAAGGGGAGAACGTAAACTTGTGATTCAGGAAAAGAGGAAACCAGGGGTTACAAAGGTGGAGAGGCCAAGTAGAATGAAACAGACCCCCTCCATCAAGTAGAAAACTTGGCAGGATAACTAGAAACAGACCAACCCTAAATCTTAGGGTTCATGAGCTCTTAGTAACATAATTAACTGAAATAAAACTAATATTCCAGTGTTGAGTTTCACCATAATGTACATCAGCAGTTATATGTAACAAGGCCAGGTATAAAGAGTTAGAAAGTACTCATTTTGCTTATGGAATGTTCCTTACAGTAAGAAGAAACATTCCTTAACACATTAATTTCTACAATGAAGAAAAATTATCTACAAAAAGAAAACAGTCCAGTTTCACGACCTCTTTCTATCAAGAAGCATTACTTCACGTTTTGGTGAAGGTATGCTGATCACCTATTTGAAATTTCTTACAAAAATAGAGAGCACCAGATTTCCAAAGCATGTGTTCTTGGGAAAAGAACCACTAAAACACAGGGGGAAAAAAAACACGTTGGACAGGAAATATTTGACCAATGTTGCATCACAAGTTATCAAAAGAATTTTACTTTGGCTACTTCGGTGCATCAAGTCAGGACATTCTTGATTTTTTAATAGTCTCCAAGCTTCTACAAAACGAATTAAAAAATTAGTGATAGTGAAATTTTTCTAAAAGTTTCCGGTGAGTGAAATAAGGTAAATGTAAATGAAATGTAAAAAGTATTAGTGCTGAGAGAGTAGATAAACAACATTAGTGATCTGTGAATAGCATTCAGGAAATTCCATTTATCTGATGAGCTGTTGGCTAACTGAGCAGTGTTTCACATGTCACCAGCTAACTAAAGCTCCCCATTGTGTTTACAGATTTCTTTAAAAGGCATTTTCAATGCCGGTTTGCACATTAGGAGATAGTTTATTTAAACATAAATGGCAGAACCAAGAGAAGAGTCGTCTTCTTTCTTTTCTTTTTTAATTGATGTCCATTTGTACCTCAGCACGATAACTTCACAAATTCCTAACTCTGAGGATTCTTGTCATGGAACTGCCTGCGGCAATCAGCCATGGCTTCTTTCTGAGCAAGTCTTCTTTTAACACTTAAAAAGCAGGGATGATTTAACAGAAAGTGTCTCAAGTTTGTGAGCTACAGCCCCTTTAGACTCTACCCAAACAAAGCTACTAATGTGTGGTCAGTTTCTTGGCAACTCCACTCTGTGCTGATAACGCTCCTGCCTGCTATTCTCCAAGGAGCTGGCTGCTGGAAGACTGCTCGGAACCTCATCCCCTGGTGCTCCTGACGCGGGCGATCCTCCGACTGCTCGGCGCCAACCACAACATGCTACCCACCGTGAGAGAGCAGGACGCGGGCTGCTCGAGTCAGGACTTATCGTCTATCATACTGATTGACGAAACCAAGAGTGAGCAGAGAAAACAAACACGAACAGAGGCTGCAGTGTATGGGCCAGTCAGCTGGGAGTTTTAGTATTTGGCCTTGGTGATCCTACTCTCATGGTAGGTTATCTTTGCCTTGTGCTATCATTTATCATAACTCTGAGGGCCAGGGAGAGAAACAAGCCTACAATTTTTCTATTGGTTACATTCATTAGAGGGCTTTCTTTTTTTCTTCACACTTCCTCCTTTGCCCCCCCCCCAATAATCCCACCCCCTCAAATGGCATTCCCTAAAGAACAGTGAAATTAAATCTAAATACAGTTCTCCCCTCTTACTCCTATTCTGGCATAGATCATTTCAAGGAATTAACCTTTGTTATTCCTTCAAATCTAGAATGCAAACCTACACGTTGATTTACTTAAGTCAGACCCCCAAATAAATCTGCTTCTAGAGCAGCTAGACTCAATGAAGATCTTGGATGTTGTTCAGTTATGTGGATCACTAACATCTTCTTCTTAAATAATGGCACTTGACTTTTTCAGGCACAAACCATGTTTTGTATTGGTCTTGACAGCCACTATAAAGTACTCCCCCCAGTGTCAGTAACAAAGATGATTTGTATGTGGCTTGCAGTCTTCCCGTGTCCTAATAGCTTTCTCATTCCAACACAGAAACATGGAGCACAGAGCAGCTGGTTAAAGCTGATACAAGCATTTCTTCTCTCAGCAGGCTATTCTTGCATAACCATTTATTTTGCAGAGTTTTAAAGTGCCTGAAGGATTTAATTATGTACATAGACAACCCCTATAAACTCTATTCTAGGGTTTTTATTGACTTTTGTGCTGGGCAGCTCTTAGGCATTTCAATTAAGTGTTTTTATAAGAAAAACTACAATATTGTAAAAAAAAAAAAAAAAATCTTTATAGATACTCCCAAATAGGTCCCCCCCACCCCCGATTGAATAAACTCTACTTAATTGACTAAAAATCCAGGTTAATTCAAAGTTTAGTTTTTCCACTTGGAAAAAGAGATAGTTTTAGTGCCACACAGGTTTGTGGAAACAGATCTGCCAGTATGAGGGAAGGAACAACAGTAGACGCAGGGTACATGGTTACTGTGTGACATACCCTGAGATGTCGACAAGGCTACCTATTAACTCTGGAGTTTACTTAAACTCATAAGGGTAAAAACCTAAATACAAAATTTTACATGTTCCACTTAACAAATACAGGATAATAAATTACCAAAATTCATTTGGAGCACCCACCCGACAAGTTTAACCCTCAAAAGTCTTTGGGAGCCCCCGAAGCTGCCTTTGTCTGCCTTCTTCAATTGTAGGGCTCAAGTATTTACAAGGCTTCTGCAAACTTGCCTTCATTATGATGTGGGGTATTTCAGTCCCAGCAGGTGGTCAACAGGAGGCCAGACCTGCCCGTGAAATATGTAATACTTTTTCATATACTTTAACCAGAAAGGTGCCCCTCCACAAATCTCCTAACTGTTCTAATTTCCCTTTCTCCTCTTAATCTCCTCAGCAAGCCATGAGCTTGCATTAAAATCCACCTAAAACATTTCACCCACAGGCAATGTAATTCTGAAACAAGCAACCAACATTTCACAGCTCTGAAGTAATAGATTAATTTGAACCTAATGTTGCTGTCGTTTACTGCTCCAAATGTTCTGGTGTAGACATAGCCCCGAGGCACGGTGCTGTGGCATGCACAACTTTGGGAGCCGGAGCTACAGTTGGCTTAACATCTGTGCATCACATTTGCCATGAGCCTCATTATCCTGCACCCCACTGTGCCTACCTGTCCCCCTCAGCTTCTCAGCCACAGGCGATCCAATTTTTTCCCCCTCCAACTAAGCATCTTTGTTCTCTTTCTCACTTACTACATTTTTGCAAGACCTCTGCACCCAAGCCGTGGGGATTCCAGTCCATGTGAATAGCCTGGGCCCTTTAGAGTCTTAATTCTCCATTAGGAAAAGGAAAATTGCAGCATTAAGTCTCCGGCGTGCCACTGAAAAACGTGTGCCATTTGCAGACTCTACTGGGGTCTATGACCAAACACAGGAGTGTGTAATAAAGCGCAGTGATGGTACTGTTGGTTTTGACTTGAACAAGTTTGGTCGGGCTCAATTATCTGTAAGCAAAAGAAAGCATAACTTCCAATTCCAGATTTAAAGTGGAAAAGCTGAATAAAACCCTAATCCCAGAGAGAAAAGGTTGTCACTTCAAAAATTAAAACCGAGTGCCTTCAAATATTTAAGGAATTAGAACTTCAAAGCTTATTGTCACAAACAGTTGATATATACCCCCCCCCAAAACCAAACAAACAAACACAGTGCTTTGAAAGTACATGAAGAAACAAACATAGTGCTTTTAAAAGTACATGAACCGGGCCAAACAGCTGCTTGACTTTTAATCCTGCTTGAACAATAAAAGAATCCTATGACTCCTTGATTTGTTTTCCATTGTGTTTTGGGCACCCATTTACCAAGAGAAAAAATAAGGATTTAGTCCCACCCAAATAACTTAAAATAGGCAAAATTTACTGGCAGATTTGTTATTTTATAAAGTATTTGTATTACCACTAATAATAGCATCAATAATGAAATATGTAACATGTGGCAGAAGAGCCATGCTCAGGTTGAAGGTGGGAAGGACACCATTTTTGCCACAAGATATAAGAAAAAATTCAAACCATAGAAGTTACCCTCTATTCATGTCCAAAGCTATGAATACAGAAATGTTAAAACATTGTCTACATATCATATGTGATAAGCTGGATTTGGGCAGTTAGCCAACACATAAGAAAGGTGTTTGAATTATCTTCAAATATTTCCCTGTGGGTGATAAGAAATTAATTAGTTTTAAATGATCATTTTCAGAGAACTAATAATTTGAAAAAGAAACCAAATAAATACATAAACAACAACAACAAGAACCAAAAAAAAACAAAAATAAACTCAGATTCAAAACAATTCCTACAACCCTATCTCTGAGCTTAATAATCCTAGAGCACAACAAAATTGAGGTCTTGGGAGAGAAATTTTCTAATGCCCTCCCCAAACAGAAACATGCTTTGCTCTAGAAATTTCATTGGATCTCCACACTTCCCCACATAACACTCAAAGTCCACACAGCACAGAGCATTGAGATTTGCACGTTTCATTATATGCTTGAATTAATTTATCCTATAGGGAATTTGTTATCTTTACAATAAAAAAGTCGCTATTTGTTATTGAGAGTGGACGGATAGAACATGTTCAACTTAAGACATCAATAAGAAGAGAGGGGAAACTTATAATCCATGTGGCACAGCCTCCTCCATCTGGTAGTTCCCCGCTTGTCTGCCAAGACTTTTTTTCCAAATAAAAGTGAGCATTTCTCTTTAGAGTTAATGGAACATTCTTAGTTATTGACCCTGAACCTGATTTATAGCTAACAAGCAACCACACAATCAAAATATGATATTTTTCTAAAGGTAATCCATATTATAGGGGAAGATTTTGAGCCTAAATGGAAAAAAAATCAGAACCACTTCCATCTAAAAGCTTTTTCAGAAAAACAAAACAGTTTTTGCTTTGGCAGATCATGAAAGTGATTGAACAAATTATTTCATCCTCTCAAAAAAACAAAACAGGGAGGCAGCTGTGGCTCAATCGGTGGGGCTCCCGTTTGCCATGTGGGGGGCCCCGGGTTCGGTTCCCGGGGCCTCCTGGTGGGGGCGGGCCCGCCCGCGCGGCGTGGTTGGCTGGCCCGGAGAGCGCGGGCAGCAGGGGGGGGATGAATGAATAAATAGATAAAATCTAAAAAAAAAACAAAACAAAACACTGTATGCTACATAAGACAAAATTGAGCAGGTAAAGTAGCTGGCAATGCCTTGCAGGAAGACTATGTTTGCCCATCCTTCCCAAGCCCTTTATCTGGCAGATGCCACCTGATGTGTAAGGCAAGAGGCTCCATTGACAGGTACATCCCAAAGCACAGCCGTCAGAGGACCACCTTGCTAAGACATAGCCCACAAACCTATTGCTCTTTGAAATATGTTAAATCCTATCATAGCTCTATAATAGCTAATTAAATAATCTCACCTATAAACTGAGATGGCACATACACACTTTTCATTTATATGCTGCTCCCCCAATGTGTTTGCTCTTTCTTTTTTTGTATTGTTCTTTGCGTTAAGATATCTCATTATATGAAAGACACAGGGCCAGTGTTTTTGTGTGTGTTTGTTAGTGTGCTAGCTCCAAGCCCTACCAAATATTGTATTGGGACACACACATTAATTTTTCTGGCAATAGTATGCTATTTAAAAAGATATTTTTATGGAGAGAAGCTAGCCATCTACCTAGTACTTTTATTCAAAGATTTAACAGGACACACAAGTGTAATGATATAACATGTTTTATGTTTGCTCTTTCAACCAATTCCTAAAAGTTATACCAATTTAGTCAATAAATACTCATTAAACATTAAATGTGGAGCTTTGCCTACCACCCCTAAAATGTGGTAGATATTCTATAGTACTTTTGATATTGAGAATTTTTTTTAACTTCACTGACCTATATTTAAAGTATATCTTTAGGCACTAAACCTAAGTCTACACAATAGAGACTTATCCCTAAATTATTTTGTTAAAAATGTGGTGGCATCCAATTAAACTGTTACTTGGGACCAATCTGATACCAACTAGGGAACTGCTGCTCCATTGTATTATCTATCTGCTCAATTTCCTTATCTTTTAAAATGAGAATTATTTTAATAATATCTACCTCATAGAGTCGTTGTGAAGATTAAATAAGATAATATGTGTAAAAAGCTTATGATGGTACCTGGCACAGAGTACAGTGTATTAACTATGTATGCATTCTGAATTTTTAACAAATTTTAAACCATATAACCTCATTACAATCACATATGAAGTATTTGGGAAAATCACCCCAAACGAATTTTATCCAAATCTATGAGGACAATTGTAATTTGTAGCCAGAATTGTGAACCTCTGATGAAGATGGAGAAATTCAGCAAATTGGTGGTACTGAAATGGGTCCTCCTAAAGCAAAGCTTAGTTCAGTGATTTGCATATAATAGATGTTCAATAATCAACTAAAATAGATAACTCCTAAATCTACCTCTCTTTGCATCTCTCCATTCATTAACTCCATAGAGTCCCAGGCTCCTCCACTTTCCCAATTGCACTACCTGATAGCATATTCTACAATGTATCGTGTTTATGTACATGTCTGACACTTGCAAAACTGAGATTCTTAGGCTAGAGACTATCTAACTTATCTTTGTCTACCTAGCACTTACCATGCACCTGGCATAATAGCTGAATGAGTGAGTGAATAAAAGAATGAACGGATGACAAATACCTAAATAAAAGGAATGGATAATAACTACTTGTAAAATTGGAATAGAAACTACCGTAAGTCAAGACAGTTTCTGATTATATCCAAATCACCCCTACATGTAACATCTAGTGCCACCAACAAGTGCTACCGATATGCAAAGCAAAGCATGTACGTCTAAACATTTAAAAAAAAAAAAAAAAGGATAGAACGCATAGTTCTACTATCTCTGGACTACTATGAACAATTCGATCAACAATATTTACATATATTCTTTGCCTAAGACCTGCCAATCTTCCCTGATTCCTTGCCCAAGGCAGAGATATGAGTATTCCAATTCAGGTCAATGTGCATCCTTTCCATCTCAAGGATTGTGAAGTTGTTCCTGAGATTTGAAAATCTAGCCTGATATGGCACCCAGCTTTTAAAAACTTTGATCTTTAAAATTCTATTTTAAAATAAAGTTATGTGGTAATAAGATGTGGTAAAGTCTAGATTGCATTGATATGAATTATGGAATTGTTAATGAGCAATAACATTTTAGGTACATGGATTTAGAACATAGTTTAAAGCCAAATAGAACCCTAGCATGGTATGGGTATTTTATATCACCCATTCATAGTACAACAAGTCCGAAGGTAGACCTCAGGGCTTATTGATAATGAAACCACAGGGAATCAAGGTGAACCAACCAATTTAAGTTTCACACTTTCCCCTCCTATAATTGAGTGGAACAGAGGTTGCAGAGCCTGTTTCAAAATTTATTTATTTTTTAATGCAAGGAAACTCTGTGAGTAGACCTCTCATTTTTATTGGTACTTATGTTCTGCATATGATTAAGCACAAACTTGCAAAGAATTAACCACCCCACCAACTCAATGTATTTGTTATCAAACTTGCAGGAGCCAGGAACATTTGGAAGGGAAATGGGGGCGGGCGACCTGAAGCCCACTCCCTTGGGTCAGTGCATGCTGGGAGGGGAAATGAGCTACAGAGCAGACAATTTTCAGCTTCAGTGGTTTTACTTTCTTTACCAGGCTCACGAAAACACACTGACAAAACAAAGGACACAAAATTAATGACCCATGCATTCTGTCAATTGACTCTTAGTAGCAGTGGCCAGTTCACCTTAATTTTTTTGTTCACATTGAACATGTAGCCCAAGGCATTGGTTAAGGTTCACTCAAGAATTCTTCAAAGGCATCACTTGGTTTTCATTAATTTGTTAACTGTAACTTCTCCTTTCTGCTAAGGAACCCACAAACCAAGTGAAAGTCATTATGCAAAAATGCAGGCACAAAAGGCATGTGTTTGACCAATCAGTCCTTCATCTGCCTCCAGAGCAATCATTTCTCATTTACAAATAGCAGAATAAGTCATATCCATCAGATTTTTCTAGCATTTAAAATACATTTAAATCTTCCTGATTTTTCTAAGAAATCTAAATGTCAAACTCTCTGTGGCAGTAGAGGGATACACAACACCACAGTTTCTTATTCTTTCTGTGAGTAATTATTTCCTAATTATTCCTGTGGCCTTTAATCAATGATTTTTGGTGTAATTCAATTTGAGTGTGCATGAAATATGGCCAACTAAATGAAATTTAAGAATTGACAAAAAACAATAAGAATTTCAAAGAAGGTATAAACAGAACTTTGTACATACATATCTGTACATGCAAAGATTATACTACTTTTAAGAAGACAGTAACACTTGCATTGAAATTTTCTTTCATTTACTGGCTTACAGTGGACACTTTGATAATAAAGTAAATTTTTCCATTTGCTCAAAAGCTACAAAGAAGGTTCACCTTTGTGAATATCATTTTTTTGTAAAATTACTAAAAAGTTGAATAGTTTTCCAAGAATACATAATTTATGAATACTGAAGCACCATAGGCAGGGTCAGAGTTTTCTTTATCAAATTTAAAACCAGAATATATGATGAAGCAACGGTTGCTTTTAGGCCTCTCAGGAAGTTGGTAATTTCAGCATTTCTCTTCATAAAAAAACAAAACAAAACAATATCAAGACAGTTCTGAGTGTGAAGTTGTCTACCTACCGTAAGGACATTTGGTAGTTTTTAACAAAGGAAATGGATCCCATGAAGCAAATATAACATTCCTTTTTATAAACTTCTCAGATAGTTATAAAATATGATAGCAATGCTTGGTTGGTACAACTTCACGTTAGTTGCATCTGTCAGCATTTCCATTACAAACCCTTGATATTTAAGGTTTTATAATTCAGCTGTGAAAAGTTGCTTTAGAAAGTTGGAAGATAGTCTTAGCCAGAGAGTTTATCAAATTGAACAAATCTTTGTTTAGCTATCTCTCAGTTCTGAGAGCCAAGGCCCACTCCCATTTAGACATGCCAAACTTCCAGTGACTTCAATGCCAGAGAGAGGTTTTTCCCCTCTCTTTAAATTCACTCCACAAGACCTTCTCTCATTCTTTTTTTTTTTTTTTTTTTTTTTTTTTTTTTTTTTTTTTTTTTTTTTCTAGTTTTGTCTCTGCTATTTATTAGATATATATCCTTTTAAATTTAAGCATATACATATGTTGACATAGCATTCTTTTTCATTCATTGTGCATAAAATTACATGCATTTCTTTTTTTTTTTTTTTTTATTATGGGTAAAAATCAAAATTCTCACAATACATACAAACATTTGTAAAATGATATATAAATATATATGCATATATGTGTATTTGCTTACAAAGATGTTATTTTTTATATATATATACATATATTTTAAGAGGTGCTTAGATTACCTAAAATATTATACGGAACCCACTCGGATTCCCATGTTGCCCACCTCCCACACCTCCCACCACATCCAACACAAACATCTCCCATAGTGTGGCCTGAGTACTGTTGTGGCAATGGATGTAGGCCTTCTCTCATTCTTGTTTCAGAAGCTGCCAGGACCCAGCTCATATCCTGCGCAACCCAGTGGGAGAGGAGCCACATCACATGTAACCCTATAGGACGTAGGAATCAAGTCTTGGCCATGCATCTCCAGTATAAAATGTGGCCAGCACTGCAGAGAGACTGGAACTTGGGATTATGTCTATAATTAAAAGGTAGACACATCATACTACTGCTAGCAGAGTGAAATGGTGCCCATTTATTAAGGATCCCATCTATTGTAGGTACCTGAGAGTGTTTCAGGGAAGTTATAATGACTCAGAATGTGAACCTACCGCTGTTTTGTCTTTGAAGAAATAGAGAGGAGAAAAGAAAATTCAAACTGTGTATGTCATTAATTGTATACCTGTTATGTAATTTTAGACACATTTATTTTATGGAGGTTTCAATGTTGGAAATTTATATAAACCTGTACTTAGTCAGAAGTGGGGGTAGGGCACTTTTAATTAAACCAATGCAAAATTATACTATTTATAAACATTCAACAAATTTAGAAGAGCTAATTCTGGATGAGATAGCACAGTAGTTCAATTTTAAAGGCTGTCTTTTAAAATATTTCGTACAATATTTATCCATACACACACATTTCATTTAAAAAATTTATTTAGATATACTAGCATAGATATCTTCGGCAAGTAAGAGTACAAATGGGTCAAAAATTCTTCACAAAATGAGTTTTAAGTCTGAGAGTGGAGAGAAGATATGCACTTAGATAACTATAAAAAATGATCAAAATGCTAGGTATCATAAGGAAGAACAGAAAAGGTATTTTGGTAGGTCAGAAAATGGAGAATTATGGGACATGCCCAAGTACATATTAATCTTAATACATTTGCACTATAATACAGTAAAATATTTAAATATAATAACATTCAACTATTTAAATTTTATATAAAGCAAATATATCATTATAAACATAATTTATACTTGTATAAGTAACATTTAATTTATACTTTAAACTAAATATCCACTGTCTTAATAATGTAATCATGTGACAGACTACTTTCATTAGTACAAGTGTACATTTAGAAATATCGTCACAACAAATCTGTTAATAAAGCATAGGCCTATTAATTTCTGCAGACAAGCTAGTTGGCCTGCAGAGGCACTAGAACACAGAACATGGCAAATTTGGGTGTCATCAATAGCTTTAGAAAGTGAAGGCCTCATCAAAAGGCTTTCATAGGCTGCCAGCTAGCAGATGGCTAAAGCTAGGTATGTTTTGGGTTTGTTCAATGTCTTAATGTATTCTCAAACCTTGGATTTGGCAAAACCAAAACCACATTTTGCCAAGTACTTTCTCCCTTAATTTTTAAACCCATGTGCATTTTCAGTGAAATTTAATCCATATGTTTCTTATTCCTTTACACTTAACTCATCAAATATTTTTCTGTAAGAGCCATTTGACATTCAAAGCCTTGTGAGTCTTTTTTTTTTTTTTTTAAACTAGAGGTTTTCTAGCTATTTTCCCCCCTCAAAACAGGAAGTTGCATTCTGCCAAGCATAAATGAATGTGAACATGAACACAATATGTTAATCCAACGCCAAAAGGTTTGAATTTGGTTGGAAACTGCAACTTCAAGAAAGTACCCACAAAGAAAAAATAACAAGTGTGTCTTTGTAAATCTGTCTGTGCCTAGACAGGAACCAACATAATTTTAATCTATGAACTTTACTAATGCTGACCAACGATAGAGGTGATTAAACATCTCTTCAGTGTGTGACAGAAAGAATTCTCCTCAAGTCCATTGCAAAATAAGCCATTGTTGGGTTGTTCTTTTTTCCCTGAGTTATGAAATTTTATTTTCAAAAAATGGTTTGGAACTTATACTAGTAGAGAAGATACTAATTAACGTTATATATTTTTATGGTAGAAGGACATGTAGTTATGCATTATGTATTTGTATATTTTATTATATATATAAATTGGATTTCTTATGGAATATATTAATATATACTTCATGTTATTTTCTGAACTTATGTTATTTGTTGATCACTTCTTTTTTCCCAGAAAAAAGAGAAGTGATATTTCTTATAATGGCTTAATACAATCTAAGGCCAGAAATATCTTTAGAAAAGGAACCCTAACAAAGAATTAATGACCTACCCTAATCACATCTTATACTTCTTTGTATCCCAACTACAAATACAGCTAGGCTCATGGTAGGTGACTGTGACATTCTTACTGTGTAAGGCTGACTTGAATACAATTACATAAATGCTGAATCATATTGTGGTGACCCAAAGAATATTGACATAATAATTCCTATAAAATATTTAAAAATTTCCTGTCAAACCCATTTGCATTAGTTATTCCTCACAACTATCATGTGACGCTATTTTATTATCAAATGAAATTCTCTCTTCTGAATTCCCACAGCTTTTGTTATAGTGCTTAGCATATTTTTTTTCCAGAAATAAAGGTGAAAATCCTAGAATACACATTCATACTCAACCAGAAGATGTTGTTGGGAAGCAGAATAAAGTCTGTGAACTATGGTGGAGAAAATCATTCTAGCACATTCTAAATACCTTTCCATTCTAAATCTGATGAAAACAGATTTGGTCCTTGAAACCAGAAACTGACTTTTAACTCTTACTCTAGCCCCAGTGTCTGAGATTCTCAAGTCAAGAGCCAGACAAAGAGTCTCTCCCACCTGGTTCTTTCATTCAAACAAATGCTAGTGAGCACCTACTTTGTGCCAGGAACCCTTCCCAACAAAAGGTCTTGCCTTCTTGGTTCTTACATTTTAGTGATTTAACTACCTTAACAACCCATTCTCTCTCTTTTTTTTTTATATTAAGGAAGCACACTAAATGATAATTTCCTGACTTTCATGTTAAATAACTGACATTGTTTTCAACAATTGTGTTTTTTGACAAATATGTGGCAATATTCCATTCAAATAACCACTACCATAATGTATGAAAATGGGAAAAAGAGATCTATCAGCTATCATAATGAAAATGAGAAAAAAAAAAAAATTGAGAGCATTCCAGAAAGCTTAGAATGTTTTAGGGCAATGAAAAAAATCTAGAAGTAGACACAGAATTGCTGATCATGGTTCAAATAGAAGGGCGGAATGATAGATCTAGAGGTTGTCTTAGAGTTCATCTAATCCACAAAAGGAAAATATAGGACCTATGTGTGTCTTTCTCTCCTCACAAGGCACAACTTGCATTGCTGCTAATAGACCATGATACAATTCCCTGAGCCTGGCCACAGTTTCAGAAATCTTCTGAAGTATCAGAGCTCTACCAAAGGAGAGGATGCATGAGAGTTGAAATCTATTTGACAACTCTGATAATCCACCTTCCCCCATTTCAGATGCCTTGCCCAAGTTCATACTATCTCTTCTTATTGCTTGAAATGTTTTTCATATAGTGAAGACTATAGTGAAGTATGGAGAAGCACTCCAATGGAGTGGGAAGAGTAAAGAAAGCTGATATCCATCGAGTGCTACTACACAGAATCAATGCCGCATCACATTTAACTCACGCACCAATGTCGTGAATTGGGAATTATCCCTTTTATAAGTTAGGAGCCTGTGCAATCCACATTGGTTAGATGCCATCCTTAAACTGGGAAAGAATGTATAGACTTGTTTTTTTCTCAGTGCTTGGTCCTCTGATAGGGAGGGACAGAAGTAAGTTAGATTATTGAACAAAGCAAAATAGTGGCCGGTAAAAAAGCTAGAAGGCTTTTCATGCCTTCTTGGAAGCAAGAAGCTATTTTAGAAGCTAAAATTAATCTGGCCTTAATTCATTATGGCAATTAATTGGTCAAGTTCATTACAATCATTTAAGTGTTTGCCTCAAAATCTTATGCTGTTGTGACAACTACCTTCAAGTGCTGACTTCTATATTATGGCTTAAACATAATTTCTCACTTTCAGAAGACATCCAGCTGGCTGAGACCATCCCAGCTGCCAAGATGATGTTCCACAATTTCCACATCTGCTTCAGCTCCTCTGTCACAGCCTCATTACTAAATTTTTTCTCCATTTCTTAAGAATTGGGATAACTTTATTTCACTGGAGCAGGCCTTAAGTGTACACCCATGATAGATTTTTATTTATGAGTAGTTTCAATTTACATATGATACATGTTTGTACCTTATGTTCAGAGTAAGTCCTTTCCTCACTTTCTCAATGATTTTACTTCATGATGAGATTTAGGTGATCTCAAAAAAAAAAAAAAAAATCCAAAAATATTTAACCCATCTTAAGTATTCATTCTCTAGTTTTTCTAGAATTCTGTCAGAAAAGTCTTCAAAAATACTTAGCCTCATCTAGTTTCAAATCAAACCAATATAAATAATGGGTAGAATTACTAACCTGCAGGGAACGTCATCCTAAATTTCCTGGCATTGACTATGTAACCATAAGCATGACTGGTGTATTTACTGGAGGCAGTATATACTGTATAATGTTCCTGAAAACTCATGTAACTAATGCAATATGATAACCACTAGGGTGCTACTGTGACGTAAAGGATATATTACAATTTTAACCAATTCAAACAAGAAAAAAACCAGTAGACTTTAATGGCCCTGCCCTCTAAACAAATACACTACCTGTTCCACTGAACTTAAAATTAAAGGTTATAAATAAGTCATCCTGCAATAAAAATAATTCTGTGGCATATACATTCCAGCAACAAGATATGATTTTATTCTTTGATCAATTATTTCTAATAGTTATTTAGAGGGACTGAGTGTGGTATGAGGCCATGACTTTTACTGAAAGAATTTAAAGTAGAAATAAGTAGATTCAGTAACACAGATGTCAAGTTGGCAGAAGACAGAAGTAGTCCAAGAAACGACAAGTTTCCCTCAGGGAAATGGTGGTGGATTCTTTGGTATCAAAGTGCACTAAGCTGTATCCAGAAGAAATGCTCAGTTATCAGCAGAAAAAGGTTCAGTAAAGGGAATCCCTGAATTGCAGAAAAGGAAGAGATAGAAGAAAATGTCTATGCCTCTTGCTCGTACTTTCTCATATCCCCATATTCATGATTTGATAGATGTGGTCACTGAGGCCAAGAGCTGTGATTTCTTAGAGTCCCAGTCCTAATAGAGGAAAGATACTAATTATGCTGAAATTAGTCCTAGAGCAGAGTTAGAGTTGAGCAAGTAGAAATGGCTCCACGGCAGCTGTCAGGGAGATAGCCGGCACAAAGATAACAGACATGAGAAGAATGATTCATAAGTGGTCCAAAAATAGAGAATTCAATTGATTTTTCTAAATACATTATAGTTTGTTTTAAAAAAATATATAGAATTAAAACAATATTCTCATTAAAAAAAAAAAAAAAAAAAAAAAAAAAGGAATATGGGCAAAGCCAAAGAAATATAAATAGCCTGGTATAAATATACCTGGCCTTCAGCTAAGGCTACAATATATATTATAAACACCAAAGAGTGTCAAGAGCATTTTAAGAAATTGGTCATCCCTTTCCACTTTGTGAGTAATACTTGGGAATGGGATAAAGAAAATAATAATGGCCTCTAGGGAATGTTTAAGAATGAGGTAATTTGCATGTTTCTTCCAGAAAACATTAAGTGTATCCTTCTTCTCTGCCAGGATAATTTTGGATTTCTGGCATCAAAGCTGAAATTCTCTACCCAAGTTGATCAATCTCCTGTTACCACTCTATATTTATGTTGGTGTAACAGTTTATTCTATGCAGTATTAGACTGAGGCTAGTCATCTATTTAATCTTCATGTTTTTTTTCAAGTCCTCATTGAAGAAAATCCCTGAACTGTGGGTGGACCAATTTTTGGCAACTTTAAAATTCTAATTCTTCCAACTTTGAGGCCATGTCAACTCAGCTAGGGAATTTGTGAAAATGATTGTTTCTCCAGAGGACTTAGATAATAAATTTATCTCCTTCTTTCCCTTTTTTCTCTTTATCAACCATCAAGAAAGACTAGTGAGCCACAGAGGAGCTGTCTGAATTATACAGATAGTTGCTTCTACTTTCCTTTATAGATTTAGAAAACAATGGATATTGATACAAATCTATCTTGAGATCTTATTTCACAAGAAGGTGACCATGCTATGCAGGCAGAGGTGACTCATTAAAAGAAAAAGCAGATTTCAAAAAATGTATGACAAATACATTGTGATAGACTCATAAAAAGCTCTCAAAAACCAGAGTTTAGAGCTGAAAGGGATGTTTGAATTTACTTACAACCACATTTTGTTTTGTTTTTTAACAGTTTTGAAACTGAAGCCCAAGGAGAAGAGGCAACTTACCCAAGGTCAGAGGTTATTTCCACATGCTCATTTGAAAAAAAATAAATTCTATTGATGCTCATACAGCTGTTCTCCATCTAAATTCTGTTAAGGAGCTGATTTGCCACATAAAACCATGGATTAACCTTCACTGCTCCTATTCCTTCACCAAACCGTTCCTGCCTCCTTCCTCTGAAGTTTGTGTTTCTGAGGTATATTGTTGCTGTTGTTAAATGATACCAGCTCACCTTTTAGATGATACCCACTTCAGGGATGGGGAGTCTGGCTCTCTGAAAACTCAGAGTACCCATCTACTAATTTTCTGGGCATGGGCTGTGATCATTATGGCTGTGCTAGTCAGAAATCAAAATTTTGTCACACATAGTTGATGCACCTCCACATCCCTAAAAAACTCTAAAACTTGAGTCACATGGGGCCTAAGGGGGATATTGTTAACGTTAATAATATCAACTCTTATCTGTATTGAGTGAAAAGTATCTTCACACTATATTCACATCTCTAATCTCATTTAATGGTGAAAATACCCCACTTTCTAGCATTCCTGTTTCACAGATGAGGCTGAGGTTACCCAGTTGAACACTGGCAATGAGGCATCTAAGGTTTTGGATCTCAAATCTCAGATCCTCTCTATTCCACTGTGAGCATATAAAATTCTTGAAGTTTAAATACTGAGCTAATACAGTTGCCACTTATAAAGACCTGCCCAATGAGTTGTGCCACATTTAAGAGGCAGCCACTATGTGGTCAAGCCAAGAGAGGAAAATGCCCTAAACATTTTTATTGCAGTTTTCTTAAATGTTGATTACTTTCTCTCAGAGAAACCATTTGGATTGTCTTAATAGTCACCATTTTGCAACTTTCCATGTTCAATCTCTTCTTCCCACATGTTTTAAGGTAGATTTGTGAGGCAATCTCAAACCTCATGTTACCCAAAATGACTGGCTTAGAGTTCAAACCTGAGAACACCATTTAAAGCAATGCTTGTTTGTTTGTTAGTTTGTTTTGTTTTTTGGTTCTGTTATAATAAAAGAATTTTTTGTCCCCTTCAAAATATCTTCTATTTTTTCAGTGAAAATGCCTATCTGAGTCCACGGCATATTGACTAAGACCATTCAACTAAGAGTATGTTCACTGAAAGCAGTAGTTTATTGAGTATGTGTACAGACACTGGAGCCTGACAGTGTGGGTTCAAATCCCAAATTCTCAGCGCACCAGTTGTGTGACCTTGGCAAAGTTACTTAATCTCTTTGTGCCTCAATTCCCTCCCCTGTAAAATGGATTGTTATGAGGGTTAAATGAAATAATGCATACAAAGTGCTTAGAATAGTGTCTGACACAAAGTAACAATTCACATACCAACTCTTTTAACTAAAAGCAGGTATAAAATGGGGAAAATATATTAATCCCTCATTTTATTTTTTTTAATAATTGATGCAGAGTGTTGAATGGATGGTGGTCTCCGAAAAGATATTTCTATATCTCAGAACCTGTGATGGTGAGCTTATGTGGAAAAACGTCTCTCTGCAGATATAATTAAATTAAGGATCGCTACATGAGATGGTTCTGGATTATCCAGGTGGGCCCTAATCCAATGGCAAGTGTTCTTCTAAGAGACCCACAGAGGAGAGCCGCGTAGAAAGGAGGAGGAGGTATGGGGAGACAGGGGCAGAGATTGCAGTCATGCAGCCACAATCCAAGCAATGCTTGAAGCCACCAGGAGGTGGAAGAAGTGAGGAAGAATTCTCTCCTAGAGCCTTCCGAGGGAGCACGGTCCTGCCAACACCTTGCTTTTGGTCTTCTAGCTTCCAGAACAGGGAAATAACAAACTTCTCTTATTGTAAACCCTCAGTTTGTGGAAATTTGTTATAGCAGCCTTGGGAAACTAACACAGTTGGGATTAGTAGGTTTGTAACCCTTTACTTTTATACAACATTTGATTCCCTGATATTTGTTCCATTAAAGGTTGCATTTAGTTCAGTTTTCTGACCTTGTTCATCACACTCTGAAATTTGCCCCTTAAAAAGAACATACCCAGTGACTGGAGTTCTGAAGAACTCATGCTAAAGCTAACAAATAAACTCATCTGTTGTGATATGTTCATTTTTGTTAAAAAGACATCATTCTGCTCTGCGCTTGCATTAGAAGTAGAACCTCATCTCTGACAGGCGGTTCTCATTTTCCAGTTATTCTCTAGGGAGCATAAGTTGGCATGCTGGCAATGATTTTTTTGGCTCTGCACTGTGGTTGCAAATGGTGTCATTGTTCTTGGTTAAATCAGCGAAAAGTAAGCCTATCCCTCTCATTTTTTGACTTCATGCTAAAGTAGGCTTTGTGGCAAAGAACTTCATGAGTTTATTACTCCCTATTCACTCCCATATTCCAACATGAGCAAAATCTGCTAAAATAGTGATACACCGAGTTTTGTTTCTTCCCCTTTTCAGTTTCTGCATTGTCAAGAATGATAATATATTTTGAAATAAAATCTAGATTTTCCTATTTGCTAGGCAACACAGGAGCATCTGAGAGAAACAACACAGGATAAATATTGATTCTTAAATTTCCTTGGGAGGCAGCTGTGGCTCAGTCAGTGGGGCTCCCGTTTGCCATGTGGGGGGCCCCGGGTTCGGTTCCCGGGGCCTCCTGGTGGGGGCGGCCCGCCCAGCCCTCACGGCGTGGTTGGCTGACCCGGCGAGCGGGGGCAGCGGGGGCAGCGGGGGGTGGTGGTGGGGGGATAAATGAATAAATAAATAAAATCTTAAAAAAAAAAAAAAAATTTCCTTGCAGCCAGAAGAAACAGATTTAGTTGTCACGTGGTAATGAATATTTTACACTATTTAGTCATACTATGGCAGACATAAAACAAATCATTAATGAAAAGATGGCACTTAAATGTGTCAGAATTCAATGTATAAATTGGAGATTAGTCCCAATGATTCCAAAAATATGAGAAAAGAACAAAGAAAAACATTCCATGATCATAGACTACTTTTTCTCTAAGTAGTTTAATCATCTCTTTTGCAATCCTAAATTGCATAATAAATTTGCTTCTCAAGTTGTTTCTTTACAAATAGCATAGACATTCATAACTTCTGTCTGAATGATCAGATCCTAAATTAGGTTAAACTAAATGGAATTTTACATTATTTTAAAGGGCAAATATATCCTAGAAGACAAAAATACTTTTTCCCCCTTACTAATAATAGATCTAAATTATTTTTCTTTGGCTCTTACTCAATAACAGATTTTACATACACAGAACACTGTGATAATTGACTAATTCTGCATCATGGCAAATGACTGGCATGAGATATTCAAAGTTCTGTGTAGATTGGCCACAGTCAGCTTCCTCCTAAATGCATGTTACAGATTTAGGAAGAAAAATAGGAGAATGAGTTGTCCGTGATACAGTGCCTGTGGTGCTATTTACTTGCTGGGCTGGGCCCAAATTTGTGGTTTTATCCTCACCCCCCAAAAAAGCAATTCAGAAGGAATAAATTGAGGTAGAATAAAGAAACAAAGGCACATTCATTTTTTCTGTCTTTGGCTATGGGAAGACAATCTAATTAGAATCAATTGTCCCTGGTTTTTGCAGGAAAAATAGAATAGACATACTGAGCTAAGTCCTTTGCAAATTTTGTCATTTTTTGTCAAACATTTATGGAATGCCTACCTTCAGCCAAGCTCTGATCTAGGTCCTTAGAATAAATCAATGGACAGAACAGAAGGAAAAGAGCGCTGCTCTCAAGGAGCTTTCATTCTGACTTCTAATAGCAAAATCCTAAATTTTTATAATAATAAGTGCTTTGCCACTCCCAGTCAAACACAGCTGCTGACCACAGGCATTTTAATAATAGCTATTTGTGGGGGGTCGGATGTGGCTCAACTGGTTGGGCGTCCGTCTCCCATATGGAGGGACCCGGGTTCGATCCCCGGGACCTCCCGGTAAAAAATAATAATAATAATAATAATAGCTATTTGTGTTTATTTCCTAGCATATTAGCACATATTTGGGTATTTGACTGTCAAACAGCCAAGTGAGGAGAACAGGCCTTTGTACCTAGAATACCCATCCCACCCTGACAAACTCCTACTCAAATGCAGTGGCTCAGTTCAAATGCTATCTCCTTTGGGAAGCCCTCCCTGATTCATCTACAAGACACTTTATTCATACACAAGACACTACTTAGATCTCAAGAAAAAAATAGCTCCAATTTTCCCCTACCATATTCATTCCTACATTTAATCCCCTCATTTCCCAGCTTCACTTGCACTGAACCAGGCATGTGACTGAGTTTGACAAACGGGATGCACTTGAAAGTGACAGGCCACTGCAGTCTGAGGCATGTAAGAGTCAGTGGCTCCTCTTCCCACTCTCGTCCCTTCCCAGGGTGAATTTAGAAGCCACATGTTTCAATGGGGGCATCCCATGGAAACCTGGGTCCTCAAGTTCATTTCTGAAGAAATATCTCCACCACCCAGCCCTGGAATTTGATTGAGCGAGATATATTCTACTGTTGTGTTAAGCTACTGAGATTTGGGGATTTGTCTGTTGAGGCAACTAGCATTAATTACGCTAATACGGTGACAGAAAAAAGAACGGATTTGTTTTGTTTTTGCCCCAAAGAGGCATGTATTTTGTATATAAGACAAGCAGTGCACTAACCTGGCTGCACGCCACCTCAAGGACTGGGGGCTGAACTGAGGAACCATCACTCCTTCATCCCAGCTTAGTTGCCTTTTCTCTGGTACAGTCTTTTCTTAAGATGCAAAACCAGAAAATCTGTGAGTTGCCAGTAAATAATGAGCTGGGCTTTCACTAGCTATTTGTTACTTTTTCTTAAAGATAAAAAGCATTTAAGTCCTGTCACTAAAAATTGACAGAACGGGAACTCCTAAGTGTAAATCTCTCTTTAGGTCACATAGAAAGCATATTCCTCTGCTACCCACACATGTGTACACACACATGCTTGCACATGCATACACACATGTGTGCATGAAAACACACATGTGCACACACATAGAGTTTATTTTTAAACATTCTTATATTCATGAATAAGGATGACTGAAAGAAAAAAGAAATGTTAATTCTGGATCCCAATTAATTTCACTCCTGAATATTAAATCATATTCTAAGTTTACTTTTTAAAATTAAATAGAAATTAAAATATAAAAGATTAATAAAGATTGCTTATAATAGCCAAAAACAAGGACCCATTTGCTTACATAATAATGCCTTTCCCTGTTTTAGCATGAAAGAATTGGAGAAATGGGAAAAATATGATTACAAATCCTCAATCCTCAATGAAAGATTTATTATTAATTAAAATTATTTTTTGTTTCCTTTGAATATATCCAGTTTCTCAGCTTATTACTAGAAAGATAACAAATGAAAATGATCTCTTATTCCATATGAGGAAGAAAAAACTATAGCCCAGGGCAATGGGAAAGTAAATGCAGAGATAAGAAACTGTGGCACCAACCAATATTGTGTAAGAATAAGATCACTTCCACATAGGGGAGATTCAGATGTTAGGTATTCTAGGATCCAGGATTTATAGTCTTGGTATTAAAACCTGAAATCAAAGTATATTATGCCACATGTTATAACATAACTCCCAAATTTGGGAAAATTTGAAACTAACATGCAAACCAAGAAAGTAAACACCATGTGCCATTTTCTCTTCTATAAACTGGAACAGTTGCTTTATTCCCTTGGCAGTTGAAATCTCAGAGACAGAGTCTGTATCTTTATAGTTTTCTTCAGAATTTGTTAAATATCCTTTTTTATCCCTTTTCCTTTCACTTCTTAGTATTTATCTTAAGTTAGTTGACTCTGTGTTTATTGTCCTGTGCCTTTGCTGCAAGCTGTCTCAAGTGTTTTTGGAAATAGTGTTACTATAGATCAATCAATCAATTTTTTTAAAAAAGGCAAAACATAAGGCAGAAATATGATCTCATGTCTGAGGCTATCGATGAGACCACAGGATGTGAGAAAGGGCCTTAGATTCTTCTAATTCAACACCCTTTTTAAATAGATAATGAAGCAGACCCAGAGATGCTAACTCCCCTAAGCCACACAGATAATCAGGAGCCAAGGCTATGATCATTTCTCCTTCATCATCTTATCCCTTCTGTATGAGATGTATCTCTAGTTCAAATACAATATCAAAAGCACTGCACACTATATTGGCTTAATTTATTTGTTTCACACAGTAAATTTAGAGTAAGGATTTCAACCTAATGTTCCACGGAGTCGCACCCTCGTCCTGCCAACCAACAGCAGTCCTTTCCACAGACTGCTGCTCAGGCGGCTGCCAAGGAAAGGAGACTATTCCCATGGACTCCTGCCAGGAGCCTGGCTGGGGACAGTGCTCAGGGCTAACCGTCGCTGTGAGCAGTTACACCAGACAGGAGCTAGAACTGCCGGGCTCTCCACCAATTAGGCTCTGCTTAAGCAGCAGCAAAGCAAAAAGAAGTTAGAGAAAGTTCAGTTGCCAAGATTCCAGGGCCATAAATCAACCCCAATTTGGGGGAAGATTTTTTTTCGCCATAGCTTGGCCACACAGATCATGTTGTGCCTAATATATAGGGCCCTCTGCCCAGGGATCTGTGCTATAAAGTGTGGCAGGCAGGCACGATGGAATCCAGAGATGGACTCCAAAGAAACTTTGTCATTTGATAACATTCACAATATTCTTGCTCTATAGCAAGAATTGCAACCATTATCTGGTAAAATGCACTTTAGAATCTCTCATATCTTATCAATATTAATATTACTGTCTCCAATTTATAGTTCTAAAGAGTCGATTTTCAAAATTGTGAGAGTTTGGAATTTGACTCCACCGTAATCATTGCGAAATTCCGGGTGACAAGGTTTCTCATTAGGCCCTTTTCAGATTAGAGATTTGGAGTGAAGGGGCATGTGACATGGGAGAACTGGGAACCCATAGGCCATTGGTTCCCACCTGGCCCCAGCACAGGCAAGAGAATCAAATAAAAAGTAAGTACGTATCAAGTCATATCCTTTAGGAGAGGGCTAATGAGAGAGGATGGAATTTAGCCCCATTACAGATTGTATTTTCTCCTGGATACCAGGTGACATATCATATTCTAATTCTCTGCAACTCTTTCCCTTCACTGGGGCCTGTCCTGTAAAACTGTGGTAGTTGGGGGCTAAGAAGGTATGAGTCAGTAGCACTGGGCTATAAAGCCATTCTTTACTTTGGGGATAGAGTGACATTAATGGGTTTCCGGGTGGGGGAGTCTTCCAGCATTACCTTCTCTTGAAATCTTCTTGATGTCTTCAGAGGTCTCTAATCTGTATCTTGTTAAGAACAAAAACTATAGGCAGAGTGTGTTAGTTATGAGGTTACATGAGCACCAGTCAGACATCCAGGAGTGTTTTCAGTTTGGTAATTTCTTACTCTGAGTAATTATCCTACATTTAAATCAACATGAATGAAAGGAATTAGCTCAACAAAGGAAATCTCAGTAAGAGACAAATTCATAGCCCAGACAGCACCATAAATCTCACTACTAATGGAATATTGGCAAGTAAATCCTCCTCAGTGTTGCATCTGCTTGTAAAGCTATGTGTGAGTATATTTACCTCCCCTCATTTGGACCTGGTTAGTTCTGTCAATTAGTCAGATTCCTAAATTACTTAACAATGGATTGCAATTTCAGGCTTTTAAATATTGCGACTCCATTAAATATGCAGAGCCAGATAAACCAACTGTTTTGCTACCTACCTCTAAATATTTAAACTGTTTTCATTAGTTATCTGTAAAACGTGCCTAGGTGAATTCAGCATTGCTTTTCATTGACAGATTCACTTTCTAGTCAATGGGAAAAATGGAAACAGCATCTCGCTAAACATGGAGCACCAATGCACAATTCAGAGAGAATAGTTCCTAAGTTTTCCTCCCATTGTTTCCAGACTCCAAAGCAATTACTTAATATGTAGTACCAGGGAGCAGAGAGAAAAAGTTCCCTATCCAATATCAATTTTCTTTTTTTACCTTATTAATAAAATCCAATTTTATTCAGGGCATTATGAGTTCAGATGGAAGAAGTAAAAAGTAAAAAAGGGAGGGAGGGAGGAAAATAAGACAAAAAAGAAGGAGGATTTACCCTGGCCTGCTTCTAGCTACCTTTGGGAAAGGGACCTGGGAGCACAGGGGGATGGGAGGTTGGGATGAGATTAACTTTAGGCCAGGCTGTGTCTGTTCAACTCATAAGATGGAACATTAGCCTAGTTTTGGGGGTCCAAGGTCAGAGTTGAGCTCAAGGTGATTGGAGCTCTGATGCATTTGGCTGGAAGAGGAGCCTCCGTTTTCTATTCTTCCTTGTCCCTGCTCCTTCCTGGATATTTTAGGGGTGTGGAACAAACGATTACAGAAGAACATATCTCTAGCATAGTTCATTTGTGCAGAACCCAGCAATACTGCAGTGACACACAAATCAGTCTGTAAGTATTGGTCCCCTACTGTGTATATGCCATTTGCCAGGAGCTGGAAGAACTATAGAAACAAGAACAATCCTAACCCTCATGGAAACAAGGCTGTAGGGAAAGGAGGGGAAGACTCCTATAACTGCATCTTACTCTGTCACTGAGGAATTTATTATAAATACATATAAACCAGAAGTCACTTATTTCATTCTGGAAGATTTCCCCAGATGGCCTTGTTGAGTACACATTGCAAATAAGTGGTCCTAAAATCACTCGGAATTCTTCAGTCTTCTCTCTAGCAGAGAGAATAATTTTAATATATATATAAAAATGTAAATATATATATGAAAAAAATCTCGCAATGGAAATTGAGTAATTGTTATGTTAGTCAAAAGAAGCAATAAATTATATATATTATTAAGTCTATACAAAGTTTCTCTTGTTTGGCAATTAACATCCAAACAATCTTTCTCTACCTACAATGCCCTTTACCAAGCTGAAACTAAATCATCTGGAATGGAAAATCTTTGATATGCCTTTCATACCAACCTTGTGAAAAAAGATATAGGTCTAAGTTTATGGTGATAAACAGTGTTATTATCTCCCTTCCTCTAATATTTAACCAATTTAAACACTCAGGAGAAAAATGTTATCTGAAATCCAACCACTTTATATACATTCACTTGGTCTTCTTTTGACAATTCAACTAGTTTTTCTCACAAGTATCTCAAATACTTGTTTGGAAAGCTTTCCTCAAGTGGGTGTGCAAACAGGAGAAGGGCTGTTCTTTAGCAATCCCTCCTTATAAGCCTCCAATGATGCTATCTTCTTGTACTTTAGTTAATGAAAAGATAAATATGATCTGTGCTATGCCCAGCTGTGTTTTTCTTGCACTGAGGAATTCACACAAAGAAAATTTTAAATCACACATTTATCAGTGAACAAGCTTGCTAAAGCAAATAGATTTCAGCCTCCTGAGTTTGCTTCAATAAAAGATTAAACGCTAATAGTGCAACTTACCACACTCAACAGATTTATGAATTATCAACTGTCTGGAGGAAGGCCAGGCCATTTCAGAACATTGCCTACCAAACAGATGCCAGTAGTATGTAGACATCTTCCCTGTAGCTAAGCAGCCGTATTTCCTATCACACAATTCAATATTGACTGAATAATTGGCCTTTACAAAACATTTATTAAAATGCTCCATTTACCACACACCCAATGCTTGTTTAAGAATTTTGTGCAGGGAAAGACACACAAATTCTTTCTTATTACTAAGTGGATCTAATTAGGAAACAGCAGCAAGTCAGGCCTGACTTGTCAAGGAGTTCTTTATGGATAAAGGGCATAAACGCCTTAACATACCCAGGTATTGAAAAATACTTTGCATCTGTGAATGGTGTTACCCCCTGTGCTCACAAAGCCCATTTTTCACGTGTTTGCCTTCGTGTTCTAAAGCCATTCCTAGGTGGTCTGGCTGCCATCACGCCGATGACCTTCTTTTCTAGATTAACACACTCAGGCATGGAGAGTTTGTTGAATGCTCTATCAACCCAAGGTAGCGTGTTAAGTTAATGATTAAGTTAGGGCTAGACTCATTGTGCCAAGTTTCTGACCTTTTGAAAAAGACTTCTTATTTCTCTATCCTATATCTTGGTATCCAGTTTTTAAAAGAAAAAAATCAGCTGATTCACTACTTGTGATAGAAGTCACTTATTAAATAGTCTTCTTGTTAACAAATTCTGACTACTATGTGGACAAAATGCTCTAGAGTCAGAGCACACTGAACTAAGTTGCAATGAACTCAAAACACAATCATGGTGTGGTTTGAGAATGAAAGCTATATCCATGTTTTATAGGTTTGCTGTGATAGAAAACACAATTGGATTCCAGTTAATCTCTTGCCACATTCGAACAAGCTTCCTAATTTTTATTTTTTGGCATACTGCTTAGTAAAAATCCTGGCCATACTCCCTGTAAGAGGAATCCAAATCTAACCTCACTCAATGCCAGGAAAATGAGGATATCATTTGCCTCTGGCACCCAAGTATTTTCTTGAGTACGTCCTCAAATCGTTTAAGATTTCTCTGACACTGAAAGCTAGCTATTCTAGTTCTCTGGTGCTCTTTTTAATTACATGAACACCTTTAATTTCTTCAGCATTACCTGGACTTTAGAAAGAGAGTAGGTTTTCATTTTGTCACAGCTTGCTATCAAGGGAGCCCAGACATATTTTTGTCTAGCTCTTGCCTTCAAAGAGATACATACACATATATTTTAGAAAGTTCACATTTACTTGACCCCAAGCAGAGGGGTTTTTTACGTATTCCTAACAGAGGCATTATTAAAGGAATCATTTTACTGAGCATGTTCAAGCACATCCAACAAGAATGGACAATGTATAGTAGTTATAATTCACCGGTCCCCAGTGAAAAGTGTTGTAGCCTAGACACTGGTATCAGAAACTACTTAATAAATAATATTTTGGAAAAGATGGACTGGATGTGGCTTAAGCAGTTGAGCGCCTCTTTCCACATGGGAGGTCCTGGGTTTGGTTCCCGGTGCCTCCTAAAAACAAAAAAATGAACAACAAGCAAACAGATGAAAAAACCAACTCAAGGGAGCTGATGTGGCTCAGTGGTTGAGTGTTGGCTTCCCACAAATCAGGTCTAGGGCTCAATCCCTGGCCCCGGGCCTCAAAAAAAAAAAAAGAATGGACTCTAAGTACATAAAAGAATTGCTCACCTTCACATATAATTGAAGAAGTTTATCATAAGGAAATTTCAAGGTTAAATCTTATATCTACTATGATAAATACATATATCTATGTAATTTATATTGTTTATACCTATATCAGTATATCTAATAATAACATTTTATATTTTAAAAAATGTTGAACTCACTGCATGTAAGTGAATGCATATCCAGAGACTTTGAAAACTGTTAGAACCCTTTTGGAAAGCAAGGAATGAAATTTTGTAGTAGGTGTAAAAATTTAAGTGTTTATACACTTGGCCTTGATAACACTATTTCAATGAAAGGTAAAAGTTGTAGTCATTAGTATATTATGGTATTATATTTCTTAGTATAAAGTTATAAATCATGCAAGCAACCTATAAAAGGGGAAGAAGAAAGTAAATTATTGTACATGGAGAGATTAATACTTAGTCATTATATTGATAGTTATAAGGCCAATGCAAAAACATAGGCCCAGATTTGTAATAAAATATTAGTGAGAAAAAGTTGAAGCTATGAGAAAATTACTTAGGCAGAACCAAGAAAAATTTAAGGTAGTGAAATTTCTTTTCTTTTACTTTTTTCTTTTTTTTTTTAAAGTGGTGACAAGTGGTTGAGTCTTTCTTGGCCACATGAAAAAGTGAGGCCATATCCTCCCTGGTCTAACCACCCGCCTCCACGTAAACAGTGGCAGTGACTTGTCTAATTACTCTAAAAGGAGACAAGCCCAGAGTTCAGCCATCCCTAAGCACCACTGGGATTACAGCTGGTTTCCTGAGCGTGCACCAAATTCATGCAATCCAAGTCTGCAAATAACGCTTGGCTTCCTTACCAGCCACTCCCTCCACATCAAAAGGGTATCCCTGGCATGGCACCCGCAGAGTATGCAGCCCTGAGCCCTGAGCACAGACACATTGTCATCCTGGGAGGATAAAGTGTCCTGAAAAGGGGCACATTCTCATCACCAGGCATCTTTTTATTAAAGCATAAAATACCCCAATGTTAAAATGACCAAATAATCATTAAATTACCGAGCCAAAAAATAAGTACTTATTTAGAAAGCCAGGGAAGGAACAAGTCACCGTTAACACTCCAATGTTAAAAAAATAACAACCAACAAAGTCTTTCCAGATTTATCAGTTTTAATGTCTGTTTGAAAACCAGATATTTTTCACTCTTTTGAAATATCTCAGGGTAACATTTTAAGTTCTGCAACAGTACTGCTAATATTCCAAGACTAGCTATTATGCAACTGACTGTAAAAAAATTAACACTACCAAGGCCATTTTTCCTATGCTTAGCTCATGCCAATGAAAACTACCCTATAGGCATAAACTTGATATTTCTGTTTGCCACACATTAACCTAGAGTTCCTCAGGGTGTGATGCCCAGGTGACTTCTGTGATGCAGATTTCTAAAAATCTTGCTAGAAACCTGCATGATTGAACACCCCACTCAAGGCAGGGTATAACCATTGATCTTCTCTTATTCTACCCAATCTGCATTTCCTCTTGGAAGATTAACCCTTTGGCAGTATGAACTCACATTGCTAAACTCAAAGGGAGCTCCTCCTGAGGCTTGCGCAAATGCATTAGTTCTCCAAGCAGGACCCAGGGACTGTTGGGAGTTTGACATGATCCATGGGAGACAAAGAGAAGTGGCCGAAATGGGAGTTGGGGAGGGGACATGGGCTTTGGAAGGAATAGAATCACAGACTCCTGGAGCTAAAGGAAACCTCAGCAATCATCTAGCATTAGCCCTCTCAAGGCACCATACAAATAGTTAGAGATGAGAACTCAGTCTAGCTTTTTTGTCACTGCTCCAGAATATTTTGAGGTGATGGAAATAGGAGCATATGGAACCTGGCTATAGAGAAAGCAAATATTATTTTATATTATTAAAGAAACGTCACTATAAATGAGGACAGAATATTATGTAGAAAGATAATCCCTAAAACATATTCTGATATATTCTAGATATAACCTTTAAATTATATCAGCACACTGAGAAGTCTATCTCAGAAGCTGGGGGATTGGACTCCAACTTTACCATAAGAGTGTCAAAAAAAGGGAAAAGCAAATCTGGCCAGCTCCCCAGCATCGAAAGTCAGTGGCTGCACTTCAGTGCAACATGCACTTTTGAGAAACTTCTCTTTTCTGGCAATGTGCTTCCCCAAACCCATCCCTCACACTTTTCAAATAGACAGAAAAGAGCCATAGGCTGGGTTCCAGGTACAGGAGGCCGACCTACCTCACCCCATCTGGTGAGGGCAGGAAGAAGGGAAGGCTGGAGAACTGGGGGAAAGAACAGAGCAAGGGTCAAAGGAAAACGAGCCCGACGAAAATAAACCTTTTACCCCATTAACTTCAGCTTGAAATGTCTAGCTCCCCCACACGAAGGAATATGAAAGAGAGGTGGGTAGTCAGCTACAGAAGATGAAGAATGCATCCAAAAGAATCAAGGACTATACGTGGATTCGAAAGGAAGAGGAAGGCATGCACGAGTTAGTTGCCTTGTCCTTCAGCTGCCCACATGCTGTTTTATGTGAACATTCAGATTTTTATAAAAACACATTTTCCACAGAATCCCTTTGCCACAAATAAGGCATTCTTATAATTCAGAACATCTGTCAAGAAGCAAGGCTATACAAAAGATACAATTTTGCATATCTGCCCCCACCTGCACACTCAAAATCCCAGAGATATTTTTAAAAGAATGTTTCAAAATGTTAAAACCCCATTTGTGGTAGGAGAGTTCAACAAATTACCTTTGTCTCAGTTGCTGAAGTTCTCATCACAGAGAAGCAAAACCATCATGCCTCTAGACATTAATAAGCAGCCTACATCAGTGAAACATAACCAGGAAGAGAAAATGAATATACCTTCTACCATTAAGACTAAAACTAGTCAATAATTATCTAAGCGATATCAGTTATGCTTTCTGTGCATCCTGGTTGGCCTCTAAGTAAAGAGAAGGAGCCCGCAAGACGGAGCTTGGGAATCCTGGCAGTTTCTCTAGAGACGTGTTATCTTTGGCGGCATGTGTGAAGAACAGGGAGTATACAGCTGTATAATCTGCATGTTTACCCCTTCAGTCTACTCCACTTCTGGAGAATCATTGCTCATCCTAATCACATTCAAAGTGCCCCATAAGGGCAGCACGGAGTTCTACATACTGGCAATTTCTTTCTCGGAAGCCTGAGGATTATGATGGGCTTTGTCTTAGGGTGCTAGGTCAAGGCTATGGGGAGGCTGCTAAGCCAGCTGTACACAAAGCTCAACAGGCAGGAGGGAACGCGCCACACCTCTCCAAGGCTCTTTAGGGATGAGTGAGGATTGATGCCAAAATAAGAATCTGACTGATTTTTCAAGAAAGGATACATAGTCAATAAAAAGCATTTCTTTAAATTCAAGTGAATTTGATCATGAGAACTAGAAAGCTAAGAAAGCCATTCTGTAAACTTAAAGTGTGCTTTATGAAGTAAATACGCTTCCCTAATTCATAACATTACTCTGCTTGCTGAATGTGTTTCTAAACATACCTACTAGCTCAAAGTAGCATGGGGGTTGTTGAGAGGGAGAAGTCATGCTTAAATTGGAGTTTCTATCTGAGGTGATGGAAAAGCGTTGGATGGTAGTGATGGTAGCACAACAATGTGAACGTAATTAACAGAACTGAATTTTCTGTTTGAATGTGGTTTAAAGGGGAAATTTTAGGTTGTATATATGTTACTAGAATAAAAACTTTAAAAAACAACAACAAAGGACTGTGCTATACAATGATCCCTAATGTAAACTATGGACTATTGTTAATAGTACAACTATAATAATAATGTTTCATCAATTGTAATAAATGTGCCACACTGATGCAGGGTGTTAATAATAGGGTGGGTATATGGGAACTCTGTATATTCACCACATTTTTTCTATAAACCTACAACTTCTCTAATTTAAAAAAATGTTTTAAAGTTTAGGCAAAATAAATGCTGGAGGGCAGGATTTAAATTTAAATTATGGAGGCAAATGAACTAATGCGAAATAGAACCAAAGGGATAGTTTTTCATGTGCTGCAACACAAATGTTGAAGTTTCTCTAGTTTTGTACGAATGTGACAAAAATATCTATAGCTGCACTGTCAAATAAAATAGCCACTCACCACATATGACTATAGAAATTTCAAATAAATAAAAACAAATAAAATTAAACCTTCAGCTTCTCATTTGCACTAGTCATTCAAGTGCTCAGTAGCTACAGGGAACAAGTGGCTACCATATTGAACATTGCAAATTAGAGAACATTTTCCTCATTGCCGAAAGTTCCATTGGACAGCTCTGATTCCAGAATTCATAATGATCTTTAAAGTAAATATAAATATACAACGTAAACTGAAATAAAAGGACATGGCTCCATAAAATTATACAATAAGAAATAACATACTCAAACCATTCTTGCTGTGGCTCCACCCTTATTTAGGGAAGAAAACACTTTCAGAAAACAGCAGGGCAATACTTGACCTAACCAGCACAGTGTCCAGGAGAGTTCACACTGAAGATCTTCCTCCAGCCCGGAAAGGTACAGATAAATGTGTGTGTGTGTGTGTGTGTGTAAGCATGTGAACATACATACCCAAGTGGTATTCGAAGCATGGCCTTATTACAGAGCAATGTCCACCTGAGCAATGCCTGCCTAAATGGTGTGGGTAGACCTGAGACATGATGTCGAGGTAAGGACTGTGAAAAACAGAGGAAGCTAAAACTAAGCGGCACCATTTGATCTGACCAAGAGCATGACCTCAGAACAGACTGTTCCTGAAAGGACTGTTCTTACACAGTAGAGAACAACCAGCCATTTTCTATCTTCATTACATTAGATGTGCAAAGAAATGTTTATCACTGAAATTTGCTCAGGATTGAAATGGTTATCAAAGTGTTGTCATTGGGTCTGTTTTTGGAAGGTCTCCCGCCTCCCGTGTTTAAAGTATGTTATATCTTGTGTGCAGCAGGGCTTGATAATGCCCCAAGGTCATCTTCTGAGCTGGGAACATTGTTATCCTGGCAAATATCTTACTTTTCCAATGATATGCAAATGCCAACTTAAAATACACGATTTGATTTCACCCTTTTCATTTTTTTTTCCTTTTTACTGCTCCCATTTGATAATGTGTGCATCCACATGCTCATGCCTGGGGGGGTGGTCACATGGTACAATTATAACAGCTGTGCAGAATTAAGGCTCCAGAAACTATACTTCAGCGTGAGTTACAGATTCGATTGGACACAGCACAAACATTCTAAAGTATACCTAATTCTAATTTGTACAGTTGTAATAAAATGAGAGCTGGTATAGTTATTAAAATTTTTTAACTCTATGTGGATTTTCATATTGAATTGAATCCTTAGTAATGCAATTTATATGCCTGTGTTTGTTTAAGTAGATGGCATCTTTTTTAAAAAACTAGGGAATGCTCACTGGTGCATTTACTTCTTGTGAATTCTATGGTGACTTTACTGATGACTGAAATCCAGGTATGTTAAAATAAGAGCCACTTGAATGTATATAGCACTTGATAAAACATAGTAATATATAATTGCATTTGACAATCACAGTCACACATTCAGGATTTTATGACAGGTGGTATTTTAAAGGTGAGTGGGAAAAGATCAGATTGATTAAGGTTATGTGCCTGAGGACTTCTGGCCCACTATTCATTTTCTAAATTAATTTTAATTATCTAAGCAATACATGAATCCTTTTTCTAAAAAAATCCTAAACAATATTATATACAAGACTAAAACCCCTCCAACCACCACCCAATCCATTCCCTGGCCCTCCCCTCAGAGACAACCACCGTTATCAAATAATGTGGACTAGATTTTTTTTTATGACTTTACTACCACTCACACATACCCAGAAGGCACGTCTGAGGAGATTATGTGTTGCATTGTTCATAGCAACAAAAATATTGAAAGCATCCTAAATGTTCAAGAAGAGAATAACCAAATCAATTGTGATTTAAAAGAATGTGGTAAATTTATATTAAATAAATTGAAGCATCTATAGGACTTAGAAAGTGCATGGCACAGTGTAGGAACCAAGGACACTATCATCATAAGGACCAATATCTGTCATTCAGGGACATTGATTATCAATGTATTAGAGAATTAGTATGACACAAACCACAGAAAGATACATCCAATGCAGTCCAAGCCCATCTTAGGTACATGCACACATACACCCCCGCACGCAATGTCGCCACAGATTTTCTAGGAGTTCCAGGATTCCGTTCACTCCATGAGGCTTCCTCCCCTGTTTTAGGACATGAAGATACTTAAATTATCACAGGCAACAAAGCAGAATAAGGGAGTAAACGGATGTGTACTGCATCTGCCTACATGGTGTTTCTCTAGGCCTTGCCCTTCGTGGCACTCAAGGATAGTTCATTTTGTCCTTGACTCCATAAGCACATAGAGAGCTCCAGATACAGCACCCGCCTCTCACACACACCCCACCCCGCAAAGTGGGTAAGAGAGAAGAAATAAGCAAAATTGAGTGAGTGGGAACCCTGCTTTGCCAAGCTCTAACTCTTGTTTCCACTGGAAGCCTCTTGTCAGATAAATCTTGATTTATAGCAAAAGAAAGGAAGTATGCGCTACCAAGCAGAGGACCTTGAAAAGGGAACCCAAGAGATGAATTTTAGTCCACTGTTATCAGAGTTTCCCATTGGACATAGAGACAGTCCCTTAACCCTCCTGCCCCAAAGTTTTGGACAGAGAGTCTTTTATTACTTCTGCTTGCCTAATGGGTGTCCTTTCTTCATGATCATGCATGTCCTTTACAAATGAAACTTCCTTTGAAGACAGGCAAGAGATCAGATTAAGCCATTCAATATATATTACTTCTGTTTCCTCTTGGTTCACTATTCTCGACAAAGGCTAATTCTTAGAAGGTCCCAGACATGAACTCTGGTCCAACTTCTAAATACAGCTCTAGCAAGGGAATTCACGCTATGAAATGTTCTTTCTGACTCCCAACCAGGGTTTCTCCCAAAAGATGTCTCTGTACCATCTGCTCCAGCAAAGCTGCAATCCACTCCATTAATCATGTAAGTCTCAGAGTTGCCTTTCCTAACCCCGAAGAAATCTTAATCATCATCCTGATTCAAAATGTTTCTGAGGTGGACCAACTTAAGTTTCTCTTAGTAGAAACGCATCACAGATGCTACTTACAAACACTGCACCAAGCATAGTTTCAGCCATAAAGTAAACTCTCAACAAATATTTGTTGAATGAATGATGGAACATTAAAAAAAAACAAAAACACTGTATATGGCTTTTGTTTGTGTGTTATATTTCCATTTTTGCACCAGGTTATAAACCAATGTGTACACAAATTACCGCTTTCTTTCCTGGTTTCTTTTAAGGATCCTCATTACCCTTAAGCCTCCTGACATTCCCTAGGCCATCAGCAGAATTTTGTCTGTACCGAAGCAAGTCTTGATTTTGCCAATCTTTAGTCCATCTGCATATTGGACAAGTCCAGTGGACAAGTCCAGTCCCACAAGCCAGGGACCAAATCCAAGCACCTATTTACTTTCTGCCATTCTCCAAATGCACATTTTAAATGTACAGGTGCCAAATTAATACAGTAAAAAGGTAGTGAGTTTCCAAATTTCTTTTGAGAAATATAACATAAAAGTCAACATTGAAAAGAAAAGCTTTTGTATAATCTCAGGAACATTGTTCTCTTAGGGTTGTTTCCAAAAGTTAGTTGGGATGTTTTATTAGGTTCATCCATATAACCTCAGGATTGTTCTTGTGAATATTAATTCTCTAACACTTTGTTTGCTAATCAATGTCCTAGAATGACAGGCAATCAAATAAGACAGGTGAAGCTGAGTTAGTGGTCAAATGGAGCTGCTTTGGAGCAGTCCCACCCAGCATCATGCAGAGGGAGCCGTGATGGCTCTTGATGTATGACGTTCTTACTCTCTTCCCCAGGCCCTTGGCATTTATTTGACCTTGAAGAGACAAGTCAAATATTGGGAACTGTCCAAATCTTTTCAGAGGTGTCCAGACGCTTAAAAAACAATCTACTTTGAAAATATCAACATTCAAACCATGAACAAGATGCATTGCTGGCTGCTCCAATATCATTTCCTGTTTCCGCAGCTTCTCTCAGTAAAGGCCTATACACTGCTGGCCCTGCCCTGAGCAGGCTCAGGTGTACTTGTTTTCATTCAGATCTGAATGAAGCAGAATAAGAACAGCCTTTGCCCTACCATTTCATAAAGCTTTAGATTAAATAAATAAATTATAGGTTCAGGGTTGGCTTAGTTCACCAAAGTGTTTTAGCTTGGTCCCTACTTTCAATTCCTAAGCATTTCCTTCAGATTAGGCAAGAGCTCTGTTGCCCTGTGCCTCACCCACCCTCAACCTGCCCCCCCCCCCATAATAGCCAGGACATCAGCAACATAGAGTTAAGCTGGGGCCCCTGACCACAAATCCTAATTTTTCTTGTGGTTAGAATTGTGCCTTTGCCTTATATGTAGAATCCAGGGTCTTGTTCACTGACTGGAACACTGCAATTAGCTGGGTCAGTTTCTTCAACAAAATACCCTATCCCCCAACACCATGTCACTGACACAAAAGAGGACCAGAATAAGTTGCTTGCTAAATAGCTGTTAGATGGGAATTAGCTGATACATATCATGAGATAAGGAGAGGAGTAAAATGGTGGATAGTGGTGGTGGAGGCACAGAAAAAAAGGGGGAAGGAAAGAGGAAAAGGAAGCCTGCTGGGCTCCTGATAATAGGAAGGCTACAGAATTCCATTCTTGGAAATTAGATGTTTTTTATATGTTTGTATGTGTACATGGTTATGTGTGCTGGTGAGTATGAAAATATAACTGTATACAGAGAATTCTGTTTCATGAAAATGTAATCAAAGATAATGCAAGCTATTTAGTTAATACCTATTCAAACATGTTTTTAAAATCCTGCCTAATATTCAATCCACATTTTAATTAACAACAAGGTTGCCTGATGACTTGCTGTTTTGTCTCAACAAGTTTATTCCTTTGATTGTTAACATTTCTGTTGCCTCCCGAAAGGCAAAAGCTCTTCTCTGTTGCTTGCAAAAGCAAAGACTAGTGCTTTATTGTTCCTATAAAAGGGTCAAAGTTTTTAAAAGCACCACCCTTTAAAGTTCTTTCCATAGAGATCTCTTTGAAATGAACAGTAGTCCCACTCAGAAATTATGGAACAGAGTCAGAGAGGAGAAAGACAAATGGGTCAGCTATCGTTATCAGCCATAATTCACCCCAAGCATAACTCTTCTGAATGAAATAAAGTTGGCAGGAAGGAAAAGAAGTCTCTGGAACATGCCATGGGATGAGGCATAATCAAGAGCTACAGCCATCTTTCTCTCTTACTCTAAACATGCTATTGGTCAAGAGCAGCTAAATAAGCTGCTCTGCAATTTCTGTAATTTCCATACATTTGTTTAACCATCAAATGATTATTTTGAGAAATGTGCTGGAAAATGTAGATAAACATCTGAGCTTAATTAATTCAATTTCTTTCAAGCTTCTTAACTATTCAGTAAGGAACAGTGTCAGGCATCTCCCACACACACATATACATACATATGTATACACACATACACACCCATGTATGCATATGTAGACATACATGCATACATATATAGTTTAAGACTCAGCCCTCCCTTGTAAGAATACATTTGTAAACACAATCTCAATCTAGTGAGAGAAACTTATAAACAAATAATTGTGCAAACACTAGAAGAGATTAAGTAATAAAATTCCACAAAAACAAAAAAGCAAGCATGATATATTTGGGAAACATGAGACATTGGGGACAGATGGAGTATAGCATATGGGGATGGGAAAGGGTTGTGGCCGTGGATTAGGCTGTGAAAGAGGGTGTGGATATAGGGAAGGCCTTGATATGCTGTGCTCAAACGTTACAGTCCACTATTGTGGGCCTTTAAATGTCGGGATGGCATGAAGAGATTGTGTTTTAGGAAGAAAGGATTTATGGTAGAGAGAAGATTACTGGCCAGGAAGAGATGCTAACTATAAGTCTGGGACTAATGTGATGACCCAGCTGAGAGCTGCTGATGTCCTGAATGAAAGCAGCAGAAGTGAGAGAAGAGGACATATCAGAGAAGTTTGGGAGGGTTAATGATCAATTGAACTCTTCCTGATGTTATGGATTTGTCTTCTATTCAAACAGGAAACTGTGTGCTAATCAATTTCAAAGACTTTGCTCTGAATATCCTAAATATACTGCACCAAGCTACTTGGGAAGGCTATTTTTAATCACTCACATAAGAACCGGTTATGATGCAGAATCTTGTTACTCAATGGCTAAAAGAATAGGCATTCAACTGGGAACCTGTTAGAAATGCAGAATCTCAGTCCTGATCCCAGAACTACTAAATCATAATCAGCATTTCAACAAATTCTCCAGGTAAATCGAATTAATATTGCAGTCTGAGAAGTACTGATGTAAAAAAACTATTTCTGGTCTTAGAAATAGCTGGGCCCGTTTGTTGATTTATTCATTCATTTATTCTTTCCTTCACTGAGTATTAGGTACCTAAATGAGCCACACATTGTCATTCTCCCTGCTCTCATGGGGAATGTAATCTAGGGCAGTAAACTTCAAACATTTATTATCACACACCCTGTCAACAAAATTTGTTGAGCACATATCCCCAAATATATGTATATATTTACTTATAAATTACCCACCTACACTACTGTACTAATATATACTGTATCTATTAATATAACCAAATAAAATATGACAGTAAAAATAATAGAAATAGGGGGGTTATTTTCCTGCACCCCAATAGGTCATCTACAGCCCCTGGCACGTGGGCACCTGCAGTATCTACAAACTGCAGGCCTTGCTGTGGCCTTGCCCGCGCAACATAACCCCCTCCCCCATTCCCCTTTTCCCTCTCTCCCTCTTCCTTGTTCCTTCTCACCAATCTGAGCTCTCGCCCCAGTTATTGCCTTTTTTGGACAACCTTGCTTCGCCCCTTGCCGCCCCCAAATTCTGCCCCTTCTCCCTAGCAACCCCTGACCCTAACCACTGCCCAATGATAAGCCTCCGTCATCGGCTGAGGGACTGCCCCCAGCCTAAAGAGTATATATGCACTGTACTTCCTCAATAAACTCTCTCTCTTTGCTTCTTCCCCCGCACTCAGAGGTCTTGAGTCTTTCATTTTCACGCGCGGTCCTTACCAGATACCCCCCACACCTGAGCCGTGGAGACCAGGGAGCCCCCAACCCGACGCCGCTCCCTGAGAACCTCCTCACCCTCGCCATTCCCGGAGTGCGCACCGGACGGCCCATAACTAGCCAGTGTCGCCCCCCGGGCTGCAGCAGGGCTGATCACCCTCAGGCCCGGGAACAAAGCGGCAGGCACCCACTTGGGAGATCCCTCATTCAGAATAATTTGGATGAGAGAAATTTTCCCGTGGGGACCATGTAATCCAGAGGGTGTGCTTGCTTCAATCTTCAGGGTTTGTCTGTATGTTTAACACTCTCCATGACCTGCTGGCACCACCAAGAACTATCAGAGCATGTGGAGCAGTGTGAGACGCATTAGAAGGAATCCAGGAAATGCCCAAGGATGGCTACCAGGTGGTGACTTGTACCACAGTGCCCTACGTAGCTTCACCTGCCCATGAGCATCCCATGATGACAGAGGTAAAGGGAGACAAACATCCATTTTGTTCACAGTCAAGCTGGAATCAACTATAATAACCAGACAAATTATCTGAAACTTGCCAGAACTGAGTTAGCCTCATGTCCATACTACTGTCTTTCACAGTAAAGATCCAGGGGTTGATTTTATAGGAATACATAATATGCAACATTAAGAGAAATGGAGATGGACAGCCATTCAAGGAATGCTTTCTCAGATTTACTTAGCTATTGAATATGTGCCATCCAGTATGTAATTAGCATTAATTTTTAACTTTACAAAGTAGTTAATCTGTGTCAAGTGCTCAAAGAAACAATGAAAATATAAAATGTAAGTACCTAAAAATCTGCTTGATGAACAACAATAAAAGATGTATATGATTTCCTCAGGGTCAGAGACTCAATCTATTTCCTCTTTGCATCTCTAGTAACTTAAATTGCACCTAGAAGACAGTAGATGTTCAGTAAATGATTATAGAATTAAGAGGAAAGGGGAAGAGGGATTGAAGGATGGGGGGGTGGGGAATGAGTATATTACAAAAAATATTTGTACAATAAGAGAAAAATAGCTTGCATGTCAGGAAAAATAATAGTTGTTACATCAATTATTAAAATAATATTAATAATAATAAACAATAAAATCCATATGAGAAAGAACCTCTCTAACTCACTTCCATTTGTCAGGCTGAAATTTCTAATCACAGATCTCACCTCCAGAATTTCTGAGTATAACTTTCCTAGGATCTATCCCTTTCTTTCACTAGGGCAATAAATCAATTTTACTATAAGTAGACAAATAATTTTTGAAATGCATTTACATGCAGGTTCCTTAAAATTACTTACTTTGCCCACAAGTCATTGAAAGAGGAAATGGTGATAGATGTAGTTACATAGTTACATGGCCTCTTACCTGACACCTATCACCATTTCCTTTGTTCAAAATCAACTGCATTTTCTTTGTGGCAAATGACTTCTACTGATAGTTGGTAATACTAATATTTGTGTCAGGTTATCAAAAACCTTTCCCAAGAGTCATGGTTGCAGTGTTATCAATAATATATTTATCTGTTACATCAAAGTTTTAGTGCAATAACCTTATCTCCATTTCCATTGAGTCTCCTCCACACTCACTGTCAGCATGGACAAAAGGTGCTTTGTAAAGTTGTGCCCATTAGAAACAGTTCCTTCAGGTGCACAGACCAATAGCCAGTGCCAGGTTCTGAAACCAGGTTTCACTTTGAGTTCAGAGCTCCCCCATCCAGACCCCGCCCGAGTAAGGCCTTCCAAAATCAAGATGATAGTGGGAATCTCGTTATGATACAAGGAAATGTGCTCATGATACCACAAGGCTCCCAGATAATTGCCTTTGAGGAAACCTCGGTTACATTCTAATAATCCTGAGTGCTTAGATTAGGATCACAGTTCACTCGTGGGCAGGGATGCACTCTAGCCTAAGAAGTCCATTTTTTTAAAACCTCTTCTTGAGTATTTATTATAGAAATTCATGAATGTTTTGTATTACAATGTCCTTTAAATGTCCTTTGACCCCCTTGGGTAGTGTTAAGGTGCTAAATTTTGAATTCTTAGGTTTGCTTTTACAGTTATTCTGGTTTCTCTTTTTCTGTCATTTATCAGTCTAAGAAGTCTATTTTTGTCTTGGCTTAACCCAGAGGATCTCCCAACTTCAAATTGGCAGAAAAGAAAGATTTTCCCAGGAACAGTCCTTCCCCACAAAAAACAAGTCTCACTCACCATCTGAAATCCCAAGTGGTCCCTAAATCCTCAAGGGATTCTTGTAGCAAAATTGCTGACATCCATTTGTTCACACACACATAAATAAATGTATGCATATACATTCATAAATATACAAATCTATGTATGTGCCTATTATGTGCTGCTCTCAAAAACATTGTATATGGTGGGTCTTATTCTCTTTTTTTAAAATGAGGACATAGTGGTTCAGAGAGTTCGTACAGCTTATCCAAAGTCCAATCTCTAGGACTCAAATGTGCCTCACACGAGGGAAATAATAAACAAATTCTTATTGTGTAATCCCATCATTTCTTATATCATGGTTGCCACACTTGCGACTGAGTTTCTCATGCGCAGAGGACTCCGTACTTCGTAGTCTCAAGCAGCGGGTCTGCCTCTCAGGAAGCGGGAGAGGAGAGGTCGCCCTCCCTCACATGGCCCACAGCGAGGCCCCCACGGTGTGAAAGGAGGTTAGACCCCAGTGGTGACTCTTTCATCGCAAGGAGAAATTTGACCCTTCTTTCAGATGTGTGGAAAAGGTGAAAAAGCTGTTTTAAAAAACTTTTTTAAACCAAGTATTATACTTTGCATTCCTTCCCACCTAACTCCCAAGAGCCCTCAGGAGGCTTCTGGGCTATTATGAAAAGTGTTTGTGAAGCCCCTTCAGTGGCTCGGTGGACAGGCGGTGCAGACACCCGGGAGCAGTAACGGCAGAGCCGCAGACGTGCAGCAGGCCCTGCTTCCGTGGCATTCTGACAGTGCCTTTTCAACACATGGACATTATTTCTCAGAGCAGTAATCCCATGAACCTTATTAAATTTTCCACATCCCACAGACCCCACCACAGCCTTCCGTCCCACCCTGAAGAGCACTCTCGCCTCCCAGGGCAAACACATTCTCTAAGAAGCTGCCGGAGAACTGCAATCGTGCTTTATCCTCAAACAAGCCGGCTGGCTGGATCTGCGTGTTGTAACAAGTTGAAGCCCCAAACTTCCTTCATATCTAGTTTCTTATATAACTTCAACATAGTGTATTACTGGAGCCGACTGAACAGGCTTGGTGAAAAGGTGAAAGATGCTAAGGAAACCTCCATTCAAACAATATTGTTGAAAATATTCTGATTGGTTAAGATAAGATGTACTCTCATTTTCCTGAGAGTTTTATCTTTACAGATAGCCTATGCAGTCCATAACAAAGTCTTAGCTGAGTGTTTTGGAGTTGGTTGTTATTCTCAAATACCTTGCACTGTGGTGTTTCCTTGGGGGAACGCATTCCAATTTCTTAATGGGGTGTAATCAGTAACACGTTTGCTTCAGGCCTTATAATGATGATGCCGTTAACTGCATTCACCAAAAATCCTTTAAAACAGCTGTTTTCAACCAACTTTCTCTGTGAATGTACTTTTGTGTGTTTAATGTACTTGGCAAGCCTTTTGAGAAAGCCCTTGCCTACTGTTTTATTTGTTTCCATTTATAAAAACATGCGTTCGCTGCAAAGATCAGATGCATTTGTAAAGTTATCAAAGAGCCCATAAGGAAAACTACGCTCTCTGCCGTCAGCAATTTCTGAATCATCCCCAGTGAAATCAGCTTTGAAGAACTTTCCCTCCAAAATGATCGACAGCTCTTTTTCAGACAAAAGCCTTAATGGGCATATAATTCTTGAACTATGTGCCCCCAAAGTCAACAACAACAGAAAAACAGACTTGGAAGGGCCACCTGGACGGGGTACGAAGGCAAGGGTTTTCCACCAGGCAGCTTGCCCCGTCCCACCTGGGAGATTCATTCTCAACGTTGTCGGCCAAGCCATGCTGTCTCTATCATTTATCTGGCCTTCCACATTGACATGCAAGAATTATCCCCAATTCAGAGCCTTGGTAAGGGCAGAACACCTTCGTTTCTTGTAACATTATCCCAGCCAGGAAACAGGCAGCGTGCTCTAATGGTTGGTTTAAGTCTGGTCTTTGTTTTCTGTCTTCCTCAGTGGACAATGCTTGCTGCAAGGGAGGGAGCCAAAATAAAACTGCCAGCCATCATGTTGTGCAAACTGTAAAAGCAGGAATAATTTCCTTGCCACTTCATGCAACAACCTCCAAGCCCCTGCCACAGAGTAGATAAGAGTGTTGCTATATCCTCATTTTACTAGCTTATGTTGTTACAAGTATTAGTTGTAGCTGGAGCATTCAATTAAAAAGACAACCAGCAAACAGCAACGGACCCTATCTCAGACATTTGCCTGCTATATCCTGAGTGTAGGGGAGTTTGTTCCTGGAATCCCAGTGCCCTGATAAGGACCCAGAAGCTGCTCTTCTCCACTTTGCCTCCCTTATTCTATTCTAATTTCCTCATTTCCTCAACGCTGAAACTATTCCTTAATCCTCCATCACTGGGAAGCCAGATGTTTGAACAATCAGAGAAATCTTGCACATTGTTTACGGTGCCTCATCCATGAGTACTAAACAATGAAGCTCACAACCTCCCCTGTACTCAGTGTGATAGTGAATGCCAAACCCTAGCTCGGCAGCAGGAGTCCTATTTCCTGGGCCCTTGGAAGATAGAAAATATCACGTTTCTATTTCATTCGACCCTTTCACTCTCTCTCTCACGCTTCACTGCCTTTACAAGTCACCATTTCACTGTTGCAACGAGGATTACAGGGACTCCAACAGGTAAGGCCTCCAGCAAACACAGGAATGGAACGGCCTGGAAAGAAGGCTGGAGGACTGCATGGCTTATCTGCTCCTCATCTCGCCATTTCTTACCACAAGGCCTGCCCAGTGACAGCCAAGTTGTCCTGAGGCAAGGAATTGGTAATAAGATACACAACGAATAATGGGATTTTTTGCTGGTAAAATATATACTCAGGTAATTAAATTGTTAACATGATGGATGGCCTTATTTTATATTTGAATTCAAAGTGACTTTCTATATCATTCGACTAAAATGGCCTGATGTCACAAAAGAGCACAAAACCAAAACAGAACTCCAGAGCAATGGGAATATAGATTTTTGTTCATTGATTCAAAAACCAAACATGGGTAAATTTCACTGTCGTGGTTTGTAATGTTTACCTGAAATGCATAGAGCTGGTGTTCAAGTTTCATATTTATTATTTCTCATTACTAAATTTTTGTACCACATTCTAAAAAGTGGTGCAGTAGAAAATTGGCCAGTGGATATGCTTGGGTTTGTGCAGGAAGAGTAAGGACGCATTAGAGGGATCCATTGTTCAGAAGGCTCCAGAAGCAAGACCCTAGTGTCTGAGTTTCAAATGTTAATAGACATCTATTCTGCCCACACTGAATCCCAAATGACAATATGTTTTGTGCCCAGGGCATGATTCTGACTAAATCAATAAACCACCCTAAGTTTGATAAAAGTTTTACAAAAATATCCAGGACGTTTAGAGTAATTGTTAACATCTGCTCATTATTCAACAGTCTATTCAGGTTTAGAAGCCAGATAAATATATTTATTCATCAGCAGCCAGCATGTCACTGTTTCCTCAGTGGTGACATAAAACAGTAAGACATTAGAACTTGCCTAAGTCTCAGGTTCAGAGAATACAAATGAACCATTGTCAAAAAAAAAAAACAGAAAGTTTTGCTGTCTCCATGTTTCACACCAGAAAGACTGAACGAGAGGGAAGAAGGGGGAAGGGGTGAGCTGCGGAAAGAGAGAGAGAGAGAGAGAGAGAGAAGAAAGGGGCAAGTTTTGGTAAAAAATGTCTTGATAATTTACTTTGAACAGAAAACTCAGTGAATATGCAGGAAAAAAATAAATAAATAAAGGGAAATAAAAATCTTAGAGAAGGGATCTGAAGATACCAACCATTGCTACAACATGAAGAGCATTTTTCTTGTTTGTTCTTCAAACCACAATTCAATTCTGGTTTCTTCTTTCACTTTCACAATATAAGAAAGTTATCGCTATACCAAAAGGGTGAAATGGGCATTTGAAAATAACAATGAAAAGATTCTCTCCATCAAAATGAAATTAGTTCTTTGGCAACATCCACCAACTTGCAGCTGACTTGTCCCAAGCCACAACCAGCATCAGATTCATTATACTACAGTAACAAGAAAATATTAACCAAATCATATTCACATTTATTCGCTCTCCTGTGGGGCAGGGGAGGCATCCCAAATGTTTTTGAGGTGGTTTTTGTGGTTGTTTGTTTTGCTTCGTGTAATCTACTGTGTGTGCTGGTGTGTGTGTTTTCAAAGTGCCCTTCCAGGAGTCTCCCCAGGACCTTGAGTGACACTTAACAGATCTCAAGTTATGTGTTCCTTGAGTATGCGCAGGAAAGTTGATTTTTAACTTTTAACTACCTTGCATTATCCTCGATCACGATTCTGGAAAATAGATTGAATAAAGTTGCCTCGAGTTCTACTTTTTTGGTGAGGAAATGAATCTGAAAACATGCTATCAACTTTAACACAATCCACTAGCATCCAACCTTAGAAACTTTGTGAACTTTGCAAAGTGAAAAGATTCCAGAGAGAAGGATAATAGTAGAAGAAAAAGTCACTTGTAAAAAATTTTTTTCAATTTTCTGACCTGTAGGTCTATAAACTCACCACCATGTGTGTGCACCATGTCACATGGTAGGCATTCAATAAAAGTTGGTTGAATTGAATACCTAGAGCAATACAGGGCTGCTCCATCTAGTATCCAATGTATGTTAAGAGATTAGGTTGAAAACATTAGGTTTCTGGGCGAGGACAGCAGATTGGAAGATTAGCAAAGTGGAGATAAGAAAATTAGCAGAGATGCTATCTAGCTAATTAGAGTTGTAAAAGAAGTGAGAGCCTCCTCATGGATTGTTCTGTTAACTAACCTGTAATTATATTGTCAATTGCATTAACTTCATTGCCCACTAATAGAGTACGTTTCAAGGAGGCAGCCAATGTTGGGATAGTTATTTATTTTTATGTCCTAATTAATCAGTACTGACACCAAACCACATCCTTCCTTCTTGCTCATTATTTAAATGATCCGTTTATATGGATGAACCTCTTTGCTTTGCGCATTTCATTAGCACATTAACATGCTTTCAAAACAAAAAGGGTTGTTTCTGCTTCAGCAAGTACTTTGAACAAACTGCTTCTTGAGCTACTACTGACAGGCTATGCAGTCCTCACCTCTTACTATGCATTTGTTTTGGGTAGTTGAGTTTGACTAAAATCAAATGATCCTCACTTGGAGGGGGAAAAATGATGGGGGGAGAGGGGGAAAAGAAGCAGGAATCTTGACTTTTCATCCAAAGTGGGAAAGCTACTTCTATTTACCTATTTCTAGTTATCTTATTTCTTGGTCTCTTGTATATGGAAACCTAAAAATAAACCCCGGAAACCTAAAATAAACCCAGCCACCAACTGAGGTTAAAATTTGTTGGGGTCATCAGATTGCAACATAATTTATTTTTTTATTTTTTTAAAGATTTATTTATTTACTTTATCCATTTTAACCCCCCCCCCCTTCCCCATCTTGCTGTTTTGTGTCCATTTGCTGGGCAATTGTCTGTGTCTGTCTCCTGCCATCTCCTCCCATCCTCCTCCTCCAGTCTTCACCAGGATTTGATCCAGGAGACCTCCGATGTAGGAGAGAGGTGTTCTGCCACCTGCGCCACCTCAGTTTCTGGTTTTCAGAGCTTTTGGAGCATCTGGTCTTGTCCCTCCCCTGTTACGTCACCATCTTGCTGCATGGCGCCCGGGGCCTGGTGGCTCACCGGCACACAGAGCCTGGCAGCCCGTGCACCTTCTATATATATATATTTTTTATTTTACCGGAAGGTCCCAGGGATCGAACCCAGGTCCCTCCGTATGGCAGACAGACGTCCAACCATTTGAACCACATCCGCCCCCTGCAACATAATTTAAAAATAAAACCTCGTGAGCCAGCCTCTGTGACACAATTCCCCTTTAATGAAGGCTCCAGGAGTTGGGTTAACTATTTGGGATTTCTGTGGTATTGCTCTTTAATTAAAGGTTCTGTGCTTAGAATACAACTCGAGAAGCCAATATGAATCTTCAAGCATATCAACCCTTATATCAAGCTAGACAATAGCACTGAGGAGAGCACAGGTACCTTATTATGCTCAAAGAAAAAGAAAAGCCTTCTCCCCCTAAATTATCTTAGAAAAGAGGAAGCAAAGTCTCTTTATATTATGGGGCATACTCTCAAGGTACTTTTGGGAAAAACTGCAATCAAAGTTGTTTGGGATGATTATAGATGTCACATGATGGAATCATTTTTAAAAAGAGCAAAGACATTTGACCCAGATTTATTAATTATACCACTGGGTATAATCTTACAGTTGCAAGTGTTTGATGGATTACAGCATAATTTAAAAGTAACCTTTTTAAAGTATAGAAAAAAAGGTTACTTTGTTGAGTCTGTACATGACTGTACCCATGGGACACATGATAAAACAATAGCTCAAAAGTTATGTGACTGGGTTCTCAAACCTGAGATGGGTCTTCTACTGACAGCTGTATATACAGACTCAAAAAGTGATGTGCCCAAGATCCTATGAATGCAAGTAAAGAGGATATGGCCTGGAAATTGTTGAGTAATTCAACTGTAATAGTGCTGATGCCTCACATTTTAATTTTTAAAAGACTTGTTTCATGTAAGGAGAATATTTCCAGAGTCCTAAATACTATAAACATCCTTTGATAATGGACAAAAATCAGTTTTCAAATTTCTGTCAAATGAAGTATCATTCTGTATTTGGGTGCCCCTTTATAGAGACATAGACTCTTTTGAATATGGCAGAGTCATGTTCCATTCTGATGAAAAATCTGCAATTTGTAAAATGTAGCAGAACAAACAAAATCATGACTTACACTCTGTACTTTCATTTGCTTTTGGGAGTTTTCTCACATTTTCAACAGTTACCAGTTACCCTCCCTCCTACCTCTACCACCTCTGTGGACCCAGAATCCGTCTCTGCTGAACTCTACTTACTGAAAAGAAATCAATCCTTCCATATACTTTCCCTAAATCCTACATTCTTCAGTTGAAGCTCATTTCATATTATTCAAACTTCTGTGAACAGTAGTCCAACATCATCCTCTTTATGGGAAAAATCCATTATTTGAAAATAGCCAATAAATCACTCTTTATCCTTCATTTCCCCCAACTTGAATAAGCCCCATTCCCTAGAGCTTTCTCCATAACGCTCAGTCTCCAACACACTCTGAAGGCAGAGCTGAGTTTCTGGGAGATTAGTTATATATTATGACTAATTATAACATTACATCTTATATAAGACTATGATGATTATTAATTTTAAATAGTAAACATAATTGCCATAAAACTTAGCTTATGCCTTCCTCTAAGTGCCTCAGGAAATTCTCAAATTTCTCTTCAACTTCCTCAGCCTGCTTCAGAAATGCTCAGTTCTCTCTGTCAGTAACAAGGGCAGATCAGTTTGTGTTTAGGAGAAGTGGGCAAATGTCTGGTATGGAACACATTAAAACCAGGGAAATCTGTTCCCTTGTAACCTAAGCCAAGATTTCTGAAACCAAAAGGCAAGTTAATTAACCCATTGATATAGTCATCATCACAGCATCCATTATTTAAAATGGGCTCTATTTCAAACCTTAAATGTACAAAACTTTCTGAAATGCTTTTCTAAGGAGTGCATACACACTGACCCAATAAAAGTTTGTTTTGGATGGAGAAGGCTGTTCTGCACGGTTCACATCAGATATTAGATTCTATGTCCAAATGAGAATGTCAGCTTAAAGACCAGGTATCCCAAGTTGCAGAATTTGATCATGTGACCAACACCAGAGAGCGCATCTTACTTCAGGTAAAACAAAACAAAACAAAACAACCCTGATATTTATTTCAACAAATTCCCATTTTTTAACTTATTGCCTAACTTTTCTGAATGAGACATGAAACATGACCCTTATATTGGACCACAAATGCTTGGATAATGGATTTGGTTGAAGTGATAGAGGATGAAGTAGCAGCTGTATACTGTGCAAGAAAGAACTGCTGCTGCAATCTCCTTTCCTGAAACAAGCTGGTGGATATGTTCTTATGTTTTGGTTTCTGAAGATGATGCTGGAGTCCCACTGTGAGCCCTGTGTAAGCTATTCCTAGAAGATGCAAGACCTAATGCAACTCCCACAGCCTCAAGATCAGATTCAAATGAAGGTAAAGGAGGGCCTAAAGGCTCAAAAGGGCAACATGCTGCTTGGGAAGAAGGTACTGGAAGGGACGGGGAATTTATGGTGGAGCCTACTCTACCTAGTGACCATTTCCGTCATCAGAGTTCCCAAAATCAGTCTAACAGGAATGTTAAAGATTTGAATTTGGGTAACACAGAATGTCTTCAGGCTCTCAGGGAGTGGGAAAAGATCTGGATCAAATTATATTCAATTCAGAGGCATGTGGGGCCTTCTAATGATTTCCATGACCCCTGTAGTCATCTTGGGTGGTGGAGCTCATTAAGGTTCAATCACAAAAATTAGGACTCAGAGGATGGCAGATCTGAGAAGGACCCTAGACCCTCTGTGGACCACCAAAACAACGTGAGGTGACATGACTTGTCCAAGACCTTGGCTCCAGGCCATCTTACATACATCAGAGTTATCTCCATTGCAAGTAAATGAGGGACTAACCTTTGTCTTTTAAATACCTGTCCCAGGCTTCTAGTTAAAAGGAGCCAGCAGGAATGAATAACAGGGCACCTGCGATTCAGAGGGAAGAGGCACCTGGCATGAGTAGCGGTTGCTAGACCAAGCCATCACCATCACTCTCTTGGAATTCCATAGTAGGCTAGGAAGGCATTGTCAGGCATCCAGGCTGACCCTGCGGTCTGTCCTCCACACAGCAGTGGGATACTCCCCTGACCTCACATCATACTCAGCCCAAACGCCTTATTTCAAGGCCCTACTGCTACCACATCACCGAGCTTCCCTCACTCCAGCCTCGGTGGTTGGCTTCTTGCCCTTCACCCAGCCTACCTTGCTCCTTCCTGGGGTCTGTGCCCTTGTTCTTCCCTTAGCCTAGGAGGCTGGCCCTGCATCACACCATCATTTCCTTCGGGTCTCTGCTCAAATATTCCCTCCCCACAAGGCATGGGCCAGATCCTGCTCTTGAGTTCCAGCCCTTCTGCACGCTGCCCCTCTCCTTTTACTCTCTCCTTACCCCTTGTTCTTTTTCTTTATAGAAGTTATCCTTACCAAACAGTATGTATCAACTCACTTTTGTGTTTATTGCCATCATTCCCACTAACATGTAAGCTCCATGAGGACAAGAAGTTTCTCCAGACTCTAGAACAATACCTAGCACACAGTAGGTACTCTCTTTATATTTGCTGAATCAATGAATTGAGCCTCGTAGGAGCTATCAACCACTCTACAGTGCCTGATTCTAGTACGGGAAGAGGCACTGAAGTAACCCCATATGACATACTCAGGTGGAGACCTCAGCCCAAGGGGCTCAGGGCTATTTGCTTTCATTCCTACATTTCTTATTTCACCCAGTAATTGAACCTTCCTTTTTCCCAACCCTGGCTTTTGCTGGTCCTGGCACATTCTGAACAATTACTATCGATATCTATTTTTCAATTAGAGATTTCAGCAAAATGGAGTCAACCATCTCAACTAGAAATCTCTTTATTGAATCTAGTGATATTTCTTAGAGCAGCAATATGATTTGAGACAACCTAGTTTTTTTTTCTTGGTTTATCACTGACTATTTCTTGTTTGTTTGTTTTTGGTTTTGTTGTTTATTGTTTCCATTTAATCCTCCTGACACTGAGTTTCCTGTATTGTCAGATAGTTATAGTACTCTATTTTCCTTAACTACTTTTCTGGTCAAAGGCTGTGTGAAGCTCTGTATTTAAATATTTTGAAGAAAGCATTCTTTTACTAAAAATATTTTATCCAGAGTTTGTGATTTCTACAGATAGGTGTTTCCAGGGCAACTTTAACCAAAGACAGAAAAAAACATTGCTATTTATTAAGGTATTGAACTTTTAAGAGGGAGCTGGTAAGAGGTCACTGACAAAGGGAAAATGTTAGTCAAGATATGGTTTGAGGGGGGCAGCAGGAGCAGCTTAGGGGGACCCTTTGCGTGGAGGGGGGGTAAACAGGCAGAGGTGTGGCTTGTTCTGTGACTGTCTGCTCTAGTCACCTGGAAGAGAAGGCACTAGAGCAACAGAACACAGACGGCGTGAAGCTCAGCACTCTGGAAGGTGGTCTCCAGCCTTGTATTGACTGCCACTCAGGCAAACCAGCCCCAGCTCTGGGCAACTAATTGCATAATGATGAATCTGAAACTCTGAAGAAGTTCAGCAAACCATTGACTCTTGGGAGTCTTCCCCCTCTTGTCTTCTGGAATCTCTGATATGCTCTGGCTCTGCCCAAGCGGAGTTTGATCTCTTTGCACAGGGTTCTCCGCAGTCTGGGTTTAGATTTATACTCGTCTTTTCTGCTCCACTCACCATACCTTATTGGGTCCTGAGCCACAAACATCCTCTTTCCCCTCCCCCTGACACTGAGAAGTGTTTTCCCTGTTTTTTTCTCCCTTCTCTAGAAGATTATCTTTTCTGTGGATTAAAGAGTTAATGTTTTGATAAAAATGCTTTTATCTTCATCACAGATAAAACATGCATATTATCATTGATATTGGGGATTTTCAACCTGTTCTTGCAGTTCCTCAGAGACCATCAAAGAAGAGAGATGGGCACAGGCCTATGGGGCTTTGAAACTCCTGCCCCACCTTCACAATAATAACCTTGTTGCTTTTTATCTGTTTCCTATATTGGGCTTCTGAATAAGGCATTGTTTAAAGAAAGATTATTAATGCTTTTATTTAAAAGTTTGTTTTTTTGTTTTTTTTTTTTTAATTTAAATCAACAGACTCTTAACTCTTTTAAATCAATTTAACATATGAATCAAGGGTATGCCACCACCTGGTGGCAGCATACCCAAATTTCAACATACCTAAATTTTTAACAGAATGGTTGAATTGAATCTGCTCTCCAAAAATTATAATTTGGTATCAGAAAGGATTAAATCCCAGAGGAGTAAATATGATTATGAAAAAATACATTAAAGCATGTAATATCACTTTCAAAATGCAATGTGATTGTATTTGAAAGTTAAGACTACATAACAGAATTAAAATACCTTATTGTATGGATCTCAATACTTATAGAAAAAACATTATGCTTTAAAACCAACATCACGATAAGGTAAAATAGCCAAGTAGAATTCTCTCTCTCTTTTTAACTTTTGAATACCGGTATAATCTATCCTCAAATACCTGGGAAAGAGTTTCATTTTTTCATTTTCTTGGAGTCAATGTAATACATATTCAGTTACTGAATGAATTCTACTTGGGACATTCCCATGCTGCCCTCCACCCCCACTGAAACAATAAGAAAAAGCAATGACAGCTTTTCAGAGCTCTTTATAAATGACTGCACAAAGAGAAAAGGAAACAAGTACTACCTGGACCATAAGCGCATTCACAGAGGAGTGGAGGAAGAAAGTGAGATTTTTCCTTTTCAGGCCTTTCAACTCTCACATAACATCATATATTATATTGGTTTTGTCCACTTTAACCACACTAACCTTGCTCTGGCCTGATTTGACAATACTGTGTTCAGGTAAAACACCTTTAGCACTCAGGAGTAGATTCCAGTAAGTTAAACACCTGGATACTGAAGGGGGAAATGAAACCTGAAGCCTGCCATTCTCAGCCACTTCTCTGGCCAGGCCCACATAGACCCCTCCTCAGCAAGATGTGGTAACCCTTGCCCCTTTCCCCTGGCCATGTGACTCATAAATCATCATCGCCTTGTTCATAGCAATGGTCTTGGGTTAAGTTTGCAGGCAGGACATGAGAGAATCAGCAGGAAAGACTACAGCCATCCTGCAATACTCCTAGATCTGTGGAGAACAGAGTGAGCTGAAGTGAGTGTGAGAAAGCCGGAGAAATATTCTTGGCAGCAGGCTGGAGGACACAGAAGGAAGGTTTACTTCTCACGGCCCAGCAATAGCTGCAGTAAACTGGACCCTTAAGAGGCCATGATTACTTTGTATGTGACGTGGATTTGCCAGCATGATTGCATCCATACAAGTTCTTTGTAGACCATCAGTGGGCACATGATATTCCAAGCAAATAGCAATTAGCCAGGTTGGCTGAGTTTGCAGCTGAAATCCAAGCCTATTTCCCATAAAACTTATTCTAGCATTCCTTTAATACCAGATTTTCCTAGAGGTGTGAAAACTGACTATAGCTCTTTTGAAATTTAGGGGCATTTTGTCTGACATTAACATAAGAACTGACCTACAGTGTTTCTCAAACTTGCAACACATGGAGCAAAGTTGATTTTAAACATTTAGAGTAGGTGTCACCATTAATTCTTTCAGCATGTTAAGAGCAGCTCCTAGCAAATATTAGACCCCTTCAGGGGTCTAAGTGATTTTTAGAAAAATGAAACACATCAAGGACTATTATTTTGCAATGTTTGGAAGTCACGACTGTCATGTTATGTTATGGCTTTGTGTCACAGCAACATCATATAAAATCAAACACTACTAGCTGTACTGTGCCAACAATCTGGATCAGTATTTAAATTTTCTTTAGTTATACACCTGTACTGTAGACATACAAACAAATTGCATAAAATTTTAGGTTTATCTGAAGTCTTCAGGGATAGAAACTTCAACAGGGTATCCAGACAAATCCAAACTGCTAAGGTAACAACAAAGTTTCCAAATAAGAAAACAAGTACAATAATACACACTAATTAGCCTTCATGCTCTGGTTATTATATAACAGGCCACATTATGATTCACTGCCTTAGCTCCTGGGCCATTATTGCCTATCATGAGATCACTTTTGATACTCCTAAGGTAAAGGAACACTGAACAGTAGTCATTTATCTGACAAAAGACCTTGTGCTTTTCTTTCTCTATCAATCATTACACAAGTAATGTCTTTTTATGTTATTGCTTTGACATTCATTAACACTCACGTCAGAGGAAATCTTGGCAATTAAAAACCTTGTTGACCATCTAAAGTTGTTTTGCCTTGGTTTGTTACAACTGAGTTGTTTTTTGGTGTGTGTGTATGCTTTAAACTGGGATAGGTCGGAATCTTAGTCCCACAGTTCAGCTTGAGGTATCTCTTTTATGACTCAAATACTGTTGATACTCATACCTTCAAAAATAAATCAGCCTTTGCTCAATGTCAACTTTTGTGACAATCTTGATTGCCAGCTTAAGAGGAAGAACACCTCAAAAAAAAAACAAAAAAAAAACCCAAAAAACTCAGATAGCAGCAAAACTGTTGTTGTGTCACAGAAATTCTTCATGGTTAATGTGCAAATCCTCATGAGGGTTTCAACTGAAATTCTGAAAGGCTCATTATCATCTCAAATGTAAGTTGCTTATGATTTGAAACAGAAACAGACTAAGAGAAGAGTCTAGCATGTCAAAGTGAGGACTTTGAGTATGAAAGGATTACTTGCTCACTTCTAAACCACTCCTTTTGTGGGAATATTTCCCATAATCCCATAAAATGTGATTATAGACCATCTACAGCCATATTATCACCCAGCATTGAGAGAAATAAAACTGAACAAACATTTCTTTTTAAATAAGGAGCAATTTAGAGGGTGAGAGAAGAACCATTTCCTTCTTGGAAAGATCTCTGTAGTATCAACATGTCTTTTATTTCAGGAGTAGACTAGCCTCACTCTATCTGTGCTTATTTTCCACCTACTTTACAAAGAGTAAAATGGGATGGAAATCATCTCTAACATAACTTAAAGCATTACCAATATGAAGAACAATATAAAGTGCTTCTCTATATGTCAGAATATATGTTGGATACCATCATTTTAGTATTTAATTTAATTTTATTATATTTGTATTTAATTGTAATCAAAGATTAAATCTGGCCCTAGGGAACTGTAATGATTTAATGATACTTAGAACAGAATATTTCACAGAGATTCCCTCTCTCTTCTATGAAAAAAATTCAATGAAAATAAGAAAACTTGGGGCATGGAATTACCTGAATTTATTTATTCATTCAACAAACACTTAGTAAAGACACTAATGTAGAGACATCACAGCTGTGCTGAGAAGGAAACACTACACTTCCTGAGCACACAGGGAAGTGATTTTACCTGTAGGATAACCAAATCCATGGTTTCAGGAAGTGAACTCTAATGGAGTTTTAATGTCCTTTGGGCCCTACCTCACATTGTTCATTTTCAGTAAATGAAAGCAACACAAGCTTTGCAGAGGGATTTCAAACTATTACAGGGGAAACTTAGAGACAAATCCAAATACCACCATGGATATAAGGTTCCAGGAACATCTTGTGAAAATCTTTAATCTGAAATCACTTCAAGTTTCATGAGTATTTAAGAAGGAAAATTTCAAAGAAGACAGTTAAAGAGAAAATAGCTGTTGGCTGATTTTTAATAAATAAATCCTTCCTAGGAATCTGAGGAATTGCTTCAGAGACACTTTTCACCTATAATTATTCCTCAAGGACCCAAGACCCAAGACACCACACTCAGGAGGCCCATTTATTGCAGACAGATGGGTAATGGTTTAAAAAGCAGCTCTCCCAGTGTGCAGAGACTAGAAACCTGCTGCCCAAATCCAGGCAAAGAGGCCGGGCCACGACTTCTGACCCAGCCCACACCTACCAGCACTGCCAGGAGGCCCCTCCTCACCCAGGCTCTGGTGGCTGTTCCTTCCTGCCTGGTTCCCTCGGGATCAAAATGTTCTTGAGATAAAATTCAGTGAAGAAGTAGGCGTGGGGTATATGATTAGGCCACTGGAATTGGAGGACAAGACCTGTGTTTGCACTGAAACTATGTCTTTCATTGGCAGCATGATTCTGGGCAAATCATTTTAAGGCCTTTCAAAATAAAGCTCAATCCTGAACAGAAACCAGACCTTATCTCAAATCAGGAATCTGATCCACAAGGTTTTTCTCTGTCTGCAGAGCTTTCTGAACTAACACTCCCCGTCCACATATCCCAGTGTACTGCTCAGCCACCATGGGAATTTTGACACCATATTTTCATTTAAATTGTGCTTGTTAGTGTAGCTATACGTTATTTTCTGGGTAATGTGCCTTGAACCCTGATACTAATATATCTGATCACCTTTCACTCCATCATCTCCAAGAAATCATATGCAAAAATAAATTAAATCACGCAATTTTTTTCTTAAAATATGGGTTAGAGGAAGCTTTCAATACGAACATGGATGTGTATTTCAAATGTCACAAATCTTTTGATCCTTGATTGCTTCCACAGCATTTTAGCCTTCCTTTCAATTCAACCCTAGCTCCCCCCCCCCCCACACACACACACACTGTCAAGTCCTAAGTCCCTCCTAGAAGCCTTGCCAAATTTGAGGGACCCATTCTTTGTGCTGTGCTTAAGAGGTGAATCATAACTGTGAATACATGCTGACAATAGTTTTCAGCATTTTCAAGGAGTATTCCAGATTTATATCTGCATCAGATCATTATCTTGGCCCTCAGCCTATTGCCATGAAGTCATAACCTTTGTTTAAGAGCTGCCTGGTCTACTGTCATAATTACACACTTGACCCTATTAATAAAGAGAATGCAAAGTACTAAACATTGCATTTTTGCCCTCATAAGAAAATGTGCTGTCATTTATGCCAAATAACTAAAATTTACATGCTTGGCTAGAAGAAGCCTTTGAATCTTAGAATGAGAAGCTCTTAGATGATATCCTTTCTTGAAAAATAAGTCTAACCGTGCTACTGTACAACATCCCTTTAAATATCAGAAGCTAGTGCTCACGCTCCTTCTAAGCCCTCTCTTCTCAAAGTATCCCTAGGTCCTTCAATTCATGTGATAGGATCTCCTCACTTCTAGCTATCTTGGTGTCCTTTCTTTGGAAATTCTCTAGTTCATGAATCTCTCTCTTAAAACATAGTGCCCCCAAATGAACACAATACGCTAAACAGGCTGTAGCCAGAACTATGAATGACAGAGTTAACCATTCCCCCGCTAAATCAGGTCACTATATGTCTATACTAGAGCCTGGGGTTCTAGTAGCTTTTTTAGCCACTCCAACACCTTGTTGGGTTATATTATGATTTGATGAGGCCTTGATTAATAAGTGGTCCCAAACTAAGTCATGAACATTTATTTCTATTTCTTTTGCTGTTGCTAGTTAATAAATTAACTTGAAATACTAACCTTCTTACCTCCCACTTTTCAACTGTTCTGTAGATTCAATATTCAAAACTTGACCACAGCTCTTGTTGGTAAGCATGCTGCCATGTTGATTAATATGGACTTAATTAAACATTAGTGTGATTCCACTAGATAATAACATACCTCACAATCACCTTACACAATGTTATGATTATTTTCTGAAACTGAAACAGATGCACAAAGTGAGTGTCTGACTAGATTATGCCCAAGATGAACAAATGATTTTTCTTCCAATCAAAACATTTTTCTCTCCCTCTTAAAGTTGACAAAGTGATTACAGGAATACAGAGCCCTGAATAGAAGTAAAATATATGATCCGTATCACGTGAAGCAAGATGCCATCCAATCTACTCTTGAGGAAGTCGGGGGAAAATATGTCTTTTATTTTTTCTATCATAATACAGAAGAAAATAAGCAATAGCAGTGTTGATAGCCTATGGTTTTCCACTTAGAATCAACAATAGTGGCACGTCCTACGATTTTCCTTTTTCAGCACCATCCGCAAACAAAGCAATGAAATGTAAGATGATGTGAATGAGACCCTGAAATTTAAGGAGGCAGAATAATGGTTTGCAGGTGTGAACATTATTCATATTTTAAATTAAATTCTTCCCCATTTCTCTAGAAAAATCAGCATAATATAATTACCAAGAGTTAAGATGCTTCTGATATTTAAAAGATACACTAAGTTTGAGACAGTTTTCACTCAGGCTAATCAAATAGAGAGAGTATATAGGAATTATATTAAGAATGATGCCAAGGTGAAACTTATGCACTAATCTTTCATTTATTGCCTACCTGTTCTGTGAAATATAGAAACCCCAAACACAGTATCCTTTTATATCAGTTTCCTCTGGGAATAAATAGATATGATGGGAGCAACACAAAGGAGAGGAGCCTTAGAACCGTCATCAGTGCAGCTTGTTTAAATACCCAGGTGAAGTTTAGAAGAATGTGGTTATTCTAGGAGATGTGAGACAGGGTTTTTTTGTGACCACATGCCTATCTAGATGTCAGGGAAGGCTATAAAATACTCTCTCTCTAGGACTTGGAATATGGGGGCAGTTACACATGCCTTGTTAAACATCATCGGAGCTAGGCAGGGACTAGACACACAGGTAATACTTGCTGAACTCGAACATCTAGACTCTCTATCTGTGGCTTCAAGACTGGTAAGAAAAGAGGAAGAAAGAAATCCACGCAGTACCAAGGCTGTTGGAGCTGCTGCACCAGGTTTGATAACAGAAGACAATCAGTGCTCCAAGGTTGAGCCCCCACAGACTGCTAATCTAGGCTCAAGGCAAAGCTTAGTGGCCAGCAATACCCCTGCTGCTCTACCAACTGCTGTGTGATTGCCGAGTTTCTTTCACATGTTCTACCCTGTTTGCTTGAATGGTTTCATTTGCTGTTTTGTTAAATGGAAGGAAAAGTAAGTCTGGTGAATTCATCCAATTAGCATATTATGAGTACTCAGCAAATGATTACTGAAAAAGTGAATAAGCAAACAAATATTTTTGAGCAATGGAAAGTTGTGGAAAAATATTTTAGAATCACAAACAAGATTCTATTGAATTGGCCTAAAAGACTTTGTTTTTAAGTTTTAAACAGAACTGAACAGCATAAGGGGGCCTCTTCAGATTATTTCCACATCCTTAATGCATCCTATTTAAGCAGAAGTGGCACATACTCAACTACTTTTTTTTTTTTTTAAAGTACCAGAGATTGAACCCAGAACCTCATACTTGAGGAAGAGACATTCAACCACTGAGCTACATCTGCTCCCCTCAACTACTCTTATACAAATTATTCCTTACCAAGACAATGATCACCCAAGAAAGGCACCTAAACAGCACTATTTGTTAATTTATTTAACTATTCAGTTTGATACAAAACTTGTTCTAGTGAGGAGATGGTAGGGAAGAGGGGGTTAAATAAAAAAGCTGAATTGAACACATGAATAACTGGTTATTTATCATATAGATAAGGGAGGCCTTTGGATTTCCAGTCAAAAGATGAAAAATTAAACCATATTCATATATGCAACAAATTATAAGCCAATAATCTGTAGTGTCATCAAAAATTTGACTTTCCTCCTTCCCACAGGAAAAGAAAGTTCTTTGCCACTCCTTGCCATCCAAATGATGACACACGTTGAAAATGTTTTCTGAAAATTGCGCTCATGGAATGCATGGCTAAACAGACTTAAAACAGGTTTAGTTATATATAGGTCTGTTTCCCACTACTATTCATTCATTTATTCCACCTAGGTTTACTAAGTGCTCACTTCATGCCTGGCCTGGAGAATCATAAAACACCAGAGACAGAAGACACATAAGAGGTCATCCAAAGCCAGATGTTGCAAACTCTGGGACATTGGTGGCAGAGCAGGGAGCATATTTACATGCAGAGTCAGGTGTAAGATAACAGGGAATCTTACATGTGGAACTAGTAACACATGGCTAGCTTAAGGCATTCAAACTCAATTTCTTTCTTTTTTTTTCCCTTCTTCTGAACACTGTTTTTGGCCAGAAGCAGCATGCAGGCTGGGAGTCTACAGTCCTGATTATTGTCTAACCCCTTTATTTTTTTTTGCAAATAATCAGAGTCAAGTCCTGTTTCCAATAACATAAATCCAATGAATTGGAAGCATTAAGTTCCTCTCTCTGCCATTTTCTCTCACTGTTCCCAATTCACTATATGATTTTTTGTTTTGTTTTGTGTTTTGCTTTTCCTCTTTATCCTCTTGGTTATACTGAGCAAATGCCAAATAAACTCCATTCTCAGGGAGAGAAGGATGAGCTTCTAAAAAGTGCAAGCAGACACAACTAGCTATCTAAGAAGGACTCCTATGAACAGCTGCAAGAAATAGAGGCAATTTTTTAAATTTATGAATATTAAGTCCAAGTGACCACAAAGCAGTGAAGTCACTTTCATGTCTAGTCAATTTCATATCACTGCCCATACACGAGAGATGTGTCTACAAGGAATTTTCTGGTTCACCCACCCCCAATGAATCCATTGACTCAAATAACCAGCATAGTATTTGACTCAGCAAATACTTGTAATGGTGAATACAGTTGTGCCTTTAGTAGTATCCATGATGTTTTAAAATAATATTCCATGTTAAGCTACTTATATACATTAATTAACTATAGAAAAAATAATTTTAGTATTGACTTACTTTGTCTTTTGTTCACATAAGTATAAGACAGCCAAAGCAACTTGCCTAAAATGTTTTACTGTATCCTTAGCTCCTGGTCTTCCAAACTTATTGGCTCCTGGATGGAGCCAATTGACAAATAACAAAATTTATGAAAATGCAAATTAAATATAAATGATCTAATGTTAACTAATGGTGAGGAAACATGCCATCCTTGTATTTTAAGCCACATGTATATGCTTCTGAGATAATCAGAAGTAAAAAATGTCCCTTATACTCTAACCATAAGTATTACTGTGCTACACAGGGGACAAAAAAGCAGGATGCCTGAAGCAACATCATAGAATATAGAGAATCCTCTATTACTATACTGAATCCCCTAAATATTCAGATAACCATGAAAATCTTCTTTTACTATGGTGTTAGTTATAAAAGAATTAAGAACATCCTTAATTATTTGGCTCATTATAAACCTAACTTCAGTGTCCTTTTTTTTCCTGCTCCTATATTACATTGTGCTTTCCTCTATTTTGGTTCTTTAAATGTCATTTTAGCATTAGTTTATATAAGTAGATATTTCTCTTCACAGTCAAATTCCTTCTTGAAGCACGTCCTGAGTCCCTGCTATGTGCCAGGCACTGTGCGAAGATTCCTGGTATATAACTGATGTTCAATAAACATTTATTATAATAAGATCCTATGGCCGGGGCTTAAGATTTCTTTGGCCTGGCAGCGGTAAATTTACATTACTGTGAAAAGAAGGACATTTATAATCAGAATGAATGAGGTTGATACAAAAGGTACTGATAGGGCTCAATAAATATTAATAGAATTAGTGAGGCTCTTTTGAAAATTAAACCCCCTGAAAACTGCATTTTTATACGTTTATTTATTGTGGTAGTTAACAGTGCACTCTGAGAAGGAGCTACTTAATTCATAATATAATCATCTTCGGTGCTGTTAATTAATTCCAGATTTTATTACATTACTTGAGTTCACTTAATGCTTTAATCTCATGATAGAGGGAGGTGGAAAAGGTAGGTGCAACAAGACATCCCGAAAGCCAAGGGGAATTATAACCTGCATCTCAATTACAAGGCAAGGACTAATAAATGATTACCTAATTGTGGGGGCTGGCAAAAATTCATAAGGCAAGAGAGCCCAAAGCACTCCATAAGTCTGAGACCTGATATCTGAATTCCACAGTGGGGGAAGAGAGGAAGAAGGAGAGAGAGGGAGGGAGAGAGCGAGAGAGCACAGAGGGCAGCAGGCAGAGGGTGCCTTGCCAGTAACCAGGGCCTCCAGGATAATGGTAAACTTATGCAAGAAATAAACCCGTCGTTACAATGGACACGTTGACTGTCAGCACCAAAGCCCGGCCCGCTGGAAATCAGAGTTGCTGAAAAATATGATTAGTGTTCTGTTTCATGCTCACTTTCATGCCACACCTTTCCGTGGAGGTCATCTTTCGAGTCATTAAATAATCTTAGAATGATATGTACACTGAAGAGTTTGTTCCTTATCTTTTCCATGTCACACCTGGTGCTTTCCATGGGCTCTTTGTTCTTGTTTTAACAAAGTTGTCTAAAGGTTTTTTTTCTCTCTCAATGGCTTTAACTCAGCATTTTAACCCCATAACAACCACAGTTATTGGGGATGTCTCTATACCAAGCATGCATTAGTTGCTAAAAAAGATAATAGAGAAAAATGCATTTTTATTTCAAACACTATAACCCATTTTGGTTAAAGACTTTTCTTTTATAAGTACATCTAGTTAAATTGCTACCCCTGCATTCCTTTCAAGTAAATATATTAATTCAATATTACTTTGTAACCTAATTCTGATTTAAATTTTGTGTATGCCGCTAATGCACAGGTTTTTTAAGTGAAGCATTATCAAGGTAATAAGTTCCTACTAACATCTGCCTTTCCATAATCACAGTAGAATACTGTAGAGTATAGCATTTTATAGATTAATACATACCAAGGAAACATTAATTCTACTGATCGCTGCAATGTTGATCATCTCAAGCCTGTGACAAATTAGTACCATTTCACAGATGAAAAACAGAAAATTGCAAGAAATTAGATGACTGATCCCAAATAGAAACAGGAATTGGAAGAATCTCCATGAGAACTAGAGTCTCCTAGATCCCCATCCCTGAAACATTCTTGGCTTCTGAGACACCTCATGGTCCCATCCTGATTTTCCTCCTGCTGCTCTGGCTGTACTTCTTTGTCTTCCTTTTGGATTCCTCCTTCTCTCTCAACCTCAAAATATGGTCAAGGCTCAGGGCTCATTCCTTTGCCTTCTTTTTTTCCCCACATAAACCTTTTGTTTTAATAAACAAAGCTTTTTCATGGCTTAAGACTTTAAATCACACTTACAGATAAAGAAAACGTCTAGGCCCAAACAGGTAACACTGAAGCTACTACAGCTGGAAGGAATTCCTGCCCCACATGCGTTTTAGACTTAAAGACAGAGAACGCCAGAAACATTGCTCTCTAGGCAAGATGACATGAACTAGAGAAGAGAGAAGACTCGGGAAGTTCACGCAACCACCACGCGATCCCTTCAAGTTGCAGAACTAACTGAGAGTTGTATTACTTTTAAGTAAACTAGAGGCAGACTCCTGATCATTTTAAGTGAAACCTCCTCCCGTTGTTAACAATTAGGCCAGGGGCATTAGTTACAGAGGGTTATTCCACTGATAAGTACACAACAATATTAGAACAGCAAAGAGGAGGTTACATAGATCATCTTGGTTCTTCAAATATCAGATACTTCAATAACATAGCAGTAGATGAATTCCATCTCCCAAAGTCTTAGCCCAAAAACTTCTTGTTGGCATTTGCATCAAACAAGGCTCCCAGTACTTCTGACATCATCTGCTAGTCTATGAGATCCAGCCGGCTTTCTAGGGTATTGGAAACCTTTATTGTACGATCTACACTATAGAGCTCAATACCACCAGTTATATCCTCAGGCAGGGAGGCCTCCTGATCAATTTGGACATCAACATCTTTTTTGGAGGCAATTTTGTACATAGGAATCGCTTTTTGCACTGCAGCCTTTGCCAGAGGGAAATCCTATTTCCTGCAACAAATTTGAGGCTCCAGCAACTGGTACGAACCCTGGAGGACCAGTCCATCCAGCAGCACTTAGTACCTGGTTGTAGTTTTCCCACCTTGCCGAGCCTCTGCTTTGCTTCATTTAGTAGGTCTGTGATGAGGTCATCTCTGGTTCTGAGGATTTTAAGCCTTCTTGATTCATCATTGGACATCAGAATTTTCTTTAACTGCTCAATCTGCTTTTCTTTCTTCTCACAGTATTTCATAATTTTCAGTCTTTGGTTTGCACAAGATGACCTTTCTCAATGTTGAGCTCTTCTGCTGCCCTTGTGTCTATTTCTTCTGCTTTCTCATTAGCTTCTTGTTCAATGAAAGCCATCATGGGCTTAATCACATGACCATCGCTGAGGGCCATGGCAAAAGCAATGCCAGCCCAGTGGGCAAGAATTTTAAGTTTAGATTTGAAACGGGCAGTAGAAGGAAAGGGAGAAGAAAACCCCAGTCCTTTGTCTTCTTTCTCCTCCTTGCTCTCTCCCCAACTGATCCCATCTACTTTCAAAGCTTTAAATATCATATATAAGTTAATGACCCCCAAATTCCTGTCACCAACCCATACCTCTTCCTTGGATTGAAACTCATATATCCAACTGCTGACTTGATAGCACCTCTTTGGGTTCTCACAGGTACATCCAGTTTACTATGTATAAACAAAATTCTGTTTATCCTTCCCAAACTGGTTTCTCTCCTGTTAGTCTATATCCTGAATGGGACAAAGGCTCCATTGGTCAAACGATTACTTCAGTTTCCTTCCCCATCTCTTACCATTAACAGCCTATCAATAATTCTTAGCCTTCCTTCCTCCCACCCAAATAAATCATAAATCCTTTCACTCTTCTTCAATCCACTGCCATCACTTCAGTCATTTACCTTGAAATGACAGCAATCTTCTGCTTCTAATCTTATCCCATCCAATCTATTTTCTAGATACCAAAGTAATCTTTTAAAAGCATCCTGTTAAGATGCAGCCTACTTAAAACTGTAAATCCCATTAGAATTTTTAAAATGTAATACGATTAATAGGTAAGTATTCAAATATTTCAGAATAAATTAAAAGATAAGCAGTGAAAAGCCTCCCTATACCAACCTTGCTTCTATCTGCCTAGTCCTCTCCCACTGCACAGGTAACGGCTTCTCCCAGTTTCTTGTGCCTTACTGAAATCTGTATATGATACAAACATCTTACCCTGGCTACAAGCTGCTACTTCTCACACCCATCTCACTCCACTCTCCTCCTCACCCATTCTGCTCCACTCCCCTGGCCTTCCTTGGTTTCATGAATTAATCACATTGTTTCCTGCTTCAGGTCTTTACACCTGCTATTCACTTTAGCTGGACCACTCTTCCTCTCTCTTCTATTATGTTCTGGTCATCATACTTTCAACTCTCAGCAAGGTAGATTCTCCTTTGCCAACTCAGCGAATGGATCACAAGTTGTAAATTACGTGTGGACTGACTTACTTGCCCACTGATTCTCTCTCTCACTAAATGACAAACTCCAAGAAAGCAACTGCTCTGTCTACTTATTTTACCATTCTTCAGCTAGTACACCTAAACCACCAAGAAGAGGCACTCAATATTAGGTCCTCAGTAAACATTAAATAAAGTTAATTGGAGTAATATTTCCTTTTGTGTAAGCAGAGACTCTTGCTGAATATTTATATTTACAAATACAGTGAAGCACATTCTACCAATTGAGTTAAAAGCAACCCCCAGCTCTCCAAAAAAGTGAGGACGTGAGGTTCTTAAAGAATTCTATGTATTGAGGAATGTCACAGCTTTGTTCACAAATGCTATTCTAGACAACAAATATTCTATCTACTTTTCAAAAGTAAAGGGCAAGTAAGAATTATATATTTTCACATGACATCCTACAACAATATATTTCTAAATCTAAAGCTATTGCATATAGCTTCATGCATTGTAACAAAATTCCTTTGTCAATTCATTGCTTAAGAATTTTCTTTTACTTTTGCACATGCTATTTCTTTTTTAATCTAAATAAAGACATTTAGGTTGATAACATTTTAGGAAAAAACACATTTAAGTGTGTGAAGTGTTTATTTCTTCTTTCCTTTTTAAAAAGGGAGGGGTCCAGTGCTTTGCCCTGAATGAGCTTGTTATGATCAACTTTGTGAATGTCTCGCCCCATAAAAGACATGTCTTCCTTCTCATCCTGAGTGTGGCTGTACATCGAAGGACACTTCCAGACATTTCCCTTTCAGATCTCAAAAGGAAGTATTAATCAAGCAAAAGATGGGGAATTATGACATTTAGCCCCAAGGTTTACCTCAAGTGGCCAAGTTTTAGTTGATCACAGGGTACAGGTGACTATCCATCAAATAACCCATCATAACACACATTAATATGTCTGGGTTAATCAGGACAGAAGCCAAGAATAATATTTTTTGCTGACACTCAATGAAGAGTACCAAAGGAATTCCCCTGAAACTGGACTCTACAAACATGCAAAAACTAAGAAAAAAAATATATATGAAAGGAATTCTGCCTGACAGTATTTTAAACAAGGCAGGACATTTTTAAATGAAATATTAAATAATAGTTTCTATGACATATGCAAATTTGAATTACAAAAATGTTAAAGTGATCTTGAAAGACAATATAAAATATGTTTACACATACAATTTGACCCCTTCAAAAATATCAGAGAATTTAATAAAACCATTCAAAATATATTAACAATGACACATAAACTGCATATCATCATACTTTCATTTACTTTCCAATCCTATCTTTCAAGAATTTACGCCATCTGTAAATCAATGGCAATTACATATTTAGAGGAACAGAAAGTTCCTCTTTACTATTAGAATTACTATGGCTTTTAAACAAAATGCTGGAAATGGCTTTGTTTCTGTATCTGCCTTATCCTAGTCAGATATAATCACTGATACCATAATCTGGAGACCCCTTGTAATTATCGTTGGAATCATGGTAGAAGAGAGAGAACATGAACCTGAGAGTCAAGAACTTGAATCTTGCTTCCCATCGTGCTATTACGTGACTTCCACTGAGGCCAAGCCACTTGGTCACCTTGAACCTCCATCTCCTCACCTGTAAAAGAGGGTTTGGGCCTGGTGACATCTGTATCTCCTCCATGCTGGTGATTCTATGAGGAGACTTAGAAGCAGTCACGAATAGGTTGAGGCAAAACCAAATATCGCAGAACACTATCACATCAGTGCCAATGAAAAGAGGCATTCCAAATGTGGGACAGGTGGGGCTTCCAGCCGTTTTCCCTTTTTATATTCATCAAAATACTATTAACACCTCTAGTACTCTGTACCTTTCTGCAATTACCAAAAATAATTAAAGAACTCACAAGATTCACCTGGGCAATTTTGTAAATAATTTCTCAGTAACTTTGTAGCATTATAAGATTAGGAACATTTTGTCTCTATTAGAAAAATATCCATAATCTTTTCCCACATATCATATATTAACAGACATTCAACATTTATTCGACAAATACTGATTGAACACCTACTATGTGCTGACCTACCTGCTAGGTACTAGGCATACCGAGTGAAAACAGCCTCTGCCCACAAGTCACTTAAATTAAGGAGACCATATGAAAGTGCTGATACTGAATCCTTTATGACCCCAAAATGTCAGTTTCATGTGGTTCAACCTAATAGTTTATAGCAAATTGTGTCATCTAACAAGCTAATCCTTAAAATTACCATAGGCATTTTGGAAAGTCCCATTAATTCTGGAAACTCATTATGATTAGTGATTTCCTAGATGGTATTGCTTAATATGGATTTTTGTTTGTTTTATCTTTGGTGTGTGGGTGTAGGTGTGGTTGTAGTTGTTTGGAAACCTGCACTAATAATGATTCAGTTCTTGTGCTTTTGTTTCGATATCTTTTCCATAACCAATTAACAAAGGGCTGATTTGCTATCTCTTCAGCTTTAGTTTACTTACAACACAGGCTAGTGTGTAGTGCCCACACACTAGATAAAATTTTAAGGCACTCTCCCATTCATTCTTCACAGACATAGTTGTACTCTGTTTCTGAAAGCTGGTTTCCCTAAAAGGATTTTAGACCGTTTGAGAATAGGATTAGGGCCTAAGCTTCTTTATCTGACCCACAGCCACTATCCCCAGGCCCTATGTGTGGTAGACACAACAAAATCACCAATTGAATGATAGATTAAATTATAAAGGGAGACGTCTGATTGAAAAGATAAAGTAATATCCAAACATGAACACTATGGGAAAACAGATACTGCATTTCTTGCCAATCATACGAATTCTCACATGTTATGGCATTGTCAGCTATATCACATCCTAATGTTATTTTTCACAGTGACTCTAAAAAAAATGATATAGTATACAAGTTTTCAGGTATGTCTAGCACATCAGAGTGCTTTGTGCATTGGATAGTAAATGCATTTAGTTATGCCAGTTAGTACAAGTAAATTTCCAGCTTTGCCTTAGGAAAGGAAAATATTTGTCAGGAAAATGAATAATAATGTTTGCATTGTGATACAATAAAGGTAAAGCTTGATAAATTTATACAAAGAAGATGGACAGTTCAAAATATCCAACCACAATAGGCTTTCCTGAAATAGGGCTTTCTTTAAAAATAAACAAATAGCTGAAAATCCCCCAATTTTGAATAACTGCCTTAAAATTTGAATACCATCCCTATCTAAGCAAAATTGAAAACACTTCCCCAAATGATTAGCATGTAGTGCACATATCAATTGCTTCATAGTGTGAGAAATGTCAAATGGCACTAGAAACAATGCCATGCTTTCCTGTACAGTGCAAGCATATTTCTTCTTTAGACACAGTTTACATAATACAGGAAACGGCTTCATCTGGTTCCTGATCTTTTTGATCAAGTGAAAAGCCTTAAAGTAAAAAATGTTTCTTTTTTGTTTTACTTTTTTTCATAGTTTTGTTTTTCACAAAATCTATTTCCTAAAGTGTAAATGAGAATAGGACAAGTATGGAGAGTAATGTCCCCTAAGAGATCCTTCACTAAAAGGCGAGCTCATGACCTTCTCCATGAGTTATGCATGTGAGAGGTGGAGGTAGAGGTGGAGGTGGAGGTGGAGGAGGAAGAGGAGGAGGAGGAGGAGGAGGGGAAGATGAGGAAGGAGGAAGGGAGGGAGGAGGAGGAAGAGGAGAAGAAGGAGAAGAAGGAGAAGGAGAAGGAGAAGTACGCCATTCAGGAAAAGTTGGTTCTATAGATAAAATTATAAACTCAAGGGCCAAGAGATAGGAAGTGCTTGGAGTATATGAGGAGAAGCAAGGAGGTCACTGTGGCTAATTAGACAGAAGACAAGGTGATATGAGAGGACGTCAGAATGGAGCTGGGGCCAGACCACGGGCAGTTTTGAGCCATGGTAGGGACTTTGCATTTTACTCTAAGTAAATTGAGAAGCATCTTCAGCATCAGGCAGTTCTGAGCAGAGGACCTGACTGAATTGTCTTATGTTTATCATCAATCACCTTGGCTGCAATGCAGAGAGCAGATTATAATACAACAAAGGTGGAAGCCAGGAGACTGATCAGGTACATATTACTTTCCTCAGGCAAGAGATGATGGTGATTTGGACCAGAGAGGTAGAGATGGCAAGAAGCAGATGAGTTCTAGATGTATTTTAAATGAATGAACTGACATGATTTGATGACTAATCACATGTAGGTGTGAGGAATCAAGATGATTTCAGGTTTTTTGATCTGAGCACCTGATCGTTCAGGGAAGACTGTAGAAGGAGCAGGTTTGAGGCGAGAGGAGAAAAAAAAAACAACAAGAGTGCAATATTAGATGTGTTGGTACTGAGATTCCTATTAGGCATCTCCAAGGCTGGAGTTGATGGGAGAAGTGTGAGCTGGAGTCAGCACTGTAGGGCTGGTATTTGAGGCTGTGAGACTGGACGAGATAACAGTCCTAGAGAATGAGTATGGACAGAGATGAGAAGAGGTCTGAGTACTGAGCCTCTAGGTGCTCCAATACTTAAAGGGTGGAAAGAGGACAAGGAATGAGCAAAAGATATTTAGGAGCAACCAGTGAAGTAAGAAGAGAAACAGGATTAAATGGTTTCGAGGAAATGAAATGAAGAGAGTATTTCAAAAAGGAGGAAATGATTAACTGTGTCAAAGACTTCAAGTAAATTGAGCAAAATGAGGCCTGAGAATTGTCCATTGGATTTGGCATTACAGAGGCCACTGGTGGCCTTAACAAGAAAATCTCTTTGGTGATGTCAGATGAGAATGGGAAAAAAGGAAAAACTGCAGATTACGACATTTTGCTCTAAAGAGGAGCAGAGAAATAATGCAGCAGTTGGAGTGGTAAGTGGGATCAAGAAAGGTTTGTTTCTTAAGATGGAAGACAGTACAGATGGTGTTTATAAATTGATGGAAATAACCAAGCAGGAGAGAAAATCTGAGGGTGCTGTAGAGAGGGGCGGGAGGAGATTTGCCAGGTAATGTCTAGTGGGGATAGAGTCAAGGTAAGGAGTTCACCTTGGATGGGTGCAATGACACCAGGAGCAGGGGTACCACAGAGAAGGCAGAGTGACAGCGGACAGACGCAAGAGGCTTCGTCAACTTGGTGATGTGACATGTAGACATTCTCATCCTACTCTATCTTCTCAGTAAAATAACAAATAGGGAATGAAGAGGTGAGGAGGTAAAAGATTAAAAAGATTAAAAGAAGTAAGAGAAGATGAAATTGTTCTTTAGGAGAGATGCATAGGCAGAGGAGACGGAGATTTGGATTTAACTAGGGTTTGGGACCGGCCAGTTGAGGAGAAGGGAGTTGAGGGTGTATGCAAAGGAGTGTTCATAAACGAGGGCCATGACCACGGAATCTCACCAGTTAATAGTACTGAACCAGGGCACCAACCAGGGCAGTTAGTGACCAAGAAATAAACTTCAATTGTATCAAGCCACTGAATTTGGAAGGTCTATTAGTTATCGCACCCTAACCTAATCCAACTAATTCAGCATAGAAAGATCTTTATGAGCCAGTCTCATCTTAACGCTCATGTCTTATACCCTGTGATCTGCCACACACAATTAGCTATAGTTTCCGAGATTATCCAGAGCTTCTCCCTTCCTTGCCCTTTTCAGCCCCACTTGGTTACATCTCTAGTCATTCATTCCACAACAATTTTATTGATCACCTCCTGAAGTAGGCCATGCATGAATTTACCACATTGCACAGTAATTACCTTCCCCACAAAACCCTGCTCAGTACCTGACCCACAGCTAGCACTTGTTTGTAGGTGGATGAATTGAATGAACTCTCATCCCTGATCATCTATTGTTTCACTGAGAAATGGAAGGAGTGATGAGCAATGGGGATTAATATTTGAGGCACAGTTCATAGGTCATGCCTCAGTATGTGCTGTGCTCCAATATCATCACTGAAATGAGTTAGAATTGTTTGATGAGTAAAATTGGTTTTCCAATTTCTTTGCATACTCACATCCATTGTCTTAATAATTCTCACAACTACATTTTGATAGGAAAATGTGGAAAGAGTGAGAAAAGAAAGGTGAAAATATAGTAAAAGGCTTTTTCAAGAAGGGGATGGGAAAAGGAAGAAAAGGAAAAGGAAATTAAAAGAAGAAACGAAAACTGAGGTAAAGCGGGGAATGAGGTTTAGAAAATGGGGAGAAAGAAAAAAGTAAGCATTAATGGCAGAAACAGAGAGAGGAAAGGTCAAAGAAGATCACAGGGAAGGGATATTTTTAAGGCAATAAAGAAATTGCTTACATGGGGCTTTAAGGGATTTTAGAAAGTCTAGGAATAAGCCAAAGGATTCTGAAGTATTTATAATTATCCTTTATTAATTAATAAATGTTTATTAATAACAATAATAGCCAACATTTATTGAATATATACAATGTGAAAAACACAGTGTGGCTCTATTTATAGTTATCATGCCTTCGATTTCCTACGACAACCCCTTCACATAGGAATTACTATTTTCCTCACTTTACGGAAGGGGAAAACGAGGCCCTGAGTAACTGGCCAAGACCACACAGTCATGAGTGGGATTGCTGAGACCCAAACCCAGACCCCCCCACACCCCTCACTCTTCTCCACCTTGGCACATCTCCTCTCTGCCCATGCTGTTTCTGCAGTCAGGACAGACAAGGGAGATTCTGATCCCACTGTCAGGGATTTCCCACATCTCGCATCCTCCCAGGCCAAGTCCAGAAGAAAACTGAGAAGGGAGGTGCGGGAGCCACCAGGTCAGCCCTGCCTGACCCCAAGGCCCTGAATGTGAAGCAGATGGGACCCAGACGCTCACCCAAGATTCATGCTGTCCTCTTTGGCTCTTTTAACAGTTCATTTGAATATATCTATTTATTCTTGTACTCACGAGTTGGGAATCAAAGTACACAGACAGATACCTTTTCCAGTGATGCCCTGCCTCCTTCTGAAGGAGAATGAGAAAGAGAAGAATTGGACCATCTTACTGATGGCTGGAAGAAAAGTTATCAAAAAGCTAAGAGCCTTGTGAAGCTGGGCTTCTAAAGGGCCCAGGCACTCACATCTGTTGTATTCTCTTTTCCATCTGGGCTCTCAGACACTCCATGTTCTGTGTATTATAATTGTTTTTAATGTTTCAGTCTCCCCACCAGACTATGTCTTTCTGAAGAAGAGGGATCGATTATATTTGTATTCTAAGCACTCTGCCCAGTGCCTCACACATAGGAATGTTATAAATGTTTAATGAATAAATAAATGAAGAGTGGATGTGTGGATGAATATCTTTACTACATATATGTCAGAATGGCAGCCTACTTTTTCCTCTGGGATGATCTTCTTCCTCTCCTGATGTGTTGACATGTTAGGTCTTTGGACAACATTCTCCAAGGGTGTACAGATCAGGAATAACAAATCCATGGCCCTGTTCTGCCACATTATTCTCCAGCATCAATAGCCATCATTCCTAACTCATCTCAACACACTCTCACAATCCCAAGAAAGAGCCTCAGAATCCTTTACAACGCAGTACTCCAGGCAGCCATTCACAACAAAATGGGAATAAACACGGAAATTGAAATCAGCTTGTGATTCCAGGTATAGACAGATGTCATCACCAGACACATGGCATCATAAATTGCCTAACACAGGTAAATTCAAATAGGAACCCAAACGTTTAAGACTAAAGTCATTTATTCTACTGGTCAATAATTATTTGCCCAACATATTCAATAAGAGCTTGCCCTTTCTTAATTAAAGTTTGAGTTTTAGAAGCTAATTAAGAAACAATATGTTTAAATCTAAAAATGCTAATGTTTCGGTAATTTACAATAACTTTCAAGGCCTGGCCAGGAAATAGAAAACCATTTGACAGGGTCTGGGCTAAAAGCCATGGATGGCATCCACTGTTCAGTGTTGTATAATTTACAAACTTCTGTTCTTTCAACAACTACTCTGAGAACGAAGCTGCTAAGTAAATATACAGCTCAAAAACAACACAGAAGAGCTAAACCAGCCCTCACATCTTGCACAAAGGTAGTGGACCCAAACAGGAAGATAATATTCACAAACAGCCTGCCAAATATGTGCAGATACGAAAGTCTCATTATAGAAGAAAAATTTAAGTTTCTCACAGTGCCTCAATGAACCAAAAATCTTTTGATTCCATGAGTAAAATGAATTTGGGTCTGAGGCAGTCACATCAAGAAAGTTTGATCATTTGATTTTATGCCTATGGCTCTGTAAAATGAGGAATGGGGCACAGATGTCACCCAGACAGATGCCATGTGCCTTCACATATGTCAAACATTTCCCACTTACAAGAAATAGAATTTTAATCAAATCTTTTTTATTACATGTTGCAGTTGGCAAAGAAAAAGAAGAAATCTTTCCCATTATTCCCCTTTTACATCTGACTCTCTTAGAATTCTCATAACATTAGCAGTCACAGTATTTAGCAAATTACATTGAAAGGGGCATGATCTCAGAGATACAGAAATGGTCTTAACTTTTTCCCCTAGGACCTACAAAGGCTTATTAAACATCTCCTATGGGCCACCGAGCAGCAGAGCCCAGAGCTGGTAGAGTGAGTGCATAGACAATAACACTGACTGAGGCTGCTAAGAGTTGTATTTGCTTTATAGCAACTCCCTGCCAATTCTTGCATTAAAGTTAAACAAGTCCCGGGAATGCTACCATTCAAAAGATAGTAAGCAGTGAATGATACTGAAAATTTTCAAAACTCAAGGTTTTCACAAAGGTTAAGATGAATTAGAAATGTGGTAGGATATTGTTTGGTTTTATTTTGTTTTCTTTTCTTGTTAATATGACACTCAAATTAAGGTTGATATCCTGGGGAAAAAATTCCTTTTGTTAACTGGTGGTCTCTGGCTTGAGACCTCACTGAAAGGTTGCACTTGAAAAGGCTATGAAAACATCAGCCACTGATCCAGAAGTTCTCAACAGCTCAGAGATGCAAGGTCATCCATAATTGTCTCCATCTTTCTTTCCTCTCTCCAGAGTATAATTACTTCAAGAAACAAAATCCTGGTTTATTTTACTGAAATCCAGAAACTCACCGCTTATATAGCAACAGCCACTTCCCTTATCCCTGGTTTAAATATCCACAACTGTCACCACTCCTAGGTATATGCCACAGAACAATGCCTAACCCTTAGTGGAACTAATTTTCAGTATCTACTTATTTTTAAAATATCAGCTCAATAGTCTTCAGCATCTACAATAAATTGGTCATATGGAAACTGGTACTAACATTTGGTTGGGAGGAAGAGAGGTAGAATAGCGCAATAGAAAGAGAACAGGATACACCTTGGAAATTAGAGTCTCGGCTCCCTCACTTACTTGCTGTGAGAAAGTAGGAAAGTTATTCAATCTCTTTCTTCTGCCCTATGCATCAATTGGGGAAATGATATCTACCTCACAGAGGTGACATGTGTAACATGACTATGGACACATGGGTGACAGAACCTCAACAAATTAATTGTTTGGGTTCATAAGATGAGGGTCAGAAAATATTTTATTAGGACTGGAAAAGAAACTTATAAGTGACCTCTCCAGATGCCTTCATGTGTCTAAAGGATTTAGCAGGTAGGTCACTGGTGACCTTGGCCAGAGCAGTTTCAGAAGCGTGGTAGAGGCAGGAACAATTGTCTAGAGGAATAATGGCAGGGAAAGAATAGAGAAAAACAGATCCATACCACCCTTTCAATAAATATGTCTGTAAAGAAAAGGAATGAGAAATATGCAGTTGCCTATGGGTTTTGAAATGTGTGTGTCTGTTGTGTTTTTAGGATGGGAGCAATTTGAAGATTTGCATGGCTGAAGGTCCAGGCAGATAGAAATAGAATGACAATATAATTTATTTTTGAGAGTGAAAGTGGATGCCGTTAATAATTATCTGGGACGATAGGAGAAAACTGGGACTGTTCCAGGCATGCCAAGAAATCTGGTGACCCTAAGGATAAAGGGAGATGTTGAAGAGAGGAAGGAAAACTGATGGAGTAAGATCCTTGAGGTGGAAAGAGAAAGTGGGATCTGAACAGAGGCATAGTTGGCAGGGAAAGGCAGGAATAAAAAGGTTAACCCATTCCCAAATGCCAGGCACAGATCTAAAGCCAATCTCTATCCTCAGAGAGCTTACAGTATAGTTCACCAATTCTAGTGGTATAAAGGGAGGGGAGGAAGGGATTATCTATCAACAGAAGAGTCTACAATGTTCACTCTTGAGAAAATGTCCTAGAATTTCCCTAGGGAACACAGGTAATTTGAAAAGCATAGTCAGTATTATAATTCAGCTTATGTTCTTTTTTTTTTTTTCTGGCCACATATTCATTTTGAAGTTTTGAACATCAAAAAAGTTTGTGTACGTGTGTATACACATACATATATATATATAAATAGATTATTAATAATTCTATGAACTTGATGAGTAACTTGAGAAATCTGAAGCTTAGAGGGGTTAAATTACATACTAAAATGATCCACATTTGTGAGGATCATTGTGAGTGGGTTGGACTATAGATCTGTGCTTCAAAGGTGGTATGATTTTTGTGAGTCATCACAACCATGCCAGGGTAGGAGGGAGTCCCTCTAATGAAATTCCACAAACATTTACTGAGCTCTTTTAGGGCACTGGGGGAATGTACAGTCCATGGTTTCTGTGCTCAAGAAGTAAAACTTATCAGAGGAAAAAAAATCATTCAAAAAATCATAAGCCACGAAATACTAACTGGGAAAGAGCTCTTGGAATACAGAAGAGGAGTTCAAATCTAGTTTAACTGGTTTATTCTGATCAGAAAATGTGTCACAAAAGAGAAGGCAGGTAAGCAAAGCTTTGATGAATGGAATAATGATTTTGACAGACATGGTTGGTAGAGGGAAGATCAGGGCAAAGTGTTCAAGGGAGGATTTGGGGGACTCATCAGGAGGAGGAAACACATGAAATCAGGTGCAGAGATGAGGTACAAGGAGGCGCTGGGCTTAAGAACACAAGGTGTGGGACAAGGAGACAGTGGGAGAGAGATAACTGGAAAGGAAAGAGGAGATAGTCCTAATGGAAGCTATCATAATTAAGGACCAAACTAGTGAAACTGGACTTCTTTCTGCAGAAAACAGGTGGCCACTAACTCTGAGTTAGCATGAAGATGAACTGGCTTGCTTCATGCTTCCTCTCAGGTAGTACTGAGAGGATTTCTAACCCTGCTATGTTATCTGGTCCCAAGTCATTCTCTACCGGGATGTGACGAAACGTGCCAAGAGCGGCATAAAGATAAAAGAACACTTACCTGACAGTAGTGGGGATTAGGTGCAGAGGCTAACCCCAACCTTATCTTACACACTCACCGGTATGACCTAAGGCTTTGTCTTTTGCATACTGCTTTAGTCACCATATCCATGTGGACTTCTGAAATCTCACTAATCTTGCCACAAGTTCTAGGTATATTGAACATTAAAAATCACTTGAGAGCTCTTTCTCCTATGCTAGACCACAACTGACCAAGGTGGAATCAACTGAACAACTTAATAAAGCTCCCTCTTTGAGAAATGAAAGATCATATGGTAATTCTTTCTAGGATAGTGTTCACCATCCTAGGAAAAAAAAAGTTAAAAACAGCAATTGCCAAGGAATGTCTACTAAAGGTAGATGATACCAGATGCATTCATTAAGAAGCCCATACACCGATGGAGCATGCTTTAAGAAAAAGGAAATGGTTCTCCGGAGAACATGTGTAATATACTGAGTCCAACCTGTTAGGCTCAGGACATCCAGAGTCATCATATGCATTCACAGCTATAACCAAGACAGGAAGAACTACCTGTCCTAGGTTCCATGTTGACCTCAAAATAACTAGCTTGAGGAATTCATAAACCAATATTCAGTAGAGGGTCATCACCTCTTCACCCTCCTCCCTCAGCTCCATCACCTATTAATATGTGTGTTTCCTTCTAGAGACTTTAATCTGGGATCTCCATTTGGTAGTGAAATAAGAAGTTAGAAAGTCATCAATGGATGTTGGAGTTCCTTTTGTTACATGGCCACTGGATCTGCCTTCCTATTCCAAGAAGCACATGGACATTTGGGAGGCCTATGAAGTAAGGGAGAGAGACAGATAAACAGAGAAAACCTTACCTAAAATCAACATCACGTACAGATCTCAATATTGAACCCAGAAACCAATTTGTGGCAAACTAATGCCTTTCAGTGAAAGAAAGTGTAACTGTTTACCAACCATGACCACAGTTCCTCTGCTCAGGAGGCCACTGAAGGACCTGAGCATTGCCTCCACAGCCTTTTCTTCAAACAAAGCACCCTTGTTCTGTGGCCTCCCAGCTGTGACAGGCATGATAAAAATGGAGATTGTTTTCATACTCCATGTGCTGTTTCCACACTGACAGCAGCATGGTTATTTGCCAAATAAGCAAAGGATGTTGGCATTTTTATAAATTAAGTGCTCAGTTTTGACAGTAATCTATGCAGGGAGGACTTGGAGGATGGACAAAAAATGTCTTCTTTCCCATGCATAGGAAAAATGCCTCCTTGGCTAAACTTCAGCACAATGAAGTTTCTTTTGACCAACAGCTATGACATCAGCCCAGCCGAAGCTCTGCTCTCTTAAAGGACATAGGGAAGTGTTTCTTCCCTCCCTGGCTTGTAGGAATGTATTCCTGGGGCTTCCTGAGTTATACAAGAAGGATTTTATTTCACTAGAGTATAGGGCATGTGGGTGGGGAGGGAAGAAGTACGAGAACTAACATTCAGTGAACTCCCCATGCTCTGTGCTTTCATAAGTTGCTGTTTCAGCCTCACAATAACCCTGGGAGGTAAGTATTATTGTTCCCAACTTACAGATGAGGAAACCAAGTGTGCTCTAGTGTGGTAACAAAGGCTGTGTCCTCAGCAATCCAACTCTAGAAATAGAAGGATGAAGGTAGTCAAAACATGAGAACGGGAGATACACATTTCTCCTTTAAAAACAATTGCCTTCGTGGCTGAAAATTCTCAAATATATGCTCTCCTGTGTAAGTTTACATCTGTTTTGTCCCAAAATAGTTTTACAGTTTTTGAAACATTTTTATGGACCACATCTCTCAAAACTTCAGTTAAAAACTCTCTGGGTGGGAGGTGGGTTTAATTATTATTTGACAAATGAGAAAACTGACCCTCTGAGAATTCACGCAAATTGCCAAAGTCACAGCTAATGAGTAGAAGAAAAGAGACTCAGTGTGGATCTGATTCTTGGTTCATTGTCTTCGATGTCACTCTGGTTCTCTCTTACTGAGAATGATAGAAACTCAGGACCAAAACTTTCCTATTACTAGTACAGGAAGAGGATGAAGACAATAGACTGGGGCTTAGGGCATTCATCCAGGTTCCCTGGAAGAACTTGTTCTGACAACTAGAAGATTCACCTGCAGGGACTTTCTACTGAGGGTATTTCCACACCCTCCTCTCCAATGCTCCCCTCCCCTTCTCTGCTCACACTCTCATCTCAGCAAATGAAGTCACACTTGATACAAATGGAAGTTACCTTGCAGATTGTTGACCCTGAGGTAATAGCTCTTCTCACTACACACATCTCATTTACTAGGCAGCAGAGCACTAAATCCAAAATGATCAATACGGGGGCATAGAGCCGAATCTAGCATGGCTTTAGGCAACCCCATGTGAATAAGAAAACTCTTCCCTTTCTTTTGAGAGGACATGAACAGAAGCACCCCAAGATGACAGTGCAGCGGGCCACTTAAAAATCCAGAGCACAGTTAAAGGGCCAGTTTCTTTCACTTTGAGTAGGAAACTGTGGACTTCTCTTTGCATCAACCACTGGGCTAGTCTTTGTGTCACTGAGTTACAGTTATGCTAGCCAAAGTTCGAGTGAATGTTTACAAACTCTGCCTTCTGGAAGAATTTCCATTATTCATCAATGCTGACTACGAGCCATGCTATAATTAGTAGAAAATAATTATTGTGTTCTGCTGCATAAGTTTACATCTGTTCCACCCCTCATCACCACATTTTAAGGTACAGTTATTAGTTCACTTCATTCCTGTTCTGAAGGGTAAGCTTAGCACACTTTAGGATGAATGTGTCTGAAAACCATCTAAAGCACCAAGACATTCTATTTTACAGTATTCTAACACCAACAAAACTTGAATGTGAACTTAGACACTGTTGAAGAAGATAGAAAATTGCATGTAATACTAACTTGATTCCTTATCCTTCAAGAACACTGAAAACCCTGTATCTAACATATGTCATCTTCTGACATCTGAGTGGACTTTATTTCCTTTCTAGAAGTTGGCCTACAAAGTCTTCTGCTCTTTCCAGCTTCCCCCTTAATAAAGGAAGTAAAAGAACTACTTTGAATGTTATTTATGATTGGGTCTGGGGGTGATAGCTGCCAGATGTGAGAAACTTCATGTACGCTATTAAAAGATAAGGATCCCTGAAATGACATCGATTTCTACCAAGCATACACGAGTCAAAGTGAACACCGAAGCTTCAAAAACGGCTAACAGTAAATTCAATTAAATCTTCCTGAGTGCCTGCCATGGGGATAGGCACTAGAGAGGAAAAAAAGGAGATGACGAGCCAGAAGTAGTTTAGAAGCCAGTAGGGGGCAGAGGCATGTAAAAGAACTGCAACATGGCACTGCGGGGCCAGACCAGCCGCTGCCAACAGTGCTGTGGGAGCCCTGAGGAGGCGGGTCATTCCCTTTAGCTAGAAGAGCCTAAGAAGGCCTCACGATGGAGGTAATATTTGAACCAGGCTTTGAAGGATGAATAAGATTTTGTTAGGGATCTGTGAAGAGCAGGCGAGAAAGAGCTCTAGGCAGAAAATGGCATAGGCAAAATATCAGAAAAGACGGAAGAGTTTCTCTTCAGCGTAGAAGGGCAATATTCTATTTGGAGAAAGAAAAAAATATGCCACCTAAACCTTTACAGAACGTTGTTTTGAAAAAGTATGTTAATTTCAGGTGTGAAAACATTTTCCTTGTGTACAACTAAATACTGTAATTGAAGTGACAGAGTAGACGTGTAGAATTTATTATGTGAAAGAAAATCTAATCAATAGGTATTTCGTTTCCAAAAGTTAATGAAATATTATGGAGAGAGTGGCCTTTTAAGCTTTGATTTTTAGATTTGGAGAAAGAACTTCATTTTCAGTGACAAGGTCACTAGTAGTTGAATAGTCTCTTTTTGCTTCCTTCAAAAATGACAGTTCTTTCTTGACTTTCTTATTAAAATTAGGCTTCAATAATCATTTTTTTAAACGTTTTTATGTAAATCTTTAAGTTAAAATCATGTCACCTTTGCAATTTCTACCAGTTCTAAAGGGGTATTAATATACCTACATGAAATTAAACATTAATTTCATATATGTATTATAAGTGGTATAACATCATCCTCTTTCTTCATGCTAATTAATATTCAATGCAAAAAATTCACATGTAGTTAATACTATTATCACCAAGGAAGGGCATAAGGTTCAAGTCATTGTGAAGGACAATATGAGTATATTTTATCTCCTGCTAATTAGCAAAATTAGATGAGCTCCTGGAAGATTATTTGAAAGCAAAGGTTTGCCAAACCTACTTTCAATAAGCAGTCTTTATGCTCCCAATAGCCTAAGACTCAACTCTTGGATGACAAAAATAAATCTTTTGATACATCCATCATGGTTAAAGCAAGCCATTTCCAAGGTCAACTACGGGGTCAGAAACAAAAGTCATGCCAAATAGCTACATATGCACAATCATAGATGTCAGTTCATCTGAAACAAATGCTCTACCTTGAAAAAGAAAATTTATTTAGTTGTTTTCATTTATGGTAATATGCTGATATAGCTTGATTTGGAGACATGATGAAAATTGCATATATTTTTGCCAATTAGATCATGTAGATCCTATCTTCTCAAAGAAGTAAAAAAAAAAAAAAAATAGCATATAAACATTGACCATAATCTAGGTAAGGTAGTAAACTGCTTGTATCTTAGGCATTGTATATGATGCAATGGACATTAAATATATACTTTATCAATATTGATACAGCCTTCTTTCAAAAGGAGGTCTTTGTTAAATAAATGTCTCCTCTTGACCGCCTTCGAGACATAGACATACGCTGATCCTATAACACTCTACACCTTCTTTGAACCCCTTAAATACCTCACTTCAAAAACATGTCCTATTTTAATTATATCATCCTGGTATAGGAGAGATAAGGTGATTTCTTTACTTCCTGGATCAAAAAGAACAGCAGGATTAGACAGAAACAGCACATCAACTATCATATTAGCTGTCTTTAGATTAGAACATTTGAACATTTTATGTCTATGCTACAACCCTCCTTTCAATGTCTATGAGGAAGTTTTTGCACTTTGTTTGACCCGACTGAACTTTGTCACACTGCCTTCTCAACACCCCTGCTGAAGCAAGCCACTAAATCTTACCAACTATCTCTTTGTTGTCTCTTGTATGTTCCCAGCCCCTCCTTCCAATCTTACCAAGCCAGTTAAGTTGCACTTTTCACCTCCTCTGTTGACATAAAATGAAGTAACTGCATTTATTTGAATATTGACTGCACATTTGTCAACATCTCAAATTTTATAAGTCAACTAGATCGTGTTTCAAGGCAAAGTCTTAAAATTTCATAGCTCATCTCTATTTGCTTGCTGGGAGCAAAGTTAATGAAATGAAAAACCCAGAACTCTAGAGAAAGTTTGTTTAGTTTTGTCATCATATAACTGAACTAAATTATTCAGCACTATATAAGTGTTTTAAAACATTCTATTATGGAAAAGGAAACTATTCGTTAGTTAAAATATACTTAAATTTGATAGGCATTTAACCAATGTCTATGAAAGTATAGCGTGTTGGAATGAAAACTACTGGAATGCTGAATGCAACATGAATTCAATGTGGTATAGAACGCAGATGTGGCAGCTGTGAGAAGGGACCCACTGGCTAAAAAGAAATGCTAGGTCTAAGAGCTTAATAACCAAGCCCAATCCTAGTGGAAAACACAGTCACTTTCCTATTCTCCACCCACAAAGTAGAGGCCATTTTACCTGCTTCCATGATCACTCAAGTTTTAAAATAGTCCATGGAATAGATTGTTTTAACAGTGTTAGAATAACATGCTGGATTTAAAGCCATTTAAGTCTAAGTGTCTAATTTTATAACAAGACTCCTTACTGTTTGAAATACACAACTTAAGCTACTGGTATATATTTTTATTTCTTTAACGAACATCCCAATGCCCACACGGAATCCCCTTCTTATTGACTCAACCCATTCCCAGGTGAGGAAATGCTGACATCAGTATGAACGGCCTCTACATAGTTTCTCTTTTAAAAGACACAAAATTTTAATTTTATTAGGTTCTAGAAACCTATTTTTTTTTTAATTGAAGATTCATCTTATTAGAATTGATTTTGTGAAAAAAGACAATGTTACTTTCTATTGATTCCAAAAATACTTGAGGTCAGCCAGTTAGCCAGCCCAGAAATTATGTCATATAAGTGACTGAGTTACTGGAAATAAAAAAAAGCTTAGAACTTTCCTGTGATACTTCTAACTTAGAACCTATTTTTGTTTGTTGCACGAAGCAAACAGGTCTAGACCTGATAAGAAGGCAAATCATACAGAGTAAAACTATGTGTACAAATTAAACCATAACTGGTGAACAAAGCATCTGCTCACACAAATATGTAGTATCTGGGGCCTAGAGCAGGGGCCAAAAGGCAGATGTTCTAAGGGGCCAGGCAGGTGAGGGAAATGATTGATGCTGGCTCTGTGGGGACTGTGGGGAGGCGAGAGCCTCATCAGCTACCCTCGAGTTTTGCCTCGCCACAATGTGGGCCCAGTGTTGCCAGCATCTTTAATGCGTCAAGTGCAGCCAGAATCCAGACTCCTTATGTGAAATGTCCAATTATTAAATACTGGCCATGAACTCAACATACGGAGATGAAACAAAACAAAATTCTTCAATGGATTCTTGTCTATCACCTTTGATAGATGTTTCAGCAGGACATCAGATAGATTTGAGATACAGACCTGGTCACAGATGATGGATTCTGCCCTTCAGAAAATAACCATGAGAAGGAACTATCTGTTAAAAGAAGACTTTCTTAAGCTGGTAAGTTTGGGACCACCCTAGACCAGGACCTCCAGCCTTTCCCTCATTCCAACCTATTGACGAGCACCCGCAGAGTGCCAAGTGTCAAGTTCTATGCTAGAATCCAGAAACAGAGTAGTAAAGAAGCAAGACTGAATCCTGGACCTCAGGCAACCTACAGTCTCATGCGTGTAGTTGCTTATAATCCTAGAATTCACTGAGTGATTTCCTATATTAGAGAACTTCAGAATACAAATTCCTATTTATACTTTACTTTCATTACAATTTCATAGCCAGAGAGCTAGGAAAACAGGTTTATCTGTGACTTTCAGTTTTCTATGTGACACCTGAGAAAGAACTCTCATGGGGGGCTAGAGATTCAAACTTAATATGGCATGATGGACTGCATGGGTCTACTGGAGAACTCATTTTAATCATCCTCAATATCTCGTACAGGCTACTAGGTGCCCACCTGATATCCTTTCTCCTCACTCTTCCCTTATAGAGGGCAGCAATGTGCCCAGCTTATAAATGGTATTGAGATGGCTATGTGAAATTAAAATCTGACCAATGAAACGTAAGCAGAAATGGTTGGCCACCGATGAAAGAAGGTAGTTTCCCACCTCCAGGAAAGGCTGGCATGAGCCTTTTGCCCTTTCTCACTTTTTTTTCCTCCATCTGAAACCCAGATGTGATAGCTGGAGCTCTACTCGCCAGAGAAAAATAGCCTAAGAAATATCTGAAGATGGACACCACCAACTACTGATGGTAAAGCAGAAAGACAGAAAGAACCGGGGTCATTGAGGGTATGATGGGATCGCTGCACCAGCCCAGGACCGCCTACCTCCACAAAGTAGCTAAGACAACTGTGAATATGTCTAATAGATGGTTTTTATTGTCACATTACAACACATGAAATGTTTAATGTCATTAAAATATGTTCAATGTGTTGTCCCTCATTAAAAATGTGTAGTTTAATTCACTGTGCAAAATTGCAATGAACAACGTTTTAACATAGGATTGCCATCAATTCCTGCACATACATCTGGGGTGGATTTCCTCAAATGACTTGCATCTCTAATTTCACTAAAACACATACACATGCACAAAAGTTCCTTTAGGATACCAAAAGAAGCAATCATGGGTTTGAATGTGTAAAATATAACAGTATTTGTACTTCAATATTTTTATCCACCCTGCAGACTTCATGATATATGTGAAAAAATTAATTCCTAATTTGTTCAAAATGCAAGTCCATTTTATATAAATGGAGTCATACAATATGTATTATGTAGGCTGGGGGAGCAATGCTAAGGGGTATGGAGTCTTTCTTTTTGGAATAATGAAATTGTTCTAAATTTTTGTGATGATTGTAATTATACTAAAAGCCATTGATTATACACTTTGGATAGATCATATGGTATGTGAATATATCTCAATAAAATTGCTTAATAAACAAATAAATAATTATGCAAGAATAGCCAGCAATAGCAGCTATGCACAGCAGGGGAAACAGAGATTGAGAGATGAGGACTTTTTTTTGTCATTTTTTTTTGTTTATTATTATTATTGAAATAATGAAAATGATCTAATAATGATTGAAGTGATGAATGCACAACTCTGTGATTATACCAAATACCATTGATTGTATACTTTGAACTGTATGTTTTATTAATATGTATCAATAAAATTGATTTGTTTTTTAAGAAAATGCAAGTCCAAACTTACTTATATAGTGTCAATTGGCGCAAGGGGATAGCTCAAAGTACCTGGAATAGTCTCATCTTCAAAACCAAATAGAGAATATTTAGCTACAGGTGGGGGTGAATCATTTGTGCATCCTCTTCTAGAATACTAAGAAGATACCTTAGTTCTAGGGAGCTGATGGAATTCTGCTGAAGAAAGCCATCTAAGCTCTCACTTCAGTTTTTTGGCTTCACAAGCCAGTTCTGGTCCACAGTGAAGTTGCATTTTGTGGCCTACTCTGTTCCAATTTTCCCTTGTAAACAAATGGGTGACTAATAGGAGTTCTGTTGCAATATTTCTACAGAGAAAATTTGATTATTTTAAATTAGAATTCTAGAAAATTCTAGATGCAGGGGAAAATGTTAAAGTGCTACCACTCACTCATTCTATGAACATTTATTGAGTATCTACTATATGCCAGACAATGAACATATAAAGCTCAGTAAGGAAATGTGCCTGCCCACAAGAAGTTTAAAATCAATCAGGGAGGCGAACAAGTGAGCAAAAAAAATTTACCATACAGCAGGGCAGATATTATCTTAGAAGTATTCACAAAAGTTTTTTGAGAGCCAGAAAAAGGAATATCTAAATCAATTTCAGGAGTTAAAAAGATTTCTTAAAGAGGGGATGTATAAATGGAAATTTTAAAGATGATTAGAAAGTAACTATAAAAGGGGGAAAAACATAGCAAGTGGTGGAAAGAATCTGCTTGGAGCTTGTGGAGACAATATTTGAAAGCAACATAATGATATCTGGTCTAAGGCTGCATCTACTTGAAGAAAAAAAAAGATGCAGTCTTCCAGAGCAATATGTGTAGAAGAAAAACATTAATTATTTTCATAATTCTTCATCTATAATACTAGAAACAAGGAAGTAAGGATCCTAATAAACACATGATATTCTATACCCACAACTCTTTCAACATCTGATTCCATGGAAATACACAATGACATTTGCAATGATTGAGCAAAAGTAAATTCTCCTTTCTTACTTCTATAAAGTCCCAGGGCAATAAATCTTCTTCTTGCTTTTGACTTTTTTTTTTTTTTTTTTGAAAATAATAAAATAAATATAATCCACAGAAAAGAAATTTCACATTGCCAAAATAAGTGATATTTCCATTTAAGTAATATCTTCCACTATGAATAACATTTTACTGAATGTTATTACTGGATAATAAAGCTTTCGTTTCATCTTCTTACTTAGATGCAGAGGCCTTAGATTTATATAAATAGATATACCTACATGTGGTGGATTGATGTTGTATGTAATCCAGAAAAACATATTCTTAAATCTAATCTATTCCTGTAGGTGTAAATCCATTGTAAAGTAGGGCCTTTTGATGGGGCTACTTCAGTTAAGGTGTGACCCACCTCATTCAAGATGTGTCTGAATCCTCTTACTGGAGTCCTTTATAATAGAATGGATACAGAGAGAGAGAGTGGGAAAGCCATGGAAACAAGAAGCTGAAATCAATGAAACCCTGAAGAGAAGGAAGAGACTAGCAGACGCCGCCATTTTCCTTGCCACGTGGGAGAGGAGCCATGGGTGGCCGGCAGTGGTCTTCAGGAAGAAAGCATCACCTTGATCATTCCTTAATTTGGAGTTATTGATGGCCTCAAAACTGCAAGTTTGTAAGCTAATAAACTATTGTTTAAGACGAAACCATTTCATGATTTCTGCTTTGAGCAGCGCAGGAAACTAAAACATTACATATATAAGTAATATAGCTATAGATTATAGCAATTGTGGTAGTAATTAACTACTACTTTACAGCTGTAGTGTAGGTAGTATAGGTAAATTTTAGATAATGATGCTGATAGTGATGCTATCACATATATGACTACTTCCACCTCTTATAGTACTAGTAATGATAATTACTACCTTGCCACCCTTATTTTTCATGTTTATTACATTCCAGGCATTGCACTAATATCCTAGATATATATAATATTGAATCCTTATATACCACCACCACCAAGATGGAGATATTAATCCCATTTTACAAATGAGAAAATCAAGGCTAAAAATGGTTAACCAAGACATCAAAAGCCACACAGCTATCAAAGAGGGTAGACAATCTAGACATATTCCTGATTTCAATCTCTCAACTTTATTACTTCCTCATTGTGTAGGTTTGGACCACTCTAAACTTCATTTTCCTCATCTATAAAATGGGAACAGCAATCATACCCAGCTCACAGGGTGGTTTTGAATATGAAATCTAATATTGTATAGAAAGGTATTTAACTACAATTAATACAGTCATAAAAGCATGAATTATCATCCCAATGGAAAGGTGATAAAAGGATTAAGAAATTCTTGAAGGCAGAATATATCTACAAAAATAACTTACAGTAATTGAAAATAGAAGGCAGAAACAGTCGCTGTTTCTTATAGTTTTACAAGTGTCATAACATACTGCAAGACTATAGAGACCTTAAAAACATCATTTATCTTAAGTCCTACTTAAGATTTGTCTCAAAATACATAAGATGAACCACATAAGTTGACCCTACTATAAAATTCAAAGGGCTTGCCAGAGTCATCTTTTTTATTTTAATCTTTTAAAAGCATTTTAGATTATATTCATTTGAGTTTAGTGAAGCATTTCTCTAAAATAAATTGCCTATACATGCACACACTAACACATGTGGAATTCCTTTTCTGTAATCCTCAAAGAGGCTTTTGATTCTTCTTCTGATTCACCAAAAAAGAGTCAGTGAGCAAGTGAGATGTGTATTGGGATTTGGATGGCTCCAGAGTCACTGCATGCATTTACATAGAAACCAGATGGTTACGGGAAATATCTCTTTTTTTCATAAAAAGTAAATGGATTATTGAGGTGTTTCCACAGACTCTTATCCTCGAATGGATAAAAAGTGCAAATCAAAGGTAAGCTAAAGGGAAATGGCATCCAAAATAATCAGGCAGCTCATCACAGCTTAACCACATATCCCACGGGGCAAGTCCTTAGAAAGAAGCATTACAAGGACCTAAGGGGCTGTGCTGGACGGTCTGGGGCTTCTATTTTTTAGGAAACAGAGGGAAGCAAGAAAGGGGGAAACTTGCTCAAGAAAGTTTTATGCCCCTTGCCCTTTAATGGTTTACTTTTTTTTCCTCCCTGAAAAAATAACCACAAGTTTATAAAATGGGATATTTAAGGTACGTCACTTTTTAATCTTACAATATTAATTCCCTGAAGCTTTGAACTGACAGGCAGGCCAATGTAAATGAGCCAGAACAAGAGTCAGAGCCAGAATTTTTGTTGTACCATGACAAAAAAATGTGTTATTAGTGCTCAGTGATTAATGAGCATGCATGAGGAAGGGATATAACAAGTATAAGATTGTCTTGGAATGTGCATGGTTTACCCAATATCAGGGCAAATAATAACTTTACGACATGCTCATATACACACAAATAAGCATATTGTACACATGTATCTATACGATGTGGGACTTCTATGTGACTTTTCATTCATATTTAGCATTTCAAGAAATGCTAAAAATAATTTGAAAAGACACCAACACATCTGTGAAAGGACACATATATACAGTAAACATGGTTTGTTAATTAACACATTTGTTGTTTACCTACACAGTATTTATAATCTTGTCTTAAATAATTAACATTCACAACTTAGGGTTGGGTTTATTTCACTGGTGAAACAAATGAACCAAATCTACAGTAACTTGTGAATGCCATCAGGAGAATGAATGTAATAAGGAATACCATTAAAATACAAAACAACTAGAGAAGAAAAACAAGCACGGTATCAAGGAAAAAACACTTTTTTGACCAAAGAAAAAATATTCAACAAAAATACGGTGTTCAAACAAAAGCATAATATGCCATTCCATTTAATGAAATTTAAATTAACAACATCCCCTTCTCTATGCCTGACCACCAAAAAACCTCAGAAGAACATAAGGGTCTGCCTACAGATTATACATGTTTATGAAGCACAAACCTAATGTCAACTGTTCATTAGGCTCGGTTGAAGCAGAAAAAAAGAAAGCCTAGAGAAAGTCGGCAAGATAGGGAGGGGTATAGAGGAATGAGAGACACAAAGAGGTGATCCATCAACAACATCAACTGCACCGTGTCAAAGCTGCGAACAGCTGGGATCTGCCACACCGACGTGAAAAGCAACCATTATATTTTAGGAATTAAATCAAGTACAGGCTAAATAAAAGAATGACAACACAGGAATTGCCTGCCACAGACATTAGGGCGAAAGGACAATTTTTTTATTTGGTCAGTCTTGACTGAAGCCTTGCCTTTAACTTGACCCCTTATTTTGAGGGATGGATCCCCAAAATAAACTGATCCAGACCATCACCATCCACAAACAATGAAAAGTAATTTGCTGGTTAAATATAAGTTTAAAGAATTTCACCTTCCCTTGTTAGAGATAGATACCAAATTTTAAGTTTTTAACTTGTTTGGTATTACGACAACACAAAAAAATGTTTTAGAAATCATTGTTTTAGGTAAAGGTAAACCAAAATCAAACAAACCTTTTTACTTAGACTGCTTGGGAAAGGGGAGTTCTACACAACAATTGTGGTTTCTCTCCCTTCCCCTCCCCTCCTCCCTCCCTCCCTCCCTCCCTTCTTTCCTCTCTCCTTTACTTCCTTCTCTTTAAAGCTTATGAGAAAACCCGGTCAGGTATCAATTTCATTTATTCTTTTTGAGACATCTCTCTGGATCCCAATTCTGGGTGTTTTTGTTTTTCAATAACTTAAAAAAAAAACCTTTCCAACAAGGAATGTATCCTTCAGCAAATTTTTGCAGGCTCATTCTCCTTTCTCGTAGGTTTAAACTTTTTAAAAGATTTATTTTATTTATTTATTTTCCCCCATCCCCCCATTGTTTGCACTTGCTTTGTCTGTTCGTCTTCCTTGCTTCATTTAGGAGGCACCGGCAACCGAACCAGGGACCTACCATGTGGTAGGTGGGAGCTCAATCACTTGAGCCACATCTGCTTCCTTCATAGGTTTAAACTTTTAAAGAATGAGTGCAACGGTTTTATTTAACCCTAATTTGTCCACAGTCAGTTTGCACAACTATTTTTAGTTACTCATTTGGATTTTCTTCCTTGAAACAGCAATATCTTCGTTCTGGATTCAACTCTGCTGCTCAAAGGGAAATTGCACATAAAGAGGCAATACAATATAGAATTTTATCTCTGTTGATGAATTCAGGGGTTTCAAATGAACAGATTTGAAAATAAGATTCAATTTAATAGAGCACCACAACACTGTTGTTTTCATCTATAAGAGTGATTCTTAAAGTTGGAATCACCTGGGAGGCCCTCAAAAGTCCTAATGCCTGGGTGCCACCCCTCAAAGATTCTGATTTAATTGTTCAGGGTGGGCCTTGAGGATCAGAATTTCACTCCCCAGGTGACAGATCCAGATAACTGGTTGAGGGGAGGGGGAAGTCATTGCAAGAGACAAAGGGCTGAGGCCACACAGGACGCCACCTGAGACAAGTACATTGGGAAAACAATCGGACATTTGTGACACACTTATGACTTTCAAAAATTGTTTGTTGAATTAATTGGGGGGAAATGGAAGGGGTAGGAAAATAAGCAATCACAAATAACTTCTTAGAGCCAACAAACCTCTGAAAGTGGAGTTGAAGGAGAAAATGAGTCATCCGATAAGGTATATGCAGATCTTCAGATAAGGCAGATGAAACCATCACCAGAGTCTTCTTTGGAACTTAATTATGTAGCTACTAAATCCATGAGACTTCCTTTTCCCACCCTATACCTCTTCAGTAGTGGCAACAGAAAGTTCGAAAGGGGAAAAACAGTCTTCCAATTCTATGAGGGCTCGAGTTCTGTTTGACCTATGGCAAATAAGAAAGGAATGGCCCCCACTGGCTTATACAAAGCCCAGCGATTTTTTTCAGGTTCTGTCTTTCCTTATGCTTAGGTGGCGATCATTCTGTTCTTCACTATGAATGCTGAATGCTGCCTTACCACTGGGGTGGACTAAGAGGCTGCAGTTGGCCATGAACTAGAACTACTCATACATCAGACAAGTCAGAGGAATGGAAAAGAGAGAAAACAGACTCCACGGAAATTGCACTAAAAAGAGGCTCTAGGGGGATGGATGTGGCTCAAATGGTTGGGCGTCCGTCTCCCATGTGGAGGGACCCGGGTTCGATCCCTGGGACCTCCCGGTAAAAAAAAAAAAAAAAAAAAAGAGGCTCTGGAACTATTTGCTTCGAGCTCGGTATCTGAGGTGACATAGACCTGCATCCCTCTGAGTTAGGAAAGATGGCATTTTCTGTATTCCTTATGCTACTTTTCCTCCAACTCATGATAAGCTTCCTCAGTGCTTTTTCTGAAACAGAAAACAACTCCATCCCCTCTTGTTGCATGGTTAAAAACTGAGGTGATCTCAGTATAGGCTTGAAGCCTGGGGAATAATTTTCATTAAATAGGAAAAATTTGTTTCAGAGAAAGCAGAGCAGATAGTTGAATATTCTGTCAGTAAAGCCCTCAATATAACTATTTAAATGTATAATTGGGATTCATGCAGTAAAAGAAGTTGACTTCAGAACCCCACAGTTGATATAACCTGAAATTTTTGAAGGGCCTTCATTTTTGTTATATAGTTATATAACAAGTGTTTTCCTTATTTATGTTTCTGTTTTTTTTTTTTCTTGTTTTTTTTTTTTTTTTTTAAGATTTATTTTTTTACTTTTATCCATTTTTAACGCCCCCTTCCCCGCCCCGTTTTTGCTGTTTTTGTGTCCACTTGCTGGGCAACTCTCTGTGTCCATTTCCTTGCTTCTCCTCTCATCCTTCCCCCTCCTGTCTTCACTGGGATTCGATCCTGGGAACCTCCGATGTAGTAGAGAGGCGTTCTGCCACCTGTGCCACCCCAGTTCCTGGTTCTTCAGTGCGTCTCATCTTGGCTCTCCCCTTGTGTCACTCTCCTGTTACGTCATCATCCTGCTGCATGGCTCGGTGGAGCCAGGCACACCCACACAAGGGGCCTGGCTGCCGTGCGCCTTCTATATTTTTCTTTATTTTACCAGGAGGTTCCGGGCAACGAACCCAGGTCCCTCTATATGGGAAATGGACGCCCAACCATTTGAGCCACATCCGCCCCCCTGTTATTTTTTGTAATCCAAAATAATGTAAAATGATGTGGAAGAAGAAAAGTTTAATAGTCAGTGTTATTGATAATGCATGCTGGCATTTGATCCATTATTATAAATTGTGTATTATATATATGTGTATAATGAATTTGTAAAATGAAAAAAAATCCATTTTTATTTATTTTTTATTTATCACATGATTTCATATGACCAATTCATTTATAACAAAAAATAATTTAGTTTTGGTATCCTTATATATTATTACTTAATAATTTTAGAGAAATGTGGCAAAGGCAGAATTTAGGCAAAATATGCTTTAGAGTGTTAACTAACTTTTTCTGGCATTTGGTTTTGTTAGCTTCCAAAATGGCTTTTCTGGTGTTACTCTTTCTAATGATTATTTATAAAATAGAAATTGTGACCCATCTGACCTCTCTCCCCTTTTCACTGAGATGTTAAAATTCCAGTGAAATCGCATACTGTTCTATGGAAGTCACAGGAAGCCATCTTTTCAAAAAATATGACAGAAAGTCTTGTAATAACATTTCCTGAGCACAATCTAGGGAGCTTTCAGAGGGACTGTATGAAGTCATAGAAGTAGAGCCTCCTATAAAAAGTGAGAAATATTAATAAATACATTTCTCTATCATCAAGTAATAGCTTACTACAGAGAACTACCTCATGACCTGGAAAGAAAATATTTAATATCTTAAAACAATTCAATGAAAATATAAAATGTGACACGATTTTTATATTAAGGATAATGTTAAATGTTAAACACTCACTTATCAGCCTGTAAAATAAAATACATGTTTAATACACATCAATTGCTGGCCATTTATCTTATGCTTTTAAAAGATTCTCCATTAAAACACTGTATTTCTTCTTTAAAAGTTTTGTGATAGGTTTCGCCATTTCCATTTATTGCTAGACAGAAGAGAATGAATAGGCAGGTGATTTACTTAAATAGATGGCTGCTAAATGAGAATGAACTTTGACTCATTTAAATTAATTCCAATATTTATTGTTACAAGCTTGACAATGCTCTTGGAAATGATTAAGCATGACCACTAGAATAAAGAATTTTTTTTAAAAGGACTAAAAGATAGTACAGCATTCTATTTGAGATGCCACCATTATTTTGAAATCAAGGACCCATAAAAAGTTTGAGGCATAGTACAACATAGCAAAATTTGATAAAATCATCTTTACACCTAGAGAAACTTCATGCAAGATACTCTGAATATGACTAGAATGACTATCCCAAAGAGAACAAAGTTGTCTTTTATATAAATTTCAGTAAAATAAGAAATGATTCTAACTTCATATATTATAATTGTTTCTATGGACCATATTTATCATCCTTGAAAAATAGCTGCCTGTGTAGAATTATTGTTTAATTTGGAATTATTTTTAGTCACCCAATAAATTCAAACAAATTTATAGGGGTGGAGTCAGGGGAGATACAGAATACCACCACTGTTAATATTTAATGTCTGGACATAACCTATAATTTTTTTTTTATCAAGAAGGAAATTTAGTTTAAAAAGTAACTCCAATTTCCTTGCTGTGGTAGGACATTTCCCCATTTGTGCCTCTGAATGACTCACTGTGATTCACACTAAAATGAGAATTCTCAGACCTATTGTTCATAAGCATAAGCATGGAAGGGATTCCAATTTGTTTATTGACACATACACATACATACTTTTGCCAATTTTAAGAACACATTTACTAATATTAATACCAACCTCAACCTTTTTAGCTCAGAATATTACTATCATAAGAAAACAATGGTAGCTTAGATTCCTAAAACCCTAGAGGGCGGTCATTGCTCCCTGGGAATTATTTTCATGTTGCTGCGCGCACGCGCACACACACACACATATGCCTTGTCTTATAAACTAGGAGTATACTCTCTTCATGGATAAAGCCCCCGTCTTCTATACACCTTCTATACCTTAAGTCCCTAGTCAAATACTATATATTTAAAAGGTGTCCAAGATGTTCTCCTGGAATTGAATCCTTATAAGAGAGCATTGTTAAAACAGGACAGGGAAGCGGCTGTGGCTCAATCAGTAGAGCTCCCGTTTACCATATGGGAGGCCCTGGGTTCGGTTCCCGGGGCCTCCTGCTGAAGGCAAGCCCGCCCGCACGGCGTGGTTAGCTGACCCAGCGAGCACAAGCAGCAAGGGGGGGATAAATGAATAAATAAATAAAATCTAAAATAAATAAATAAATAAATAAATAAATAAATAAATAAATAAATAAATAAATAAAACAGGACACTGCCCCTTGCTTGACCTCCCGCATTCCTCATAAATAGATGAGAAAAGATGTGCCTGTGTCAAAGTGTATTTTTCACATGGTGACTAATGCTTAATATAATCTATACTCAGCTGCTACAGGAAAATGAAGATGTTATCAGCAACCAACCCTGCATGATAGCCTATCTGTCCTTTGTGACAATTTTCAATAATGTTTACCAAAAGAAAACAGGTTTTCAAAAAAAAATGCAATTTATTAAAAAAGCAAGAGAATCCACTGGTGTTGCATATTCACAAACCATATGTTTGAAACAGCATTTATCTGGTGGTGATAGAATCAGAGGGTGTTTGCACTCAGCCACACTGAACTCCTGGAATATCTTCAACATGCCTTATGTACTCTCTCAGGATCCCAGGCTGTTAAACAAGCTGTTCCTACGGCCATGAACCTAGTCGCCCACCCAGTTCCTACCCAACTCACCCCCCTTCAACTTCTACTCATTGCCCAGGCATCAGCTGTGTTTCCACTACCTCAAAGAAGTTTCCCTGGATGCTTAGTAAATAGAGCCAGGTCCCACAACAACCCCTTCTTACCCATCTAACCATTATCACCCTATATTGTAACTTCCTGTTTGCTTGGAGGTCTCCTGGCCATAGACTGGAGATATGGGTTGTGTCTTGGTGCCCACTGTGTCCCCAGTGTCTGGGATGGTCGTCACCTCACAGATACCTACCAAATTGAAATGTGAATTGGGTCTATGAGACAACTGGGATAATTTACACCAAAGAAACCCTTTCATAGATAACATATTTTTCTAAATTATTAAGAATATTTAACAAGAGTATTTATGTTTAGGTGTGTGTGTGCATGTACGTATGTGTTGGGAAGTATGGGAAAAGGAGAGTGAAAGGCAGAGAGCAGAATGGATCTGTGTCCTCTCTAGCAGCTCTTTGTGTTTCCTGATGTCATACCACTTGCTAACTTGTAGAATTTCTGCTTTCCTCACTAGATTGTAAACTCACTGAAGGGAGTGACTATGCTTTTCTTCTTTGATCTTTGGGTCCATTGCACCTAAGCAGATGGAGGTGGAGGCAGGATGAAAATCTACATTTTCACATTCTTAGAACAGAAGCTTGGAATCAGGCAGAAAGAAATTGGGACGAGGGCCCTCTTATACGACATTCACAGCAACAACCTAGGCTATTCATTCACTTCAATTTTCAGAAAATATTATATAGAATTGATTCATGATAAATATTGAATAGATTAAGGTAATTAGGTGGGATAAATGAGATTACATAAATCATGAGCATCATATAATGCCTAGAACACAGTAGGCACTCAACAAATGTTAATTACACGCCCCTATTTAATCATCTCTTTTCTAGTTCACCACCTCGGCAGCATTATATATGGATGCCAAGTGTCACATAAATGAAATGCTAAATTAGGGCTCCACAATGGTGGTTTTCAAAGGGTGATCACATGGGAACTTTCTAGAAATGCAAATTCTTGGGCCCACCCCAAACCTACCAAATCAGAAACTCTGGGGATGGGGTACAGCCCTGTGAGTTAAGCCCTCCGGGTAACACTGTAAATCTCACATTTGACAAACACTTCTTACACTAAAGAGGAAAACAGGCCTTTGAAATAGAGGGAAATAATCAGGACTGAAGACTGGAAGGTATGAAAATAATCACCTTAACTAACATCTTGCTGCTAAAAGTGTGATCCCTGGACCAGAATCTTGGCCTCGCCTGGGAGCTTACTAGAAATGCTGGATCTCAGGCTCCACCCCAGACCTACTGAATCAGAAACTGCATTTTAACAAGATCCACTGCAGATTCATATGCACATTAAAGTATGAGAAACACCAGTCTAATGAATATTTTGAACAGCAGAAGATGAGGTGTGGTAGGGAAAACAAAACCAACAAAACAAATAAAAATCCATTGTGTTTGTAGCTGGAACAAGTAAACACCGCGAGTGAATTTTTAAATTCTTCATCTTTTGCCACACATTCCTCCATACATGCACATTTTTCACATATTTAACAAGTAATACTTTTATCACCACGATTTTGCTATTGATTGCTTCTTTAACAACAAAATGCATCACAAACAAAAATGAATGAAGCTGTCTGAGGAGAAAATTCCATAGTAGCTTTACTGTCAAAGCCCATCATAAATAACCGTGACATCATAGGGGCCTTATCTACGGGTTGCCGCTACTGATCGATGGCATCACTCTCGTAGTGTAAATAGCGTCTAATGTCCCATCTTCCACCTTCAAATAGGTTCTGATTATTTATGATAGCTGTTAGGTTACAAGTCTGAGCTGTGGTTTGGATTTATTTTCTCCTTATAGCTGCTGTGGATTTCAAGTTAGATAGGATTATTTTTTAGTTAAGATGATGAACAGAGATAGAACTGTCATGGAGCCTGGTACACCGTCATCTTGCCTGGTTGGTGTCACCATTTGACTGTGAATTTGCAAGGCCAGACCACTTTCGGCATTATCATCATCAGCCAAAAGATATTAAAAGATGGCAGTTAATCACTGGTTGTTATGACGTGAAAAAGAAAAAAAAAAAAATGCACTGGATGCCGCTTTTTATACAATTAAAATGTTTGAAAAATCACTTTAGCCATATGTTCCTTAATTGTGAAGAGGTGAATCATCTGCATTGTGTGTATTCTATGATAATGAAAGTGTTTCTGCTTGAATGTGACAGCTCGAGATGATTTAGGGGGTAAAAGGAAATCCATCACCTTCTGCGCAAGGTATTCTTCATAATCATAAAAGAGACTGACAGGTAACTTGGGCAAGAATACATTTTTTGCAGAGAGAAATAGATATGTGCTATGTATACATAAAACAGGCAGGTGAAATGAAAAATCCGTCAATTATCCAGATATTTGCTCAATATATTGAGAAGTAGTTGAATCATTCTAAGCAAAAGATAGACACAATAAGTTCTCCAGGAGTGTTTATTAAACTAAATCAGGATAATAGACAGGAGTTTTCATTTCTTTTTCAGATTTTTTAGCACTATGTAAAAAAGGGATTTCCCCCCCTGAATTCCCACATTAAAGGGGAATTGACCAATCATTATTCAAATTTTCTCCACTTGAAATGATTCTTTCTCATTGAGAAAATTGTGCTAAGCATGTAAGTACTCAAAAAAAAACAGTGTTTTCACCCTGAAAAATGGTATGTGTTTAATATCCTATAGCTATATTCTTTCCTTTTTTTCAAGATAATTTTAAAAATAAATAGTTATGAGACCATTTGAAGATCTCAGATTTCAGCATTTATCCTGCCATATTCTATGTTTCATCGGTTAACCAAACTTCCAATGAAACATATATAATGTTCAAACATCTGTTATGGCAAAATTTTCTTTTCTACTAACTTTGGGGTTTTTTTGTATCATGTTCAACCATACATAAAATAACTGCTGTACTTGGGGTTTTGTATGAGTTTTATTTATACATAAAATAACTGGAAATCAGTTTGCTCCTTACAATATTTTACCAACATATTAACAGTAAGGTATGTTTAAACTTTATCATTGCAAAGAAAAGCAATCATCTATTTGAAAATGCCCTAACTCCACAAAATTATGAAATTATTGCTGCAGCAATCTATCTTTCTATGTTATTTGTAAAATTTTCACCCGATCAAGAGCATATTGCTCTTATAAAGTAATTTTGAGGACTACTCTGTATATTTTGAACACTGATAAAACTGGAAAGACATGCCATTTGCAATGGTGATAAAGCAATCACTTGATATCTAAAATGAAAACAAATGGGTTTTTTCCTCCCAAATTTGTTTCCCCTAAATGAATATTATGATAATTATCTAATTCTAGGATATCTCCCTTCCTATCCGTAGTTATTTCAATAGTTCTTTCCCATATGCTCTGTACTTCTGAAAGTCTTAAGTAAACTTCACATCTCAGTAGAAGTGAGAATGTGGCCGCTAGGAGCCGACAATAGCTGTTTTGTCACATCTAGGCCCTGGTACTTACTCAGGAAGTGGGGATTCGTCCAGCCAGCTGATGCCAGGGGGGGATGATTTATTGCCTGGTGTCCTCAGTGGCAATTGGACCCTTTCCCACTGTCACTCACAACTTGCAAAGATTGTGTCCTAAAGAAGAGGTTCCCCTCCGTTCTAAAGAGATTACAATGCTTGTCATAAAGTGTCTTTTAGAGGAGGGAAACGGGTATGAAAATGGGCAAAGAAAGGAAACAATCAGAAGAGGAGAGAAGATGGATGTTCTGTAACCTTTTCTCAGAGACCCATTTCTTCTACTTTTTCTCCTGTCTTTAGCAGGTTTTTGTTTTGGCTGATGACAATGCATAATAGCCTGATAAATTGATTTTGTGAGTCCTTTTTCTCATCTCTTGAGAAGACACTAACTCTTTGGGACTTCAGAGGGCTCACAGAGGCAGGAGACAACAATTAGTTTGTTGAAGATGTCAGAAAGTAGCTTCAGAGTTTTGCCAGGAGAAATCCTTACTGACAGATCAGTGCTGACAATGTTGGCAGCTGCTTGAAAAGTGCAGCAAGCAGCCCCAGCATCTTAGGATCCAAGGAGAAAGGCTGCTGCTGCACATTAACTCTAGACAGTGGCTCCATCTTCAGAGCTGTGACTTCCTCCCCACTCACCAGAATTAAAAGGGAATGCTGTAAGGAAAAATGCAAACAGGCCAAGAACTGCATGCTATAAAAACACTTTGGTAAACATCTCCTTTAGTAGCTAAACACATAGAAAATTCAATCTTAGTATCACTGCTAATTCAAATTTAAATCAGTGACTGAATAAATCTCTCTGCCCATTTTCAAAACCTTTTATGTACTGCACAATTTCAAATTTACTTTTCCATATGTAAAAATATGCACTTCTTGGCACACAGCTCTACAGAACATATTAATTTCAATAAATCTTTTTAAGGGACCAACTTGACATATGTTAAAGAGATAAACTAGGCATGATCTGAACACACTTAAGCATTTTGCAGTACCATCCTTGAAATTATTAAACATTGTTAACATTCAGATTTACTGCCTAAACGTTTGCTTTAAAAGGATTAAAAGAGAGGCTCAAAGTGTTGCTTTTCTAATGTAAAATAACTTAAGGTTTCTAACTTGAAGACATAAAATTGGCTATTTCTTGATAGCTTTAAAAATAATACAAAATCTCATCACATTTAGACAAATGGTATAAATATTAGTACTTAGCCCTTGGCATGAAAAAAATTAAAGGACAGATCTTTGTAATGTAATGTAATTAAAATGTATTTCCTTTTATAAGGAAAGTTTTATAATTTGATAAGCCTGTAACTATATACTTTTTAAAGGTGTATAAATTGGAATACTAGACTATGTGAGTGTACGTGTGTGTTTGTGTAAAAATATCACTACAGACCCTGTGTCCTGGAAGTTGTAATATAGGAGGGACAACGAAGGTGGCATGTCTATTCACCTTCAGGAGGGAATATTTCTAAGCATTTAGTCTTTCAGAATGTCTCCCAAATCGACGTAACTAAATGTAAACCTTCTTTATATTTTGAAGAAAGCTGAATTCACCACTGACTGTCTCTACACATTTCTGACAAAAACAAGAGCATGAAGTGCTCAAGTTGGACAAATAATAGTCTGTCTGCCGAGTGGAGTCCTAGGAAAAGCCGGGAGAGTAAAAAAAAAAAAAAGCCTGAATTAGAGACTTTGTTTTGCTACCAACTAGCAAATGACCTTGAACTTCTTTGGGCTCCACTTTCCTCATCTGTAAAATGAAGGGTTAAACAGGATGATCCCTCAAACAACCCTGTCTCAGCCTAAAGTTATAGAACCATTATGGTTTCAAACTACTGACTGGGCATGGTCAATTCAGGATGATCGTTGAGTTTTGCCAGAATGTGGTCTCTTTAAAACAAAAAAACATTGCATTCATGAATGGTCAATGCCACCATCTGAAATCTGAGGAGCAATTACACAGGTTTGGAAGCACCCAGTTCTTTGGTTTCTGATCCGCTGCCTTCCTATCGGCCTTTGACCCCTTCACCTGCATTAAAAGATGAATGAAAGAGGAGCAAAAGAAGGAAAACTCAAGTCAGAGATTTTGCTGCCGATTTGCTACATGATAAAAATTGGTGGAAATCAAAGCAGAATTTGCATTAAAATGTAACTGAGAGGTTCTTCTATAGTTTATCCCTGCTATGACTGCTGCACACGTGATCACAGCATTAATATGATTGTTAGAGAATAAATGCATTTACCAGTTAATGGTAACTCCACAAGAAATAAATTACTTGGCCAAATTGTTCATTAAATGCATTAATACACTTGTAAGGGACCTGCATCATAGTAATAATTGTACTGTCATTTCAAAGCTTTTAAAAGCAAATCAATCCAAATTATATCAACTTGACATATACCTTCCCAGCAGCAGTACTTTAGTATCACACAATAAACAAACAATACAAGACAGCTTCTGATATATTTGTAGCGTTCTAAAGTTTTTTTTCCATTTTTGCTTAAGTTTTTCTCATTTTACTTTCTGAGACAAGCTAGGCAATTAACTCACCTTACATGTTTTCATATTTGTCTCAAATATTGCTGCAATAGATAAAACCAGCACTTCAATCAAGACAGTTAACAGAGTTCTACTGGATAACAAAAAACTACTCGGCCTAACAGGAGACTTTTAAAATTCAAGCGCTCTAAAACTTAGCAGCACCCCTGAGAGCCACAAATTGAGAGAGATTAATTCTGTGCCCCTGCACCTCTCATTACCAGGAGAGCTGCAGTAGGTCAAATACAAGTTAATCTCCTAAATTCCACTTTTGTACATGGATGTTAGGCCAACCATTACTGTGTAATGCCTTTGGGCTACATGCGTGCAAAATTAATAAACAGTTTGCCCGGCAATATGAAATATAAATAAAAGTAAATGCTTGGAAATTTATTGCATGATAAAGTAACTAAGGAAACATATGCACAGGCATTACCCCTGTGCTATCTATAGAGTCAGCATTGGTGAAAACAATGAAAACCTATTATCCAAAAATTTTGAATTTTTCTCCGATAAGCAATAACATACAGTTGAAATTCTATTTAATCAACTTAAATATCTATGAAACTTCAAATATGATCTGCCTTCACCCCCACCCTCACTTTTAAAAAGCAAGGCGAATTATCCATGAGGAGGGTGATGAAATTTTAAGCAGGCCAAGACTGCCATCACTCTGTGAAGGTACAATGTTTCCCATTCTTTAGGGGAGGAAAAAAAACAAGGCATACATGTCAGCACGAAGCTAGTAAAATCAGGACTCTGCTTGTCCAGAGGCCTCCTAACAACCTAATTGCCTTCACTCTCTTAGGCTGCAGCTAGGGCAAACCGCTCTTATTCTATTTTCCTTATGAACTGCCTATTTTCCGGAGTGATAAGTGTTGTGATTTCTTTGTAAAATTAAATGAACCAGTATCTTGTATTTTGCAGGGTTCTTTCCCTTTGAAAGACGCTTTCACGTTCTAACTTATTTCATATGACCCTCAAATAACGATCCTGGGGTTGGCAGGATTTGTAGGACAGGAAATGTTATCCTTGTGCTCTACGGCGGGGAGGATATTAAATTAATAACCAGAGGATTTGAATCCTCATCCTGCCCCCTGTCACTCGTGACTATGTGACCATGGGTAGATCCTTTTACCACAAGTCACAGGAGAAAAGAACACTTTACTTAAAAGACAGTTCAAGAAATAAAGAAATACAAATGCCCCTTGACTACCTGGAATTAAAAAAAAAGCTTAACCTCAGCCTCATAATAAGAGAAATTTAAATTACAAATACACTGAAACATCATTTGTTACCTATGAATGGCAAAGAGAGTTCGGTTATATACCATGGTGGTGTATAAGAGAGGGGAAATAGGTACTTATGCTGATATCGGAAGGGACCGTTAGTCCAGCTCTGGACAATTAGCAAAACCCGAAAAGTTATAAATGCACATGCCCTTAATTCATCAGTTCTTGTCAAAGCATTTGTTCTATAGATATTCTCAAATAGCTCCAGCATGCCCCACGTACAAAGTTGTTCATTTAGCAATGTTTGCAACAGCAAAAAAAAAAAGGAAGGCAATGCAAATCTTTAACAATAGGAGAATCTTTAAACAAATTATGCATTCATTCAATGGAATACTAGACAATTGATTTAAAAAAAGAATGAGAAGGTTCTTTATATACTAATACAAGACGATCTACAAGCTAAATGTTAAGTGGAAGATAGCAAACTGCAAAAACAGTTGTTTAGTGTATGCTACCCATGTAAAAAAGGGAAAGAGACACATTTGCTTCTATATGCATAGCATATCTTCAGAAAGAGAAGAAAATCATTGGTTGTGCCTATGGGTGAGTGGGGAACAAGTGTGTTTAATTAAATATTTAAAAGAATTAAATAGATATACATGGGACAATCTCCAAAATATTACCACAAAAATAAAGCAGACCAGTGAATATATTAGGTACACAACATTTGGGGGGGCGGGAGGAGACTCCTGCCCACTTAAACACAATGTGTGTGTGTGTGTGTGTGTGTTTTCTGGGAGAAGAGGATACACATGTTTTTCTATAAAATTTTTGGAATGGTGTGCAAGAAATTTTTCAAACTAAGGAAAGACAGGGACATCGACTAGGAGAAAGGTGACTTATTTATGCACTGCTTGAACTTATCTTTGTGCATGTGTTTCTTTCATAATTGTCCCGGCCTGCGGGACAGTCAGCTGGGGCTCCAGCTCCTATGAGGGAAGAATGGTATGGCACAAGAGACACGAAGAACGACAGCAAGACAGGATTCTGATCAAGCTGCAAAAGTTTATTGAAGAGGCAGGGTATATATACTCTAAAGGAAGAGGGGGTGGCTAATAAGGACGGGTGGCAGTTTAGGATTGGTGGATGCTATTGCTAGGGTAGGGGACGGCTGCGGAGGTTAGTGCTTCAGCACGAACTTTGGGTGCGAACTATTCTTTTGGGCAAACTACCGAAGAAGAAGGCTAATTATAGCTTAAGCTGTTGTTTCAACCCTGGCGGCCATGTTGCATGTTACCGGCATCGCTGAAGGTGAATAGACATGCCACCTTCGTTGTCCCCAACACATAATCATATTAAACACAAATAAAAGATAAAGGGGGACAGAGGATTAACCAAAAGGTATCAATAAGATAAATTATCTGCTCTTTAATGGGTTGAAATGGTCCCAATAAAAGGATTCCAGTACTTCTACAGTCTCACCTCACCACCTGGTAATTCAAATGTGGATGAGTCTACTTTGAAAAACAAAATTTCAGTTAGAAATTTTGTGTGGATTACAGGCCCCTGAGAACACAAGAGCAAGAGCACGGGGAATGGATTTGTCTGGTTTGCCACATAAATGCCCAATAAATATGTGTTGACTGACTGATGGGCCCAATTGCTAAGCATGCTATAGAATATGTGCAAAATAACCTACTGGAGCAGTCTGCCATCCCATGAAGACATTTGATTCCAACAGACTAGAACTTAATTGGAAAAATATGGGAAGGGCAGGATGGCAAAACCATTCTAACAAAGTCCTCTAATAATGGGTGGTTATTCCTCTCTGCTTATCTACAGGGCATCTTCCCAGCAAGATATTAAGCTTTAAAAAATTATTTCTACCAACTGAAATTACTCCATTCCATGTGCCTTTGTCAAAGTTCCCTGAGAACGCACTGATAATTTATATGAGAGTAAAGAAAGTGGAAATGCCTGTGTGTGCACATGCATGTGAGTGCACATGCGTGCGCAAAGACCAGATGAAGCGGATGCCCTGAGAATTATGATGTTTTATCTGCTGAGTAAAAAGAGACTGTTCCTGGGTATAGAGTATGAAAGCCAGTCTCACTACTTTATAGTCACACCTCATAACATAATCCTGCAACACCTACTGACCCAGGATCTCCAAGAGAGCAGTTGTGGTAATTCTATTGCACTTATGGGAAATTTGGGGAATATGCAGCCAAGATCCGCCATCCCTGAAGTCCTTACTCATAGCCTTAGACTTGGCATTTCCTTCCTTATTTTAGGACAAGAGAATATGCTCATACCTTTTCATCCTGTTCTGTCTTTTTCTTTGAGGACTAATACAGCAAACAGCCCTTTTAAGATAAATGTTATTAGCACTGCAATTATTAGTATTTACTTCGTAGAATAAGTAAACATTTTCTGCGTAGACTCCCTTCCGGACATCTGAATATAATGAATATTTCAATTGTGAGTCAAAGATAATTACCTTCTACATATTTGTTGCCATAAACCCCTTTTTTCACACTCATTTCAAAAGTAGCATTTCTTCTTTAAAATATTTTAGCCAAATAATTGCGTAGCACAGAACAAACATTTCAAAATGCCCGCACGCTCAGCAGCATGACATGTGACTATTTAGGTCTACCTGACCCCTCACATTCAAAGTAGTTTTCATTTTCCAAACATTGAACCGTTTTACTGCCTGCTCAGTTAAGGCTACGATTGGTTGTTAACCACTTCTCTAAATACGACGGAGCCTGAGATACAGAGTAAAACAGAGTAAAATCACATTTTTTTAAACATCAATAGAAAGTCATGCTCACCCCACTAGCCCTCCCTCTGGTCCCCTTCCTCGCTCTCCCCTACGAATGTGTTTTTCTCCCTCACTTCTTAGACGCATTTGGTAACAATCAGGCTTTTATTTTAAGGAGCCCTAAGATAAGGTATCTGTGAGCGCCACACTTGGAGTAATTGATCACATTTGTTTCCTGTTCCTAGGTTAGACTCCTCTTTCTTGCTCTTTTTCTTTTTCTTTTTTTTAACTCGGCATGTTTCTCATTACCTCTGCCTTGTTAGCCTTGTAGAAATGTTCTACTGTGGAGAGTGAAGACAGGGCGATGCTATTACAAACCCCATCGAGTAGCGAAGGCAGCCCCTCTTTTTCTTCGGGAACTCGTGGAACGTCATGCTTTAGTGGGGAGCCCTCCTACAGATACAGGTATGCACGCCTGAAACTGAGGGAGGCTCAGTGACATTCGTGTAGTGCTCACAGAACTGTGCTGATTCATATCGAGACTGTGTCTCGGGATGACAACATCGTTATCATATGACTCAAACTGCCCCACCTCATTTCATTTGGGAATGAGAGCTCAAGTTCAATAAGCATCAGCTGCCAATTCTGTAAGAGAGAAGACCTGTATCTTTTCCATTTACGCTTTCCAGATAAATTGTAATCAGTAGCACTTTATTGACCCTGTCAGGTGGGGCCCGATTTCAGATATTGTCTAAGGAAAGAAAAATGCAAAAGTATGAACAATCAAGTTTTCTTCTTTATCCTCTCTGGGCCAACGAATATGAGTCAGGGACTCAGTCAATTTTCCCTCATGGCTTCAATCATAACAAAGTAGAAACTCTAGTAACTAAAAATAAAATGGAATGAAAAGACCTGCCTTTATTTGCCTTACTAGGATTCAGAGAGATAGCAAAATAAATTATCTATAAAGGCTATCATTAAATTAATGTATTTACTTACAATGTTAATATTTATTTATAAAAATACAATATTCTAATAAAATGGTTCACACACTTTACAGTTCATGCAAGAAATCTTAACAAATATGACTTTATCAAAGTGGTACTCCTTCAACCTTCAGAGATTCAAAGACTGTCTTAATAATTTCCTGTTTTTTTTGTTTAGGTGGTTGGTTGATTGGTTGGACTTTTGCTTGTTGTTCTCATACAATTCACTGAATTTTGATACCTTTCCAAAGACTGTCAGCAAGAACAGCATACCTCAATAGAAATCAAAATAAACTGCATTCAGGAGGATACTTGGAATCTGATCTGATCTTTACCCTGGAAGGAGTTAGGTAACCTTGGGCATGTACCTAACCCTCAGTATCCACATGATAAAATGAGTGGGCTGGGCTAAAAGGCCTCCACAGAGTTACTGTGGCAACTAAGAGTGACTGGAATCAGAGAGCGAAACATTGGATCCTCAAGATTTTCTAAGACTGTGTCAAGTACAGCAGCCACAGTCCACATATGGCTAAGCATGTGAAATGTGGCTAAATCAAATTAAGATGTGATGTAAGTGCAAAACATATCAGAGTTCAGAGACTTTCAGTAATAATTTTTAAACTGTTTACCTGTGAAAATGATAATATTTTGTATATATTAAGCTGTATTATTAAAATTAATTATACCTGTTTTGTTTTACACTTTTTTGTGTGTGCCTATTAGAAAAATTAAAATTACATATGTGGTTCTTGTTATGTTTTTATTGGACAGAACTGTAATTATGCAGATCTGTAATTATGCATTTACTAAACAGTATTAAAAGTGAACTAATCTTAAATGTTTAATTTACTGGTATCTGTAATAACAAAAGAATGATCACTTATTCTCTGGATAAAAATACACAAGTCAAAGCCATACCTGAAGCACCTATGCTACTCAATAATGTTCAAAAGTGTTTAACATTAAAAGACATGTTACATATGATTACAGTACTAGTAAACAACATAAATCCCATTTAAATAGCTTAAAATTTGCCCCAATGTCATAACTTAAATTTCTCACCTAACTAATCTGATTTACATTCCTGAGCACACTGAATTATTTGCTTATTATTTCCTTTAACAGAAAAACATTAAAGATTTTGGGGGTGTTATAAATTATCATTGTTTCTTAATATAGTTTAACCTACATTATCTCAAGAATTCCTTTACTAGAAAACTTAAGAACTGTGGCTTAAAGGGCAAATTTTTACGTTTGTCAATGGGAATACCTGAGCAATTCTGATTAAGGAAAAATTAAATTTTCATCTACATAAAAGGTATACACATCTATGGGATAGATTTTTCAGTAAATAGCTACTATTCTGTATTTAAGATTACAACTCTATGCCATAGTGTATTTATAAAATTATGTATTTTCTAATAGGTAGAGATGGAGGATAAATACTCATATTAACAGTGAAACTTAACCTTTAAAAAATAAAGCATTCTCTGGAGCAGATGTGGCTCAAGCGGTTGAGTGCCTACTTCCCACATGGGAGGTCCCAGGTTCAGTCCCTGGTTCCTCCTTAAAAACAAAAATCCAAACAAGCAAACAAGCAAAAAAACCAACTTAGGAAGCCCATGTGGTTCAGTGGTTGAGCACCAGCTTCACACACAAGAGATCTCCAGTCAATCACTGGCCCCAGTACCTCAAAAAAAAAAAAAAGGAAAAAGCATTCTCTATCCTACACTAAAGTAAATCCAGTTATTATCTGGAAGAAATATTGTATAGCACATAGGAAACTGATTCAGCAGAAAATAATATTTTCAAAGCTGAATAACTGTCATTTTCTCTCTTGTCTATTATTGCAATGTTTTCCCTATTAACTTAGGCAATCTTATTTTATTTCTAAGAACCTCTTTCCCACGTATGTGCATCTTTGCCTATCACAGACCCTGACACATTGTCAACCTATAGCAGGTAAAAGCTTTTGAAGATGTACTATGACTCTTGTCCTAATAAGGTCATTGACCTTTCAGGCTCAACTCCCATCCGCCCCCATCTTCATTTCCTCTCCTATCATTAGTCTGAAATGGCATCAACTACCTCCCAATTTTCCTCATCCCTTCAATGCCCACCTCTTTAGTCCAAATTCACCTAATTAGGAACTTAATTTCCTTTTCTCTCTGATTGAGGAATTGATAATGGATGGATCCCATTCATCTCTGAATCACAGAAAATTGCATGGATGACTTCTTGTTTAGAAATCGTAACCATTTATTTTAGCAATGGTTTTCTGGAGACAAAGCTTTAAAATGTGAATTTTTTCAACCACAAAACTAAGCAAAAAAAGTGTATTTTTAAAATTAAAACTGGGAGGGGGAATCATTCAAATATGATATATTTTATCATTTATTGTATATTTCATTTTGCATAGCTACTTAAACTTAAAAAAGACAGATTTTCCTGTCAGGTGGCAAATAATTGGGTTCTGCTAAAAAACTGCCAGTCTGGATTTAAAGAGATATATCTCAGAGAGTTAAGTTAATCATTCCTTAAGACTGGTCATTTGTAGTAAAATTATGCAAAGAGATGGTATATTATACCAGAAGTGGGATATTACACATTTGGTCTAAATATCTGCATGTGAATGGGAGTCATTACTAAAGTGATTATCTGGGTAGTTAGCTAACTTTACTATGAAATGATCTCCTTGACTGTGATGGTGATAATTTAATTGTAGTTTTCTACTTTAACAAAACAAAGCACATACCTAAAAATATTTTTTCCCCCATAGCATTTTATGGCTAACAATTTTATTCCACTAGTGAACTCAAACTTTTAAAAATGTTTAATTGCATTTCCTATTCATTCAAGGAATGAAATGATCATCAACATCATTATAAACCTTGGAAATGATGATTGTAATAAATAAGAGACAACCAGAAATAAATAAATAATTAATTAATTAAAAAAAAAAAAAAAACAATAGACAACCAACTTCATTTTATCCAATCGGCATTTGAGGCCACATCCAGTATATTCTGCCACAGGGCACCAAGACAAATCATTTCATCAACACTTTTTCTTATAAAAAATAAAGCTACTTAATGCAGAAGAGCATTAGTGAAATAGATGGCCTGAGGAGAGAACACAGTTTCTTTTGAGAAAGTGACCCTTTTGAGTAGATAGTCTCTGCTCTCTGCTTTCTTTGGTCAGCCATTTGAGCTGAATGAGGGTTAGGACTTTGCTACTAGGACCAAAATTGTTCTAACATGATTTAGACCTTCTCTCCAAAAGAGAAGTTATACTGTTGATTTTAATTTATCCCAAGAATGCCAGAATTTATTTTTATAATGATAAAAATTACCAAAACAAGTTGCTGAAATGTTACTTTTCCCCCTCATTTGATGATTAACACTACCTAAGCCTATAGCCTGTGCAAAGGATTTGGCTATTTGTAAGAGATAGCTAATGCTAAACTAACCTCAAAATCAGTTACCTGGAAGAGAAAGAAAAATTTAGAGGAAAACAAAATAGGAAGTAAAAACAAAGGCATTTTTAAAACACAAAATTAAGAGAGAAAACCATCTCACCGATTACAGAAAATAACACTGAAATTATGTTTTGCCAAAACTGCGCTTGCCTAAATCAGCAAAGCCATTAATCATTAACAATAATTAAAATAGAGTATTCACTCTTGTTGAGACCAAGGACTTTGAATTCTAACTATCTTGAAGCCATAAGAATATTTCTAAGTGGGGAAAAAGATGGAAGAAATCAGTCACCCGTGTTGCAAGATCGACCAAACCAGCTGCGATATATAGGTGTGTGTGCGTGTGTGGCTGTGTGTGTGTATAAACACTAGTTCGAAAGAGAAAAGAATTAAATAATTAAAAAACCAAACGATGTCTTTAAACATGAAGAAGGTAACTGTGTTTCCTTCTTAGGTATATTTTAAGAACTTCTATTTCTACAATCCAATCATTGTCCTTGAGCAGAATTTCACATATAACAAGACAAATTCTGTAAACTGACATGTTAAAGTAGGCAAGTCTTATCACAACAAGAGCACAACTTTCTTCTTTGAACTTGTATTCACTTGTATTCATGTGATACAACATTTTCCCCCTTATTCTTTTCTTAATAAGCAGATACACTTTTTTCCTAATATTTTAGACAAGTGTTAAGTTTCTTAAGCAAGCAAACAAAAAAATTCACTCAGTTCTCCTATGGCTAACTGGTGGATTCACATAACTAAAATCTTTTATCACTTATTTCCTTTCTGTTTTATAAACCTGCTTCAGGTTATATATAATGACCTGAGTTATAAAGTCCTAAAGATCTTTCCATTGAGAGTGGAATTAATCCCAATGTATTCAAAGTGAAAAAAATAAACACAATAAATTGGTGGCAAAAAATAAGAAGACGTTATGGTGTTTTTAATCCTAACACCAAAACTGTCAAACCCAGTAAATAAGTTCATATGCACAACATGTTTTTGACATTCACTGACAATAATCCCAGAAAGATTTGCCGTTCCCCCAGACTGCCGAAGGCCATGCTAATTCTCAAAAACCTCATGCCTTGCTGTTTCCCCCCTTATTTCAAACAACTGTTCATTATTTCTCCTCCAAAGTTGCCAGAAATTCCTCACTGCCCATAAAGCTTAATTTAGTAGTTCATAATATTCCCATATTTATGTATTTAAGCTACTTTCACAGGACACAAAAGAATATGTTTTGCAAAATTGGCGCTTTCTGTTTCTCCTTTTTAGTTCAGTTTAGTCATATTACCCAGCCTAACCTTTAACTTGTATCTTGGAAATACTATATAGCTTGTACCCTTAGGAAATGTGTGTGAAATTTAAAAGAATTCGTGTTTTACGGCTGTATCATAGGAGAGTGAATATAGGTAGAATGCAAAGAATGTTGCTAGACCCTTAGAATGTGGGACCGAGTGAATGGATGCCATGCAAATTCAGCTGTATATGTTTGCATGGGTATATGTTTGTTCAGTTTTGTACCCCCTTCCCGAGCTGGGACTTCAGCTTTAGGTCATTCTGCAAACAAGCCCCAGGAGACACACAATTACACTCCCCTGGAGACTGACCCCTTAGAGTGCCCACCTGTAGCCAAACACAGATAGCATCCCGGCGCAATGAATTAGCACTCTAAGCTGATTAGAGCGGCTCTGCACAACTCTATTTTATTGACACAATGAAGAGAGGACAGAAAAGGACCTGAAATGAGAAAATCATTTCCATGCTGACTGAATTAAAAGAACAAAAGAGCTCCTTGCAGTTGCAGCATTCAATTTGTCGGGGAAAAAAGGAAGCCACTTAATGGCTCACAATAGATCTGAGCAGACAGATGAAATTTAAAACTTCAGCATGAGTGCGATTAGCGGCAAAACATATTCTAAATCATTTCCTCCATATGCATAATTTCGTTTGATTGTTTAGTCCTGTGTTTTACAAAAACACTGGGCTAGATGCTATCTTCAAAATGTCTTGACTTTTCATTTTTCAAAATCACAGAACAGTTTCTCATTGTATGTTAATGTCCTCGGTGACAATATAAATTGAGCAAAACAAGTGTGGTTCATGTTTTCCTTTCGTCTTTAGTTTCTCAAAGTGAATGTATAAACAGAGGTTAATTTATGGAAACTAGAATTGCAAAGTAATCTACCAAGCAATTTGCTATTAGAAATTAAATCGATTATATATACAACAGGAGTGCTTCATCATGGCGTAAAAGGCAACCAACTGCACCCCAGCCTAGGAATGAAACTCTGTACTGATAAAATCAAATGTCATCACTGATGTCATTCTTTAAAAGATAGCATTAATATCACTATAAGCAACATTGTTAAGAATGCAAGTTGTAAGTCTGTTCTTTATTTGATTTTGCTCAATTAATTGTTGGTTTGCTTGTTCTGACTTCTAATGCTTGTGTTAAATTTTATCTGAAATTAATATCAAAAATAGTCACTTAATAAGGAAGCCTAAAATTTATATATAAATATATAACTTTATATAGCAATGAAGATACTCTAGCATTCCTCTTTATTCTTTTTATTTTCCAATCGTATAAGAAAACTCTAAATGTCTAAAGCATACATGGAAAACAGAATTGATTTTTGTGACCTGATTAGATGTTTGTTTTCAATGGAGAGTTTTCTCTCACCAATATTGTCAGTGTCTAAAAATTGGAAGAAAAAGAAAGATCAAAGGCAAAGACCTTGAATTTTGATTACTCTAAACTCACATTTTCATTTCATTCTGTTTAAAGTGACTCTTCAGGCTTTTAACCTGTCCTTTTGGCTCCTAATTTCCATGAAGAACATTCATTCTTTCCTGTTCTGAAAACATCCTTTGCCAAAATATTGAGGTGCAATATAAATTGAGCAAAAAATTATACAAGAAGTCAAAAGTGAGATACTTTGGGATTCAATATTTGGGGTGCATTCCTACTTTGCTAAATGAAATTCCCCCTTAGGAAAGACCCAAAGTATTCTAAGGATGATGAAAATAAAAGTGGTCTCCCCAATAGCTTCCATTCTTTTGACTAAATGAGGTAAGAGTTGTTTTTTTTTTATATATATATGCCTAAAGAGAAACTATAAAGCTTGTGGATATTTTAACAAAATCAACGTAGTGTAACTTTGCTGACAGCTTGTCACATTTCACTGACTGTCTGTCTGGGGTACAGCGATAACATCTGCATTCACTCAGTATGAGAGCTTAACATAAGACAAAAAAGTGGGCCCTGCCACAGACGGTTCCATCAGTCTGTCAGTTCTGACATGTCATCTGAATTTTTTGAATCACTAAACACTTTTGAGACTCTGGTACTTATTATCTTTTCTTAGTTTCTATACTCGCTCAGCAATGCTGGAAAATGTGAAATCTGCAAACAAGGTAGTGGACGTCCCAGGCTTTTTGTTGTCTAATCCGTAGGCCCTCATTCATGCTCACTGTTAATCTCTTAAGACATTATAAAACTGTTAGACAAAGAAATGTGAATACCTCTGCTTCTTTCGAGAATGGGAGGAAACCAAGGAAAATCAGGATCATGCTAAGCTATTCTTTTCACTATAAAAATGGTAACTTAAACCTGTTGCATCAAATTAGCTGTAATTCCTCACGGTAAGGCAAATGTTTTTGAAGAATGAACAAGAATAGTCACAAAAGGGAAAAATGACCACAGACTTTCAAAAACTGCCAAATTTGGTGTCAACAGAGCACTGGGTTCTGGTTGCTGAATTTCTCGGAGTTTCTAGTTTTATGCCATGCTACAGGACATAGTTAATACACTTTTATGAAAGTTCCCTAAAGGGTTTACCAATACCCACTAGTAATCATCAAACAGTTTGGATAAGTTTGCTCTTTATTGGGAATACTGAGAAAGGTGGTTAAGATTCATGCCATATATCTCAGATTTTAATGTGCAATTTTGTCCTCAAAACTGGAAAATTATGCAGCATTGTTTTCTTAAAGCCCAAATAGAAATAGATCCTTAGAGTCAGAGAGAACCACTTAAACAGCAAAAGCTGCATTTCTATCTCCTGTCTGCAGACACTCAGGATATTAAGTTAAAACTATCTGCATTCTTCTTCAAATCACCAAGAAATAGGGGAGAGAAAACATAATATTAAATCAAGAGGCAAAGTTTCTGCAGGACCTCAAATACCTTTTTCCCTTTTTCAAAAGCACATGCTTAACACCTGCAAATAATTTCAGGTATAGACAAATGCTTCTGTAAGTGACTAAGTACAGGTGTATTTCCCACCTGCTTCCTCAGAATGACTAACTGTCCCCCAGATGGTCAAATCCTGTGAATATTTGTTCTGAAGGAAGGTGACACATATATTGGGTGGATACCAAATGAATTTCATGACAACTATTAGAAAAAAAGAGAGTTGTACTGAGGTTTGTCCTAAAGACAAGAAAGTATAAATTAAACAAACAAAAATAGAGAAAATAAGGGAAATAGGACAGAAAGGAAGAAAAGGAGAGGAGAGGAAAAGACAGTCAATGTTATTCACTGCTGTATTCCCTGGGCACATGGTTGATATGCAACACATATATGTGCAGTTAATATATAAATTAATTAATAATGAGCACAATTAAGAATATATTTGGGGTAAGTGGCTGTGGCTCAATTGGTTGGGCTCCCATTTACCATATGGGAGGCCCCAGGTTCAATTCTCGGGGCCTCCTGGGGAAGGCAAGCCGGCCCACATGGCACGGTGAGCTGACGCAGCAAGATGACCCAACAAAGGGAGACAAGCAGACACAGAAAAACACACAGCAAATGGACACAGAGAGCACAAGCAGCAAGGGGGGGCAGGGATAAATAAATAAATAATAAACTATTCATAAAAAAAAAAAAAGAAGAAGAATGTATTTTGGAACCAAATGTTATCTTTTGTTCCTCATAAGTGCTTTACATAAATCCAAACTGAGAAAAAAATCCCATTTAAGTAAAACCTACCTAATGTAAGAATTGGAGGAAAGGTGATTAAACTGCCAACTTCTCTATAGCAAAGATTCTGTGACCACTTCTCACTTTTCTTCTTTCGGCATCTCAAGTCTTGTAACTTTCTCAAGAGCTTTGATGTAATATTGTTTTCTTGATGTTTAGTCTGTGCCTAAAATGTCAGCTGTTTATTATTTTTACATTTCAGCACTAACACAATGGCACTTCAGAATAAAGGGCAGGGTTTCTGACAACATCGGAATGACCAAAGAACTTATATTAAATAGAGGTGCCCAATCTTCCTGAAAATGCAGTGTCCCTCACTTTTGAAAACTTAGACCAGTTTTTGTTACGTCATTTTCTCCCTGACATTTTTGTAATCTGCCTATGAGTGGCCCTGTTTCTTTCACTGTTTTGAGAGCTAGTTTATTCCTCCAAGAAGCGTATGCCCTGTTTATACCTACAGAAAATCACCTTTTTTTTTCAAAGACTTATTTTATTTATTTATTTCCCCCTCCTTGTTGTTTGCGCTCACCGTGTCCATTCGCTGTGTGCTCTCTGTGTCTGCTCGTCTTCTCTTTAGGAGGCACCGGGACGTCCCATGTGGGAGAGAGGTGCCCAATCACCTGAGCCACCTCAGCTCCCTACCTTTTCTTTTAATAGAACCCAATATCAAGATGGTAGAAGTGTTAAGACAGCTAAGACAAGTAGATTAAAAAGACAGATAGCTATCTAAAGGCAGTCTTTCTTTCTTTCTTTCCCAAACTCTTAAACTCCAGAAGTCTTATAGGAAGGAATGATTTGGGATGTAGACAAAAATGAATACATATTTTGGAATGCCTGAGAGAATAAATACAGATAAAGGTTTCCATGAGACTAAGAGTAAACTTAAAGAAGTTATAACAAGGCTGAAAATATAAGTGGCTTTCCAAATGATGACAGACAAATCCACAGCTGGTAGAGCCCTGGTGAGGGGTAGCTGATTGGGGAAGTGCCCCTGTTTTACGCCATATTTTCAGCCAGGACCTTGTGTAATGAATTCTAACATCCTACTATGGCACTTAGTGCTTCTTTTTATCTTTTTTTTCTCAACTGGAATTAACTAATCCTCTAGTCATTCCCAACCTAGTTAGACACACTAACTAGAGTCTACCAGAATTCTGTAAAAACTGTCATGGTCACCCAAGTCCATATTGCATGTCACATCACAATTCTGCCTTTCTTGACTTCAAAGTCCTAATATTTTAAAGGCCACCTTACTAACTTGGTTACAGCACCTTTCATCCTATCCCTATAGGAATTCTTTTCCCCTTCTCAAGCACTGTTGGGGACCAATCCTCTGAGGTGCTTAGCTAGAATACACATAGAAACCAAAACTCTTCAATCATACTGTATAACTGCATCTTAGACTCTCAAAAAGTTTCATGGAAGACTTGTGGCACAGAAACTAAAGTCAACTGGAGAGCCATGCCTCTATCAGTCAGTATGGTAGTTGAGAAAGGAATCAAACTTCAGATGAATGCTTTTTGAGTCAAGCCTACCATATGACATCATATACCTCCTTGTCCATAATACCGTTCATAATATTCTTGATATATCTATATTTATGGGATCTGTTTGAGTGATTTAATTTGAATCATAATTCATGATTGAATCAAATACTTTTCCAGTTTTTAATCCAGTTCATTTATAGTCAAATTCAATTATTCTTCAACCTTTATAGTATAGCAATATTTTTACAGAATTAACATCTTCAAAGGTGACATTCCATGCTTTGGAAAATACAACATAAAGTGAAAAGTCTCTTGTTAATGTTACATTCACATCTGGTTTTCTCAAGATTGATGCCTTTTCCAATTAAAAAAAAAGAAAGAGTCCTGACTTTTTATTAAATCTTCCAATTAAGTTTATTACTAAATCCACATTGTTCTCAAAAAGAAGCCCCACAAAAGGAGTGATCTTAGGATATAGTAAAAGTTTGCCTAAGTAAAGGATCATTAGTGCATGACAGTTTTGTGACAATTTAGTCCATGCTGCAGAAGATACTGGAAAACAATAACTTTACTTTTTATTGGTCAGGAGAACTGAAGGGAGAAGATAACTCTACCCCAGGGAAGCAGGGGCCTCTAAGCATCACTCATCCCTGCGTGAGGCTACACCCTTCAAGCCTGTTTTAGGAGGCCTTTACCCACAATCAGGCAAACTTGACTTTGGGCTTCAGCCTTAAATCCTCAACCAAGTAATTCAACTATCCTCCTCCTAATAGCCCATGAGTTGGGAAACTTGTCCTCAGTTTTCAATAGCATGTATTTTGGAATTTACACGACTTTTGATACTTCCTGTGTTCAAAATGCTCAAAGCTAAAGGTGAACAGAGAAAGTTTACATGTGAGAAATCATAAGGGATCTTCGGCTAAGCCTGAAACTATCAATCCTCAAGCTTCTCCTCAGAAAATCTCAGGACTCACTGATCCATCAGGTTTAAGAAAATTTAAGAATAAACAAATGATTACATACAAAAAGTCAGAATGCCAATTTCAATTTATCTAAGATACTTCCATACTCTTAATCACAGTATTTTCACTTATGGTATCATTCTCAGGGATTAAGAGCCATTGTCACTAATGAAAGGGGGTTTCCATGTGATACAGCAGACCCAGGAAGGAAGAAAATTCACAATATGGCCAGGGTTATTATTTCACGTGGACCTGGTCAAAGTCTTATTAACAGGCAGAGTATGCTTTCCTCATTTAAAATGAGACGTTGCTGCCTTAGAAAGACACTACCTGTCATGAGGTGGGCTTGTTCCTAGGTTATTCAGAAAGCATATCACCACAATCCCTACTGAAGAAGAATGTGAACTGGAATAGAGGCACATCTATCTTTCCCCAACGCCACAAACCAGATCTTCCCTGCTTCAGAGCCAGTGTAAGTGTGAGTTGAAAACCAGCCCTATGATGATCTTCCTGAAGCCTGAAGAGACAGAGTTTGCAACACACTAGGATGATTAAGGGCCAAGATAAGGAGGAGTGAAGAAATAAGAGAAGAGATAGCACTGCAAAGAAAGCTGCTAGAGGAGCACATCAAGAGATTAGGGCTGGGAAGCGGCTGTGGCTCAATCAGTGGGGCTCCCGTTTACCATATGGGGGGCCCCGGGTTGGGTTCCCGGGGCCTCCTGGTGGGGGCAGGCCCGCCCGCCCGCACGGCGTGGTTGGCTGACCCAGCGAGCACGGGCGGCAGGGGGGGGGATAAATGAATAAATAAATAAAATCTTTAAAAAAAAAAAAAAAAAAAAGAGATTAGGGCTGAGGGACCCTCCATGGAGGACACTTTCTGAAGTCCTAAATGGTGAACTCATATCCCTCCCCTCTCTCTCCCATCCTCCCATGCTACAAGAGAACAAGTTAATTAGACACAGAGTTAAAACCCCTATTCTGCCCCCTCTGCACCTTTTAGGGATGCTCACTAGAGTCTTCAGTAAGAAACCATTTAAATATCACCCATTCACGTGTGTTGGGTCTAGGGAAAGCCACCTCCAGGTGGTACTCAGGAAGGGGGTGATATTTACTTCTGGCCATGTAGTGGTTCCCCCAACCCAAAGAGCTCCAACCCAAAAGACTGAGTTCCCCAGTCCTTTCCCTACAAAGAGGATGCAAGGAGCATGTCCCACTTTGGAATAATGATGGTGATGATAATGATGGTTGATGGTGATAAAAACCAGATTACTTTGAAGAGCTTATTAGGATGTACGGGGCTCTATTTTAAGCCCTTTATAATCCTTTCCAATGTAATCCTCACATTTAATGGTCACCAAAGTCCTGCAAGGCACTACCATTCTTCAGATGAGGAACCTGAGGCAGAGTGGTTAAGTACTTGGTTAAGGTCACAAAGCTGGTAAATCATAAAGGATTTGAACCAAGGCCTTTTGTCTTTGAGTCCTATGCTCTGAGCCCCAATGTATTACTGCCCCCCACCCCTTTTTAAAGAGAAGATCCCGGAAGACCCATCACACCTGTCTTACCTATGAGAGGACCAAATGGTGTCTTTGAAGGTTTCCTTAGTATACAGTTGAGGCTGAACTAAGTCATACCCCAAGGACAGAATGAAATTCATACCTGTATCTTTTCAAAGGCATCTGAGGAAAGAATCCCCTCTCTAACCAACTCACTTTTTTTCTCAAAACAAAGCTTTGGTCTTAAGCTGTCATCTTTGCTAAAATATAAAATCCAAAGCAAGAAGCACATATCAAAGGTGCCTTGAGTTCAAGTTTATGAAACACAATTATGTGCTAGTTTAATACAAGATCAATTATAAAGCAAGCACCCATTTTCTACTGAATTTAAAGTGAATTTATATCTTTCCCAGGGTTCAAAGACTAAAACATGGCACCAGTGAAATAAAACCTCTCAAACCACAGCAGCAGAGAACATGTTCACAAGAATAAAAAGAAGTAAAGAGCAGGTGTACGAGATAGAATTCAAAGACTCAGAATGTGAGAGATGGAATAGATGTTAGTGAAACTTCAGAGGGGAAAGTTAAGGGACTTTTCCAAGGTCCCAAGTGTCCGAGTTGGGGCCAGAACTCAAGGTTCCTGGAACCTGGCCCAGCGTCCCTTCCACGATATCACACGGCCTCCCTGAAACACAAACCACCAGGCATATGACAAAGAAGAAAGCAAGAGAGTCATGCCACATGAATAGCCAGATTGTTGAGGGAAGGGGGTAGGAGACAGAGAGCAAAGGACTGAAGGATACTATGGTTTTGCAGAAATCTATTTGCAAGTAGATACTGTGATTACCAACGTGGCTCCCCACGAGAAAGAACAACTGACTGACAGCACGAACAAAGGAATGGGCAGTCTCACAAAGAGAGACGCAGGGCTTCGTGTATGTCACTAATACACTTCATCAAGTTGAGACCGAGAATAACAGTGAGGAAAAGCCCACCACAGACAAGGGCCCCTTTATTCTTGAGGCTTTCCTGTTTCACACACACTTCACCTGATGAAATGCTAGACCTTTTGCTTCTATTTCTGGTGGGATCCTTTTGCTTTTTTTCCACATTCAACTAGCACACTTCATAGCTGTTTAGCATTTCTATGTTTTTGCATATTAATGCATTGTGTACACTGATGACATTTTTGGAAGTTAATGAAATCAGATGAAAACCGCTTAGATTAAAATTCCCCCATTGCTTCACTACAATGTGTGCCACCTACTGTTCAGCTACGAAATATTGCCGCTCTTGCATCAGTAAAACTTCGTATTAATATTCTCTGAGGTGGAAAGACTCTATTAGCCAATTTTTTCTCTTGTTCTTTGCTTCTTTGCTTCCAACTGTGCTTAGCTGTGGAACCCTCTGACAAATGGTCCTTATTCTCTGGGCTAGTAAAAAAATTCCTAAGCTTTAGGGGAAACGTAGTTGGTCAGAAGCCCAAGAGAACAGGCTCGTTGAATTAAATGATAAATCTATGCATTTAAGGTCATTAGAGACTTTATCTCCTGTGAAGGCTATATTTGTCAGATTGATATAATTTCTCTCAACTGAGTACTTAACTCCTTCAGCCAACATCACGACGATTATGCCTTTCCCTTTAAGTGGGCGACTTCTGGCTAACAACACGTGTGCTCTTTCTGCTGCTGCTTCTTGAGCGATCAAGGCACACCTTTGTTTCATTTAGTATGCAATTTTCACCTCTGACCCAAGAAATGAGTCCTGGGCTTCCTGAACTTTATTGCCTGTTAATAGACTGCTGGCTCTCTTTTCAGCAGTAATAGAAATGGTGGAGAGGCATTTCATTTAAGACGCTGGCAGAACTGCAGCCTGAAAGACAATGTCAGAATTAAAAGCCGGCCTAGCCGGGAGAGAAACAATACAAAGACGAGAGTAAAATGAAAGAGGAAGCTTTCCATATTCCATCCCAGATTGCAAACCTAGGATCTAAATGAGAACAGCATCCCAGATCGAATTATTTTCCCACTGCCCCATGGCAGACACTCTGAATGGTGCTAAGTGATTGATCTGGTCATTCATCTTCAACTAACACCTATCTACATATTTCGTTTCTTCTCATTAAACTGGAGACATGGGTGACAAACTTATGAAGGGGTAGTCTTTGGCTTCATAAAATGCACACAGATGCTCATCAGAGACTCTTTCCTGCCTACTTCTTAGTGACACGTGTTTATAATTTTGTCTGTCTTTCGTTTGCTGTGGTTTACTCTTAAATACATCTGTGCAATTAAAATGGAAATGTGTGACCGGGCTGGGACTCGGCAACTTTCGAGCTTGTTAATGAAATGTTCTAAGTTTCCTGCCTTAGCTCTTTATTTGCAAAAGGATTTCATTCCGCAGTGTTCTGATGATTGAAAAGTACAAATAAAAATACCTTTTAAAACACATACAAAGGAGTCGACTGTTTTGTTAATGGTTAAGAAAGGATATTATTACTGCATAAGGACATTATTTTACATGAAGAGACATTATTAAAAATGATTTAATGCCTCGTGTTTGGAAACTTACAGGAAAAGTCTGATAATATATTAAACTTGTTTATTACGACTTCATATAATTTTGAATAATACTACTTTTTCCCCTGACAAGTGCAATAAACTCTACTGGTATAGACATAGGTTGATTATCACAAGTCGACTGTGTTGCTTAAAGAAACATGCCCAAACAATCAGCTTTTGACGGCTGCATCTCCAGTTATTTACACTCACCATCATGGTAATAACTCACCATTTCTATATTAATAAGGCAGTGAAATTTATTATGATGGTATTGAAAAGTTATTAAGTACTGCATCCCAAGTGACAAAGTACCACAGCACTGTCACTATCCAAAAGCAGTTGCCCATTCATCAACTGCCTTTCAGATGGTCCTGCATCTTTATCGTTCCCAGGTTGGTGACATCACCTGTTCACCCACTCAAAATTGATGATGAAAGCAAACAGATCTATCTTACTTACATTTACCAAATCAATTTAATTTTTACAGGCCGTGGCTTAGTGACATATTGACTGTTTTCCTTAATGGCATCTACCGTATTTAATGCAAGGATGTCATCTTTGATTCCTGGCCCGCATAATGTGTCATTTCATAATAAATTTTTCTAACATATTTACTTAATGGAAAGAATTATGATTGCTTGTCAGTTCTCTTATTAAATACAATGATAATTCTCCTTCTTTTTTGAGTATCATCCATTGTGCAACAGAGTTATTTTTATCCTTCCTGGTTTCTTAAAGGGAGCACTGACTTGGATATAAAGAAGGTTCTAATCAAATGCTGGACCTATGACTGACCATCACAATCCTGGAGCACAATGCAAGGGCTTTAAGCTCACTTATTTGTTTCAACACAAGAACTAGAGTCTCAAGAGAGGCTGTAATTAAGATATTATCAAAGCAAAAGGATAACAGGGGCAAAACTGTTTTTAATAGTTCATGTTTGATCTTTACTTCATTGGATTATTACAGATGGCCCATTTTCTTCAGCTAGTGCACTTAGATCAACTGTACGTTGACTTTCCTATCTGCATTGTGAAATGTTAAGATATAGGTGGAAAGCCTAGTCCACTAACTATCTGATACTCACACGTAATAACCCTTGTCTCCAAATATGATTTACAGATCCCATCGGCTGTCCTTTGAGACAAACGCTCCTCTGACATGGTGCAAGGTGGCCATGCCATTGTGGTGCATTTGTTTTTCCTGAAGTGAACAGGAACTAGATTTACTTTTGGAGAGGGAGGCAAAATGTTATTGACCTTTTGGTGTTTCTGCTTGAAGTCCACGCTATATGGGTCTGTTCTGGGGCAACATCTCCAACTCACCCTTCACCAGTGCTTATATTCAGGAAGGTACAGAGCCAGAGAGCAAATCACTGTGTGACCTCCCTGTCCCCCAAGACACCACCTATATTGTTTGTATACAAGTAATAACAGCATCAAATAAACACCACGGTTGAATTTAAAGAGAAAAATTGGGAAAGGGTCTGTGACCAAAGGAAAACTGTAATCTATGGTGTGTGTGTCTATTCTTTAGATATCGTGACCCAGCCAAAAGAAGCCACAGTGCAAGAGCTTAGGAAGGTTTAGGGAGAGAGCAGAAAAGGAAAAGCTAAACAGCCTTGGTCCCATGCTGCTGACTTAGAGTGGCAGCAATCACTGTTGATCACAACCTTCTCTAGGTATCTCGTGCCCTCCTGCAGTGGGGACCTGTCTACTCAAGTGATTGGGTCCTGGCATTAGTGCTTATTGGGGAGAGCCCAAGAAGATGGGAGAACTCAATACAAGACCACTCTCCATCCGTGATCCCTCTATTTAAAGTCCATCCCTTGAGCATAAATTTATACTACAACAGCAGCATCTTCAGGCCGTTTGTTCCTTTGAAAACCAAGACTAGGATTTCCTATATCCCTGTAATTGGAATGAGACCATCTCAAGATAGGAAAAAAAAAACCACAAGAGCAGAGCCAGAGAACCTGCTCCTACCTGTAGACCAGGTTCGCGTAAGGAGACTCTTCATGTTCATCTGGTGAGATGACTTGATCCTAACTCATTGGTTAGTCAAAGTCTTGCCCTTGGGTGAGGTTTCCAGGAAAACAGGGATTCAGGCTGGCAGTGTTGCGAGACCAGCAAGAAACACCTTTACTGAGAAGCTGGCCTCTGTGCCAGGGTGGAGATTCTATGCTGGCATCACACACCTGCTGAATTTCTACCACAAGAATCTAAACAATGAAAAAAGCAAAGCAAATCATCCACACCTATGGCTGCCAAGCAATTGAGGTTTCAGTGCCCTGCCATGCACACCTGGGGAGCCTGGGAGGTCAGCTACAGTGTCAGAGGAAAATACCACTGTTAGCCACTTAGTAGGAGGCACAGGATTCCAGGAATTATAAAGGAGCTCTGTGAGCTGCCTGGCCAATAGCCATGGGAAATATATTCATGTCCATCCCCTCTGCATAAGGAAAAGTCCTCAGTAGGTGTGGCAGGGGTAAACGAGAAGATTTCTGGCTATTGGTATTTATAATCATCACCCTCTGCTCACCCCTGCCCCCAGGTAGGAATGAGCCTTCCTGGATCAACTTCTGGGTCCTTGTTTGTTATTCCAAATCCAGATACTGAGTAACCCAGAGAATGCAAAAAGGGCCATATTGGAGAAGTCAATGTACATGATAAAATAAGATAAAAAGGCAGAGGCCTGTGTTATCAGGAGAGTGTTTTGAGAAAGTTTTTAGAGGTGCAAATCTTGGAGAGCAGTAGCCACTCTACTGGATGTGTGAGATAATGAGAGAGTAAGAAAGTAAAAACAGAAATAGGGAGAAAGGATTTAAGTTTTGCAGTGCATTATAAATGAAATCCCTCTTTGATGTTTCTGAGAAAGATTTCACCTGTTTTTAAAATTTTTTGGTTTTTTTTTTTTCTTTCAATTTTTGCAGTGACTGCCCAGATGAAACCATAAGGCAGCCCAGCTTTACAGAGGTTACATAGAGAAAGCATCAGGGCTCAAGGACAGTGCTGAGAGATTCCAAAATGATCAGTTAGAAAAATGGAAGCCGGCATATGAATTTGTGTGAGTCTGAGTGAGTGTGTGTGTGTGTGTGTGTGTGTGTGTGGTGTTGGGGCTGTATGGGCTCTGGGCACAGGCAGGAAAAAGGAAAGGAACATTGTTTCTGTATCAGATGGCATTCACAGCTGACTTCCTAGGATTACGCTAAGAGGTACAGACTAATTATGTTCTGTGCCTGGGCAGCTTTAAACTGGTAGAATGAATAAAAGTCTTGTTTGAAAGCTGATGGAAAAAATGCATAATAGTGTGATAGAGTCAGGATCTGGAAGTGTTGAATATTGGGAGGGGGTGGCATGACCAATAATAATAGAATAAATGTTCAATTGTTCTTGAATCTGCTTTTCTTTTCTCAGGTCCTGGAGTAAGTGTTCCTCTGAGAAGAGACCTCGAGGTCTGCTTCCGTCATGGGGATCCAGATCACACTATGGTATAGAGGTCCTCAGTGAGGGAAGCTATTTCTGTGTAATGTTTGCTCCCCCTTCCATCAGTCTGTCTAGAATCAGTATGAGAAAAATCCCTTTATAACAAAGGAACTGTCAAATGTCTTATGTTGTACTAAAATCTTGTTATGTCAAATATTGACTTGAAAGAAATTACCAACTTAAAAGGGAGCTGTTGGTATCTATTTGCTACACATACCCACAAAAAGTCTCTTTATATTATTCTTTGCTATAATGATAGTTGACCTATTCTTGTTCTTGGTGATTTTTTTTTTGCTTTGATAATCTTATCATGCAGAAAATATTCTTTAAAAGTATACAATATTTTACCTATCTTTAGCTTCAGCTACATCATGAAAGTACAAAAGAGGTTCTAGGGTAAACATAAGGATATACTTATTTACTGGATTTGCCTACAGCTGAAATACTAATTTATTCTTTCAAAAAACCACTACCTTGGACAGAATTATATATCAAGAAAAGCACTTCATCAAGATTATTACAAGTCTAATGTTATAAGTAAATGTTGAAAAGCTAAGATGCTATATTAATAAAATTTTTTTATTTTTCACTCAAATAAAAGAGTGAAAAACTCCCTTCAATTTCCCCGTTTCTCCATACTCCCTACTTACCATTATTGGAACAAATTCTCTCCATGTTGTTACCTCTATCTAGTGAGAAAAGAAGCTGCACCAACTCTCTTATTCTTCTAAGATATTTTTTAATCAATTTCTTCCTATTATTTTCCACCGTTTTGTAAATCCTCAAGGAAAAAGTTTAAAGAACTTATATTCTGACACCTTGGGTCTCAACTAAGTATTCTTTTTTTTTAAAGATTTTATTTATTTATTCATTTATCCCCCCCTTGCTGCTTGTGCTCGCTGGGTCAGCCAACCACGCCGTGCGGGCGGGCTTGCCTTCACCAGGAGGCCCCGGGAACCGAACCCGGGGCCTCCCATATGGTAAACGGGAGCCCTACTGATTGAGCCACAGCCGCTTCCCAACTAAGTATTCTTGAATGAGGAATTATAAAGGATCTCTGCCGCTGGATTGAACAAATCCAGAACCAATTGACAAAACTACTAAAAGGGGATCTTTCCTGAATACATTTTTTGAACCCAGAACTTTTACTATTGATTTAGTGATTAAAGAAGGAAGCAATAATCATGCAAGCAGAGGGGTGAATTATTTTGTGGAAAAGACTAGAAATTTGCATGAGAGTTCCTAACTGGAAGAAAATCACCCACTGTTCCTTCGAAAAGTGAATGACTCACGCAAATTCTAGTTGATCACTAAGGCAAGCAAGAGTAAGAAAAAGCTCCTGATACTTGGGGAACTTAAAAAAATGAAAAAAAAAATGCTTGCCCACATGATAGACTACATTTTGGAAGTACTAGAGATCATTAAAACAGCAATAAGGTGAGTAGACTTTCTGGACTCCATCAAGACCGCTCATGGAAGAAAGTGTAAGATGAACAAGTCCCAAGGTCTTGGTTGAGCATATGTGGGTGGGGAAGGGTGATTTCTGGCCCCTTCACAAGAAAGTGGTATCCCTTCTGAACCCAGGTCAAAACTAGAGCCAGTTCCTGGTGCTTCAAAAGAGTAAACTCCTCTTTTCTTTTCTCTCAACAATTAAAGATTTAGTTTCAACTATGTATACTGAGGGCAGAAGACAAATATTATAGATTGCACCCTCTTTCTTGATTTCAATATTTTCTGAGAGAATCTATAACATCTCCTTGGACCCCAGGGGGACAATCAAATTCAGGTTTTCATTAACTAAACCTTACTACTTCTCTTAGCATTTTCTCAGTTCTTCATTACTCACAAAGTAAAATTGAATATCCAAAACATATTTACCATCTTTTAAAAAATTTTGCAAAAACTCAATAAATACTTTCTAATGTAGTTTTATGGCAATGCATATTTATTATTATATTACATTTCCCTTTTTAACTACCCATTTAAGATACTCTTGGATAATTGCTAGTTTCCCCCTTTATTGCAATCAATTCATTTAGAAATTACTAAGACAAAGTTTCTCACTTCTTATTTATCTAGCTCTAAGGATATTTTCATTGCAACTGGTCAAATGTACTTGCTTTCCCATTAATGAACTAAACATTTTTCTCTGAAACCAATGCCAAACCAGGTAAAATTCATTTATGGCCCAAGCAGACCTAGAGGAAAATAGGGGAGAAATAGCTCCATTCTAAGATACTGGTGCCTATCTCTAAAAATTCAAATTATCCTATTTTTATTTTATCACCAAACATGCATTGTTTGATTGTCAGCCTCCTGACTCTGACCATAGTTGTTAGATATCTTGAAAGTACAATGTTATTGTTATTTTTAAATGGATATTCATGTTTCAGTTAACACAAAGATTGCATGTTTCAATAGATAGGACTCCACTGCCAAACCCAAAATCAAAATTACGAATGTAGAAAGTATTTACACATTCCTTGTAATATCACATTTCAGGATTACACTGCTAGAACATATTGTATTGTCAAAGCATTGCATCAAAATTATTTAATGAATCTCTGACTCCAGTAAAATCTCTTTCTTCAATTGCACAGTTCCTTTCCATCTATTTAACAGAACATAAGAAAAATTTACTTTCTGCTTATGTCATTATTTTCCTATGTCTGAATATGTGTACAAATACGAGTAGAGTAAAAGAAAAGCTAAGTTCACACCTGGCATTTTAACTGACCAAACTAATGTAGGGCAATTCTAGTGTATCATCAATTGACACACATCTCCTAGTAGAGTTTTATAATTAGAAATGTTAATAAAGATAGGCAAAGAAAATGTGTAAAAGAACAATATTTCAAGGAAACAAAGCTTCATACTATTTCTCCAAGGACCTATCAGACTATAGAAAACATGTCACCCAAATTGCTCTTTGGCTTAATGAGTCAACAGTGAGTGCTTCCTTTTCATATAAATATAGAGTCACGTGATTGGATCATCCCAGTGATAACTGAACTTCTAGGAAACAAGTGAGAGAAAGAGTGATAATTTATAAAATCAATAACTCAAATATGATAATTAGCCTTTGCCTTGTCTAATGACCCTGTGCTAGATCTGTTTTTACCCAAGCTTCTGCTATTGCTCTTTTGTTAACATTTAGCCAGCTCTTCTACCAGGAAGGGGCCCCTGTGCTAAGCTATTAAGATACAGTGTTATATTTTATCCTCACAACTTTCATTGGCTAGGTACAACTGTTATCCCTGCTATAGATATAAATAGACTGAGGGACAGAGAGTTAAGAGAGGGTCCCCTAAACAATCAACTAGCAAGAAGTCTCTCTCCAGAAGCCAGCCCTCACTGCTCTGCCATGCAGTGGTCATGTTTATCAAATAGTGGTCATATTTAGAAGGAAATGTAAAAGAAAATCCCATCTTAAACTAACAGAATTTTTATTCTCAATATTCACTCAATCAGTAACTCTAAAGTTCTGATTCTAAGAAAAAGAATTCCACCACTAATTACTTTCAGGTCCTAGAGACAAGCCAGCACTTCTCAAGTTTTGGAAACTATTTTTTATTAGCATCAGGTCATGGGCATGTGAGGTGACAATCATTGCCAAACTCTAATATTATTTTAAAATTTATCTTTTTAATTGAATGAATACTGGTTTGGGAGAAAATCATACAAATGATGTTTGTTGTTATCTATGGTTTATTTTACCTGACAGTGTGTTTTGTTCTATAACTCATACTTTCAAAAACATCCTTTATCTCTAAAATACAAATTTAAATGATTTTCTAAAAATGTCTTATTTGAGAAATATAGGCAATATTTTAAAAATTACTTAAATAATATTTAGAAAGGTGACCCCTCATTATAATGTTATCTTTGATCTTTCTCTTCTAAAAACTTTCTTTCAAGGACCTACCATATTGCTTTACCTAATTTTTCCTGTTAATATTTTTTCTTTATTATTTTTTATTTACAAACACTCTATACCCAACATGCAAACTTAAGCTTTACTTAATTTTAATTTTACAACAACTAATTATATACGATAGTTATTATTGACCTAAATGGTCAAATTAAAAAGCAGGGACCAATCATTGTTAAGAAGTTTCCCTAGAATCACACAGCTAGTGGCAGAAGACTTGATTCTGTGTGTCCATATTTCAGATTCCAATTTCTTACTTCAGTTTCTGCTCCTTGCCTCCTCTTTCAAAGTGAAATAATCCCATATTCATTCATTACTCTTTCATTGAACAATTATTCATTTAGCATCTTCTTGTTTCAGGTGATATTCTGAACACTAGATAGCACCACAGGCATCAAAATAATTGTGAAGTACAATCAAGACATTGCAAGAGAGGGACGGAGCTACGCAAGCTCTCAAGGACATCTCTGTTAGGGAAGCTAGACAAATAATGTGGATGCTGAAGAATGTTTTAAGTTTTTGTTAATAAATGGGTTTAGCTGGTGCAATGGTGGGACAAAAAGTAAGCAGTTCTAAATTGTGACTAGAAAAGTCTGGGATGGTGTCTTGGAAGAAGTGAACTTGGAAAATGAACAGAAACTTGCTAAAGGTGAGAAGGAAAAGGGCCCTTCCCAGGTAGGGAGAAGAGTGTGTGCTAAGGACCAGGGGCTAGATAGAATATAAGAAGTATAAACTGACACAGTTAGTGTGGTAGAGAGTAGAGTCAAAGATGATGCTCACATTTTTGACTTGGACAGCTGGGTAGATGGCAATGCAATGTATTAAAACAGGAAATGTGCAAGGAGTAGGGCTTTGCTGAGAGAAAATGGTAGTCCTGGAGATAGCAATGATTTGTTCATTTGTAGTAGCCTGAGTTTCTCTAGGGGAACACATTTAGTACAGAATCTGATGCATGGTAGGTACTCAATACTTGTTTGCTGAATCTAGATTTCCTCTGTTGAATGTTTATTTTTCTTGGCCTGAAAGATTTTTTTTTTTCTTCCTTAATTCATCATTCAAAAAAATGAAAGGGGAGCAGATGTGGCTCAAGCAGTTGAGCACCTGCTTCCCACATGGGAGGTCCCGGGTGGGTTTGGTCCTTGCCTCCTAAAAACAAACAAACAAAAACAAACAAAAAGAAAACAAACAAAAAAACCAACCCATGTGGCTCAGTGGTTGAAGGCCAGCTTCCCACACACAAGGTTCTAGGTTCAATCTCTGGCCCCAATATGTCCAAAATAGAATAAAAAAGAAAGGGAAAGGGAAATGGAAAGGGAAGTGGAAAGGGAAAGGGAAGCCTTTGCTAAGTGCCTTTGTTGATTAGGGCTGATTTCTTATTAACTAGGCTAAGATTAAAAAACAAAAACACTAAGAGTCAAGGATTCAACTGCTCCTCCATAGACAACAAATTTGTGGAAATCATGAAAAAGCCCTTGCTCTGGTTCCATTAGTAATACATCCAGACCAGAAAATCCACCCTCTCAAAAACAAAGGTGACCGTTAAAAGGATGAAGAAAACTACTGAACTGACCATTAACTGAATCATTAAAAGAGAGAGGGGGAATGAGTGATCTTTATCCAAAGAGTCAGGAACTATTTATAGAAGTATTTGAATTCCAAGCAATAAAACTACTCAGTTTTGAAATAATGAAAAGAACCATTTTACATTTCTCAAGGTAAGAATTTGCCTGTGGATAAGATGAAGGCATTTCAGTCCAAGAAGAAAAAATAATAACTAAATGCTGAGTTTTCCCCAGTTCATCCTCCAATTCATAGGTATCCTGTTTAAAAAGATACACTTACTACACTTATTAACCCTGTAATTGTAAAACGATTTTGTTATTAAGCTTTGGTTTATTCCAAGCCTTCTGGATAATCTCAAGCAGTACTGCACTTGTTGTTCACCTCTAAAGATTTTGTAATAAAAGTTTAATGAGTTACTTATTATTACAATGTTTATAGCCATTATTTAAAGGTGAACAGTAATGACGTAAAGGTAGTACGCATTTGGTATTTAATGTATTCAACTCACATATCGGTTAATGCTACAGTGATTTTTTTTTTAATCTCTTATCAATACACATGTCTAAGGGCAAGGTAGCTAAACCACGACTTTACTCGGACTGTGGCTAAGAACAAAACTAAGGAAGGATTTCTCACTTGTAATCATGTCAAAGCCAGATCTTAACTTGTGGTATTTCAGAACTCTAACAAAAATTTCTTTTTATTACAGCATTTGAACAGATTTCACAAGGGTACATATATAAAGCATGAGGACAAACAGTTGAAATTAGGTCCTGAAGGAACTGAATATTTATTTCTATTTAAAAGCGAAACATATTCTATTAATAATCATATATATTAAGGAAACATACCAAAATAAATCTAGTTTATCTAATTTCTGTCTAACTGAAATACAACTAAACCAAAGGTTGGTCACATCTCCAAACAACACTTTCTTATCCATGTAGAAACTGTCTACAAGTTTTTGAGGTCTATTTCCGAAGGACAAGATTTTCCAGAAATTATGAAGTTATGCTTTAACTATAGAAGTTTTCAAATTATAAAAATAAATGGGATACACACACACACACATATCCACAGGATCTGGACAAACATGATAAACTACCTGCCCTTATTGAAATAAAATTAATTTAGATTTTATACTCAGATCATAACTTCTCATTTTTTAGATAATGACAGATGGGTTCTGTGAAAAATATGGCTGAAACCAGGGACTGATTTTCATAATCTTTTATGTTGTATTTTTATGTCTGAATTACTCATTAAAACAATTTGAATATAAGAATTATTACAGAATCCAATACAGTGCTCATATTCTGGAAGCATGCAGAATCAAACCAAGGTTACCACAACAGATGCAAAATGTATATTAGAAGAACACAGAGAAAAATGAGCAAATAGGATGAAAATAAAACCAAATTAACTCACAAAATGGGGAAAACAAATTTTTTGTCTCTAATCTTCCAAGCCACTCCCGCAAAAGAAAAATATAATAAATATCACATGATGACATTTGTTTGTTTATTCTACATGATATGTATAGATGGCTATATCCAATGTTTCCAAATGTTAGCTATAAAAATTGTATTTGAGGACTTCTGGGGAAGATGGTGGAGTGGGGAGTTCCAGGACTCAGTCCTTCCACAAAAGCAACTATTAAAAAGGCAAGAACTGGGAAGTGGCTGTGGCTCAATCAGTAGGGCTCCCATTTACCATATGGGAGGCCCCGGGTTCAATTCCGGGGCCTCCTGGTGAAGGCAAGCCTACCCGCGCGGCGTGGTTAGCTGACCCAGGGAGCACAAGCAGCAAGGGGGGGGGGGGGTAAATGAATAAATAAATAAAATCTTTAAAAAAAAAAAAAAAAAAAAAAAAAGGCAGGAACTGTCTGAAACTACTATTTTGAAACTCTGGAAGTCAGAACACAGTACAGTATCCAGGAAAGAGCAAGAGGAAAAGACTGATAAACTATGGTAAAGAACAGTAAATTGCCACTGGCTCTCATTCCCCACTCTCATGGGGTCCAGTACAGGGGTGGGCAGTGCCAATCGCTGATCACAGCTTTTGATTAGGATGACTGGGCATCCAGCTCTGAAGGCAGCTATTGTTTCAACCTGCCCTGAACAAAGGATGCAGCAGCCATTATTTCAACCCCACCCTGGACAAAGGGATTGGCAGCCATTGTTTCAACTCTCCCCAAATTAAGGGCAGAGGTGGTGGAGATTAAAAGACACAAGATTAAAAGGCACAGCTGCAAGATACAGTTAGCTGGAGGGCTACATTTGTTGGGCAGACCAGGAACAATCAGCCTTGGGGAAACAGCAGAGAAGCTTTTGGCACACTTCCCAAGCCCCTCCCCCAGGGCACTTTGGAGCCAGTCTGCATCCTCTTTGTGGGTCTCTGGGCCTGTTTTGGATGGGAAAGACTAACTTAAGAAATCCTCTCTGGGGTGACCCAACTCCAAGAATTACCCCTCCAGGAAAGAACAGCTAGAGACAATAAAAGGAGTGTAAAAACTATAGAGGCAGACAGTCTGGGACAAAAGCCTATCCAGGAAAGGCAGCTCTGTCTCCTGGGAAACAACGGGGACAACCAAACTCTTATAAGCTGAGGAACTCCAAAACAATTAACAAGCAAAAGCCCAGGACAAAACAGAGGCCAGAAATACAAGGTAAACCCTGTACATTGCATTTGCCTTGGGTGATGCTCAAGAAAATCTCTGTCTCATGCCCAGATGGTTACAAAACCAAGAAACAGACATCTCAGGGAATAAATCCCAGAGTTAAAATTTTCAAATATTACAATGTACACTGTGCAACAAAAGAGTACAAGACAAAGAAATAGGAAATGATGACCCCTCCAAAGGAAGAGGATAAACATACAGAAAACACTAATGAAGAAAATGAGATTGTGGATATACTGAACAAAGTCTTTTAAAATAATGTTTAAAATGCTCAAGGAGAGGAAGAAAAGTACAGAGAAAGAACTAAAGGATATCAGGAAAACAATGAATGGGCAATTTGAGAGTCTAAGTAAAGAGATAGAAATGTTTAAAGGACTACTGGAGTTGAAGACCACAATAACTGAAATGAAAAAATGCCCAGGACGGTTTCAAGAGCAGATGGGAGCTAGCAGAAGAACCAGTGAGCTTGAAGACAAGAAACTTGAAATGAGTCAGGCTGAGCAGCAGAAGAAAGAGCAATTATTAAAAGCGAAAATAGCCTAAGACACCTCTGGGAAACCGTCGAGCACACCATATATGCATTATAAGAGTCCCAGAAAGAGAAGAAAGGGAGAAAAAGGCAGAAGGAATAGTCAAAGAATTAATAACATGGATCTTCCCAAACTTAGTGAAAGACGTGAGTATACACATCCATGAAGCTCAGAGAACACCAAACAGGATAAACATGAATAAAAATACATTCTATCATATATTTATTACACTGTCAAATGCAAAGGAAAAGGAGAGAGTTCTAAAAGCTCCAAGAGAAAAGCAATGTTTTATGTACAGGGGAGTCCTAATTAGAATGAGTGCCAATTTCTCATCAGAAACCATGGAGGCAAGAAGGCAGCGGGTTGAAATATTCAAAGTGCCGAAAGAAAAAAACTGCAAATCAAGAATTTTATATCTGGCGAGACTCTTTCAAAAATGAAGGAGAAATTAAGAGATTCTCAGATAACAAAAGCTGAGGGAGTTCATCACCACTAGACTTGAATTCCTAAAGGGAGTTCTTCAGACTGAAAGGAAAGGACACTAGACAATGTTTCAAAGCAGCATAAGAAATAAAGACCTGTGATAAAGGTAATCATTTGAGTAATTATAAGTTATAAATGCCAGTATTATTGTATTTTTTGTATGTAACTCTACTTCTCACTTCCTGCAGGTGTTAAAATGCAAATACATAAAAGCAATGATAAATCTAGGTTTTTGGTCATACAATGTACAAAGATATAAGTGGTAACAACTACAAAAAAATGGTGGGGAGACAGAGAGAAATAGGTAAAGTCTATGTGCATGCTATTTAAGTTAAATTGGTATCAAACCAAACATGATTGTTAGATATTTAGGATGTTAAAAAAAATTTTTTTAAGATTTATTTATTTACTTTATCCATTTTAAACACCCCCTTCCCCATTTGCTGTTTTGTGTCCATTCGCTGGGCAATTCTGTGTGTCTGTTTCCTGCCATCTCTTCTCATCCTCCTCCTCCAGTCTTCACCAGGATTCAATCCTGGAGACCTCCAATGTAGGAGAGAGGTGTTCTGCCACCTGTGCCACCTCAGTTCCTGGTTTTCAGAGCTTTCGGAGCATCTCGTCTTGTCTCTCTCCTGCATCTCTCTCCTGTTATATCATCATCTTGCTGCATGGCTCTCGGGGTCTGGCAGCTCACCAGCACACAGAGCCTGGCAGCCCATGCACCTTCTATATATATATTTTTTATTTTACCGGGAGGTCCCAGGGATCAAACCCAGGTCCCAACCATTTGAGCCACATCCAACCCCCAGGATGTTAAATTTTAACCTCATGGTAACTACAAGGAATATAGATGAAAAATATATCCAGATAGAAACGAGAAGGCACTCAATAGGGCACAAGACAAAAAAGCAAAGAAATATAAAAGTAGGCATTAATGGAATAATGCTTACAATGGCGAAATAGTAAAATAGCAGAAGAAAGTATTTTCAGTAGTGACTTTAAATGTAAATGGATTAAATTCTCCGGTCAAAAGGCAGAGATTGGCAGAATGGTTAAAAAACCATGACCCAACCATATACTGCCTGCAAGAGACTCACCTCATATTCAAAGATACAAGTAGGTTGAGGGTTAATGGGGGGGGGGAATATACACACACACACATATATACACATACACACACATGTACCCTGCAAGTAGTAACAAAAAGAGAGCTCGGTGGCTATGCTAATACTGGATAAAATAGAATTGAAGTCAACAACAGTTATGAGAGACAAAGATGGTCATACTACACTGATAAAGGGGGCAATTAAACAGGAAAATGTAACAATTATAAATATATATTCACCTAACAGAAGAGCGCCAAAACATATGAAGCAAATACCGGCAGATTTGAAGGGAAAGTTGTAGGTTCTACATCCATAGGAGACTTTAACACACCACTCTCAATAATAGACAGAACATCTAGTCAGAAGATCAATAAGCAAGTACAGGACTTGAATGATACATTAACCATCTAGACATAACAGACATATATAGAACACTGTACCCAACAAAAACAGAATGCACACTCTTCTTGAGTGCACAATGATCATTTGCTAGCATAGGCCATATGTTGGGTCACAAAACAAGCTTCTCAGTAAATTAAATTCATACAATGTCTATTCCCTGACCACAATGGAATGAAGCTAGAAAGTAATAACAGAGGAAGAAAGGGAAAATTCACAAATATGTGCAAGTTAAACAACACACTCTTAACCAATGGGTTAAAGATGAAGTCAGAAATGAAAGTGTGAAATATCATCAGGTGAGTGAAAATAAAAATATAGCATACCAAAACTTATGCAATGCAATGAAAGCAGTGCTGAAAGGGAAATTTATAGCTCTAAATGCTTGCATTAATAAAGAAAACAGACTTCAAATCAGGGACCTAACCTCAAACAGGAATAACTAGAAAAAGAAGAGCAAACTAAACCCAAAGTGAGCAGAAGAAAGGAAAGAACAAAAAACAGAGCACAGGAAAATGAAATACAAAACAAATTTAAAAGGAGAGAATTAAAAATAAACAAAAGTTGGTTTGTGGAAAAGATCAATAAAATCGACAAACCTTTAGTAAAACTAACAAAGAAAAAAAAAAAGAGGATACAAACAATGAAAATCAGAAATGAAAAGGGACATTACTACTGACCCCGCTGAAATAAAAAGGATTAGAAGAGGACACCATGAACAGCTGTATGCCAATACTAGGTAACCTAGAAATGAACAAATTCTTAGAAATACACGAATACCTACATCAACTCAAGAAGAAAGAGGAGAGCTCAACAAACCAATTACTAGTATAGAGATTGAATCAATGATCAAAAATCTCCCAAAAAAGAAAAGCCCAGGACCAGAGGCTTCACGGGGGACTTTACACCAAACATCCCAAAAGTCTTAACTCCAATTCTGCTCAAACACTTCCAAAAAATTGAAGAGGAGGGAATACTTCCTAACTCATTCTACAAGGCCAATATCACCCTCATACTAAAACCAGATAAAGATACAAGAAGAAAAGAAAACTAAAGACCAATATCTCTTATGAATATAGATACAGAAATCCTCAACAAAATACTAGTAAACTAAATCCAACAGCATATTAAAAGAATTATACATCATGATAAATTGAGATTTATCGCTGGAATGCAAAGTTGGTTCAACATAAGAAAATCAATTAATGTAATATTTCACAGTAACAGAATGAAGGGGAAAAAAAACACATGGTCATCTCAAATGATGCAGACAGGGCATGTGACAAAATACAGTACATTTTATTGATTAAAAACACTGAGAAAACTAGGAATAGAAGGAAAATTCCTCAATGTGATAAAGGACATATATGAAAAGTTCACAGCTAACATCCTACTATATGGTGAAAAACTGAAAGCTTTCCCTCTAAAATCAGGAACAAGACAAGAATGCCCGCTGTCACCACTGTTATTCAACATTGTACTGGAAGTTCCTGCCAGAGCAATTAGGCAAGAAAAAGAAATAAAAGGCATCCAAATTGGAAAGAAAGAAGTAAAAGTTTCCCTATTTGCATATGATATGATCCTAAATACAGAAAATGCTGAAAAATCCTTAACAAAGCTCCTAGAGCTAATAAATGAATTCAGTAAAGTGACAGGGTACAAGATTAACACCCAAAAATCAGTAGCATTTCTATACACAAGTAATGAACAAAAGAAAAAGAAATCAAGAAAAAATTCATTCATAATAGCAACTAAAGGAATCAAATATCTAAAAATAAATCTAACCAAGAATATAAAGGATTTGTAAACAGAAAACTATAAAACATTGCTAAAAGAAATCAAAGAAGACCTAAATAAATGGAAGGATAGTCTTTGTTCATGGATTGAAAGAATAAATATCATTTAGATGTCAATACTACCCCCAAAGCAGTTTAGAGATTCAACTCAGTCTCAATGAATATTCCAACAACTTTCTTTGCAGAAATAGAAAAGCTAATCATCAAGTTCATCTGGAAGGATAAGGGAACCCAAATAGCTAAAGCCATCTTGAAAAAAGAAGAATGAAGTTGGGGGACTCATACTTCCTTATCTTAAAACTTATTGCAAAGGGAGCAAATGTAGCTAATAGTTGAGTGCCTGCCTCCCACATACAAGGTCCTGGGTTCAATCCTCCATACCTCCTAAAAAGAAAAAAATTATTGCAAAGCCATAGTAATCAAAACAGCATGGTATTGGCACAAGGACTGACATATAGACCAATGGAATGGAATTGAGAGCTGAGAAATCAACCCTCACATTTATGGCCAAGTGATTTTTGACAAGGTGGCAAAGACCACTAACTGAGAAAGAATAGTATCTTCCACAGATGGTGCTGGGTAAACTGCATCTTCATTTGCCAAATAAATAAATAAACAAACAAATAAATAAATAAAGAGGACCCCTACCTCACACCATATCCAAAAATCAACTCAAAATGGATAAAAGACCGTAATATAAGAGATAGAACTATAAAATTCCTTGAAGAAAATGTAGGAAAGCATCTTCAAGACCTTGTGTTAGCAGTGGTTTCTTAGACTTCACACCCAACACACAAGCAACAAAAGAAAAAATAGATAAATGGGACCTCATCAAAATTAAAAACGTTTTTTGCCTCAAAGGACTTTATCATGAAAGTAAAATGACAACCTACACAATGAGAGAAAATATTTGGAAACCACATATTTCAAAGAAGATATACAAATGGATAGATAGCCCATGAAAGGATGCTCAACACCATTAGCCATCAGGGAAATGCAATTTAAAACCAAAATGAGATACCATTTTACACCCTTAGAATGGCTGCTATTAAAAACAAAAATGGAAAATAACAAATGTGGAGAAATAGGAACACTTATTCATTGCTGGTGGCAATGTAAAATGGTGCAGCTGCTGTGGAGGAGAGTTTGGCAGTTACTCAGGAAAGCTAAGTGTAGAACCACCATATGACCCTTTAATCCCACTACTAGGTGTATACCCAGAAAGAACTGAAAGCAGGGACTCAAACAGATATTTGCACACCAATGTTCATGGCGGTATTATTCACAATTGCCAAAAGATGGAAGCTACCCAAGTGTCCATCAACTGAAGAATGGATAAATAAAATATGTTATATACATACAGTGAAATATTATTCAGCCTTAAAAAGGAATGAAGTCCTGACATATGTGACAACATGGATGAATCTTGAAGACATCATGTTGAATGAAATAAAGCAGACACAAAAGGACAAATATTTTATGATCTCACTGTTTTGAAACAATTAGAATAAACAAATTTGTAGAGTTAGAATCTAGAATATAGGTTACCAGGGAACTGGGTAGAGATAGTGAATGGGAAGCTGAGGCTTAAAATGTACAGGGTTCCTATTTGGAATGATGGAAATGTTTTGGTAATGGATGGGAGTAACAGTAGCATAACATTGTGAATGCAATTAACATCACTGAAATATATATGAATATAATTAAAATGGGGAAATGTCAGATTGTATGTCTCATAACCAAATAAACATTTTTTTTAAAAAATCCATGGAACTACACTACACAGTGAACCCTAAGTTAAACCATGGACTTTAATAGTACAATTATAAAAATGTGCTGTCAATTCTAGCAAATGTTCCACAAAATGCAAGTTGTTGGTGGCAGGGTAGTATATGGGAATCCTGTATTTTATACATGATCACTCTGTAAAACCACAACTTCTCTAATAAAGAAAAAAAACTGCATTTGCTTCCTTTAGCGTTTTTTCAAGCTGATACTATTCTTTGGCAACTAATTAGTTTGGATTTCCTCCTCTCACACTATACCTTTAAGCAATATTCTGTTTCTCTCAAGAAGTGAGATTGTGAAGATGGTTTATTCTTAAAGATCTATTTGAAGACAGACTGCAACAAATGAAATTTGCTTATTTTATGCCACTTAAACAATTACTTTCTTCTTTACTCAACTGAATAAATACAAACGTGTTAACTCAAAATATGTTCTTACCTCCCAACCGTAACTGGGGTCTTTCAGGTATGACCTCTGCTCTCCCACATAAGGCCCAAACTTTTCACCTGCTTCAATCCTTCTTTTGGTCCATATTCCTAATCCTGCTCCAGGCATATTTGACTCTCGAAGTTCAAACTCAGCAGGAATGGGGATATCATCAGGGATGTAGATGGGGGCTTTGTAAGGAGAGCCTTCTTTTGGAGTCAGTGCTTCGCTGGATGTGGCTGGAGAGTATGGCTCTTGAATATTGAGGGAGGGAGTGCTGGCTATTCCATCTGCATCTGGCATTTCTTCCAGAGGCATTTCAGGGTAGCTACCATATACACACTCATTACCTGTGAATAAATAAGAACTTCGTGAATCCTTACTAACATAGAAGGGACAAAACTACACAGCTCAGCCGTCATCCTATAATGTTGTTACTCTTTGAAGGCTAGGTAGGCAAGATCATTGTTAAAATGTGACTGCATTAAAATCTCAATCATTCACGGTGGGAGTGGGGAGTGGGGGGGTGGGGGGAGGAAAAGAATTATCACCTCTGTGGTTTACCTGAGGTAAACCTACAATTCAAATGAGTTCATCTTCAATTGCCAATACTCTTATGGGCCAGCTCAGTCCATTATCCAGGTGGAAAATGATCAGTAATTATTGGTCTGACTAATGTAGCTATAAGAAGTAAATGTTTGTACCTATAACCTCTCCCCCAAAAACATCCCAAACTGGGAGCTGAGGACGATAGAATTTATTAGAGAGTTGTGCCATGCAGTGGTATCATGGAATAAATTGCAGGAGAAGCATCAAAGATTCCAAAGGATGCTATATGCAACAGGGCTTAAATATGAGTGTGAGAGTTATTGCACTTTCTCTCCATTTTTTTATTTCCTATTTCAAACACATAGCCAAGCCTTTGGTATTCCTTTGCCTCAGTAATTAGGAAGAACAGAAAATTTATGTTATTTGAAGCTAGTGATTCTTCTGGACATTCATGAAAGCAAAAAAATCACTGAAGAAAACAGGTGGGTGTTCCCAGGGGGGAAAGGAATGGAGAGATGCCTTGGGTTGCATCAAAAAGAATTTTCTCCTGACTGAGAAAAGAGAGCGATCAGAAGGCCTCTGCACAGAACAGTGCCCTGGGGATGTGGCAAGACTTTAAGAGGATGGTAGGATGGAATCAGTAGGAGGCTGGCACAGGGGCTCTAAGGTCTACCCAAAGCAGCAGAGCCACCACACCTGAAGCAAATGGGGATAGCATGTCAGACCTTAGGATCTGTGTGCAACTTGATGAAGGGGGAGGGTGTCCCAATAATGACTGAACTTGAATTTCCCACCAGCTCAAGGAGAGTACAGTTGTTTTAAAGCAAACAAATACATTGTTTCTTGTCAAGTAGCATTATGGACTGAGAGTCATACCTGATTCATTTAATTCATAGACTTTCAAGAGGAAAACTAAGAAAAATGGGTTGAAATTACAAAGGAGACAGATTTCAGCTGCAGCTGAGGAAGCACTTTCTAACAATCAGTGCTGTCCACAAGTAGAACGGGTTGTCTCCAGTTCCAACCATAGGAGTTCAAACAGAGCCTGTACAGCCACAAAGTCAGGGAATGTTTAGAGGAATTTTAGATTCAGGTTGACTAAACTAGATGAACTTCAAATCTAAATTCTATAAAATACTAAGTTTTACAAGATGGGTTTATTGGGCTAGAGGGTAGAACACCTGAGTTCTATCCCCAACTCCTTCCCTCATTAATTGTAGGGATTAATTAACTATAGCACACATCTACAGTTATCCATCAAATACTGTCCCGTCTCCTAAAGTTTTGTGATGTGCAAAGTAGATGCAAAAGTGCCTTTCTAATGAGGCGCTTGGCTCTTGATTCAAACATTGAAATGATACCATAGAAACTAACTGAACTCCAAGTCCCAATCTTCACATACCTATGAGACATCATCACTTGCATGATCTCAACATACAAGCTCATTATCACTTCAAGTTCAGCATAAACAAAATCGTGGACATTATTATCTGCCCTCAAATCAAATCTCTGGCCCACTTCCCTATTTCCATTATGAATACTGTTTTTCCCCTAATTATCCATATTTGAGGCTTTAAAATACCTGTGGGTATTTTCTCTCCTTTATCTTCCAATCTACACAGTCACTAGATGTTGCCCATTCTTCTTGCAAATTTTTATCTTCATCCCATTCTTTCAATCCTCATGGCCCTTCTCTCATTCCTGAAATTTCTAACAGTCCTCTAAGTGGGAGCTCCCCATACCTCCAGCCTCTTTCCGATTAGCCTTCAAGACTGAGCCTGTACAATGCTGCTGGCTTTATCTTCCTGGCATGCCTAGTTTCCTGTCCAACAGCCTCCAATAATGCCCAGTGTCCTCAGGTAAAATCTAAACCTCTCAGTCTTGGAAAAAAAAATCTCTTTCATTATGAAAGCACATTCCCTTTCTATGTGATTTTTTTTTTTAAGATGTTTTTAAAAATTTTTATTCCCCCCCACCCATTGTTTGCAGTTGCTGCCTGCTTTCTGTGTCCATTTGCTGCGTGCTTTCTGTGTCTGCCCATCTTCTCTTTAGGAGGTACCAAGAACCGAACCCGGGACCTCCCATGTAGGAGAGAGGCACTCAATCACTTGAGCTATTTCAGCTTCCTGGCTTATTGTGTCTCTCATTGTCTTTCCTCTTTGTGTCTCTTTGTTGTATCATCTTTTTGTATCAGCTTGCCACACCTGCCCGTTGGGCCCGCTCACCCTCTCCAGGAGGCATCAGGAACTGAACCCAGGACCTCCCATGTGGTAGGCGGGAGCCCAATCACTTAAGCCACATCTGCTTCCCTCTATGTGATTCTTAACACCCCTCAATAGGAGCCCCCAGACTAGAATATGCTTAACCTTGTTTTCTGAGTTCAGTGAGTGTTTCTTCTGCAGTCCCTTCCTGCCTGGCGACCCTATCCCTGTACCTCTGTCCGTCCAATTTCTAGTCATCCTTCCAAGTCAAATCCCAATTCATCCACAAGACCTTCGATGGCCATGCCATGTAACATGAGTGTGTTCCCCTCTCTTGAATTCTTACATCATTTCCCTTTCCTCCTGGCGATTAAATACTACCATATATTACTGCTCATGTTTTAATATGAATGATTCTTTTATGCCCAAGGTTGTAAAGGGGAAGGGTCAGAACTCAGACTGCTTGAGAATTCTCCAAGGAATCTACATATAGATGCTTCAAAAATACATGGGTTAAATAGATAATCACCCTAATAAATAATTTTATTAAACTATTAAACCAAATAAGTATTTTTCTAATAAATATAGTAAATATTTTGATCCTATAAAATACCTTTAAAATCATTTTAGGAATGGAGTACATCAGATTACAAACTTTTCTCCAAACCCGACCTCAAAGAGAAATAATTTCAATAATGGCCCAAAGAAATATGATCAGAGAAATACTCTTTAGGGTCCAAACACCCTTGATCAGGTCCATCCAGTTTTATCCTTCTGGGAGACCTTTACACTTCATCCCAGGAATCAAAACTCTGCTGAAGCTCTTGGTACAGCTAAGAGCATATAAAATCATCTCTCTAGAATTATAACACTCACACACAAAGTCGCTTTACAGATTCTTAAAGGGATTTGTCACCCATTGTGAAGATTTTGCTTTTCTTGAGAATTGTTTTAAGTTGGATGTCATAGTACAACCTATAGACTTGTCTGCTTAAGCAGTAGGAAACAAAAAGACCCCCATTTGAAAAGAACTATGCTCTTCAGTAATTACCTATTAATGGTCAGTCAAATTTCCCCCATTTCCTCAAAGGGTTAAATCAGTCATACTGTCACTTCCATCAAAGTGATTTCAAATCTTATAAAAAGGATAGGGACAAACCCATCTGTGCCCTCCTACTAGCATAGCTGACCCCATGGCCTCTGAGTTACCCACTAACTCTCCCAATGCATAATTTAAACCAGTGCATTCAGATTTCAATTCCTGTGGAGACGAAGTACATGTGTTCCCAGGCTGCTGCTCAGAAGAATTTGAATGTAAAGCCTGAATGCAATTCTGCTTACAATAGCAAAAAAAATTCTAGTTAAACCTAAAGAACAACTTATATAGGTCAAGCAAATCCAGGAGGGTGCTATTCATCTACCTGAAGGCATATAAGGTATATATGCAAACCCTGGCCATTTGTTTTTAGGCCTTAGTTAATCTAGTATCATCTGAATGAAATATAAGAAAGGGAGTGGTGATAAAAATGGAAATATATAAAACTGCTGAGTTTTACATATCAAAACATGCAACAATATTTCAATATAATCTAGTATTATGAAATTTTCAACAGCAAGTACAGTTTATCACACTACATCGAATATTTGCATAAACCAAAGTAAACTAATGTTTCCTGTACATTATTCAGGAACTATCTTAAAAGCTGCTAAAACATTTCATCTAAATGACAAACTACCTCAATTTTCCTATCTCCATTGAATCGCAGTTATTGGGAAGGAAAATGGTAGATCCTTCTCCTCGGCTGTAACTATAAGTAATTAAAGCATTGCTCAGATATTGCACTGACAGACTGGGCACATTTGCAATAGATAAGTATCAGGTAAGAAATACTATATACATCAGTGGCCCCATAAAGATAAATAACGCTTGTAACTTCTTGGAGCTGAGCTGCCTGCTGTCATAATTTGCTTCACGCATCCTTTAGGTGTGTCATTACCTGAGTGAGGACAAAAGACAGGCTTATTGTTGAATTTGAGGCAAATGACTTGGGAAATGGTTTTGGAAATCAAGCTCTTAATTCAAATTTTAAGTGTACCAAAATCCCCAGATATCGGCTTTGATTAGATCATATTTATTTCTATGACACTTTGAATAACTAGCATAGGTTTTCACTTGAGGAGAGTTCCATTTCAAAAACATTATTGGAATCTACAAAGAGGAAATTTCAGGAATAATACAGGTAACAATAGCTTCCCTAGATGTATCTGTATTTTCTCATTTTGAACTTCACAACAATTCAGTGAGAAAAACTTGGTGAGAAGAATAATCTTCCCATTTTGCAAAAGTAGAAACTGAGACTTGGGTATGCTAAACAGTACATCCAAAGTCAGTTGAGACTAGAAACCAGTCCTCCTTTTAACTCTTCATCAATTTGGTTTTGTTTGTTTTTCTTGAAAGATATTTTTTGAAAGGTCTTTTTTTTTTCCTCAAAAAAAAATATTGTGGCCACACTATGTGAATATTTTGGTTTTTGGCTTTTTCACTTGATATTTCATTATGAAAATTTTGTTTAATATTTTCTAAAATTACACTCAGTTGCTGCATAATATTCCATTATGTGGATATACAAGTGAACTATGTCTATAGTGTTTAGTTTGTTTATAATTTTCTGACACCATAAATATTACTGAAATGAACATTATTAAACAAATTTAGAATTGTCCCTCTCAGTTTCCTTAGGTTAGAGTACTGTAAGTTTAGTGGATACTCACAAGTTTTTTTTTTCAAAAAATTTATACTCTTTCTGAATTTATACTCCTAATAGCCATGCTGGTATTTATTATTATGTCTTGTTTTTAATCCTTATTAAAATAATGGGTAAGATTATATTTCTTTTATTGCATTAATTCACATCTCAGTGATTACTGAGACTAATTTTTTGCCATTCATGTTTCTACTTTTGCAAATTATTGTCTTTTTCCATTCTGAATTGGACTTTTATCATATATCTTATTAGTGACATAGAAATTAACCCCTTGATAAAGTTTTTGCTAATTTTTCCTAGTAGATCATTTAGCATTCACATTTTTTAAATGGAGTTTTTGTAGTATACAAAATTTAACTTTTATGGAACAAAGTATTTTCTCCTTTATGGTTTTTACTTTTCCTTAGAAAATCCTTATGCATCTTGATGAAAAAAGGATTCTCTTGTATTTTCTCTGGGTTTCATAGTTGCTTTTTACCAACCTTGGATTACCAATGATTTACTGCTGAGTGAAAAGTAGAGAAAATGATTTCATTTATCTGAGCCCCTGTGAACGGCAGGCTAAAAAAAAAAAAAATGCCGTTTCACTCGTAATTCTTTGGTTCTTATTTGCAAGGCTGGCGTAAAATGCATTCTCTTTTTGTGGGTTTTATATAACTTACCATTTGTTTCTCTTGGCCTCTCTGGCTATTTTAACTGCAAATCTTCTGGGCAGATGCCATTCAAAGTCCTGAGTTTCACCATTAACAGCACTCAGTACACATCATAATATTTATCACTCAACATTATCATTAGTGATAGTTACATAAATAATTCCCTACTCTTAACATTACCCATTGACAGAAAATATTCAGCAACTAAATAGTCTAATATTCATATTAAAAGCAAATATACCTAGTTTGACTATAAAATAAGACTGATTTCTCTAACCATTAAATAAGAAATCATTTATACTCAGCTGTATATACAAATGCATATAGTTCACACATCCATGTACATTTGCAATGTGCATGTGTGTGTGTGTATAATCGCTCACTAATCTTATAAAATAGGCTGAGACAGAAACATGATTTGAGATCTCAGACAGACTGGTTGAGATCATAACTACATGAAACAACTGCCAGGAGGAGACCAACTAGGGAATTGAACAGATTAGGTAACTCAGAAATTTAGACATTTCCCCCCATTATGTTCCTCATTGCAGTTTTGTAATAAAAACATGAGCAAACTTCAAAGGAAGCTCTGTAGTAAAGGTTAATTGCCACTAAAGAAGAGGGTGGGCCCAAGAGCCAGTACTTTGTGCCCAACTTGCAAGCAGACAGGAAGGATTACACGTGGCTGAGAGGAGAGGATGTGTGCCCGGCTCTGGGAGAAGAGGAGGCTCTGCCAAACCTCAAAGCCCCACCAGGGACCTCCTGGTAGGACGTGAGCACATGAACACGAGTCCATGAGTCGATGCCTGCTGACCATGGGGCAGGGAAGGGAGGGGGAAGACACCAGTTTCCTTCAAAAATTAAAACCGGACATGCTCTTCTTCCCTTGTTAGGACAATTCCAAAGTGGTTAGAGCAGCATGTTTGTGAGAAAGCAGAGGAGCTCAGGAGCCAGCTCTGGTGCACCAGCATCGGGGCCAATAAACACATGCTGGACTTGGGGAAAAGGGTGGAGCCCAAGTAATGCCAGATGCACAAACAGAACAAAGAAAGGGGCTATGAATTGGCCAGCAAAATATTCTGTGAGAATGGCCCCAAGATAATGAAATTTAAGATCCCAGTGAAAGGAAGAAAGGAAACTAGTAAAAGTAAGGAAAATGAATTTACAAAATACTGACTTCAACAAGCTGTGAAGAGCTGTGGTAACAGTCCAGGAGCACAAGTTTAGAAAACAGAGGCATTTAATAGAAGGAGAAGCTGCTGATGGACACAGACTTCAGAAGGTCCTGCCTCCAGAAAGGAATGAGAAAAACACAGACTTAAGTAGAATCTTTGGCTCTGGACTGCATTTGTAGAATCCATGTCTCTAGAGACCTTTTTTGTGTGTGTGAGAAATAACCTATCACCATTGCTTGTTACAAGGAAATTTTTAAATGACCTTTTAAGCTTCCTTGCACCTCTACTATTTGCTACTTCCCTGTACATACTAGTCCATCTCTTCCTTATGGAACTTTTTTATCCAGTGTTACCTAAAAATATTTCAATAGACTGTAAAAGAGACAGCATCCCCTCCCCCCCACTCCCGCCCAAAATGTAGAGAGTGTTAGGAGGCAGAGTAACAAGGGAGATGGAAAAAACATCACATAAATCAAAACTAGGGAACTAAATCAATGAGCAAACATTTATTTTCTCATAGTACTGTGGTATACCTCTTGCTTGTCCTGTGGCTTTTAAATCTGGCTGAGACTTTCTCCATTTTCCTAGGAATTTCACAGACATTTTACTAAGCAATTGTGTTAAACTGGTAGCTCCAAAGCTATTATGAAATGGATTTGGCCACTTTCAAAGTTCCTCTTCAGAGATAGAACTAAGATTTTTAAAAATGGTTATGGAAAGAAATTGCCAGAAAATTTATAATGTAGGTACCAGGAAAGTCCTTTAGCATCTAGTTAAAGAATCTAAAACAGCTAAAATAAGGGAGTTAAAGTTATGTGAGTACTATTCCAAGCAAAAACATGACCTGGTACTATGTGGCTTGTTCTGTTGTTAGGAAGCCATGATCACCAATACCCAGTGGAATGATCAGGGAAGAACAGACTTATCACATATCAGATAGTGTTTCTTGTATGTTATAACTATGTGCCTCAACTTTCTTTTAGCAATACAAATTTTTAAGAGACTTTTGGCAACCTTTGACCTGATGGCTTTTCCCTTAAGCTCTTTATATCCCCAAAGTGATTTTCCTTCAGATTCATTTAGAGTAAAAGAGAAATGCCCTGAATTTATGTCGCAGCAGACTGGGTGGTTACTCCTTAGGCAGTCTGAAATGACCAGAGTACAGCCTTTTAGTTTTCAAGCCATATCTATAGTAATTATTTGCCAGCATATCTAAAAGAAGGCAGGCATTTCCTGTTGCACACAAATGGGACACTCTTATCTAAATTACTGTTTAAACAGGTATTTAAGAAAAGACTATCACAGGCAGGAATTTACTGATGACGGAACACATTAGTTTAGGGCTGGACACATTAGTCGACTACTAAGCATTGTCAGAAAAGGAAGCATATCAGCATCAGGAAGGTATAGAGAATATTTTACAACTCCCATATGGGTCAAGATAGAGGACCATAAAGTATGCCATTTGCATTTGGGAAAAGTAGAGAATCTGGATTCCGCAATGTGTTACTCACTCCTGGAGGGTCATAGCTTGAAGTTTTTGGAGTCCCTGTCTCCTTATCCATCATATAAGCATTTGGATAAGTTTATCCCCAGCTCCATTCTGCTCTTGCAATCTCCAGTTATACATAATGAAAACCAAAGAGTGGTCAAAGTTTGCTGTACCCAAAGCTTAGAAAATATATTTCCTAGAAAGACACTTTGAGACTTGTTTGGTCTCTCCCAACACATAACCTAGGAGAGACTGCACTCTGGCTCCTGAACCTTGCTCCAACCAGTTAAACTGGAATTTATTCCCAGTAGAGGCTTATAAAACTGGGCTGTTATTCTCACATTAAGTAGACTGCCCTCTGGTGAGGACTGTGGTTTACGTGTGGGCAGAATGTGTGGTTTACTACCTCTAATTTGTTTATGTTGTTGATGGTGGTTTCAGAAGAAAGCTGTAGCCCTTCACATTCTAAAGAGTGGCCTGATTTGCTTCCTTTAAAAAAAAAGTATTTTAACAGGGGCATGAGGGAGCATTAATGTGCCATTGCTAATGGAGGAGCAACTGGGATCCTTTCGACCCCAGTTCTGCTTCATTCAGCTCTGCATGTGAAATGAGAGCCCCAACTTGTTTATTATAATTACCTAAGTGTGGCTTGGTGGCTTTTGGCAGAGATCCCTCTTGCCTCCAAAGGAGAGACCAAAACTCAGTAGCTACGGGCTAAAGGAAGGAGAGGGGAAAAAATTATATTCTGCAGCAAGGAGACTGCATTCTAATATAAATAATATATGCTTTATTCAAAACAAACTCCAAAAGATGAACATCAAAAAGTAGATGAGATTGAGTTCTGCTTTCTACCATACAATAAACAAAAATAGGTGTGCAAGAGAACTGAATACACAATATAGATGTAAGTTTAAATTCTTTCTCACAGCAGATTTAATGCAGACCCTCCCCTACTGCTACAAAACAGAAGAGCTTTCTTATAGCCAGTAGTCCTACATAAAGAAAAGAAAATAATTATGCATGTCTGGCAGAAGAGGGAGTTCTAGCAATGACTTGCCGATAAAAAGGAATGTGAACAAGCAATAGAGCACTAACCTAACCACACTCTTGGCTTGATAAGATGCAGAGAGTTCCCCCAAAGAATGAAATTTTGTTAGCGTCCCCACATTAGGTTTTATTTGAAAATGAACAATGCTCCTCATTCTCACAAGGCTTGGTAACTACAAGGCAACAGTGACTTCTGGTCTTACAGTGATTCTTTGGGGAAAGTTCCTAGATTTGGCTAGTTTCAGCCTGGACCCTGATGGCCCTACTGCAAACTACAGCATCTTCAGTACAAAATAAGTTTAGATGATCCCAAGGAGTACAATTTTCTGCTCCCCCTTCTAAGCTCTAAAAGCTCCCATATTGAGTTTCTCAACACTACATCTTATTAAATGTAAAATCATTCAAAACCATGGGGGTGGATGGAATGTCATTGAAAAACATAAAGGAAGGGTGTTTTTTTTTAATCTGAGAAAACATTATACACTTTGATAAAAAATGTTTGCAGAAAAATATGAACAGATGTGCTACATATATGTGTATACATACACCAAATAGCACTTATGATTTGAGAAGGGGTAATTTCAACATTGCTAAGTGGTAACACAAGTTAGGTATTTAAGGGAATGCTGTAATATGACAACTTCATAGACTGCCAAACTATGTATGGTCTCTGGAAATTGTCATTATCAACATGTTCAATAACTAGTAGCATTATGTGGTCTGTACAGTATCCTTCATATCTAATTGAGTCACACAGTCTATGACACTTGACGGGCACCAGGCATTGCCTCCAAATGAGAACCGACTTAGGAAAAAAAAAAGACATTCAGGACCTCTTCTATATAAATTACTATCGTTTGCAGCAAGAGTGGATTATAAATGTTTGCTGGCAAAACTAAATTTATTTACAAACTGGGCCTAATTTATTTATGGCTCCGGTACAATCGGTTTGTGCCGAAATATTTATGTTATCTGTACTTCTGCCTCACTAAACACTACCACCATCATAAACACTGTTGAAAAATTATTTGCAGTTAGCAGGATTTAAACTACCCATTATATCACAGCTAGTGCCAGTAAACTTTTACACTGGTTGATAACGTTTCCTCCATGAAGTAAATACACATTTGACTTTCAAAATCTTTGGTGGGCTCCATACTATGAAAAGGGAAGGATTAAACAGATGCTCCTGTCTTTAAAAGTTTTGTGTGAATGCTTCAGATTATAGAAATTCAACATTTCAATTGACATTTTGAGGACAGATTACAAAAGCAACCAGATTTAAATACTTTCCTAGCATTAAAAGAATAATTACATGCTTGAAGTATTGGGGTGATAGTCTTTGCTAAAGATGATATCTCTCAGTCTCATTCATTTACCTATTCCTGAAACAATAGTTTGGTACCACTTTATGCCAGGCACTGTGAAAGTGGCTAAAGGTGAATATAGAATTGAATAAGATAAAATGCCAATACTAAAGTAGCTTAGAGGTAAGTAGGAAAGATAACAGATGACTATGCAAGAATAAGTAAGATCTAAGATTAGGTTAGAAAGAGTGATGAATGTTAAGAGTTGAATATAACTAATCTTGCAAGAGCTAATGCCAATCTTATAGAAACACCTAGCCTTAGATAGAATAAAACCCTATAGATACTCAATTTTTGAAGATTAGTCCTCTAATTTCAATTATTGGAGGAACTGAAACTGTCATTCACATTTATTTCTGAGTATTCCCATTTTTTACAGGAAAGTGAAGAACAAAACAAGGAGTATTTCCTCTCACTGCTTCTAAATAGCTCATAAAATGAGGAAACCAACAGGTTCTAAAACAACTTTGTCCACTACAAAATAAACCAAGAAAAGATATGGAGAAGTGGCTGGTTTCCCTGCCATATAACTAGTATAATTGTATTTCTTCTTGGTCTGCTTCATTCAAAAAAGACTCAAAGTTCTGTGATCCAGGTGGGACCACTGCAATGCCAATGAAATTCCCAGCGGCCTATAAATGTCCCAAACTACAACATGTATCTTCCAGTTTGAGTTGAAAGTTGTTCCAAACAGATTAGAGATAGTAGAGAGAGTTCTGATTGACCTCTGAACAGTACTATGCTCAGAGGCAAAACTGGCCATATCACCCTAGAAGTTCCAGTGGCACCAATCAAGAGCAAGAGACATCAGAGAAAATGGCAGATAATTGTTCTTTGCCTAAACAATATGCCCATATGCCTACAAGAGTCAGAGTAACTTAACCAAAAGCCAAAGCGTATGTGTGTGTATATGTGTGTATATTTTTTATGAGATACCAAGGGTTGAACCCAGGACCTTGTATATGGGAAGCAGGCATTCAACCACTGAGCTACACCTGCTCCCTGAGAAATAAATTTTGATAGATAAAATTTTAAATGTATATGGTGAATAAAAAAAGATTTCAGAAAAAAAGGAGCTATTTATTTTTTTCACCAAGGTACTTCAAGAAAAGGAAGGCCAGGAACTCAGATATCTCTAAGTTCATACTAGTAGCATGTGCATAAAATATATTGCTACTCATTTATATTAACATTATATAAAATGACTCTTCCTTAATCCAGGAATTATTCTCCAGAATGAATAAAATCCCAATGATTTTGTTTTTTGCTTTTTCTTGCAATTTTATAAATTTATTCCAATATATCTTTTTAAACAAACTGCTAAATAAGCTAAATAAAATATTTTGGCATCCTATTGCTTGAACCAGGAAAATTGATTGAAATATCCATTTTTCATAGAATTGTATAATATCAGAACTAAAGAAGACAACACATTATTAGTTTGCTCATCTAAACACCTAAGATGCTTAAGATCCACATATATTTATGGATCAACCCATGGAAACCTCTGTACACCATGACTGCCCAAGGGAAAAAATTACAAACGTTTTAACTATGTCAAAAATATATGATGGTAAGAAAATATACTGGGGTTGGAGATAGTTAAACAATAACTTAGCAGCCTTTGTACTGTTCTTGATTTTGTCGTTGCTGAATTAATATGCCTGCTTCATTCAATATTTTAATACTCATCACCACCATTAAATCTCACCATCTACAATCCAGCATATGCCACAAAACATTAATAATTTAGTCATCGAAACCTCTACATGCAAAGCACCCCAGGAAGTCATAAAGAAGAATAAAGCTGCTTTCAAAGGACTTCCAGTCTAGTCAGGGAGATAAGACAGATGCCCAGGAAGAATTAACTTATATAAAATAAAGCCACATTGAATAGAGTCAAGTGAATGGTACAGAAAACAAGGACCACAGTGTTCAACAGTAAAAGTGATATTACTTTTCTTTGAGGGAAAACTGAAGTAGAAGATGGCTAAAAATTCAGCTTGTGATGAAGACAGATAATCAAGAGGATTGTAAAACAAAGGTTATATATAGACTTTGGCCGAGCCTTGATGAGGTAATGACTTTTAATTGGATTGAGTTTATCATCTTTGCAGAGGTACGGCAGACACAGAAGAAAGGATTAGAGTGATTTCCACTTTCCATTATTTGGCATAATGAGAAAACAGAGGGTGGTCCACATCCCTGGGACATATTATGAGCCATAGGAGATGCTTAACATGTCAGTTTGGAGTAGCACAGAGCTCTCCTAAATAAACACATTTATTTGGACATAGTTGAGTCAAAATAAGTCACCTGGGAAATAGGTTACAGGTCATTAATTTGCATAGTACAAAGGATTTATGAATTTTTAAATTAACTCTCTTGGATCTCTACACCATTTCAAACAGTAGGGTATTTCTGCATTTTTTTTTCCTTCAAAGTTTAGTTAGCTTAAAGGGTCAAATGAAAATACTTGGCTGAAGAAAAACCAGCTGAGCAGAATTTCTTTCTTCTAGGTGGAAAAGAATGGCCTTATAAATACTTACAAGGAATAGCATTATATAGTCAAAAGGCAAAACAAAGAAGTGTAAAAATGTGGTGAATCATAAAAGGATCATGCAATTGGCACACCCCAAATCTGAGGGTGCCCACATGGGAGAGGTCATTAAAGCATACCTCCGTCAACTACAGGTGGTATGGGCAGGGATCATGAGTGCCTGATTTCACTGTAGGATCCCTGAAATCCAGCAAAGTTTCTAGCTCATGATAACGTAATCCAATGTCTATTTGTTGACTTGAAAAGTTCAGTGAAAGCAAGCCAATTGTATTGGAGAATAGTGAGTGGTACCTCCTTTTCCTTCTCTAACTTGGGAAATTCTAACATAAATGTGCAGAAGACATCATACAAACTGTCCTCAGTCTGTTTAAGGATATAGTAGAAATGCCCCCACTGAAGGAAAAGAAATTTCACATTGAATCTACACACAATTGTGTGCACACATGCAGTCACACACATACACCAAATACTCAAGATGCTTAATAGATTAATTTAACCAAATGTAATCAGTTCAGAGTTTGTACGATGTGCTCCTCAAATTCCAACATCTTCAAACATATTTGTTATAAACAAAATAAAAACATACAATAATTCCTTCTTTGGATAAACTATGCATTCCTCAAGATTTTTACTGAGTCCTCCAGGAAGGAAAAATGGTAGACCAATATGAAATATTCCCAATGAAATTCAATTCTGCTAGCATTTATTGTGGCTTCTGCTATGAACCAGCCATACCTTAGAGGAAGTAAAATGTAAGCTTCATGAGGGTAAAGACTCTGATTTGTTCACTACTGCATCCCCAGCACGAAGCGTAGTGCTTAGCACATAGTAAATGTTCAATAAATATTTGTTAATGAATGAATAAATATAGGAATGAATGAATACAGAAATTAACCTGAATTAATTCTGAATTAACCTGAATAAATTCTGGCATAGCCAGAAATTAATTCAGGCTATGCCTCAGAATCACATATGGAGTTTAATCTTTTTTTTTTTTTTTAAGATTTTATTTATTTATTCATTTATCCCCCCCTTGCTGCTTGTGCTCACTGGGTCAGCTAACCACGCCATGCGGGCGGGCTTGCCTTCACCAGGAGGCCCCGGGAACCGAACCCGGGGCCTCCCATATGGTAAACGGCAGCCCTACTGATTGAGTCACAGCCGCTTCCCAAGTTTAATCTTAAAAATACAAATTCCATGGCATTTTTGAGATTAGCAATAAAGGATCCTTACTTCTGTGACAAAATCATTCTAACTAACATGTCCAGTTTTCTACTCTATAGTCTCAACCCACAATATCATGAGTAAATTCAGGTGATCTGTGAAACACAGACCAAAGTCAATTCCTTTTTAAACCAGAAGACCACACAGGGTCTTCTAGTTAGTCCACTTAACTAGTTATGTGACCACAGATAAGCCCCTTAATCTACTTGAGCCTCAGTTTCTTTGTAGATTTCTGATGTCCCTCATTATGGTAACCACTAGCCACATGGGGCAACTGAATACTTGAAATGTGCCTATTACATATTGAAATTTGCTATAAGTTTAAAAATATGAACCAGATTTCAAAGACTTGGTGCCAGAAAAAATAAAAATATCTAGTTGATAATTTTTGTATATTGATTACAATACTGAAATGATACCATTTTGGATATATTGAATTAAATAAAATATATTAGTAAAATTAATTTCACCTGTTTCTTTTTATTTTAATGTGGCTACTAGGCTATTTAAAATTAATATGTGGCTCATATTTATATTTTTATTGGACAACACTGGTCTATGAAATACCTGTGACACGAAGCTGTATTAGTAATCAGAAGAAAAAGGCACTTGAGCATATTTTGTAAATTGTGGAGAAAAATACAAATGCCAAAAGTTATTATCATTATTCTTAGGGAACGTTCTCAGGTCTCTGGATCTTAGTGACAGCTCTTGAAGACCAGTGCCTTTCAGGTCTACCTACATTCAGAAAGCAAAACGTGTTGAAATGGTTCATGAACAATTCATTCCACACCATTCCCCTATCAATAAATCTCTCAATAAACACTTGGTGAAACCAAATGTAAAGGGGCATCAATGTAGTCATTGACATGGTATGAAAAGATGGGCTCATTCCAGAACACTGCCCTGCCAGTTTCTGTGATGATGCAGAAAACAGCCTGGGCTGAGTAAGGCTGGAGGAAGGTTTGTATTTGAAAGATGCTTTATTGGCCAGTGAACAATGAGCAATATTTGATGGTGGGAAATGATAAACCTCTTCTGTGATTTCAGTCCAGGATACAGCAGGGGGGCAAAAAGTCATGGGATTAATTTCTCTTTCCCCATCCCTTTGGTAGGACAGTTAAATTCTCCCCCCACAAACATCCTCGTTCTGTCTCTTCAAAAAGAACATGTGCCTTCAAACACCTGGCAGATAAAAGAATACAAAGAACTTTCTTGCTGTTTCTCCATTAGTGTGGTGCAGTTGCTGAACCTCCAAAAACACCTCCGAGATCTAGGCTGCCGAATGAACATGGAGACAGAGTTAGGGTTAGAGTTAGGCTGTGCCTGGGTTGCACTGCCATGGTGATATTCCCAAGAGTTTTAAGAAGTTCAAGCAGGTATGGAGACAGGCAAACAGACCCAGTGTACTCTCAAAGCTCTATTATGCAAACGTGAAGAATAACCAGAGTTCCTATGGAGGTAGAAAACTCAATCGGTATATGTATTTCACTCTGTACTCTCCCCAGGTCAAGCCTTGAGACATTTTATGAATATTAATTGGTGTATTTACTGCTATGTAAGGCAGTTGCTAACCTAAGTCCAGCCTCTGTTCCAAGCCTCGTATTGCTTTCTTCCAGGCTGTTGATTCTGGAGAGGCAGTGTAACCCTAGTGAACTGCTAGCAAAGAGTGATCAATCAACACTTTGAAAGCTTCTGGTTCATCCCAATACCTGGGAGCTGCTTTGATAAATAGTATTCTTGGGACTGTGTGAAATTTACCATTGTGGAAGTAAATACATATGGGAACATGATGGGTTATTGTCCTTATTTTTTATTTACATTTATACAGAATCCTTTGGTCACAGCAAATCCCCACTCGCCCCAAGATTATTCTCTCCCAACCTCAAATCACTAAAGCTCTATGTACATTCACATTAATGCTTTCCCTACGGACTTCCCATTTATCCACATTTTGCAGCACATAATTAAAAATAAGAAATTTTTAAATCCTTATATATAGTTTTAAAAACCTATGTAGGGTAACTGAAGAATATATCATGCTAACAGTTACACAGACAGGTATATGCTGCTAAAGGCATGTCATCCTCCCGTGATTACCCTAGGTTATCAGGATTAACACTCATTTTAGAAAGACTGTGGAGAGTTAGAGCTCATCAGCCTTCTTTGCTCAGCTACATTTTCTTGGCCATGACTTTCTGGCGACTTCAGAATGTTCTTTCTTTCTTTTTTTTAAATAGAATGTTCTTTCATGATTGGCCCCAATCAATCTGTACACCTTATGCCTTTAAAGCACCCTGTAACTTAGCCACAATAATCTATTCCGTGTCCACTTAGTATCCTGTGAAATTTGGTTTCTCTGTGTTGTTTTCCTTGCCAATGTTCTGGTCTGGATTGACCTTCGCTCATTCTCCATTCCTCGGCTCCCCAGTGAGAGCTGTCTACTGTTCTGAGGACTGGGGATACAGCAAGAACAAGGCTGACTACGTCCCTGAGTGAGTAAAGCTAATAGCCAGATGGGTATCAGGAAAAAGTAAACCAACACATAGCAAGTAGGAGATAGTCTTAGGTGCTCTGAAGAAAATAAAACAAGGTGAAATATGGGAGTGGGTGACTATTTTAGAGAGAGAGGGGGATTTAATGAGGAGGGAGTATTTAAGATTTACACATTGAAACCCTTCCCACCCTTTCAGATGCAGTTAAATATCATCTCATCTGCTAAGAAGTCTGTTCCCTGGGTCCACACCTCCCCAAGCAGAGTGAGCTTCCTTTTGGATCCTACTGCATATGAAATGTATCTCAAGGCATAGCCTTCTGTCATTTACCCAGGTGCTATGGCAATTACTTGTTTTCACGTCTACCTTCCTGTTTTGATTTTCAGGTACATGAGGGCAGGGGCTATGTATATTTTACTTTTCTATCCTCTTCCAGTGCTCTGAATATAATGGATGCCCAATAAAGTTGATGATTCAGATTTAACCAACTTTAGAAAATGTTCATTGTAAGGAATTTCATTTTGGAAAGCTGTATACTCTACCTCACCCCACTCTGAATTTTAAACAAATTTCAAACAAAGCTGTTATCTACAAAAATCACTCCCACCACTGGAAGAAGTATTTTCCAGGGAATTTCTAAACTGTTGACCATTCTGAATACACACCAAGCAAGTGACGTGTGCCAAGTGCTCTTCTAGAAGAGGTTAAAGTTTGGAAACAATGATCTCTTCCAACAAATTTAAGATAATTACCCCTTGGTCTGAAAAGGGAATTCTCAAGCTTTCTGTTTGAAAACATGTCCAAAAAATTGAGGATTCCCTAGTTGAAGAGAATCAGAAAAGAGAAGCTTTTGGTTTAAAAACAAACAAAAAGTAAAAAACAGAGCATTGAGCTGAATCTTGTACAACACAAGCTAGATTTCACAACAATGAGTGAGGGTGAGCACAGAGTTGGAAAATTCTACCAAGAAATGTATGTTATTTTGTTTTTGTGGGCTTTTCTAGTAAGAACTTTGCTCTTTTATTCTGGCTTTAAAAGTGTTCTCAATAGTCTTCCATTCTTTAAGTGCCACCTTTAAGAAGAAAATAAGTTAATTGTTCAAATAGAGGAACAGGGAAAATAAAAACGCCTTTGCTGAAGAATCCAAGTGCTCTTTCTTAGTTGGGATCTGATTCTGAAATCCCAATTTAATAAATGAACCCCACCCCCTCCCCACAAAAGAAATGCCTACAAGTTTAGGCTGAGGTAGGACAAATATTCTACATTCTATTTGAAATACTAAGAACAAGGTAGGTATTTTCCCTGCTGCTTCTCTGCCATTTGACATTCATTTTAATGATGCTTGGTTTATTGCTTGTCAGAAAAGTAAAATGGCCTGTCGATTTTATGGAGTTTCTCCTACATTTTGGATGGCTATATTACATTTTGAAATAAGTGTATAGCTTCCCCCTCCCCTCCCTTTTTTTAGCCTAAATGGTGCATGTATGGGTTTGGTACTTGGCTGCCAGTGGAATGAAGTCATAATTTCAGGAGTCCAAGAGAATAGATCAAAATCACGCCAACACTTTCATGGATGGGTATATGCTGCTAAATGGATGTTTACCTAGAAAAGTCATCATCTGGCATGCAGCATACTGAATGTTCCTAAGCAGCTAACTCATGTATACTAAACAAATTTGGCTTGGCTGCCGCGAGAGCTGCCCTGTGGAAATTCTCAACATACATTTGTTTGATTGAGCTGTCATTCCTAGTTGATCTGCTGATGATCTGTGTCACTTTGTTTAAATGTCCTGGTGTGGTTTTTTATATATATACAGTGAAAAGTCAGTATGTTTCTGTGATGGATTAAATAGAGGTGAAACTTGAGAGTGACTCCTGTTTTTGATTCCTGTGTTCTCAGACAGGTGGGTCTGGAATGTCACATTCAAACACAGGGGAAAATATGGAGCCCTTTTGATTTAAAACACATTACCGTAAAGATATATTTGCTACCGTGTTCTCCCACTACAAGAAGCTACTTAGGATTCCCCATCTAAACAAACACCATATGGGCTAATTTTCAGCATCCCCTTCAAATGTCCAAAAATGGAGGGACACAAAACTCATTGCTGGGAAATAACGTCCGAGAGAAGTGAGCAAGGCCCATTTCTGACATACAGATTCAAAAATCAAATGCAAGGTCAAGCTAGTACCGAAGCGCCAGATCTCAAATATCCTGGTAATGGTTCAGATGGAAACCCAACACCACAGTGCCATACCATGTCTGAGGCACTAATCAAGCAACTGCCTGTTTGCTCTGTGGTTAAAGCACTTCCTGCAGCTAATCTTCCTAGATAGACTCTCAGCCTTAATAACCTATGGGGTCTGCTGTTAAGTGCTGGGATCTGGGCACCATCAGCACTTATGTCTCTACTCTGCCAAACCCCAGACAACACGTGATGTAAGCACAGTCCTTCCCCTCAGCTTCCATGGAGGTGGGAGAACCTGGGCCTGGTGTAAGTTGGGTCCCCCTACCCAAAAAATATATCTGACCAGCCTGCTATCATACCCCAAATTGCCCCAATTCAGTGTCATTCTTTGGGTTAAAGCAAAGCTATCCCCAAGAGTCCTCTTGACCATTAATAGTTTTTTTCTATTCAACATACCTTTAAAAATCTGCTATGGACCTGACAGACACTGAATTTGGCACTCTAGAAACCATAAGGAGAGAGGAATTAATTCTGTCTGAAGGTGGGAAAAGTTAGAAGAGACTTCCCAGAGGTGGTGTCGAAGAGGACTGAAGGATGAAAGTGGTTTTGAAGGAGTTTCCCAGAGAACAAAGAAAGGAAAAAGACCATTCCAGGAAGAGGAAAGAGCACATTTAAAGGCATGAAATAGATAGCATGTGAAGAAACGAAGAATTTCTCAGTTTTGCCTGATTTTAGCGGGAAGTAAGGTAGATTAGTGATGAGAAGAAAGAGGCAGAGAGAAGTAAAAAAAAATCAAAGGACTGGGATACTGATGTGGCTCAAGTGATTGGGCTCCCATCTACCACATAGGAGGTCCAGGGTTCAATTCCCAGGACTTCCCGATGAAAGGCAAGCTGGCCGGCGCAGGAGTGCTGGCCCGCGTGGAGAGCTGGTGCAGCAAGATGATGCGACAAATAGAGACACAGAGGAGAGACAATAAGAGACGCAGCAGACTAGGGAGCTGAGGTGGCACAAGAGATTGAGTGCCTCTCTCCCACACCAGAAGGTCCTAGGATCAGTTTCTGGTGTCGCCTCAAAAGAAGACAAGCAGACACAGAAGAACACACAGAGAGCAGACAGTGAGCACAAAACAAGGAGGGGGGGTAGTAAATAAATACATAAATCTTTTAAAAAAATATGTAGGGGATTCCAATAGGTCTCCCCCCCACCCCCCATTAAAAAAAAAAATCAAAAGCCTTGTATGCCATGCTCTGGCATTTGTCCTTTCTCCTACTATAATGATGGTACTAATTGAGGATCTTAAGGAAGAGAATGGAAATATCAGAGCTTTGTTTTAGGATACTCACTAGGATTCAAAGATAAAGGAAAAATTAAGAAGGATGACACAGGCTATTTCATGAAGCCTCTAAAAAGGGGTGGGGGGTACAGTGACACTGGAGGATGAAAAGTAGGGGAGAGGAAAAATATAACTAATGTAATTTATGGACTACAGTTAACAAAAATGGAAAGTTTTTGTAGCAAAAGCAAAGTTAATTATAAAGGCTAGAAAAAAGAATATGGGGTTTGGTTCTGTGCGATACGAATGCAATTAAACATTTTTCCCTTTATTATTTATCATTAATAAGGAATCTTTGTCTATGTCATTTAACTAACCTGTGTTCATCTGTGTGTCTTTCTGAACATTAAAGGAACAACTTAGTTAGCAGTTGGAATTAGATGAGATAAAAGTGCCTGAAAAAGAACTTTTTAGGAATAATGTTTCCTTAACTTGTTGAGCTGCCTTTATCTGTTCTTTTATTTTTTGTGAATTTGAAATAAAGTTGTTAAAAAAAAAAAAAAAAAGAAAAGAAAAAGAAAAGTAAGGGAAGGGATTTGGAAAGTAAAATTGAGAAAACGTGGAAAGAGAGTAGGGGTGGGGATAAAATAAACCCTGATGAACCAATATTCTGGAATCCTCAATCAGTTTATCAGTGACCAGGTAAGTCTGCTACCCTGATGGAATGGGACACATACATGAGATGGGAGATTTGGGATGCTGAACCCTGAAGTAGGAGCCCTGAGTGGTCGGGAGGCAACATGAGAGCCCTGGGTACCTAGGGAACTATGGGACTATAGAATTAATGGACATTGTCCCTTCCTTGAGGACTACATGAAGATCAGTGGATGAGGATGGGGATAGAAGGAAAAGAATATCATTCTTGCAGGAACAAACAGAAAAAACACCAGGTAAGACATTCAGGGATACCTTCACTGAGTCCCACAGACACATAAGGGTTGTTGATTCCATAACAAACCTCATTCTTTCTAATTAAGTAACTATATTTTTAAATGTTAGTCACCCTTAAGTTCCTCTACTTTAAGTTGTTCTACAGATCTTGGTAATCCAGGCTTGGGTCCTTTCCTTCAAAAAGTACTCACCAGGGACACACACACCCTTCCTTGCTCGGTGTTGCTTAAGGTGGAATTCCTAGGGAAAGGTTCCAAAACAACTTTACCTGTAACTTTGAGACCTTTGAGAAAGCACCAATGCCAAAAAATGTAATTGATTTAGAGAATTTTTTCAAATCATTAAGTGAAGATACTGAAAATCTTGCAAAATCAACATGCCCCACCCAATGTCCTTCCCTGCTCTCCCACCCCCACCAGAACTCCAAGCTCCCAGAGCATATGGGGATGGCTGATGGGTCTACATGTTCCTTGGCCCATGTGCCTTCTTCCTCAAAAGTAGCTGATCTGGTTTGTATTATTTATTCATGTATTTTCTTGGTGGAAAAAAGAGAAAGCAAGGAGAAGGTAAGCGGTGGATTTTATTTATTATTGTATAACATTATTTATGATTCTTTTAATTTAGGTCCAACATCCCAGGAGTCTCATTGCAATGGGTGCAACAGATACCAATAAAATAGCTTCACGGTGCACATACATATATTCTTCTATTTCCTCCTTCTACAAGTCATATTTTCTCGTATGCACACAAAGCAAATCCTGTCAAGTCGCAATATACTTTTAGGCATTTTGCTTTGGATTTTCATTTTAATAAATATAAAAGGAAAAAGAATGAACTACATGACATTTATTTTATGAATTTATTTGCACCATCCAAATGAGAATGACAATAAACTACCTTTAGGGAGGGCATATGTTTACTATTTGATAGCCATGAAAAAAATAAATAAAATAAAAACACAAGAGCGGGAGCTTTATATTAATTTATGTAAGCCTGAGTGATTAAGAGTCAGATCAATTAAAAAACTATATATGTGTGCATGTATAATTTTTGGATTTTATAATTCAGTAAGTCTACTATTAATTCTATTAGTCCTCTGAAACAGAAAAGCCAAGTTATGAGTACATTATCTTAACTTATAGACATCCTAAAATTTAGATTTATAAATTTGATTGTTTACATACACTTAAGATTTTACTCTCTCCCTAGTTTCCTGAGGGAAAAAAAATACAAAAGGGATGATAGGTAAAAATTTATATATTTGGCTGCCAAATTTCTTTGCTTGGGAACTGAAAGACCAAATTAGTCATTACTGAGCAACCCAATCTAACAGGGCTCTCTGGCAGACTGGCTCTGAGATCATATTGCAATAAAAGCTTTTCTGTACAACTAGATCTTATTCTCCTAATTCAGGAGTTTTGAAACATTTTTTAAAATAACTTAAGACCATATTTCTGGGTCACAAAAGAGTTTCAAAAGAGTTGCTAAGAATATAAGGAATATATAATGAGTGTTTTAGTTGCCTCCCCACAAACACGTGCGGGCGCGCTGCGCACACACTCTTTTCTTATTTGTAACGACAAAAGCCCAATCCTTCCCACAATGCAAATATGCACAGAAGGAAGGCCAAACAGCAAACAATCCAGAAAGTGTTTTTTAATTGCTAAGGCCATACAAACAAGCCCAAAATAAATTAGAAATAAACTCTAAACCCAGCAAAACACGAATTAAGCTGAGGAAATCCAAAGTAAAGAATCCAAAAATCTTTCAAAGTACAGTGCAGTTACTTCCTGTTCCTAGACTGTCGCCTGTGGGGATTGGTGGAGGGGGAAGCCCCCGACACGCCGCTGATGGAAGGGGTTAGTTAGCTCCGGGGTAGCCTCCTCTGCACCCCTCCCCCGCCAGCCCGCCCTGCCCAGCTTCCTGGAGCCCTGCCCTGCAGACCAGCGAGCTGGCTGCGGAGAAGGGTTCTGGCCACCCCGCCGGCTTGGTATTTGGCTCCCCAGTCACCCAGTGCACAAGTATGATGGATGATGATGGATCACAGCTCCACCAAAACCGTGTGAATTTCCCAAGGCCACTGATTATTCTAATCGAGCCCCCAGAAGAAGGACAGAGCTTTACAAAAGCCTCCAAGGAAACTCCCCTTCTCAGCTGCCTGACACAGACCCCACTAAATAAAGCAAACCGGCCCTGATATGGCCTCCTCTCTTTGACACACAGATTCAGGCCTCCATACTCATTGTTCAGTGATATGATTTAGCTTTGAATGAATTTTTAATAAACACCCAGAGTTATAGCACAGTGGAATGGCTTCTCCACGTCTCTCAGGGGAAGATAATAGTTGATGAACGCTTGCAGACCACAGCTTTTCTTACGTTTTCTTGCTCTGCTCAACAATATGGTCAGAAGGGTTTCTTCACTATTGTCTGATTTCTCCCTCTCTCCCGCACCTTCTCCGGCTCCTTCTCTCTCAATGGCCCTTTCTTAAAGCACAAAATTTTAAGAGAGACATAATTCTGTAAGGCAAAGTCACATTCACAGAATTTGTTCAGACCAGCTAAATAGTACCATGTCTAGACCAAGATATGCAGAACAGAAGTTTATATGTTGTAATAATAGTCTATTTTTTAAAAAGCACAGTATTATTTAATTTAATTGGGGTCTTTGACTTTTTTGGATAATTTTTTTGCCATGTAAGTTACAGCTTGTGCAGTGGGCAGAAACTTTAGGTCTTGCATGGCAAGGGGCAGTGACTGCTGATGGCCTCTTAGAATGTTCCTGATCAATACTGACAGAGTGAATAGCTCCATATAAATCTACAAGACCTCACAAATCAGCCATATTTAGAAACATAGCCAGTATGCTTGCAGCAAAGAATACATCCATTTGGTCCTTTTACTATGATCCAATTTCCAATGCTTGGGTATTTAACTCTTCCCTCAAATGCACAGCCTCCTAAATTCTTGAAACCTCTCAGATTCTGCATAAATTCATGAGAAAAAAGTTGGTTGCACTTCTCAGAGGCAGCTCTGCAGTCATCATTGGAGGAGCTTATTTTTTTTTTTTTTTTATGCATATATGTGTATTTGCTTACAAAAATGTTATTTTTTATATATATATATACATATATTTTAAGAGGTGCTTAGATTACCTAAAATATTATACGGAACCCACTCGGATTCCCATGTTGCCCACCTCCCACACCTCCCACCACATCCAACACAAACATCTCCCATAGTGTGGCCCACCAACCTCAATGAACTTACACCTCCTGGAGCCTTGCCACCAACCATAGACCACAGTTCACACTGTAGACCACACTCTCTCCCACTCAGTTCTGAGTGGTGTGTGCTGATTTAAAATGGCCTACATCCATTGCCACAACAGTACTCAGGACAACCTCCAACTCCCAAAGAAGCCCCTGTATTTCAACTGCTCATCCCCTCCCTACCCAAAAAACTGTCAAGTGGCCACTGGCTCCACCTCATTGTTATAATTTCTTGCATTGCAAGAATCACCATATGTGAGCAAGAGAATACCATCAAGTCCACTCTAGTCCATAGTTCTTCCCCCAATCCAGAGGCGACTGGGATGGTGATGTCCACTCCAACTCCAAGTGATAGAGGGCTTATATCCCATGGATATGGTGGGTGGGATGATCCTGCCTGCAGATGCAGGCCCTCTCCATTCCCTGGGATGGCCATTTCCCATCGTTGTCTCCTCACCAGGTGACTTGGATGAGTCCATTGAGCTGTAGGGTAGGAGTTGCAGCTCCACCTAGATTTCATGCACACCTGGCACATAGGTAGGTGGGAGGCTCCAGTCTCTGGAAGTATACCTAAGAAACTCCAGCATCACATGTAGGTTTGAATAGAAGGGACTGGTGAACCGTGTGCAGGGAGGACTTATTTGAGTCTAATTCTGTCACTCTCAGGAGCACAGATTACAAAATAGAACCCACTGATAAGGCATCAGTCTCTGGGGCTATCCCCCCTTATATAGACCAGGGTGTCTCCGGAGCTCTCAGGAACCCCACTGAGTGGGGTGATAGGCACTTAGATGTTCTATGAGCTCCTACTGAGGTGTGCGTAAGAGTTACCTCTGGGATGACCTCCCGACTCTCTTTGAAGTCTCTTAGCCACTTGAACTCATTTGTCTTTACCGTTTCCCCCTTTTATTCAAGGTCTTTTTCCAGTTGTGTTGCCAGTTGGCACTTGGGAAAAGTTTTCAATTAGCAATAATCGTGCCTCGGATAAACCTCATTGGCTATGATACTGCCACTGCACAAAGCTGCCAGTTGGCACTTGGTATTAATCCCTCGTTGCCAGGGAGGCTCATCCCCGGGAGTCATGTCCCACGTTGGGGGGAAGGTAATGCAATCATATGCTGAGTTTGGCTTAGAGAGAGGCCACATTTGAGCAACAAGGAGGCTCTCAGGTGGCAACCCTTAGGCACCCCACAACTGCAGGCTAAGTCTCATTTACAAGAGCAAAAACTCACAAGGGTAGTCATCAATTAAAAAAAAAAAAAAAAAACATCAGTGGGTCATCCTATTTGGAAAGGCACTGTGCCTACACTCAGAGGACTATTGCTGCTCCCTTGGAGATTGTGGCAGAGCTCTCCAGGCTAGGAATTCAGATTCCCTCATTTATTGTGTGATTATCCACCCATCGTGACCCTGCCCCATCCCCCGATCCTTTGAATGATTTTGTATATCTTTCATGCATATTCGGTTGAACCAATCCCCACGAACCCCCCCCCCCAGATGGAGGAGCTTATTGAAATGAATCTGATTGAAACAAGATAGGGAAAGGGGGTTAAAGTTGTGTTTACAGAGCACTTTGTATAAAAATAAGAAAATGTCAATTGGCTTCATCAAATATTTGGGAGAGGAGTGTGAAGAGTGATGAAGATTATGGGTTAGCTTGGGAAGACTTCCCAAGCCATGTTTCGGTACCGCCACCCATACTTATTACCCTGCAATCATGTTTACTCATTAATTACACCTCACACTTACATCGAATTTTTTTTTCTAATTGGTCCTGCATCTTTAAAGACCACAATATTTACAAAATAGTCCTTGCTGGCAAACAACTCTTAAAATATTCAACCATAATCTATATTTCCTAAATAAGAAAGGTAGATAAATAAGAACAGTGGACTAAGCTTCTGGAAACCCAGATTCTATTTCTGGCACTGCCACTAATTAACTGGGAAATTCTGAACAAGATTTTTCCATCTCTCTGGGAATCTATTTCCTAATCTGGAAAATGACTGAATGAAGAGATCCCCCAGGGTCCCTTCCAGTTCATATTTTATGAGTCCATCAATCTTTGTGTTGATTGTAGAAGTAAATTCCTAGAAAGGGCTACATCTATATCGTTGGCTTTGTACCGTAATCGGCATAGCACCATGTGCATATCAACTCAGGAAAAGCCATTTGAGGTCAGTGAAGGCGGCAAGTTTAGTTTGTGTTATGGAGTTGGCTGGATGAGGTCAATGAGTAGACAGAAAGCAATCAATATGTTAACTTAGAGGAATACCTACTATGTGCCAGGTTGGCACCATGTTATGCATTTTACATGACTATCTTACTGAATCTCCCCCCTACAAAACGTCTACATAAATAGGTAATAGCCCTGGTTGATGGAGAATACTGGGACTCAGAGAGATTGTGTCTAACCTATGGTCTCTCAGTAAACTCAGTCTGCTTGGACCCAAACCTAATGTTCCATATCATTTTATTTCAAGGTTATTTTAATAGTCTTGTCACCTCATGTTTTTTACAGTACCCAAATTATCAGAAGACAAATAAATTCATTAAAACTTGATAATAATTCCCATGTTCCTTTCATTTTCAACAGCGAATTCCTTGGCTTTGATTCACTCCCCTGGGTAAAGATGGTCCAATTGCTTAAGAGTCAACTCCAGCTACTTCTCTAAATCAGGGTTTACACTCATTTTGTATGAAAATTTAAGACTACCTTGTTAAAACATCATCAGAATATTGAGCAAAAGCTAGTCATCTTAATAATATTATTAATTCACAGTGATCATTTTTTGTACTCAATTATTATAATATTTGATTTTATTTTGGTCACCTTCTAAGTCTGGCATGTAAAAAAAATTGAAACTAAAACATAAAACAAAATATATTCTTGGCATGCTGACTGTCTTCTCAAAAAGTGTATGTTAGTTATATATTAAATATCATAAACTAATTGCAAAGTACTTCATCATATGCAACCCAAAATATTGACTTTGGAGGATATGTTCACTTATGATTCCAGTTCAAAATTAGGATATATATATATATATATATATATATATATATAGAGAGAGAGAGAGAGAGAGAGAGAGAGAGAGACATTTCCCTATGTATATTATAATTTCTATAGATGTGCTGACAAAGACATTTGGACAGTCTTTGTCCAAACGTTTTTGTTGTTCTATATAATCTAATCACGATTCCTCAGATTCATCTTCATGGGAAGTCCTCCTCACAGATAGCTAAAATACTATGACACTGACATGCAAAATACAAGTTTTGATCCATCCTTTTATTGGTCTCAGAAATTGACCATGTTTGGGGAAAGTACAAGATTTGGAGATCTGCACCAACACAATTGATAAAATCAAAGAGCAAGATATAAGGTGATTTCCATTGCTTCAGTCAGAGTCTCAGAAATGCCAGTATTCTGCATATCTTCAAAGAGCAGAATCTGTTTGCAAAAACCATACAATATAGCTCACTATAAAGGAAAACCCTACAAGATCTTTGCTATTGAACTTGAACCAGAAATAAGAAGGAAACCTCCAAGAACAGTGTAAAAATGACAGATATAAGAGGAGGCCAACCAAGCCATGAAATGAAAGACTTTTTGCTGACAGATGAGCACCTTTGAACTCTAACCCAATAAAAGAATTAGCACTCCCAATGTATAATCAGTACAGCAAGCAAAATATGTCAACACACTACAGGCAGAGTAATCCATCGACATGCGAAGTAGGAAACAGCCAGACTAAATAGCAGCCCAGTCCCACTGAGCCAGACAGCCCTTTCCTGCTCCTTAAATTTCTCAGACTGCAGGGACTAGAAATTAATATGAAATAAAGGAAAAGCCTTAACAAGTAAAACAACAGAACAAGGCTTAAGAGTCTTCACTGAGAAACGACCCAGGATCTTGATTGTGTTGAGTCTTATTAGATACATTCCTAAGCATCTTTCTCCAGTCAGATATTAGAAACTTGAAATTTACCAACCACAGCTCTATTATTTATTCTCCTTTTTCATGAAGACTTCAGAAATAATCAAGAGAGTAGGAGCTATGGACGTAAACAGAGCTAGCTTTTAATCCTGTTGGCTGTATGCTAACCACTGACCTCAAGCAAGCCATTTAACCAGGCTAGGCTCGGTTCTGTAGGCATCTGTAAAAATGGAAGAATATTACTTTTAAAAAAAAAGGTATTGTGATAATTAAAAGGAATAGCATAGGTAAAAAGCCTGCAATAATACCTAAAGTGGGTAGACAGTCATATCCAACTAAGGCTTAGGGTGGCTAAGCACCTAGCAAGGTGCCTTGACCCCGTGAGTACCTAAGAAATGTGATGCTGTCCACATATATGGAATAGTAAACTCACACACCAAGGCAGAAAAGTGTTGCCTCAGATGTGCATAATTCATATCCTAGGTTTGAATTCCCTAAATTAGCTATGTGATAGTAGAAGAGTCATCTAATCTCCCTCAGTTACAGTCAACTCATTTATAAAATTGAACAAATAATATCTCACCAACCTAAGTCCCAAACGGAGAAGAATGACTCGCACAGTCTTCTTTCAGCTGTAGATCCATCATTGCAAATTATCTGCTGCTGGTTTACCTTATCGCATGTACTAACTTGATAAAACCCAAAAGACATAGTTTCCATTCCCAAATCTACATCCCTTCAGGGATTCAGACATGATACTTCTGTTTTATTTTGATTGCTTTCCAATTTCCCAAAAAGGAAAGTCACGAATGTTCCCTGCATAAAATCCCTTAGCAAGTCTGCAGGATTTTCATAGTGCAGTTTAGATGGTCGTTGGCAGCAATTGTTTTAAAAGACAATCCCAAAATACCCAACCATAAACCACAGGTGGGTATATTTTGCAACACCTTCCACTCATGCCACCCATAGTTCAAGATTCCACCTGCTTTAAACTGAATAGGTCTATGTGACGCAATATTTTATTTTTCACTTATCTCATTTTAAATATATTTGCTTTCCAACAGACGTATTGCAAGAATGGCTTTTCAACAACACACTTCTAACCCTTGGAACTGCACTCCCATGACTTCAGCAGTACTTTAAAGAACAATTTTCTTCACTGACCATGGCAAATACCATTTGAACAAGCTAACAATTTCTCTTTAGAGTCGTAACATAGAAGAAGATCCATCCCATTGCAGCTAGGCTGATGATTAAAATTTTAAAACCTCTTGGAGGAAAGTAACCTAAAGACAGAGGATAAAAAAATTTGTGAAGTTTTCTAAACAAATGCTCAACTTTGTTCTTGTTAAAAGAGAACTCTCTTTTCTGATATGTGTCAGTTTAGACAAACTCAGACCTTCTAGTTTTTAATTATCATTCACAGGCATCACATCTACAAAAATGAAATCTGAAGCCAAATATTCCTTATAATTTTGAAACTGAAGGGCTTTCAGATGGCAACAATAAGTTATTTTTCACATTTATTTTCCATGCACATAAAAGCGTACCACTCTGCCATCAACATAGCAGACAAAATCCAAAATGGCTTAGCACAAAAATTGCCACCAAAGAATGGCCATCAGAAAAAAAGTTGGGACAAAACAACAATGCTAAAATAGTACTTTAACTTAGATTTGCATTAATTTGTTTCCTAATACTGTTAGGGAACATTGTGGAGAAGACTGGGCTTTTTGTTTGGTAGTTTTAAACAATATCAAATGTTTGTCGTCCATCGTCTTGGATATGATGGTGTGATAGAACAAAGACCAAAGTTTGCTTTGGAATCTCACTGATATGGCCTTGGCAGCTTACGAGCCCTGTTCTCATTTACTGAATCCTTTGTACACTGATGCCTACTTATAAGGAAGGGCAATGAGAGAGGCACATGACAATATCTCAACATTTCCCCCTAGAGACTGAGATTTCATGGTTTCTGTAAAACAGAGCATGAGTAATACTTGTCAGAGAAGAGAAAAAATGTGCTGGACAAATAAGAAACATCATTTGACATTTCTCCTCCACACTGGAAAAGTTAAGTGAGTTGGTGGAATTGTGCCTAGGAGTGAATAAATATATCTTCACAGACTAGATACAACCAGTCACATCCATTGTACCCTCTCAAAACACAGCCTCCCTTTTCCTTTGATTATGTTTGGGTTATTTTAGAATTTCTTAAATATTTCCAGTGAACTCACAGAATAGTTATTTCATGATAAAATAGTTGACAATGCAAAACATTGTCATTTTATCTTCTGCAGCACTGTCAAGTTATTAGCAAAAATTAGTACTTACCTATAGTCAACAAAACATGAAATACTTAGTTTTTATTAAAATCAAACCAGTGACAGAAATGAATAGTATGCATAGTTCCCACACATTCTCCTCAACTCAACTTAGTAATCTTGTCTATCCCTGGATGCATATTACACACACACACACTCACACTTATGTGTGTATATGTATATGTCATGATAGAAAAATTTTACTTTCCATTGCTAGTAATCTGGTAAATCTCATTCCCACCCTTTAAAAAAAATTCAAGAGTGCTTTATTTTTTCAGGATGAAACTATTAAACTACCTATAACTATCTGAAGACTATAAAGAGAAACTGGGCCATTTCCATTTTTGTTTTCCAAAAGATACTAATGCCAGAAAAACAATGTAGTTGGCAAAGATCTCTTCTTTCTAAGCATTTTTTTTAAATGGTCATAAAACCAAAAAGAAAGATATTACTCTCCAAAGAACCCAGGTCCCAAATTAGCCACAAGCAGGAATGTGTATAAAAAAGACTTTCTTGAAACTCTTTCTTAGATGTTTCACGTTATAGAAAATTGCATATTGTACCTGCAGGTGGCATTTCTAATGCAAGAACAAGGCCTTCTGCTAAGGTGCCCAAGTACCCAAAACTTGCAAGGTCATATATGCTATCCATACCTTACATAAATATTTATGTTAAAGACTTTCTTTGGGTTATTTTTGCCATTTTCCAGGAAAAGGGAGAAGATGTTCCTTGTGTTTCTCACTTAGCTTTCATGACACTCCTTTGGCAATATCAAGACCATACCATCAAAATAATACCAGACAAATGCTCCTGATGGCTGGGGTCTATCGGCTTCCTTAAAAGGTTTCTTTTCTGGCAGCTGACAAAAAATATACATCTTCCAAAGAAAATGAAGGTAAATGCCAGAATGTCTCGACTCCCAGTTTTTAAAAAATCTCTTTTTAAAAATTAATTACAGAAGCAGATGTGGCTCAAGCAGTTGAGTGCCTACTTTCCAAATGGGAAGTCCCGGGTTTGGTTCCCCGTGCCTCCTGAAACAGAAAAACAAGCAAGCAAGCAGATGAAGAAACCAACTCAGGGGAGCCAATATGGCTCAGTGGTTGAGCTCCAGCTTCCCACAAAGTAGGTCCTGGGTTCATTTCCCGGGCCCCAGTACCTCAAAAGAAATAAAAATAATTATGATAATATTTGACTTTAAGAGAAGGGCAAAAAGGAAAGTTTGAGTCAGGTATGAAGAACATGAGGAACTTATGATCTCAGCAATGTGATATAACTGAACCCTGGCTTTTCAAACGATTGGAACAACATCTCTGTTTGGGTCAGAAATTCTCTCTTTAAAAAGTTTCACCAGTTCAGCTCAGGAAGTTCCAGAAATACTTCCTAATATGGAGCACTTTTTTTAAATTTTTTTATTCGTGGTTAAGAAAACACTAGTAACTTTAACAACCCCTGTATTTGATTTGAATTGCTTTCAAAAAGAAAAGCAGTTTCATTTAAAAATAAACAAACAAAAAAACCTATAGCTACAATAATGTAATAGGATCAATAGCAGAATGGGGGAAAGACAGAAAAATCGGTGACAACTCTGGGAAAAGTTGGATCTGCGCTCAAAGCACAGAACATGATAAAGGTGATGGGTTCCAACGAGCAGGTGTTGGAGGGAGACGGTGTTAAAGAGGCCTCTTGTTTACAATCAAGGTGGAGATGCTGCTGGAGTTATTAACACCTACATTCTCTAAAGGAGATAAAAAGAGACTAGAGTAGAATAATTTGAAAAATCCTATGGCAATTCATCAGAGAGAAAAAGATAAAAAAGCCTTCCTTAAGCAGGTGTTTAGATAACTGTCAGAAGCATTTTATTTGTGTATACTTCCTACACCTGGTATTTATTTTTAACCCAGCCTCTTGTAAACAGAAAGTAGACGCTAATCATGTAGAGACTATGTTCTCAGTAAAGAGTTGCAATTTTCTTAGGAATAAAAAGACACAAGTGAATGGATGGTGTATATTCTTAGGTTCTACTCAGTTATCAATACACAGGGACAGGTATGAGGATTCTGGTTTAAACTTAAAGCACCACCAAAATGTCAGCATGGTATCCAAGAAGAATTCATACAGCCCCAGAGAGCCCACCTTGCATTCCACCCCTTCAGTTCAAGAACAGAACCGTCCAAATCACCTCTCTTTCCTCCTTAAGGCACATGGGCATTGTCCCCTTTTAGTCACAACATATGCTTAAGGGAGAAAAACTGACAACTGAAGCCCAAAATAATGGAGGCAAATTAGGCATCAAATTAGGCATCAAATCTGGAACTTCTATCTTCCAAGTTCATGGTTCTCTCCACCAGTCAGCCACTCTTGAGCAAGTTGTCCCAGTCATGTGAGCATAATGCCCTAGAAAGAGCTCTGGCCCAGGATGCCTATGACCTGGGTTCTGACTCTTGTCCTCCAGCAGCCCTACCATGGTCACGGCTTTAACCTCTCTGGGCAAGTTGGGCTGGATGTTCTCCAAAGTTCCTTTGAACTCTAAGAATTCACTGCTCTAAAGTTTCAATTATAGGGAAAATGTTAAAAATGAAGAAACAGAAGAAACCGTGGAAGTGGCTTCTTCCTATCTGAGCTATTAAGTTAATAGCAACAGGCATTTCCTCATGGGATCCTGCCCTGCAGAACCAGGGCATGGCAATTTCCTCTAAGGAAGCAATTATAGGTAGTGAAAAGGGAGAAGACAGCCTCATTCCTTTGGCTCATCTATGAATCACTTTTAAGGATAGGCTTGTCATGTGATTTCATTTTCAGTTCCAATTTCTCTCAAAAATGAAGAATTTGCAGCCTTACAAACAAGCTTACAAGAAAAGCACATAATTCCTAAGACCACGACATTTAAATATAAGATAGTCACTAAAACGGTACACAAAAATGCTTTAACTGGAAAAGAACATGCACTTTGAAATAAAAATAGGTATGTATAGATGAATCTTAAAGATAAATAAAATAAAGAATTTCTTAAATGTCCCACTGAAGAAACTTTATAGAGGGTGTATTTTCATCTCCTGTACAGGGTCTTAACACATTCCATAGAATAATATAGTAGGCAGGTTTGGCAATGGTGGCAGTGTACAATATTTTTCTTGTAACTACATCTCCTATGAAGTCACTGCAATCATGACAAACTCCACTCCTGCTGGAATGAGGTTCAGAGAACTCACTGGGAGGTGGGACGTGATCTAACAGAGGGGTTCTATTATCTATGGTGGCCAGAAAACATGGCAAGGCTTCTAGATCCTTGAAGGTTAAACTATTAGGTTAACCTGGTGGTTTTTAAATGTTGATCATTTATTGAGAAAAATCCTTTTAAAATGCATTGGTTTCCTATCTACTCATTTTTTTTATGAGGTATTTTTTTGTACCATGTTAGAATATAGCTGCTTCAGGACATAGTTAAGGAATGTGGAGTTCTTTGCCCGACAGTGAATGTTTCTGGATTGTTGTACTGTTATCCATGGCATTTGGCTTTTCTCCTCCCTAGGTCCATTGCAAATATCCTCTGGCAGCTGGTCAGTGGTCCGCTGGCAATTCATCGAATTCTTGTCACTACTCTAATACTTGCACATTTCCTCCTTCTGCTTCTTAATACTATCTTCCTGCTCACTTTCCTTTGATCCCTGCCTTTCTTCCTGCCACCTTACTTCACTGCCCTGTTTTTATAGCCTAGGCTCACCATTGAGAACGCTCCTTTCTCCTGGTTGGCAAACCAAGCAATTACAGCATGTCTTTTTTTTTTTTTTTATCATAATTTCTTTCTTCTTTGTGTTTAGAATTCTTCTCTATATTAAAGCATGAAGATGTCACTGCTCAGACTCACAGACCCTCACATATTTCTAAGTTAACTTCTCTGTAGGGTGAGACAGGGGATCGAGAAATAAATATGTGGATATTATTAAACTTCTCTTATCTTTAATATGGATTATCTATAATCATCCAAGCAAGAATCTGGACTTCTTAAGAAGAATAAGCACTCAGCAAAGAACTAGACCATTAACTTTTCCTAAAGAATCTGGACAATCTTAGGAGAAAGAGAATTTATGCCAAGTTGCTGTGTGTGATGTTAGAACTCATCAGGAATTAGTAATAAAGAGAAAACTGACACTTTCTGATATCAGAAAATGGACACCATGATCGTGATCATTTTCATTTTTGCATGTTCCCTAATCTAATCAGTCTTGTTTGAGTTTCAGATATGGAAAAATGATAAATAATGCAACCAGGTGTACAGCAGAAACAGCATATTCCCTAAACAAATAAACAAACAAAAAAAAAAAAAAAACACAAAGAAAGGATAAATTTTCTTTTCACAGGTACTAAACTTGAGATTTGTTTTTTTCTTTGCCTTAGAACTCAAAATCTTTAGCCTAACATTTCTAAATCACAAACATTTGTCTAAGAAATTTATGCCATTTGACAGAATCAAAAGGACAGTTGTTCTCATTTTTAAAACTTAAAATACTAAATTCCCCCCAACACACACACACACCAAATCATCAACCCTAAAAGTTAAATTGACCTACTGACAGAGATTCTTAGGCCTCTTATGCATCACTGGGTATTAAATTAAACCTGAACTATATGACCCAGGGAAAAAGACTTGGGCTTCACAGTCAGAATATCCTCACTTCAAATCCATGCAATCTTGGACGAGTTATTTTACTACTCTGGATCTCTATATTTTTATATGTAAAATAAAACACCACCAGTCTTATTGTGGAGCTTGAAAATAAGAGGTTTGGTACAACGCACGTCACAGAGAAGGCACTCAGTAAATTATAACTATTGTCACTATTATTTTCAAAAAAGTGCTCCAGTAAGCAGAGGAAATAACTAAATTAGAATCATGAGTCAATGATCTATATGCTCTAACAGACTTTTCCAAGCTGCAAGCTGCGTAGAAATCACCTGAAATCTTGTGAAAGATCTGATTGGTTAGGGGTAAGTGGGCCTGAGATTCTGCATTTCTAGCAGGCTCCCAGGGGATTCTGATGGTGCTGGACTGTGGATCACATTTTAAGTAGCAAGGCTTTCTATGGATCTGGACACTATGAATCAGTACAATGTCACTGATTCCTAAGAGGCAGAAATGTCTTGAATGAAGGCATCAACAGGAAAACACACCTTGCATAAGGCAAAGTCTACAGACCTCAGGAAGGAGGGATTTGTCTAAAGTTCCTTCCAGTTTAAAACATTGTGTTTCTGTAGAGCTCAAAGCTACCCCTTTCTCAGCTTCAAATTTTCTGATTATCTGTAGAGGGGAAACTATGCAATTCCTTGCAGATATTAAGCAATAGTGAGTAGGAAATCTCACTCCACTTTGGAAGGAGATGAAGATACCATAAGAAAAATAATTGAAACTAGTCATAAAGATTTATCCTTCATGGGGATTCTTGTGTAAACACAACTGAGAATTTTTGAGTATGGTTCCTAATGAGATACTGTAGCAGTAGAAGGGACATGGGCTGAGGAAGGGGTCACCAAATATAACTCCATCACGTTTCAAATGAGAAAGTTGAGGGCCAAAGCAGTTTCATGACTTGTCCAAGCTCACCAGAATCATCGAAGCATAGCAAAGACTTGGTTCTCCTAACCCCCACAACTACCTCCCAGGTTTAGAATACTTCTTTGATAGCATGGAATCTTCATTATGGTTAATAATAAACCATTATTATTAGCAAAGACATAATATTTAATCACTGAATCAAAACGTAGTTGGGATATATGTAGAAAACAGATATGCCCTGACATCATCAGATGATATTTATTTAGTCTCCAGTGGTCCCAGAAATTTAGTCTAATTGGTATGCAAAGAAGCCAAAACTTGTACTCTTCTCCTCTTGCCAGAATTTAGAGTCAAATGCTTAAAGCCTCCCTTAAGCCCATGACATTTCATCATCTCCCTACAGCCCTGTAGTCATTCCAATTGAAATAAAGAAAAATTCACTGTTCTAGGAGACCACCTCCCGTAGGGCTGGCTCAAGAGCTCAATTTCTCCTTCCGACCTTGAAAGCTAAGACAAGCATCCTCAAGACTGCTGAGGTTTCGTCAAATTCCTACCATGCAAAGACCATGATGCTCTGGTTTAAAAGCTGAAAATAGCACCCTTTCAGTGGTACAGCTAAACCCTCCATCTGATTTTATGGTAGTTTCAAAGTCTTTTCTGATCTGACTAGCAGTACATTTCTCTTCAGTCTACCATGACTTCCGGAACAAGTTGGCAGTCAATCTCCAGTTAGTCTTAAAAAAATCACGGCTCATGACCCCTCTGATCAGGGACCTCGAAGACACGATTGTACAAACCTCCATCTTCGTCGTGGTGTGAAAGAAGACGGTTGTTCTTCTGAATGGTACACAATGTGAAACATGACTGGCACGTTTTCTCCATAAACAGAACAAATCTCTTCCCTCACAGAGCTGCCTTTATTTGAGCAAGACATTTGCAAAGCTTAGAGTCTCCTTGAATCTATTAGGAACCCCTCCCTGAGTGAGGAAACAGACATTGTAAATGAACCATGACTCAGAAACCCCCTTGTACCAGAAAATATCCTACAGATTCCAGAGACATTTTATGTTCTATTTTCCTGACATACTAGTTCTAACTATCTGATTCATTTATTTTTTGTGTAATGCTTTAACCAGTTTCTGTAGATTATTACAGTCAAACAAGTGATTTCTTTCAGGGATAGTTTTTTTTTTCCCTTCTTCTGACATTGGAAGAGTTTCAGACTCAGTTGAAAAGGAAAGGCTGTGTTATATACTATAGAAACACCCAATTTCATATATTCAGCTTTGCTACAATAAGAAAAGCCAGACCCAGATGTCTCAAGCTAAACAGAGGAAAAGGAAGAAAATTAAAATTTAGTGTTCATTTGCAGAAACTTACCACTTGCAAACATCCCAGATAACCAGTTGGAACCAATGAAAATTCATAAACTTATGGAATAAAAATCTAATTCTTCTGTTTTTAATGTCCTACACAGAAACTACTTCAATGGCACCAAAATAGCTCATCAATTAAGAAAAAAGAAATGTACATTTCCATTTCTTTTTCCAGTCAAAAACAGAACTATGATTCACAAATCCCAGCTGTCCATGCACATGATCTGTATTTAACATATATGTAGCCTCTCAAATTCTGTCAAAAATGGCCCAAAGTTGTTACTATGAATCAAAAAGTTAAAAATGATTATAACCTTTGATCCAGAAATTTCAATTCTAAAAATAAGGATGTTCATCAAAATACATCTAATAAAGAAATTACAATGGGTATCACATGTTGAGCATTTTTACGAATCGGGCACTGTCCTAAGATTTTATATTCAGTGTCTTACAGCAACCCTATGAGGTAGGTCTTATCATTATATTCACTTTACAGCTGAGGAAACAGAGGCTTAGGAAAGGTAAATAGCTTGTTCAAACAGTAAGTGATAGAGCATATTCTAAAGTCCACACTCCTTAACTTTACCATCTCAGTGTCACAGTGTTATTTATAGTAATGAAAAATCCTAGCAATCAAATGTCCAACAATAGAAGCTTTGGTAAAATAAATACAATGGAATTCAATGCAGCCATATGTTGAAGAAGAATAGTATTAGGTAATATGAGAAAATGTTCACAACACATTGAGTGACTAAAGAAAGCAGGTTTTCAAAACAGATGACACAGACTGATATCCTTGCAGAGCATAAGATCAATACAGAGGAAAAAAAAAGATTAAAAGATAGACACCCAATATGCTGAAAGTGATGATCTCTGAGAGTAAGATTATGCATGATATTTTTCTTTGCAATTTTTTGTATTTTAACAAATATTCAAATATTAACATTATAGAAATACTTTTACATTTGAAAAATTAGTTAATAAAATGAGAGCCATTACCTAGTAAAAATCTCCCAAAATAGATCTTAAACACAGGAATATAATTTTGACTGAGCTTGTTCCAACCATTGCTAACAGATAATTTTCTAAAACTCCATGTGAAAATTTCAGGTAAAAAGTTTTAATTATTATATTAGAAAGAATTCACCAGTAATGTCTGATGATTCTGCCAGGTAAGTGCGTGCTCCTTGGGGAGACCCTGGGGACACAGTTATACGTGAAAGCCATTTAATGTCTCTAGGCATTAAAAGCTAAAACTTCTCATACAAATTCAAGATGGTAGACACTTAAACTGAAAGGCAAAGGCAGGGGGAACTCTCTGATGCTCAGGAATGTCACAGGAATATTGGTAAATGACATCATCACGTTCACAGCAGAGGCCTCAGGCTTCCAAACATGGTGGCAAATTGATGCTCATCCTCCATCCTTCTGAGTTCACTCATGCCGAAAAGTGTTTTTCACCTTTTGAAATACATCTGATTTGAAGTAAATGAACAGAGTTTTCTGCACTAATAGCATGAAACATGAGAGCCAGTTGATAGCAATCACAAATTTAATAATTACTGAAGTAAAAGGGTTTCAAGAGTAACTATAGATAAAATGAGATTAATTGAGTTGTAGTGGAACAGAGAAAATTGTGCAATAGAGTCTTGAGAATCCCTCTTCCAAATGTGAAACCATAAAATGTTAAGATCATGTAACCATCCAGTAGTAACATAAAGCAAGTTAATGAATGTCTACTATGGGCCAGATCCTATATGTATATGAATAAAATCTGCAATGACAACTCTATTAGGTAGAAATTAATTCACCTCCAATTTGCAGATGAGGAAATTGAGAAACTAGAAATATATACTCAGAGCCTATATTCTTTTCATTAGACCACATTTCCTCAATGACAAGTATGCAAATGCATCTACAGAGAGCTTCTTAAGGTCTGAGCCTCTTCTAACTTCTTAACTCTTTCTCATTATTCATGGTTGGGGATTGAATCATGTCCCCCACAAGAGGTATGTTCAGGTTCTGAACCCCTGGTCTATGGGTGTGAATCCATTTGTAAATAGGACCTTTAAAGATGTTATTAATGTGTGCCCAAACTGAATGAGGGCGCCCCTAATGAAGATCTGAAGTCCTTATAAGCAAAGGAAATTGGATGCAGAAAGATAAGCCTTGGTGAGCAGCCAACAGTCGGAAGTCAACAGGACTCAGAAGAGGAAGGAGAAGATGCCACCATGTGCATTGCCATGTGACAGAAATACCAAGAGACCTCAAAGATTGCTGACCAGCCAGAAGATACCGAAGCCGAGAGGAAGCAAGTCTTCTAGCTTCTGAAACCAAGAGCCAATTAATCCCTGTTGTTAAGCCAACCCATTGTATGGTATTTGTTTTAGCAGCCAGGAAACTAAAACGGTTACTTTTCCACATGTTACAGAAATGGTAATACTGTATTTACATAAAATGCTAATATTTGCTAATATAATATATATTATATATATAATATTTAGATTATATATAACGCTAATATATAATTTATGTATAATAAACATAATTAAACTTCTCTGCTTCTTTTTCAAACAAAATCATGATGTTTAAATATATATCATTTAAACTCACAGAGCTATGCTAGTTTCTGTTTTCATTAAGTGCTATTCTTTTTAGTTCTTGTATTTCATTGAGGTAAAAGGTTTTCACTTCATTTAGGTGGCTCTGGGTAACTAATGCTATCAAAGAAAGAGGTGTCATGTATATTACAGATAGGTATTTGCACACAAATCAATTATTGGTCTAAATTAAAAGGAAACCTCTTAAGCTAGTCAAAAGAAACGCACTGTTCCTACTGACTACAATGATAGAGCAGAATCTTGTCCGTTTGGATATTAAAAGGAAGACAGCCTTGTGTTGATCAAAGAATTGTGGTGAATTTGATATGTTAAGTTAATAGACATCTCAGTTTAGATGTCAGTATACCTAGCTCTAAGTGACTTACCGTAATTTCTTGAAAAGAAGATGGACTATCCAGGAAGAAGAATGTTTATTAAAATAAAAATTATCACATCACAGAGAGAAGTTTGGGGATAATTACTATCTTTCTACCACTGTAACTCCCGAGAAGTGATTAAAATGGCAATCAAATACAGAAAGAAATCAATGAAGAGTTGAGTGGATAAAGAGGTAAGTCAAACCTTGGAAATTTGAGAAGTCACGAATGAGGTGGAAGTACCTATAATGCACTTTTTTTGTATTTGTGAAATATTTTTTATCTCAAATTATTTCTTACAAGCAACACTCTCAAGGCACCATCTACTTTTTCAGATCAAAAAACTAAAGCAATTAGAGATTATGTGGTGAAAGGGGCATTGGACTCACAGGCCTAAGCCATGGGTCTAAGTTTCACCCTGTACCCCCTGAAAGGCTCTGGGCTAGGCACTGGGATGGGATGAGGGTAAAAGGAAGCTTCAAGGAAAACGAAAACAGGGAAACTCGGCCCTCAAAGATATTCATAGTCTAGGGGAGATACCAAACACTTGGTTAATTATAAAACAAAGCCAAAAATATAAGCAGGTGGTATAAAGAGTCATCATCACAACAGGTGGAGTGTCATTAATTTCAACTAAGAGCATCTCAAAAGGCATCAGTCTGTAAATTGAGAGATGGGAGTCAACTCTAAAGTCCCTTCTAAGTGTAAAACTCCAAGACTCTGTAACCTCTCTGCTGTAAATGTCATAGGCAATTAATAGGAGTTGGAATGACAACTTAAAACCCTGGATCAGATGTGCTATGCATATACTTTTCCTGATGTTCCAGCTATATGACCCCAAAACTGTTGGTCAGTTCCATCAAGCTTTCTAACAAACAACTGTGTGCGTGCATGTGTATTGTGTGTGGTGGGGAGACTCAATTTTTTAATAATTAAAATAATTTTGCAATAAAAAATAATAGATCACTTTGATGCAGATGTACTGTGAGCAGTGAATGCAACTTTAAATGTAAGCTCCGAAGGGGAGGGAAGGTTTCTATCTTATTCTCCCATAAGCCCAGAACCTAGCAAGGTATCTCGCTCACAGCATGTATTTGACAAATATTTGTTGCATGGATATATAAACAAGTTTTCTATAATATGACATTTAAAAGTATGGGAAGAAAACATCTTGAAAATTCAGCTGTAGAAATAGCCTAACTAGTATATGTCCAGCAGCTGGATGTAGCAGCAGGTTTTAATGGATTTCACATTAGAAAATTTGGACTCCAAGGACCTTGCACATACAATAGCTCTCTCTAAACTACACTGTGTCGTGATGCCTCTCAATCTCTCTGTCCTTGCTAATGAGGTCAGTGATACCAACACTTCTCCACCTCAGTGGATTGTTGTGAAGATCGAGTAAGATAAGGTGAATGGAAAAGCCATGAAACAAGGCTACAGGATGTCACAAATGCACACAACTGTTCTCTGTGTAGTAAAGAGTCCTACTGTCTTTCTTGCAGCTCAGAGATATAACTTGACTTGTACTTTAGAGACTTCAGAAAGCAACTTAACAATTTTAAAAATCTTTGAAAAATAAGTAAGAATGGCATGAGTTTAGAGAGGCCAGAAGTAAGAAGTCCGCGGATGCCTAACCCTACGAAGTAGATGCAAGATACTACTTTGAACAGTAAGTTGATCCTATTCATGTAACTGGCTAAAGGTAATTTGTTTTTCAATAATCTTCATTTCCAATATTCTGGATGGCCTGTGGCAGAAATGTTATATGGCTATAAAAAAAGATCCTTCATTTTAAGACCTTTGCCTGTCCTTGCTACATAATTTTGGAAGTTGCATATACATCAAAAAATTAAAATATACCCACATCCCAATTCAAACACAATTCTAGATGGGTTGAATTGTAGTTGATGGACTAACGTAGTACTATAATTATAAATGTTTATTAATTTTGATTTTGCCATTTTCTTTCATATTGTGAAACCAGTTTCAAGTCATATGTTTTTTGTATGTCCTTGAAAAATTAGTGGAGTCCCAGCTCCAAGTCTGTAGCAGTGACAGATAAAATAGCCCTGTCTTTTGTAGTTGTCCAATTAGTTACTTTGTACAATTAGCTGCACTGGACTTTGAAAAAGGAGAAAAAGTGCCTCCCTCATGGCTTCTCGGTAATATGTGTCCACAAGTCTATTTTCCCCACCTGCTATGTTTGCCTAAGACTGGTCATTTGTTACCTGCTAGTTCCAATTGATTTCCTTTGCCTTTGCCTCCTTTAGCCATGAGTGCAAAGAACAGACTGTACGATTTATACCAGCCATCTAGTACCAATCATTAGATAACAAGACCCTTTACTGAAAGCATTTAGAGTAAAACAATACTTTAAGTTTACCTTTGCTTTCATTTCCTTCTTTATTACACTAGGTTCAAAGTGAGGCCAAAAATGGTATCACAAGGCCTATTTAGACATCAAGCAAAGAATGCCAAGTCATTCTAAATAAATCCCTCGGCTCCAGTAGAATTTTACGTTTTCAAGTGCAAGTTTCCAATAACATTTTGGGGCTTGGTTTTCCCTTGTCTGTTTCAGTCACTGTCTTTACATATAAGGGGAAATGAGTCATATTAAATTATGCTCCAGCAAATGTCCTATAAAGCCATATCTAAACCATCCTGTTTGCTAATAAAAAAGATAAGATTTGTGCTCTGAAAGAAGCAGGGTTGGGCTATGCCAAAGGGCTTACAGCAGAGTTAGACAAACCCAGTCTTTAGCTGGTGGGGGAATCTGAACTTGTGGCCTTTCTTCCAAGTGGGAGGAGTAGGAAGGGAGTAGCAGGGACCTGTCAGTTTGGAAACGCAGGCTTGGAGCAGGGATGCCTGGAACTTCCTGTAGTTACTAAGAGGCTGTAATACTGTAAATAGATGTCCTGATGATTATTTTCTAATGCTGGCACTACCCATTGGCTTACTGTTGCTAGTAGAACATAATCGAGACCAGTGTCTTCCTGAAATACAGGACTCCAAAATGCACACAGAAGAAACAAAGGCCTCAACCACCTGCTACTAATCAAATGATATCAGAAGTAAAAATGTCCATATTCCAAATGTGAGCTCAAGCTGGCTTCCCAAATTTGTAACGCCCAGATTTCCTAAATTACTCACCTGATTAGATTCAAAGTGCCACAAACTAATTTCAAGGTTTGCCAAGGTGATTACAATTAGGTATACAATTAGGGAGACTAGTTGGCCACAGATCCTAAAGCCAAATACACCTGGTTTTGAGATTTTGTAGAGTATCCTATTTGAGGTTCTCTGTTCATCAGCATGGATTAGTGTTTGCATAGGTAAATGTCTACAAGGGGCAAGCATAAAAGGGAAGTGAAGCGTAAGGCAATAGGTAGAGACTGAGGAGGATGGTAGAAGCCATGACTCATCAAAGGAGGCAGACTATTCAGCTACAGCCTATTGTTGGCATGTAGAAATTTGGCTTGGTGTTGCCAGATAATCTGATACTTCAAGAGAAGTCAGAAATTTGGATTTTTTAAGAGGTTTCCCGTTTTTGTAATAATTAGTATTAGCCTAAACGATATTGTCTGCAAGTCGGATGTAGCTCAAACCATAGACCAGTTTGAGACCCTATTTAATCCTGACACTTTGGCATGACAAATGGTGATAGCACCACTGTCATTCTTTTGTTTTCATTATTTCATTTAGCCTTATCAGTTGGTCTCCTAAAGGTACTTCAGAACATTCAACAACAAGGAGGTGAGGGAGTGGGAAAAATCTATGAAACGGTAAAGCAGGTATCAAAGTCACGCCTACATACACCCGCATACATCCTTCATTAAAAATGATCACAAAAACTTTAAAATTATGAAAGTTCATCAACTGTATACATTATTCCTATCTTATAGGTTATAAAAGTCCTTTTGGACTAAATATCTATTTCATCCATTTTTCCTAATATTAAATTTTAAATTGTGTTCACAGTGAAATGACCCTTACATCAAAGACTACAAACAGCGCTTAAAGAGATGCAGCACCTTCTTAAAGAAACACACACATTCTTGTAAGCGCAGTTAAAAGGGGAAAGGTTAAATGCTACACTAGATTGTTCTATTCTGTGCCAAGATTCTCCTTCAGCTACAACTAAATAGTGCTTCTCAGGCCTGATTAAATAAAGACCCGTGTAAATTCTAACTGTTTACTATGTGATTAGAACTTCTCTGGGCAAAAAAAAAGCTCATATTTGATTTCCTTGCTGTCTGCACTTGCCCAAACCCTTTACCCACTAGGTATGTACTGAAGCTGTGTAAACGCAACATTTTTCTTTTAGAATCAAGAGTCAGATATAAAAGTTTATGGAAACAGTGAAACTCAATTGTGGAAAATTCATTTTATGTGAATGAATAACAAAATAGTCTATATATTTCAACCAATGTTGTCATGATGGAATTTCTCCTATAACATTTAGAGCAGTAGTGCCTAACCTTTGTGTCAGAATCTTATGGGATGCTTGTTAAAAATGCAAGGAAGGAAAAAAAAAAAATGCAAGGAAGGGCCCATGTGCTGTCCCAGAGGTTCAGTATGACTGCGAGGTGAGACCCCCCCACCAAGGGATTTGACTGTAGTTGATCCGAGGACCACATTTGGAGAAGCACCAATCTAGAGAAAAATCTTCCTTCTTCCAAACTGAACATAGGACAGCCATTGTTCTGAATTCATTTTGGAAATAAAAAAATGTGTTCAGTCTTACTTAGGATTGGGGGGAAGCATGAATAACCTCTTCAATTGTATTGTTCAATTCCTCAGTTTCAAAACTTAATAATTAATGTTTCCTTTATATTTTAAAATTCAGCTTATTTAAATCATTAATATCCTGTATCCTTTAATATTTTTAATTCAGTTCATTTGAAAAATATACAAAGATTCTGAGAGAATATACAAAATATACAAGCAACATTTCAATATTTTCCCTTGAACATTCTGAGAAAAATAAGGACACTTTAGAAGCAAGCAAATATAAATGCATAATTCAGTTACTTGGTCTTTTCTAATTTGTCCTTGGCATTGATAAAGAACAAATTTTCTACTCTCCTTGGGTGCCTACCAGAAATAATAGTAACAAGTTGAGCTTTTTTCCCCCTCAGTAATATGTTCCTTTGTAGATAAGCACTGTGGAGAGGTAAAAGAATGTCTTTTAAAAGTTTACTGATTTCTTCTTACTGTTCTAAGACATAAATGATAGAGGAAGGATAGAGGAAGGACTGCAAGCTATTTCAGAAATATTTATTCAATCGAGACAATGGTCATTAGAAGAAAGAACCGTTGATTATCAAAATAAAACAAAAAGACAATAGATTTAGCTCTACAGCAAGTTTCAATACATAAAAAGCAAGCACACCTTCTCACAATATCAAGCATTTATTGTCTTTCAAAATGAGCTGAGGGTTCAGGTAGAAATATTATGGAAAAAGCTTTAATGATGTGTGGCAAATTTTTAAGAGAGGAGATGTTTTTATTTTTAAAGAATTCAATAAATACAACGATAGAGTTAACAAAGTTGTTTTTTCTGTTTTTGCTCTCCAAAACTATTCAAACTACTTAATCTCCAGTCTGTTTCATCAATCTTTTATGATGTGTTACCAGGAGTTTTTCAAATTTAAACTTCATTACATCATTTTATAGTTATAAACCCTGACCACTATAATTTTTGGTCTTAACTAGGCTATGAAGAGAGGAATGTATTCATTAGGTTAGTACAGTGCTAGAAGCCTGCAGTTCAACCAAGGTTAAAGAAAATAATAAGATGCCGAAGTTCACAATTCTAAATACACTCAAGAACCTGAAATATTAATTTGGAAACACCACAATCCATTTCTATAATTAAATTAGTTTGGCATTGTTTCATCTCTTATGGAAATGTAGAAATACACAGCAATTACTGTCTTTTTCTCTACCTAGAAAAGGATGCACAAGTGATTCTTAACAGTAATAAGTTATTTGTGCTGGGAGATCCTTCACCACAGCTTCCTTAACTAGCTCCTGGGTAGAATTCATTAATTTTTATTAACAGGGAAAACATTTGTTCCCGTGACAATATTTGCATTGCCTGAATGATTTTCACCTCTGCCACAAGGTGTACTATCGGCTCATACATCACCCGATTACTTGGAGAGCAGAAAGACCCTCAGTCATTAGTGAGTGAATTAAAGATGATCTTAAGAGCTATTAATCACAGTGACAAAAGCCTTAATGTTTCTGTGACCCTAGTGGAGCCTGGGGACTCAAAGGGAAGCAGAGGGAGAGAAAATGGAAACATATGTTTTCTCCAGAATAACCTACCTTAGGAGAACTGTCAAAGAGAGGGTCAAATCAAACTAAGAAATTCTGCCAGCAAATGGCCTCTGGATTATGTGTCTATTTTGGTTCTTGTGAACCCATGTTTCCTTTTAAAATATATATTTCATTGCTACAGACAATTAGAGAGCCAAAACCATTGTCTTTTGTATATTTAATATCTTTATTCAAAGTTTGTTCAGAAAGAATAGTGCTTCTGCTAAACTGCATAAAACGCAAATTGCATTCAGTTTGCTAACTACATAAATCAAGATTAAAAACAAGCAGACAATAGAAGTAACGCACCATTATTAACGTTAATTCAAGCAGATACAATATTCCAATAATGGACCAAAATGGTAACATTATTAAGCACTACAGTAGGTTATACCACTTAATCATTCTTCAATCTATCCGGCTGTATTCGTTTGGATGTTTACAAGATTATAATGGCATCAACTCCACTGTTAATAACATAGGCACTTGCTGGAATTTCAATTATCTTTCACAATATGTTGACATAGGAAAAGACTATGACTGGCTATTGCAGAACATGGTAAGAAGATCCATAACCCCTTATTTGTATGCATGCCTTTGTTTACATAGCTGAGGAAGAAATATTGCACTACACTCATATTTTGCAAATGAGTCTGGTCTGCCTATATGATGCAAAAAAAGGGGAAAGGATTTGGTTAAGTGGATTTTCTACAAGTCCGTTTCTTTGGTGTGATTTAGATGAGCAAAAAGAATTGCTGAGATTAGTTTTCTCTTTCGTGTTGAAACCACGTAGCCACACACAGAAATTCTCTTTCAACCACTTTTCAGTACCAAGCACAGAAACTAGCATATAATCAGGTTGTTGACCAATTGAACTGGATAAATGAAAACATTTAAGCAAATAGTATTATGGATTAGGAAAATCAAGAATTTTCAGAAATTCTTCATTCTCAATGAATTTTATGTTTTTGACTAAGAAGCCCAAATCAATTCAATCAAAATAACTGAGTTTGAACTACATAGTAAGATTACCTTATTATTCATTAGCATGAATATTTTAAAGAATATCTTTCTGGATGCTGTTAACGGGGAAAGTGTAGGAGGGGGAAGGGGTGGGGTATATGGGAATCCCCTATATTTTCGACGTAACATTTATGTCATCTAAAGCTCCTTTAAAAATAAATATAAAAATAAAAAACGATGTCTTTCTGGAACCAAGAGGAAGATAAAAGGAAAATTAGATCAAATTATTTTACTATAACTATCATCTGACTATAAAATTTTTAGAATAATTTAAAAGCTCCCTGAGTTTAAAAAAAAAATCTTCTTAAGAAGTAATCAGTTTTTGTATTCTACTTTACCACTTATACAACTCTAAGGACTACATTTCATTATTTTCCTCCTTTCCCAGATGAGTAAACCAAGCTTATAATATTAAAGTAACTTGCCCCAATGTTACAAATCTAATTAAGGAGCAGACAATGCCAAGTCTTCTGGCTTCAAATCTAGTTCACTTGCCATTAAAATAATCTGCATCCCAAATACTTTAAATGCAAGGAAAATATCTTGGTTGATGCAGAAGCAATCTATGAAATGGAGGCACTGATAAAGCCTAATTTTTATACAGGAAGTCATACTGTTAAAGATTATGAATGATATCCAAATACTACTTTCCAATTATTAGTCATAGGAAAAGAAAAGTTTAGGAAATCCATGTCAGATCCACCAATAGAATAGCAAGGATTAGTCAGCAAAATGCTCATGGAAGCGCCTCTTTGGTAACCACAAAGATTCAAATTACAACTCCATCCATTTAACAGAATCAAGCTTTCTGGAATGCTTTTCCTCGGGACAAAAACCTTCTTTATATACTTTCCTCTTTCCTCCCTCTCCCCCTTACAACCCCAGCAAATAAGAGTAAGGTATTATTGAGTTAAATGAAAATGAGAAGTATAGATTTACAGAGAAATCTGTTTTCATTTGGCATTTTTCCTTCTCCCCATGCCTTACAAGAGAATCCAACGAATGCATGATGATCTCAGAATAGAGTTCAACATTCGTAGGATTGAGACTTTTTCCTAAAAACAATTGAAAATTTTAGAATAGTTAGACCAGATGTCCTAAGATTTCAGCAGAGCCTAATTGCAATGGCATATAGAAAGTGACAAGGGAAGCAGCTGTGGCTCAATCAGTAGGGCTCCCATTTACCATATGGGAGGCCCCAGGTTCGGTTCCCGGGGCCTCCTGGTGAAGGCAAGCCCGCCCGCACGGCGTGGTTAGCTGACCCAGCGAGCACAAGCAGCAAGGGGGGGATAAATGAAAAAATAAATAAAATCTTAAAAAAAAAAAAAAAAAAAAAAGTGACAAGAACTGTATAATTAACACTTCCTCCCAAAATGTATCAAAAGATACGTCATTCGTCAAAGTCTCCAAGAAGGTTCACAATACAGTTTCTAACATTTATTGAGCATTTTACCATAGGCCAAACACTAGTATTAGCTCTTTGTTTACAATTATGCATTTAATCCTCACAACAAGCCATTAGTTTGATCCCCAGAGTTCATATGCTTAATCCCTAAACTATACACCCTCTCACTCTGCACCTCATATAACAATATCTTCTCAGGTCTAGAATAACATCAGGAACAGTTAAGGGGGAAAAAAAAAAAAGGATATATTTATCCAATCCTAAATCACAAGTATTCAAGTTCCTGACTTTAAAGTTTACATCTAAAACATTTTTAATTGTGCCAGCAGATCCTGAAACAAGGATTCAAGAGGAAGTCGTTTATCTCAGAGGTGGTCCCAGGAAATACAAGTAGGGGAGTGAGGAAGTGAGACCAAGAAGGACTGAAAGTCAATAAAAGGTGCGTTATCAAGCCAGTTACCACTGGGGAACTGTGAAAACGGTGTAAATAGATCAGTACTGCAGAGCTGAAGGAGCTGTGGGTTTTATCCACCAGTTCCCATCAGTCATTTGTTGAGAGCTGATTCCGGGGATGTAATTCTGTGACACTTCTGACCTACCTCATGCTCAGCATTTGGAGATCCTGGCTGGCATGCACAGAAATGGTGAGGGGCTATGCATGGGATGGGGCACCAGCCCACCATAGTGCCTGTCTCTACCAGCAGATGAAGAAATCTGTCTGCCTTTCTTGTTCCAACATGCAGAGTTTGATCCAGTAACGAAAAACCATGTGTGCTTGGCAAACAGCCATAAGAGCAAAGACTGATAAAACTGACTAGATCTAAATGAACTTCTGTTCATTTAGAGATGGAAGAAGAAAGGAACAGACAAGCTAAAACTAGGAGAAGATATTTGGAAAAGATACAATTGACAAAGGATTATCATCTGGAAAATATAAAGAACCTCTCAAATAAACCAAAACAAAAATGAAATTGAAAAATAAGCCAAAAACATGAACAGGATTTCACTAAAGAGGAGACATAAAAGGCCCATAAATATATGAAAAGAAACTCAATCCCTTTAATAATCAGGAAAATACAAATTATGGCTAAAATGAAATAATATTTTATACCTTCTAGATTGGCAAGTCTGATAACACCAAGTGATGTAAACATGTAAAGAATGCAGAAGCTCTTATAGATTGCTGACGTATGTGTAAATTGGCAAAACTACTTTAAAAAACAATGTAGCACAACCTTGTGATATATCCCTTGACATAGCAATTCTACTCCTAACTGTGTAACTTTAGAGAAAATCTTGTATTTGTATACTGGATGATGTGTTTGAGACTGTTCATGTCAATACTGCTTATATCAAAAATGCTGCCATCCCAAATGCCCATCCACAAGAGAATGAATAAATAGACTGTGGTATAGTCACATAATGAAATAGTATACAGCAGTGAAAATGAACTACATGGATGAATCTTAGAAACCAATTATTAAATGGCAAAAAGCAGGACCCCAAAAATTCCTTTTTAAAAACTCAAAAACAAGCAAAGCCAAACAATGTATTGTTTAGGAATACATACATAAGAAATAAAACCATCTTTTAAGTAGGGAAGGGATAAATGTAAAGTTCAGGGAAGTAGTTACCTCTAGGATGAGGCAAGGAAATGGGATGGGGAAGATGCATGCAAGGAGATACAATGGCTTGGTTATGTTCCAGTTTTTTTTTTTTTTTTTTTTGTATTATCCAAGGTCATTATTTCTTTATTGATTCTCTGTTGAGATGTTCTGTCTAATGTTGTTTTTTTTTTTTATTATGGGTAAAAATCAAAATTCTCACAATACATACAAACATTTGCAAAATGATATATAAATATATATGCATATATGTGTATTTGCTTACAAAAATGTTATTTATATATATATATACACATATATTTTAAGAGGTGCTTAGATTACCTGTTCCAGTTCTTAAAACAGCAGTAAATTCACTGGTGTTCATTTTATCTTTATAAACCATTACTTACATATATGGTATATATATATTATGTTACATATATTCCTTTTGAGGTGCCAAGTATTGTATAATAAAAATAATAGGAAGAAAATTACCCTTCACCTTCCTTAGCTAACAGTGTCCTGAAGACTCCTCGCTGAAATGCTAAATGCATTAAATAGATAGATGAATCAAAATAGAGGAAGTGAGGAGCCCATGCTGTGGGCAAGGAAGGTTTGATGGAGGAAGCCTTGAAAGATGAGTATGATTTGCCAAGTAGAGTTCAAGAAAGGCATGACTGACAGAGAGCACCAAATGAGCAAAGGAATGAAGGAAGATTGCAGTATGCTGACCTGTAAGGTGCTGGGGAGAGGGGAGAAGGAAGGAGGCGGGCGTGGCTGCTGATGACACTCCAAATAGTTTCCTATTGAGTGGATTTACAAAATTCAGATGATTTTAAGGCAAGGCACAATCCTCATACTCTTTTTTTCTTTAATTCTCACGCCTTTAAAGGAACTTGTTATCATTTCTCATTTTCAGGGGCCAACCACATACACTCCAAAGCTTCTGAAGGAAAAACCACTTCTTTCTCCTCTTCAGATTAGTGTTGTTGAGAGGGGCAGATGAGAAATTAAACGCATCTCACCCCTTTCTCTCTGCCAATTTACACAGCTCACCCCAGACCTAAGGGTCAAGTAATCACCCCTGGATATGCAGAGAAATGCATGCTGGGTGGTCTGCCAAGGATTAAATGCCAGGATCGTTGAGAAAATGTCATCCCACTAAAGGCACAAAGTCCAGACAGCCCTCCTATTTGTGGCACTGACTATGCCTTAGGGGTACAAGCAATTTCCCAAATAGTTCAAATAACCCAGAGGAACAGAAACTGCACTGACAGGGGAACACAGATGACAAGTGGAGTCATAGCAGACGCTCCGTGCAGCCTTAGGAGACACGCAGGCAGCCTGGCAAGGAGCTGGCTTAAAGGCTTAGCCTGGTAGTAAGGGTGGACAGACAGACTCCACAGGCCTGGAGGAAAATCTCAAGGCATCTATCCTCTATGCCTGGGACAGGGCCTTCATCTCTGAAGAAGCAAGACCCATATGTTCACATTTCTATGCTGCATGACAAAGATTTTGTAGCAAATGGAAAATCATACCACGATCATGAACACTATTACCGAGCAATATTTTGGTATCTATGGTAAAATGTTTTAATTCACCTCAATTTTTAAAAATTGGAACCAAGCAATATAATATATAATTACTTGTATTAGTAAGATAGAATAGCCCATTTCATCAAACCCAAGAATTCTGTCTCTATCAAAATATAGAAAGGCATATAGGAGACAGAACAGCATTCATTTTATGTATCCTTAGCAAACTCAACATATTTTATTATGCAAATAACACCATGGTATTATATCTATGTAGAAATACTTTTACTTAAACTGTTCCAGTGGATTTGCCTGTCAATGTACATAAGGTTTTCGGCACATGGGGATCTCAGAAGTAAAAGATGTTTTAAGATTATTTCAGGTCAGTTATATTTCCCAAGAGTAACTTCCATATGTCATTAAAGTATGAATCAGACAGCTTTCATCTTCTGCTTTTGTTTTCTAGTAAACACAAAGGATACAAGAGATAGCCAGTAACAAAATAGAAAAGTCCATAGTGGGTAGCCATATAAGCATCCCAAGTAGTTGGGAGTGTTAATTTTAATTTCTTCCATGCCAGGAGAGAATTGTTTGGATGTTTCATGTTGAAGAAAAGCATGTTAAGGAGATTGTAGAGACAGTGACTACTGACATTTAGTGAAAGAAGAAAGAAAATCAGTCTAAACAAATAAATAAAAGAGGTTTCATCAGACAAAGGAACAAGGTCACTTTGGTAGCCCACCTTCCATTCCTGGACTCAAGTTACCCCACAACTTTGGAAAAAACACCATTGATGAGGCTTTCAAATTTTTTCCCATTCACAACCTTTGAGGTTGAATATAGAACTGATCAAATGGAGTAGTATCTTTATGGGCCTAGTAGACTGAGATTGATTTATATCTTGATTATTTGAATAGAGATCTGTATTATTTTCTTTTCCACACCCTCACAGAACCTAGTCCAATGTCTTGGATGCAGGAGGTGCTCAGTAACTAACCATCTGTTGAATTTAAATGAATAAACCTATCAAAAGAGGGCTCATTCCACCATAGTGCCAAAAACATCTACACACAGTAAATTTGTGAAGAGTTCCTTTTCTAGTCATAATATTTGAAAATATCTACCAGAACTGGTATTTCTCTCCTCCCCATGTGCTTTGAAATTTCTTGGTGTTCCATGGGAAAGAATGAATTACAAATGAATATCCCACGAGGGTCCCTTCCCTGTGAGCAAGCTTCTTGACTCTTCCAAACAGCCACCACCGCAGGCTCTATCCATGTCCAAGCTGCACCTCCAACTTAGCTTCCTTCATTTCACTCACTGTCATCAAATAATCATCGGTTCCTATCATGTGCAAGGAACTGTACTGTTTTCTATGGCAGGAAGGGACGGTAGTAGAAATATAGCCCCAATCTCCTCCCAAATTTAATATTGTAATCTGAGCAATAGGTATGAATTAATCTAAATTTATATTGTAATTTCTTTGCCCATCTTTGGGGCCAAGCACAGCATTAAGTTCCAGGGAAATAAAAACATAGAACACCTCCTCTGTTGACCCTCTAACAGCTAAGGCTAAAACCACCTTCTGGTCTTGCCATTCCACCAAAAGCCCTCCTCTGACTTTGACAACAGCCTCCATCCCATCCCAATCCAATAGTTTTCAATGTATTCTTGATCCCCTGCTCTGACCAGGCTTGTCTCCCCTTTATATTCCAGGAAGAAAGTGAACTTTTTCTCCTACTGCTGCTTTCCCATCTGCAATGCTGGGTGGGCTGCTTGCCTTGCTCCCAGGAAACCCAGGAGGGTATTCTGGGCTTCTCTTTGAATAACCACTTCACTGGGGGCAGCATGAGGGGGTTCCATCAGCTCATAAGAATTTCATTTTCTCTGAAATAAAGGGGGACTCTCAACACTGCATTTTTAGCCCAGGCTTCTCCCTTCTCTTGCAGTCTGTGAGCCATTTCCCATTCATCAATCCCACCAAATAGAGAATTTCTTATAATGTCTAAATTTTCATGCCCAAACTCACCCTTTCACAGCTTTCCCATAACTGCACTGCAGGACTCTTTGTGCTAATAGCTGATCACTTTGGAAACATATTTAACTTCTCCCTCTTAACCAGTCTACTTTCAAATCCCTTTACCACTTCCTGAAGCATCATTTTGATCCTCACCCTTACTCTCAAATCCTATGAGGACTCTCAGTTCTCACATCAAGAATGATACCTTAAGGCCTTGCCAAATGCTTCATATCATAGCCCATTCTGCCCCTAAAAAGACCCCCAAAACATACCCTGTCAAGCTTCCCTGACCCAAACATTCCACTCAAAACTGTACTGCCCTTTCTTATGACAGCCACCTTGTTCAGAGAACTTGGCATTTTCCCTGTTAATGCCCCCTCTCCCGCCCCCCGCCCCATTCCTGATAATTTTGAGTGAATTTGAGTTCTGGATGTTGTGTTTTATCTTTATCTTCATTATCTTAAAGCCTATGCCCTCACACATTGTGAGGTCAATATTATCATCTGTTTTGCAGATGAGGAAATTAAAGCTGAGAGTTGCTTATGAGCACACACCTGGTGTTAGAACTAGGATTTGAACCAAAGTCTAGCTGACTCCAAAGTTTGTGCTCTTAAACACTACATGGTGCTAACTGCCTGTATCCCCAACAGATAGGCTCATTCCAGAACTTACCAAGCTTTAGGTGTTCACTGACCATGCTGTTGTGGTTCACTAAATTCAAAATTAATTAAAAATGCTATTGAAATTTTTTCCAGTATGACTTTGTCAATCAAATACTTAAAGGTCTATTAATTTTTTATGTTATGAAATAGGGTCCTCATATTTTGAAACATTGAAATTCAACCCCCTCGTTTTATCCTGACCTAGAACTTACTGGGATAGCATCTAGATAAAATTGCCTTAAGCCACCCAGTTGCTTGACCTGTAACAGTCCAGAGCCCTCTAGAGAAGTCTACCAATTCACAGGGGTGGAAGAATCCAGTACTCTTGGCACCCTCTACCACCCAGGCTCTGTCCACCTCCACCCACTTCAATGTTGCCTTCCCATAAAATTCACTCTCTCATTTAGTTTCCAAAAGGCCAGTAAAATCTGGCATTTCACAAGTTTTAGTTGTTTGAAGAAGGAATTAATGAATAGCGCAGGGTGTGGGTAGATGTGGGGTGAGATCACAAGGAGTATACGGTCGTCCACCATCTCCCCCATCCCCTCACTGAGACTTTCTCTGACTTAGAGTTTAAAGTGTTCAAAAAAGTACAGAATATCTTTCTCATTGAACCCATGTTTATAAGGCACCTACTGCATTCCAGGCACCATGTTGATTTCTGGGAGTAAAAAAATAATTGGACAATGTCCCTTAAGGAACTCGCAGTTGGAAACAGGGCATACAAAAACAGATGGTTATAACACAACATGATGAATAAGCTATTAGACATAAAATACTCAGGGAACACCAGAGAGGAAGAAACCACCTCCACCTAGGAGGCTGCGAAAGTCTACACACCAGAGCTGAAATTTGAACTACATCTTGAACGAGAAATTTGCCATGCCAAGACTGCTGGGTGGGAAGTACATTCTAGGCAAAGAAAAGCATGCATGTGACTTACATATTCAAGGACTGGTGAGCAGTTCTTCATAGTTGAAGTAGAGACATAAAAGAGGAAGCAGGAAAGGAAGCTGAAATGGCAGGTCTAGGGTACATTATGGAAACCTTTGTGATGTTAAAATGACTGGGCAGCAAGGAGTCAAGGGCATGACATGATCAGATCTGTAATTTAGAAAGATAATTGGAAAGTGTTTTGAACGAGAGCTAAAAGAGGGGAGAAATCGGAGGTTCTTACAGTGATGCAGGTGACCAAAGATGAGGTCATCATTGGAACCTGACCCATAGTAGACACTCAACAGATGTTTTTATTTAATTGACTGTCTCACTAGCACCTTGCTCTAATATACCAAGTAACTGGCCTTGACACAGTGTCTTTTAAAATGTCATCTACTTTTATGAATGTTGAAAGTGCTCATGTGCCCAAGCAGGATTAAGAAGATATGGAACTAACAATATTTACAGATCATCCTCATCTTCTACACATTATCCCATTTACTCCATACAACAATCCTTCAAGATAATATTTTCAACATCTGATACAGAAGAATTTTTTTAAATGATGCTAAGAGTAGTTAATGAACAAATTTACCCCACCAGGTAAAGCCAGAATTTAAATTCGATGTGTACCTAACTTAAAAGTCATCTGTAAATTACAGATATTATAGCATCAGGGGCCATTGTTAAAGCCACATTCTCCTTGATTAAATATTTCAGAAAAGATTGCAAAAGTGAGGCAAGGGTGTGCATGAGTGATCCCTGGCCTGGGGAGACAAGTTTGAACACTGCTTTCATTTTTTTAACTATATACTGCATCAAAGCAAAATGAGTCAGATATTGTCATAACGCATTGCATAATTCCAATGAGGCATTCACTTCTCAACTACCATTGGTTATTTCTGATTCAGTAACAAATCAAAGAAATCAACTGTTTGGTGATATGGGATGGGAATATGAGCCTCGTTTACCATTTAAATACCATTAAATATTTAATAGTATTATCAGGAGGTAATTTCACTTTCTATAATACAATTGTTCCAGGTACATTGGAATATGGACTTCCAACATACTCATATACTGGTAAATTTCTGACCCTGATGTTTTGTTTGAATTCAGATCTCCAAATTCTCCTTAAGCTAATTTACCAGAAATAGTTTCTGTCAACATACATATAGAACATCATCCACATAGGACTTTAAAGTTTTAAAGGTAAAGCTAAATGAAGCTTGTTTAGGAAAGGTCTCTTCTTTCCTTAAGGTGAGAGATGGAGCACAAATGAAGCATACCATGGTAAATAGGAACTGTGCTCACTTGCAGTCATGCACTGTAGTCATTAAGCCTTAAGGTCTTAAGGTACCAAGCAATGCATATGATAAATTTCTCAAAAACATCCCAGCCATAACATAGTTCTTGCTGATTGCTCATTTACCCATAATGCATGCTGTCATAGCAAAGCCTGACAAATGACAGAGAAAGCTCAGGTTATTTTTTACACTGACTGCCAAGCCCCTCACCTCAGATTATTCATTTATTAGGGCAATCACTGAGGTCTGGGTACTTAATATTGTTTTCACCAAATATGAAAATGATCTACTTGCCTATTCTTCAGTTCCTCCTAGGGCAAGCTATTTATCATCAGTTCAGGATAAATGACTGCTTCATTATAGCTATAATTTATGAGGTGTTAGAAGTAAAGAGCCACGCCTAGAGACTTAAAGCTTTAATATGGATTAAAATAAGATAATCAATCAAGCTAATACAAATTTTCTCTCAGCATTATTTCTTGTTTTGAGATAGCTTTTTTTTTTTTCTTTTTGGAATTTAAGCCATGTTGAATATCCCATTATCCGACAACAAGCATGTGCGTCTGAGGTAGCATGTAAATAAATATAGGATGAGATACTACCAAAGAAAAGGCAATAAAACCAAACCACCGACTGTGATCAACTGAAAACCTTATTTTCTTTAGTGGTGTCAGAATAAACTAGAGGCCAAAGAATGTACAGAACAGGTGTAAACTTGGGTAGAATAATCTCTCCAATTTTCTTATTTCTCTGGAAGAATACTGTAGAAAGACTGCTGCTGGGTTTTTTGTTGTTGTTGTTGTTGTTTTCTTATACTCTCCACAACAAAGAACTAACTCTAGGGAGAAAAGTTTTATCTCAATAACAGTTCAACAATTTTGCCTTATGTCTGAAGCAAGGTTTCACAACCCATAATTTGGACAAGAGCAGCTTCTTGGCCTGTCAAGGGAATAAAGAGTATTTCTCACTAAAACAGCATTAAGGTCTTAATTTTTTTTTTTTTTTCAGTTTTGCATTTTGATTTTATAGTTATTAGGCTATGCCAAAATGAATATTATTTCTAAATTATGTGTCATGCTCAAAACACTAAAATAAACCTATTTGACCACTTGAGGAGAAAGCTTTGAAAACTGATGGGAAGTTCACAACTGAATGCTTTAAACAAATACCACCAGGAAGAAAATCACCATGAGGATTACCAAATAAGCAGTCTGAAGTCAAGACACTAAAGTGCTAATTAAAAAACCTTCCAAAAATTCTTGCCATTTTCCTAAAACCGTGTTCCTTGCAGGTGAAACAAATGGGCTCCTGCTGCCTCCGGGCAAATCTAGAGGCTACTTCCAGCAAGGCCTGGTGGCTGGAAACCACTCAGCCTTGAAATTAACATCCTTAGGAAAAACCTCTTCCTTCCCCTGCAGACCACAGCAGCTTACATCTTCAGGACAAAAAGAAAAAAGAAAAAGATGACCCAAAAATGGGGCCAAAAAAGACAGTTGGAAAGGCCACACTGTGCTCTCTTGGAGAGGACTTCATTTTTTACTTCAAAGAGATTGTGGAAAATGCACAGAGCCTGATAATGGCTTGAGTCAGTGTGGCCAATCTCTCCACTTCCTTACACACATACCACTGAGTTTACCTTAAAAGAGTAAAAGCTGGGACTTTTGCAAAGGTTCAGCATCAGGAGCTATTATTACAAATTAAGTCACGATTCTGTATAAAAAGAAAGGACCATTCACAAGCTCATAATGGGAACTGAATGCATAAGCCATGTAATTGTAATCTAGAGTATGGCAACCTACGATATAAAATATTTCCACTTCGCGTAACTGTTTTCCATTTAATATTATTTCCAGCAAGAAAAGCCTCTGGAATATCACTCAGTGTGGTTTAAGTTATTCCAATCTAGATCTTTATTAGGGAAAGAACATTTTTCAGTCCAGTCACCTTTCTCCACCCTACATATAATTCAATGGCACTTCAACAAGGATAAAACTATTTAAGCTCTGCAGTTCTTCTGTGCGTGTGTGTGAGCTTTTCATGCCCCATGTATTTGGACAGAAAATGCTTCACTTCCCACATATATACCCCCCACACACACACTTCCATTTGGACATAAATTGAGATGGTGAAAATTTTTGAAAATTAAAAATCTAGCATTTATGACAGCATAGCATCTTATTTTCAACTTAAAAGGTACTTCTTAAATAAATCTCACTTAGATACAAATTTAAGAAACTCTAATTGTAAAAATAAATAGGGATGAACACTACAAAAAATACTAACGATTTTAGCTGGGAATAGGGTTCTGGTGATTATAGAGGTAAGGGAAAGTAGATAGCAAACTTTGGTTTAACCAGTGGGTCTTTTGTTTGTTACCTACTTGTTTAACAGTACATCTATCTTCAGGGACTCTACCATTCATGTCCTCACTGTGGCAAATTTCCCCATTCTTTCTCATGCCTATTTCTACTAGGTTCCTGATATCATGAGAGAAAATATTCTAGGCCTCAGTAAATAATGTTACTGTCAATTATATTTTGTGTACTGTACTTTATAGCTATATCTTTAGTGTGTGGTACAATTGATTATTATCAAAGTGCTATTTATTCCTATGTTAAATACATTTGGCACAAAATATCTAGTATTTAAATAGTGAAAGATTAACAATAATTTGCAAATAAGTTATAAAGGACATTAAAAATATTTTCATAATAGTACAAAATACCTTTTATCCTTGTAGGCATGTTTAAAGAGACATATGTTGCCTTACAGTAAGGCATGAAGCACAGAGAAGGGGAACTATATTTTTCCCTTACATCTGCTTCCTTGTGTCTGTGATGAAATTTTCAATTCCTTTTCTCAAATTACTAAAATCTCCGAGTGGGTTCCGTATAATATTTTAGGTAATCTAAAATCTCTAGTAATGCTTTTTTATATACGTGATCCCTCAGGGTTGCCTTTCCGATTATGGTTATCAGTAATAAAATCTTTAACAGATCAAACCTATCAATATTGTCATCCCCCCCTCATGCCACATGCCCAGTTACAGCCTGGTAGGCTGACAGCAAGGCTGCTTCACTGGCAGGCCAGGTGCTAGAGGCAGAGCCTCAGTCTGCTTAGGAAACACAGACCTTTCCCTCATTCGTAAAACAGGAATGATGTAGAAATTTAAAAATTAAATAAGTGAATGTATGGGAAAGTCACTGGAAAGTACCAATGACACTGAAATGTGTGGCGCAAATGTATGATGTATCAATATTGCCGTTATTATTTCTCACTAATCACATGACACATCTGCCCTCATGAACAGGTAAGAATTTAGAGGATGTTTACATTGCAGTGAATTTGTTGAATCAGTTCAAGGCATATAAATTGAGCTTCTACCCTGTAGGGAAACATGGTCCTTAACACAAAGGGGACAAATGCATGGATAGATAGATGTAAATAGATAACTGTCCAGTCCCTGCTTTCTAGGAGCTCAGTCTAAAATAATGAAAATTCAGTGCTGTGCTGCCTTCAGAGGGCCAGGTTTTCCACAAGACCTAGACTGGCCAATAACTGACTACACATACCTGCCATATATTTGTTGAATGAACGGAATGAATATCAAAATATCTCCTTTGTTTGAGAAGCCTCGTTATCATCCTTACTTTTATCATCTACTAAAAGTTAGATTGGAATATTTCTATTTTATTATAAGGTTCAGAATAACGCAAAAAATCAAAATTATTTTTAATAAGCTAGGCTTAAGAAAAAGCAAAGGCAGGAAAATATTTTTCCATGGCTTTAATTGTCCTAATCATTTCTTGCATAGTTCTACACATACTCTTAAATGCTGGCTTTCTATGGGAAATCTCTCAAATGCAAATAAACATATTTCACTGAGCAAAATCCTGACATGAATGGAATGAGAAATAGTAACTTAGATGTAAACTGCTAAGTTACCAATTAGCTTCTTAAAACAATTGAAAGTCACAGAGCGCCCTCATTGCACAGAGGCGGTTAATTAATTAACATTAGATGTGATTAATAATGAGTCTCGTTTAATAGCAAATATCTGCCTGCAATGGCTGCATGACAGAACAAAAAGCCTTCAGAGAGCAAGCAACTATATTTATCCTGATTGTGTTTGGGATTTTAACATGTTTTGTGCAGGCTGACAAATGGCCTATTAATTATCTAATGTTGTCTGACAACAACAGCTTGATAAAGATGTATGTTTTTGAATCGCTGGATGGAAACTGCTGGAGAAGAGCCCCAGAGGGGCCTTGCTGTCCTAAAACTGGGCTCCAAGCCACAATGACAGGCAAGACAAAGCCCTATCTCCCACCACAGCCTTCGCGGATAAAATATGGCTTGGCATTAGGGACATTTTTTTTTTTCTTTCAGAAAACTGCTTCTGCAATATCTGATTAGGAAGAGGAGGAGTAGGTCTTTACTAAATTGGGGTTAAGGAATAATCAATATCATATATGGACTGCCTGGCCTATTCTGCATAAACACAGCACTTCATATTATTAAGGAGTCTGTAATGCCAAGGAAGCATATGGCAGGACACTGCAGCTCTCTCTATTCTTTTTATTTAGAAGTTTATCTTCCAACCTGTTTGACAGCTGCTCCTAAGTGGTTTCACAGTGCCAAATTATTTTTATGATTGTTTGATGTTTTATTCTCCCATTTCAGTTAATGAGATAGGATCCCACAATGGCCATAATTCAGGGCTGTCAGAACTAAAAAGCATGCTTGTGGCAAGAGAGCCTGATGGTAAATAAGGCTAAAAGCAATGGATAATAAAAAACTCTGTTATCAGAGTCGCCTTTGCAATCAAAACTTGTTGGGGTCAGAGCCTTCCTTTCTTTGTGTGGTTTCTGGGTATCCCTAACCCGGCATGAGGTCCCTGTCCACCTGAGTCCACCAGCCATTTCACCTCTGCAAACAAGTCCACATCTGCTCGGAAAGGCATAGGGGGAATAATATTAACTAAGAAATGTTAGAAGGTCTTAAAGATATCAAGTGCTATATTCTAATTAAAGAGCTTGTGCATCATTTATGGTGCCAAGTGAGTAATTTGTCATACACTGTTAGAGAGAAATTGTTCAACAAATAACCTTTACAAGAGTCCTGAGAACAGCTTCATAATTGAAATCCCTAATGGTTTTGCTGGGAATTTTTATTAAGGTTTAAGGCTTTTGGGGTTTTTCTTCCCTCTTTCCCTCAAGAGTTTATAGTAAACTATCACAATATAGCCACTTTATTTCAGAAGAGGAAGACCTTTTTTTTAAATTACATTTACAAATGCCATAAGTATTAACCAGGCCATTTCTGCCCAAAATCAAAGTATAGCATTTTTTTGCCCGAGGGAAATGGTAGCCTCCTTTTGTTTGTTTGTGTTCTCATTTTGGCTTTGGTTTTTCCTAATGGAGAAAGAATCTTTAAGACAAAGGTTATGAAGATACCTGGATTTAGAATGTATTTTTATTATCTTACACTGAAGTCCACAATTTTTATTTTAGTGTAACATGAACCCTTAAAATGTGATGATAAAGAAAATCTGAAATCACTACTTAGGCTGAGTCTGTTACATAAATTATTATTCAAAAGTTCAAAAAATGAAAAGCTACCACTTTCCCAAACAATATTTCTTTCTTCTTACTACACATTTAAAATAATGGTCTTTCATAGGCAGAAAATAACATGGCAAAAACTCAAATAATAGTAAGTCCCATAACTAATTATAAAGCCTGACATGCCTCATGCAGAAACACTCCCTTGTGAATACCAAAGATTAGCAGCTTTATAAATATTTAATGCTTGCCAGTAACCCCGGTTTTTCTCTCGCATCTAAGCCTAAACCATTTGTCTCCTCTTACAGTCAACCATGTCTATGTGGTGTCATCATGTCTGAACAAGTTTGACTTACTACATGTTTCTAGGATATAAAATCCAGGACATGACACATCTCCATAATGTGAATGGAACTATTACACAACCAAAGATGGGTGGGAAAAAAAGAATTTTAAATGGGCAAAGAGTCATTATAAGGTTAGCTCCAGAGAACTCAAGCCAAAAAAACTGATCAAAAAATAATAGCTAGGTATGGAACTAATTCCTCCTGTGGACAATTGCTGAAGATCTAGTTCTTACAATGCTCTTATACGACCTTGAATTTCCTTCTGCAAGTGAGTAAAGTTTTACAAGGGACTGCACCCTCCAATTTAGGGATTTTCATATCCATGTTGAAATAATGTATATCTCCTCATTTGTACTAAGCCACCTCTGGTGTATGATCTCTAATCAAGGCTAGTAATGGTACTTGATCAATAGGAAAATTTTGACAATTGAAAAAGAGGCTCCTATTAAAGAGGGCTTGGAAGAGGCTAAAAGGTAAAGATTATTATTCTGTGACTGATGAAATGTCGCTTCCCCTGAACTACCCTAAAAGCCACGAGTCCCTCTATGAGAGTGACTCCCTCAGCTTCTGAGCATCCCACAGGTGAGTACTACCATCTCAAAAACCATAGGCATGCCTGGCAACTCCAAGAATGGTAAACACGTGACCAAACCCAACTGCAAGTCGTGAGTGGTGCAGATGCCCTCGGGGGAGCTTGTGTAACCTGCTGGTGCCCAGTGTTCAGCCCCTCCACCCACCTAATGTGTGAAACTGAGGAACTGACCAAAGTGCCAAGATACCAGCCACCTCTGTCCCACCATTATAATGGTTTGGTTTGTCCATCACAAATGTTGCTCTCACTAGCTTGGCCTGGCTAGTGTGTGTGAATGTAACTCTTATGTGTTTGCCAGAAGAAAGCCTTTGAGATGGGTCCTGTTCAGGGGCTGCAAACTGGTGGCCCATGAGCAGTTTCTCTAACCTGCAGATGTGTTTTATTACATTCCCAGTGTGTTTCTTCTCCTTTAAAAAGAAATCTCTTTAGCTACCAACATTTAAAAAACGAAAAGATTTCATATTTAAAAAATCGGATTTCTAGCTTCTTGGAAATTTGTAAGGTCCAACAACACATATCCATATGCCTAGAGGGAAACAACTGCTGGCATCCCCTTCAGACATCCCAGCTATTCTTCCATCCTATATGAGCCCTTTCCCTCCCTGACATTTCCTGCCTGGCTCCTGGCTCTTGCTTTTACACAACAACCAAATACTAATCTAAACCCCCCTCATTTCACAAAAATGAAGAGAGGTCCAGGGAATTTCGGTGGAAGTGATCAAGGTAACAAAACCAGCTTGCTGCAGAAGTGGGTTTAGATCTCAGATCTCCTCCTTCACAAGCAAGGCAATTAACCTGTACATATTCCCCAAGTCAACCATAGTTTGCTTTCCAGGGACTTGGTGTCTACAAGGGGACAGAGGATACATTGGCAAATGGCTGTAACAAGGTGGAAAGTTTCTCTTGCCACAAGAAAACAAAACAACGTACGGCATAGGCTTTACCTGGGAACTCTTGAGCAATGCAGGATTTTCTGCATTTTGGCCAGCCTCCCCCACAGCTTGATTTAAATCCACCATCACCTTGCAGAAGCCCTGCTCTAGTTGGGAGGGCTTTCCACCATGCCCAAGGTACTTCACATCACCCTTCCACGAGGGTGGAATCACATGGCCACCTGGCTGTCTTTGATGCCTGCGGCCACCATAATAAGGTGCACTGAAAGCTTCACCAGGATTCATAATGAACACACTACTGACTTAGGAGTCTTCCCTTGGCCCACAGAAAGAAGAGTCCATGTTCTCTGTGTGTATAGTCTTCCAGCGTGAAAAGTTAAGGACTGAAACCAGAAGAACCAGCCAGAAGCAGGCAGGAGGACTTGATGTAGGGCAGATCGCTGGCAGGAAAGCTCATCCAGGGTCCGTATGTCTGCAGCAGCCAGACCCAGGACCAAATGTTATTAATTGCCCTCCAATCCCATCGTGCTCCAACCCTGTTCACGGCTCTACTGCTGTTCACAGCTAGAAGCAGCTCCTGGCAGGGGCCCTGCCATGTGTCTGACAACCTCTCCCATCCCCTCATCCCTGACAAGGAGGGCAGGGAGCTACACTAATCAATAGTCCAGGCCTGGAGCATCACTTAGGAGAGGCTACTGGTTGTGGAAATACCCGAGAGGATTTTTTCTAACCTAAGAACTTGCAGGGCATACGTCTGAGGACAGTAGTGTAGTTACCAGAGCTACAATAGTTTGTTTGGGGCTCTCTGCACAGAGAGGACTGAATACTATACCCAGGGCATGAAAATAAAATGAATAAGTGAATGAGTGCACACCTAAAGGGAGAAGAAACCTCCTTTAGGATGTCAGGGAGGGCAAGGACTTAAAAACTACTCCGCTCCCCTTACTCGATTATATCAGACCAAATTGTATGTGTACTAAGAAGCAGAATATACATAAAACAAAAAAAGGAGAAGAAAATGAACTGTAGTCTTCCTTTTGGCTCTATAATTGTGGTTTGGACACAAAAATGATACTTTCCCCTTAAACAGAATCTGCAATGTCCATGTCTGAATAATAGATGTTACCATTATTACTAAAAATGCCACCTTTGATATACGAGGGAAACATACCTGTGATGCCGTCAGCCTTCCAGGCACACACTGAGGATTGGGGCTCCTGTTTTTGTTTTCCCTCATCTTTTCTCTCCCTTGAATAAGAGCTAATGTGTCCGTATTGTTCAAAAGCATGCACAGAATTGTGATGTAACCTAAGCTAGGTTTTCAGGTGTTCCTATTTCCAAGCACAAGGAAAGAAAATAGATGACACCACAAGTTTAATACTAATTGATTTATTACCTGCCTAAGCAAATCCTGGGCTGTGCAATGGCAGGCTTGGACTTAAAGCAAATGATTTACAAGATAATGTTTGACTCTGGGAAAGGGTAATCAGATCCAGATACAATGGATGATAGGATAATTGAGAAGAAATAAAAGAGGATAAATTGCCATGTGCTAATGAGTTTACAGGCCCTAATGGGGCGGACATCAGTTTTAACACTCAGGTTATGAGCTAGGAGCGCATCGGGGGGGGGGGGGGGGGGGGGGGGGGGGGGGGGGGGGGGGG
>JAKSZT010053887.1:61361155-61370561 GCA_026826555.1 Tolypeutes matacus | reverse complement strand
TTTTTTTTTTAAGATTTTATTTATTTATTTATCCCCCCCCCCCCTTGCTTCTTGTGCTTGCTGTGTCCATTTGCTGTGCGTTTTTCTGGGTCTGCTTGTGTCCCTTTGTTGGGTCGTCTTGCTGTGTCAGTTCACCGCGCCGCGCGGGCTGGCTTGCCTTCACCAGGAGGCCCCGGTAATCGAACCCGGGGCTCCCATATGGTAAACGGGAGCCTATCGATTGAGCCACATCCGCTTCCTGCCTATGATGTTTTAAGTTCCTCCATTTTGAGGCAGCCTTAGAGCTAGACGGCCTGGGTTGTATAGCCAGCAGTGCCTCTAATAGGCTGTGTGATCTTGGGCAAGTTGCTTACTTCTCTGTGCCTTAGTTTTCCCCCTTGTAAAATTGGGCTATGATAGTATCTATTTCCTAGTATTGTTATGAGGATTAAATGAGTAATTACGTATAAAGTGCTCAGTGGCTGGCACATAGTAAGCTCTATGTAAGTGTCTGTTATATAAATAAAATAAAAAGCTTAAAGACAGTCATTGATTAGATTCCATTTGGACAATGCCAGATAAATGGCTAGCACTTTGCCTGCCTTAGAGTACCATCAAAATGTGATCTCTCTCGTTTTACACTGATTTTTTTCTCTGTGTGTTGACATCCATTTTAACATAATGACATCATTTCATTTCACTTTGGCCTCAGCTGTTAACAGTGCTATTGAACACTAGGTTCGGATTAATTTATCTTTCACATTTTAATATAGCTTTCTCACTGTAGGGAAATCCTCTTGATGTACTAACCAATTTTATTCCAAGAAAATTCAGTCTTGGAGATAAGTGATCACTTCTAAAAATATCCATAAAAATTTACAAGCTCAATTACAACTCACCCGGCCTTTCCACATGTTTTCTTCTTTGGCTCAATTATAGAATCTATTTTGGTCTTCGGGTTTGGCTCATAATATTTGGTATATAATATATATACGGTATCTGATCCTTTCTAGAACAAGGTCTTCAAAAACTGCAGTATTTAGGAACTCAGGGTGCAGTTATGGGGTAAAACCACGTATCTGTACAAACTTGCTTTTCAAAATGTGTCTGCTTTACTTTGATTCTAAAGTTGTACTTTGCTGCCACCTGAACACTGCAGATAAAACAGTTGAGGAATCGAGGTACAGAACAAGAGTAGAACAGAATGTCATTGAGATTGCTGGGCTAGGACCCTAAAGCTTTAACAGCCCAACAGGGCAACCTCCAAAAGCCCAAACCCTTGATTATGCATAGGCCAAATGGGCTTCCAGCCGAATAATGTGAACACCCATACTGGTATTTAGAGGCGGGTTCTTCTCAAAGAAGTCTTGGTGCACACCTTTGACCCTTAACTGGGGTGTTCAAACATTGGCTGTGATGATGACTCCCAGTGAAGGCTCTGTGCTATGCTTGGCTGCATTTCTATCTGAGCACCAACAGCAAGATAAATGAAAGACTGGTTCGCTGGAGTACTGGTGGTTTGGGGGCTATTGATTTTTGGTCCATTCTCTTTAAAAGTGAGATCTAAAAAGTTGACAGAGGGTCATTAATTTCATCATATACTTGTCGTCTCATCCATAACCAATCCTAGGTCTGAGTGTGCTTGTCACTCTGTGTTTGCGCTTTATTTGTTTAGGATTTTCTTGGTGATTCCACTTTTTTTTTTTTTCCTTTCACTTCAACCCCTTTAAATAAAGAATGAAAAGAGACATGCCAGTTTGTGGATCTTTCCTGAAGTTATATTGGGGGTGGAGAAAATTGTAGATGTAGATACAGAGAGGGAGGGATTCAGATAATGAAAAACATTTAAAAGGCTCACAAAATAGTCTCTGCAAGCTAATCTTGGTCTAAAAAAGAAAAACTCCACATAAAATTCATCGATCCTAATTATTCAATTAGCCTCCAATTGAATAAACACTTACATAGATGAACTGGCAGTCTTGTTTTAATGAAATATTAAAATCCAAGTTGCCACCCTTCTTTTAAGTAAAGCTCATGGGTTCTTAGCAAATGCTGTTGAAGCATATAAAAATAATTGATAGTAATGACAATTAATTGAGTTTCTTTGGCTATATGTTCTGAACAGGTCTACCAATCTTTCAAGAAACAGCAACCTGAGTTTTAAGATATCATGAAAACATCTTATAGGTGATTTTATGGTTGTTATAATGGCAGGTTTATTTTTTGTTTGCTTTTTTTAACAGGTTAAGGAGAGTTTGGCAGCCTCCATAATTATTATTGAAATAACCATCAAATAAAATCTTTAAGCCTGGTTGAATATTCAATGAGCTGTGTAAATCTGGAGTGCATGAAACAATAGCAAAGGGCAAGAGTAGAATTCCAGAGAAATAAAAAGATTTTCAGATAATGCTGTAGAAGCTATCCTGGACAGTTGGGTCCTACCTGACTTGGGACATAGCCAAGAATATTGTGTCTGTTTTGAAACCCAATGCAAGGCTGCATGTGAGGAAAGTAAAAGAAAATGTGATTAAGTTCACAACCACAGCAAGGAAATCCAGTATTAATAATATCACAACCTGCCAGTAAATCTCTATTTTATAGGTGAAGAAATACATTTCTACTTTAAAGTGTGTTTTTATATACCCTTGAGTGCCCAACTAGTTAAACTATCAAGGGAGCTCTACATGATTTAGAAGTTAATCCCTCAAATGGCTAACAATTGAATGCCTCAGCTGTTTGTAGTTTCCTACTGATGGCTAATTTCATTTTTGTTTCATACGTTCAGTGTTAAGTTTTCATTGTTCACTGACACTGAGGTTGTAAGTGTAGTTAATTTAGTTAAAATGAGGCTGGAACCGTTCACAGCTTTCCACCCGCCACAGCCAGACCTGGGAGAACATGGAGTGAGCACCCCACCAAGAAACTCAATCAGGAAGAAAATCCAGGTGACCCACCTTAGGGTCAGCTCTAGCAACCAGAGGTTGGGATGTAAACTTCTTTAAAATACACTAAGGCTTCTAAGATCTGAAACATCTGATGCTTTGCCTTATCTCAGACTCTGGGGTTACTTTTTCTGGCCAATTCATTTCCCTTTTAATTTCATGTTCTTTTCCCACAAAGCCATTGTTTGACGTTATAGCAAAGTATAAACCCAATAGCCTTGTGCTTCTTACCACCAAAACCCCTGGATTTTCTTTTGCATTACTCTATCCCTAATGACCATCAGAAGAAAAGCTCTTCCCCTGGCCCCCACACTTGCTCTCTCTCTCCCCCCTCTTCCAGGGCTCCTTACCATCTTCCTTTTAGCTGCTCAAAAGTACAAGCCTCCCTCAAATGCCTCAGTCCTGTAGCTGAAACACTCTTCCCTCTTCACCAACCACATAACTCCTCCCCATCCCTTCATCTCAACATGGGCATTGCTTGCTCAAGTTATCTTTGCTGACCCTCCAGAATCAGGTCCACTGGCACCATGTTCTCACTCTCTTGTATGCTACCACATATTTAGTTCTTCATAGTATGGTCAGAGTTGTAATTAAACAAGTAATTATATAATTAATTTTTAATGCCTGTTTTCCCATTAAAATCCAGACTATCAACATTCTGTTAAGAGAAGCTCGTGGGTTCTTAACAAAAGCTGTGAAAGATTATAAAAATAATTGATAGTAATGACAAGTAACTGAGTTTCTTTGGCTGTAAGTCCAGTAAGTTCTGTATCGTCAGGGACCATATCTGTCTCACACACTTTTCTATTCCCCAGAGCCTAGCTCATGCTATACACTCAAATTTTTGTTGAATGAATGAATGAACCATTTCAGGATCAGTGTTCTCACCAGAGAAATGGAACAAAAAGTAATCCATGTTTCTCAATGTTGTTATTGTTATCAAATGATATGACATGCAAAAAGCACTTTATATACAATCAAATGCTATAGACATTATTGTTACTACATAGTGCTAGTAGCTGTTGTTATATCCATTTCTGACTCATGGAAGCAATTGCTTGAGAAGAATGTCAAATGATGACTGCTCTGATCTCCCTTCATGCAAAAGCAGCCAAGCACCAACCTGTGAATGGTCCCTACAGGCTCCCTTCACCAACCTTCCTGCCTCCTAAGCAGACAGCCACCAAGGAACCTGATCTCAGACCTTCATAATTCAATGTATTTTTAGGCAGTAGCAGAGATTGAACCCGGGACCTCATACATGGGAAGCAGACACTCAAACCACTGACCACTCCCCCATAATTTAAAAAAAAAAAAATTTTTTTTTTGTTTTTTAATTTTTACCTGGAGGTCCTGGGGATCGAACCCAGGTCCCTCCATATAGGAGACGGACGCCCAACCATTTGAGCCACATCTGCCCTCCCATAATCCAATTTTAATCCCAGTCTTTACTGAACTCAAAAAAGATTTGTTGGGCATTCTGGTAGATATTAGAATGTGAAGTTCTTCTAGAACAAAACACGACTCTGCCTAGAGGAACTAAATATTCTAACAGGGGAGACAAACCACAAAAACAGGTTATTACAATTCCAGCTGAATTCTGAGAAGCCATGGAGGAGTAGGCATAGAGCTCTATCAGATCATAAGAGAACAGCACTGAGCTTAATGTGGAGGCTCCAGAATGAGTTCCTGGAGGAGATGGTGGCTAAACAAGGTAATCCCAGGCAAAGGAGGTATAAGAGCATTCCAGTAGACTAGTATGAACAAGAAAAAGGAAGCAGATGTAGCTCAAGCAATTGGGTGCCCACCTTCCACATGGGTTCATCCTAAAGAAGACGAGCAAGACAGCAAGCTGACACGACTGGCTGGTGAGGTGAGCTGATGCAACAAGATGATGCAATGAGGGGACACAACAAGGAAACACAATGAGAGATGCAACAAGCAGGGAGCAGAGTTGGCGAAACCACTGGCAGGGTTCAGGTCCCGGTGCTTCCTAAAAAAGAAGACGTGCAGACACAGAGTACACAACAAACAGACATAGAGAGCAGACAGCAAGTGCAAACAATGTGGGCGGGGGGATATATAAAATAAATCTTTAAAAAAAAAAAAAAAAAAAAAAGAGTATGAAATAATAGGAAGCCTAGGTTGCCAATCAGGTAGGCTTGTCAGTAAGAGACCAGCAGAGTGTCTTTATCTCCAATATCTTAATTGTCTAGCAGTTACAGAGGAGTCTAAATCTGAGATTTAGTTTTTATCAGCCAAAAGTCAAATTACTTAAGTCTACAGCAAAATCAGCTATGAGTGACTTAAAATCAAAATTACTACTTCATGATACCTATTTTATTATCAGCAAAATTTAGCTGCTTTTTAGAAAAGCTATTCTCCACAATAATTTTCTTTCAGAAAAACCATTCATGTGAAAATATGAAAACTCTACATTTCAAGGCTTAAATATGTCTTTTCCCTTTCCCACCCAGAAGTCCTTCTCCTTTTCTTGTCCCATGCAAGGCCCCCTTGCATTCATAAACTCTGTGCCCACAGAGATACACACATTTTTTTTTTCAGCAAGTCATTAATTTTGGAGCTTGAGGTATATGAAATAGACAAAGTGGGTAATTTTTCACACTTAGAAGAATTTTCCCATTGTGTTTTGACTCTTTTTCGTGCATAGCGGAAAAGAAATTAATATAACTTACTTTCTCCATTAATTGGCTTCATAGATTGCCATGGGAGATGGCTCCCAACAAAGTCAAACAAAACAGAAAATGCCATAGAACTCATTTACCCCAAACTATGGACTTGAGGTCATCTGAGGATAACCTCCCAGCAGCTAGCCTTCCCAAGAAGCTGATATGACAGTTAAAGCGTAGTCAAACATGAAATAAATTGCTTAATTATCCTCTTCTTCCAAAAGGCACCTAAAAGCATTAGAGAAAGAGAATTTTCCCTTTAATGTAAAAAAAAAATTAAAAATTAAAAAAATTTTAAAAACCTATTAGACAAGCACATGTGCCAAGAATATAAAACTTTAATGATTACATCACTCGTCAAATCATTTCATTTTATAGCAGTGTGGAGTTAGTACACAGCGTCTGGGTCAGACCAAAATGACTATTCAAGTCTATTGAGGAGCACTTCCAATGAGAAGGTGGGGCATCGGCAAGACAGTAAGTCACAAGAGACACAGCCCAGCTTTCTCAAGCTATAGCCTCTATTTCATATTCAAGAAAAGATCAGGGGAAAAATAATATAAGTCCTGAAATCCTGTAAGACTGCACTTAAACACTGAGGTTTAGGAAGCTCTTAGTTTAACATTCACATGTAGTCCAAAGATTTAGATTTGGTTTTATGGGAGAGAGGGTAAAAGGAAACTTCCCGATGACAACTAAACCACAATCAGGTCATCACAGTTCCTCATGAACAGCTATGAATTTATTCCTTTAATAGCCCTGTCCTTCCTGTGAAAGCACGCTGCAAGCAGAACAGCACAACTCTATAGTCACAGCTTCAACCACAAAGGGAGGGAAGTGAGGGGAGGAGTGTTAAAGGGGGGGAAAGTTGGATGGAGTGGAACGTGCTCTTTTTCAGACCGGCCCCCTCTATCAATATAGTGCTCTGTCTTCTATTCCCATGAAAGGAGAGAGAAATTCTGAGTACCATGAGTCACAAGCTTTGATGTGTAAGCCCAGTAAGACACAAAGGAAGAAACACCTTTAGAATCCTAAAGATTCTATTGCCAGAAGCACAAGTTATGAGGAATCTGGGGCATCTATCACCCAGGCATAAAATGAAACTAAACATCACATTAGTTCATCCCTAATTGTTCATCAGGGAACCTACAAGAGGCAAGAAACGCCCATTATAAGGATTTATAGATATATTCAAATAGCTAAATCCTAGGCCTAGGCCATATTTTTTCATTACATTAAGGCAAATCATTAAATGCCCAATGTCTTTATTTCATTACTTCATCTTTATCTTGGCTTCTCCTTTTCTTTCTAAGTCTGCCTCTGAAAGAGAACAAGAGGTCCCTGCTGTAAATTCCAGGCTCCTATTCTAATTTCACACCTAGCAGGTATTCAATAAATATATTTAAATGTACACAGATGTACTATTTAATTGTTTGATGGAGAACACTGATAAAATTAAGTAAAACTTTTCAGAAACATCATGAGCTCTTTGGGCTCAAAGTCCAGGAATCTAACAAGGAAGAAAGTGCTACCCTAGCTGAGCAATAATTATTCTTTGAGTTCTAAGCTCGCATGGTACTAGGTAAGTGCCCAAGTCGTACATGTTAACCACTGTCTTTTATTTGTGCCTCTAATTTCTGTTTTTTCTTTCCTCCTGGCTTCTCATCAAAATGCCAGAAGTCACATTTTTATAATCAAGTAGGTGAACAAAGCACTTTTATTTCTCTCTTCCGTTTCATCTCTACTAATTTTCCCTCTTTGATTTATATAATTTACTCTGTTGAATAGTTTTCCTGACTATCCCAATCATATCCTCTTGCTTTAATGATGTATTCTATTTATGTCCCATGGTTTTGGCCACCATATTTTGTTGTCCCATGTGTCATGGACCTTTAGTTTAAGATCTTCAGCTCTGTAGGTTTGGGCTAGCATTTCTCTTGCTTAGAAGGAAAAAATCAGAACAAACCCCTTCCATATCTGCATGTGCAAGAGTTGTAGTACTTCTTCTCTCCCCATTTAAGAGGTCAGTTTACTCAACAGTGCTTATAACATTGTGAAAGAAAATAATAATGATAAAAGCCTTGAGAATGTTCATTTCATGAAATTGTCTGATGCACATGTAATCCTACTCTTTTTTAATCACCAAAAAGTTAATAGACAAAGTCTATATATATATATATATATATTTTAAAGATTTATTTATTTATTTATCCATTTTAAACTCCCCCTTCCCCATTTGCTGTTTTGTGTCCATTCGCTGGGCAATTCTCTGTGTCTGTTTCCTGCCATCTCTTCTCATCCTCCTCCTCCAGTCTTCACCAGGATTCGAGCCTGAAGACCTCCGATGTAGGAGAGAGGTGTTCTGCCACCTGTGCCACCTCGGTTCCTGGTTTTCAGAGCTTTCAGAGCATATCGACTTGTCTCTACCCTGTTACGTCATCATCTTGCTGCATGGCTCCCGGGGCCTGGCGGCTCACCAGCACACAGAGCCTGGCAGCCCATGCGCCTTCTATATATGTATTTTTTATTTTACCGGGAGGTCTCAGGGATCGAACCCAGGTCCCTCCATATGGCAGACGGACACCCTACCATTTGAGCCACACCCACCCCCCTCAATATTATTATTATTTTTTAAGATTTATTTATTTATCCCCACCCCTTGCTGCTTGTGCTCGCTGTGCGTTTTTTTCTGTGTCTGCTTGTCTCCCTTTGTTGGGTCATCTTGCTGTGTGAGCTCACCGTGCCGCGCAGGCTGGCTTGCCTTCACCAGGAGGCCCCAGGAATCGTACCCGGGGCCTCCCATATGGTAAACGGGAGCCCAACCAATTGAGCCACTTCCCCAAGGTCAATATTAATAATTACTATTATGAGGAGAAAAATATGTCACATTTTCTAGTATATCAATCAAAATATTTATTGACCACCCTACCTTGTGCCAAGTTGATAACCATCAGTAAATATAGGTAATACCCAGAAACCATGCCAATGGTCAGAGATTTTTAAATCACTGATGAAACCATAGGGCAGGGTTTGTTATGATCCAACAGTCTACTGGCTTTCCAAATGACATCAATAGCAATGGCTCCAAACCCTCATGAAAATCAGAATAATCTTGGGAGCTTTTATAGAAACACAGAAGCCTGATTTCTACCCTAGACATTCTGAATAAAAATGGACTCAGGATTTTGTATTTTTAAAAGTTCCCTAGTGATCAGAATGACCACCTGAGTTGAGGTACAAATTGCCAATCTATCTGGTCTTAGTTCTAACCCACAGGCTGGCCAAAAACACAAGAATAAATATGAGGCTCCCTGCCACTGCAAAAAGAAAAAACAGAGACAATTGTCTCTGAATGTTTTAAAAGTGGAAATTCATCAAGGCAATTTTGAGAACATTGAGCAATCACTACAGTTCTGAGGTCCTGCATGTCAGGTTAGGAAGCAACATGTTTAGATACCCATAGACTCTTGGTTCTGGGTAAAAAGAGAGGAAGGCCAGTTACCAACACAGGAAAAGAGGAAGAAATAGGAATACCAAAATAAATTGCCAAATTGAATGTATAGGAAGAGAGGGAGAACACTCTCCATCTCCCTCATGACAAGTTGGGTCAGTAGCTGAGATGGAAGTGGGACAAGTTGAGAAGAATGCTCATGAACATGTCAAAAAATTCACTTAGTTACCAAGTGTCCCCTCTCATTCACAAGATAAATTTCTTTTGTAGTGGCATATGGAAGAGGGTGGTTTATTTAAACACTCTATGAAAAGATCTATATCATGAATAATTTGAAAACTCTT
>JAKSZT010053887.1:61343655-61356155 GCA_026826555.1 Tolypeutes matacus | reverse complement strand
CTATATGCCTGGCCCAGAGCTGAATGTCTGGGACACAGTGATGACCACAAAAGACATAGTCTCAGTCTTCATTTTTGTTTTAGTCAGAGAGAAAGATAGACATTAGCCAATATCTACCCAAATAATTAATTATTCATAATTGTGATAAGTGGCAGTGTGTATCAGCCCTACTACACTCCAGCACCATAGTCGTAGCTGGTGTATTCCTGCTAGTACGATTCCACCAAAGCTTTTAATAAGTCCCCTAGTCTGGTGGCTCAGGGAAGACCATCCAAGGAGTGATAATTAGGGTGAGAGGTGACTAATAATTAAGTAGGAATTAGCCAGACAGAGATGGTGTGTGTGTTTGTGTGCATGTGTAAAAGAAAGAAATGGGAGGGGACAAAAAGCAAGGACTGGGGAAGCCTAGGAGGAGTATTCCAAGCAGAGATAACTAAGTTTCTGCAGAGAAGAGTTCGGTGTGACTGAGTATAGACAGTGAAGGAAAGAATGACAAGGGTGAGGCTGAAGAGAGAAGCAGGGGCCTCTACGAGTCCTTGTAGGTCCTCCAAAAGACTTACTTTGGAATTTATGCTCCCCAGTGTAACAGAGTTAGACTCATTTATAGGTTCTCTACACATGGCTCTTCTGCCCCTTTTATTTGAACCTATAATTAGCACTATATTTGATAAATATATGTCCCAGAGACTTAAATCTTTGGTCCATCCATGTGCCAATTAAGCCCTGAATTTCAGCAGAGTTGCAACACCTACTCTCCAATTCATTGAACTCACCCAGGACAACAAGGACATGATGATGGACATCGTCCATCTGGGAACAATGTCTACAGTGCTGTTTCTCTTTTTTACCAGATCTCAATCAGCTGGTCAGCTCTCCCTTCACCACGGTGGTTGCCATTCCCCTTCCATCCCCTCCCAGCTTCCTTTTCCCTCTTTGGTAACTTCTCCAATACCTCCCAAGCTTTATGTAAATAAACTGGCCTTTATAGTCATCACCGATCAATTTTTCCTTTCACCAATCACAGAAAATAAGGCCTTTAGCACTTATCTGTTGTGTTCATCTGTGATGGTTCTGAGAGGGCTTTTTTTTTTTTTTTTTTTAATCAAAGAGGCATATGGATTTTGTACTTCTAAAAGGGAGATGAACTGTTTGAGACCCATCCCAAAAGCCTGTGCTTTCCTGGAGGCTGCTCTCTGAAGATCAAGGGGTATATTTGTGTGAATATGTTTTTTCTGCTATTATCTGCAAAATGTGAATGATCAACACATTAAGGGAATCCATCTTTCTTGGTACTTCTGAGTTCATGTTTGTGTGTGGGCTGGTTTATTTGCTCAGTGGTGTTACTTGTTGTTGTTTTATTCTTTGTTCATTGCTTTTTGTTTGTTTTTGCTACCCTCATTAACAACAGGCAGTACAAATTCTTAAAATACTTTCATATCCTTCACAAATTAACAAAAAATAAGTATACATTTCTCTTATAACCAGGGAAAGCAATTAAACTTTATAAAAATAAACTCCCCAAAAAGCAAATCATTATCCTGGAATGATAGAAAAAGTCAGTTTAAAAAAAAAAAAAACAAGTTATTAGCTTGAAAACATAAAACTGAATATAAATCTACTAAAATGTTGATTGTTCATGGACATTAGCCAATCCATGACTTTCTATTGCATATTGTGCCATGTTATGTTTTTTTTGGACATTAGAAACAATTGAGACAATGTTGATATCAGTCATAAAAGAAAAATACCTGAAAATTGTTCGCAATGTCTACAATACAGTTTATTCCAAAAATTTATAAGTAAATATATATTATTCTATTCTAATGCAAATTTCCGTGTGTGCGTGTGTGTGTGTGTGCGTGTGTGTGTGTGTATTCTCAGTATCTCCCATTAGCTTCTTTGACATTTCCTTAGGAAGGGCAGCCTCATCTATGTTAAGAAATAGTGCATAAACATTACCACAACAAATACTATGGGGTAAGTTGTAAGATTTTCCTCTGAATTTAGATGGAGAAAGCAAGTTTTCTTAACTACGTGTAAATCAACCACTCAAATGCCATATCTCAAATAGCTACCTCAGCTGTGACTACCATTAGATGTTGCTGGTGGGTTTTTTGTTTGTTTGTTTCTTGCTTCTTTTTCTTGTTGTTTTGCTGAAGAGGGGAAGAAATTTAAAAGTATAATTCTTGAGATCACATTATGTATAGGGAATTCATAGACTAAAGGGAATATACCATCTCTCTCCCTGAAAAGTCAACCTTGATACTTCATCCATATGTCAAGTGCTTCACATTTTCACTCACTATGAAGTAAACGTTTCTCATCCCCACCACCATTTTATTCTGGAAGAGATACTAAAAAACAAGGGGTCCCAATCTCATAGCCTGTACTTCTCCCACCTATATAGGTTGCTAACAAAAGAAGCGTTCATGATGAAATTAAGAAGCAATGGGGGGGGCGGTTTGCTCAACTATATAATTCACTACTAGGAGGAGTATTTCAGAACTATCTTCTAGGAGAGAATAATTTGCCTCCTAACAAAGATTAAGTCATTCATTGAGGTTGTCTCCTTAGCAGTTCATATTAATAAAGAAGCATGAGCTGAACTGATGATTGCTGCAAAGCAGAATTCATAATCACCTCTTCTGAGAAGACTCTCAATTTTTTATTTCTGGTGAATAACAGTGTGATATTTTACATGTTTTAACTCTTAATATTCAAAACATTTAAATTGATAGGTCTTTTAAATCTAAGGCTGCAAAACAGGGACTTGCCAATATTTCTAATGGAAAGTCTCCAAAAGTACATAACAATACATATATTGACTTCTTGTTTCAATGAGTATCAAGATTAACTGCCCTTGTAAAGGTAAATAAATATTGACAGAAGTTTCACTTTGGTCCATATTTTCCACTCAGGTCAATAAATCTTGGTCTTCACTTCAACGGAAGTCAATATCAGATGATTATTAATTCATGGTATACTGGACTACCAGCCAAAACTACAACTTAACATATAGAAACACTCCTGCACACCAATTTATGTTCAAATAAATACTTTGAACAAAAAAAAAAAATCACTGAATTACTTCATATATTTAATGGAAAGAGAGAATGACTTGCAGATACTGAGCATATGAAAGAATCTGATATTTTTCTAATAAACAAAAAGTGACTCCTTTTATCTCACAATTTAACATTTTGCTTCTTTGCTTATAAATCCCATTTCTGCTTGAACTACTAATGAGTTTGTATATCTGTAAATAATGGCATGAAAAGAGGGAGAGGAGAAGAGAGAAAAAAGGAGACAGGGAAATAGAAAAAAGAGGAAAGAAAAAAGAGAATTGGGAAGGAAGACAGGGGAAATAGCGTGTACAAAGGGTACCAAAGAAGAAATTGGTCAGAATAGTTGAGAGACATAAAGGACAAAATAGCAAAGTAGAAGACGGTAATAATATCAGACAGAAAAAAAATTTTAAATATCACCACTGCTTAGCTTTATATTTTCATAAATTTCAGCAAAAAGATATTTCTAATATTTTTCCCCATTTTAAAAGATGGTTTTGCCCAACTCTAATGACTTACACATCATAAATATTCTAGTTTTTCATTCAAGATCCAAAATGCAAAAAGCTATTAACATATAAATAACTCAAAGAAAATTTAAAGCAAATATTTTTACACAGTAAATTTAGGACAAGCTCATTAAAGTCTTCAAGGGCATCTCAGCTAATAAAGGGGGAAATAATTAAATATTATTATTAAGTGAATATTTCATATGAAAATATGGCATTTTTTATTTCCTATGAAAGTACACTAACATTTGAAGACGGACTGCCCACAAGAAATTGTTCATCAACATTAGAAATTGACAAGCGTATCAAAAGAGTTATTGATCTTATAGTGTTTTAGTCTAGACAAATTTGCAAGCAAGTGCCAACTAAGACTGATAACATTAGCCAATTGATATTACCCAGGGAGGGCTTTTACCCATTAACTGGGCTTAGGCTCCACATTCCTGAAGCACTGCATTTCTGATCTTCACTGTTGCTTTTATAAATCAAAACAAGGTTAAAAATATCTGTCTTTGCCTTACAAGAGTTGAGATTTGCCAGAAGTTTCTGATTAGTGTTTACATTAACTGAGCACTTCATATTCAATAAGATACTTTTAAATGCAAATTTATCTTAAACATTATACAGGGTCTAAGACTTACGAGGCATTCATTGGCTTTAATTTATCAACCAAAAAGAAGTGATGCTTATTCAAATGACTAGGCTATAATAAAACATACCTAGATATCTAAGACAATCCTCTCAATCACTAGGAGAATTTTAAAGGTGAAAAGAAACTTGCAGATCATCTCACCCAACATTTTCACATTAAAAAAAGGAAAACCAAAACAAAAGAGAAAATACTTTACTAATCAGTAGCAGAAGCAAAATGAGAATCTAGATCTCTTTACTTAAAAAAAAAAAAAAAAAAAAGGCAATATGATCAGAGCCACCTCCTTAATGTTTTTAATTTGGCAATGAAATACACAATACTACATTTTGCTAATAAATTCCATAAATGAAATACCTTTGAAACATAAAATCTTCACCTAAAGCATTTTTATCTTGTTCCTGATTTCAGAGGGAAAGCTTTCAGTCTTTCACCATTGAGCATGATGTTAGCTGTGGGTTTTTCATATATGCCCTTAATCACCTTGAGGACATTTCCTTCTATTCCTAGTTTTCTAAGTGTTTTTATCAAGAAAGGGTGCTGACTTTTGTCAAATCCCTTTTCTCTGACAACTGAGAGGACCATGTATTTTTTTTTTTCCTGCATTCTGTTAATGTGATATGTTAATTTATGTTGAGCCATCCTTGCACACATAGAATAAACCCTACTTGATCATAGTTTATAACTCTTTTAATATGCTGTTGGATTCGGTTGCTACTATTTTGTTGAGGATTTTTGTACCTGTATTTATGAGGGATATTGATAGCCTATAATTTTCTTTTCTTGTGATGTCTTTTTCTGCTTTTGGTATTAAGGTGATGTTGGCCTTCACAGAATGAATTAGGTAGTGTTGCCTTCTCTTCAATTTTTTGGAAGAGTTTGAGCAGGACTGGAGTTAATTCTTCGTGGAATGTCTGGTAAAATTCACCTGTGAAGCCACCTTGTCCTAGGCATTTCATTGTTGGAAGGTTTTTGGTTACTGAATGAATCTCTTTGTTATGGGTCTGTTGAGATCTTTTATTTCTTCTTGAATTATTGTAGGTTGTCTGTATGTTTCTGGGAATTTATCCATTTCATCTAGGTTATCTAATTTGTTGGAGGGTACTTGCTGATAGTGTCTTAGTTTGCTGCAGGCTGCCAAAGCAATGTACCAGTAATGGGTTGGCTTTTTATTATGGGAATTTATTAGAGTAAAAGCTTACAGTTCTAAGGCCATGAAAATGTACAAATCTAGGCATCATCATAGATGCTGTCTCATCAAAGGTCAGCTGCTGGTGGGCCTGGACTCCTGCTCCATGGTAAGGCAAAATAGCAGCCTGTCTCTGCTGAAATCCCTGCCCTCCCCTCCAGGCTCATTTTCTCCCCCAACTTAGCTATGGGTGATCAGGCACATGGCTCATCTCTCCCCTCTCCTCCAGGCTGCACTTCTTCAGGTTTGGGCAGCTCTGCTGATTCTAGCCTGTCTCTCAGCCCTTTGGGGTTTCTCTGTCTTTCTACCACTGCAGGCAATCCTGGACTCCTCTCTCACATGGCAGGGTAAAATGGAACTCTTTCTCTCCCCTCTCCTCAGTTTACATAGGACTATGGTAAAGGATTAAGACCCACTCTGGGTCCAGTAATATAACCAAAGGCTATCTAATCAAAAGTGATCTTTTTCCAGATGCATTACTAGTTGGCACTTGGTAATAATACTTCAGTGCCAAGAGGCTCATCCCCAGGAGTCTGTCCCCTGAGGCGGAGAAGGTAGTATGTTTATATGCTGAGTTTGGCTTAGAGAAAGGTCACATTTGAGCAACAAGGAGGCTTTCAGGAGGTAACTCTTAGGCAATATATATAATACTAGGCTAAGTTTCAATTTCACAAGTAAAGGTTCTTAAGTACAATCATCAATATCAAGGGTCTGTCTTCCTTCACTATTGTCCTGCGTGACGTGTACCACACTAATGAAAGATGTTGTTAACTTCAAAAGCACACATATACACTTTTCCTATACTCTTCCATCCCCTTTGTATTGTACTTGTTACAAATTATATCTTTATTCATTACAAGTCTGCACCATAGATTTATCATTACTTTTTATGCATTTGCATTTTAGAACCTGTAAGAAGTACAAAGTGGAGTTACAAAACAAAAAGTATGATACAATAGTACTGGCATTTATAATTACTCTAGGGTTATCTTTACCAGAGGTCGTTATTTCTGTATTTTGTTTAATTCACTATTTTCCTTTTCTATCAGTTTGAAGGACTCCTTTTAGCACTACTTATAGGGCAGGTCTAGTGCTAACAAACTCCTTAAGCATTTGTTTATCTGGGAATGTCTTACTCTCATTTTTGAAAGACAGTTTCACTGGATACAAAATTCTTGGTCAGCAATTGTTTTCTTGCAGCTCTTTAGACATCTCATCCCACTGCCTTTGTGGTTTCTGATTAGAAATCAGCACTTAATCATATTGGCACTCCCTTGTACATAATATGTTGCTTTTTTCTCGCCATTGTCAGGACTCTTTCCTTTTCCTTAGCATTTGACAGTTTGACTACTACGTGTCTTGGCATGGTTCTCTTCAAGATTACCCTGTTCGGGGTTTATTGAGATTCTTAAATGTGCATGTTCATGTCCTTTGTTAAATTTGAGATGTTTTCTGCCATTATTTCTTTGAGTATTCTTTTTGTCCTTTTCTCTCTTTCTTCTCCTTCTTAGATTCCCATAATCTGTATATTGGTATGCTTGATGGTGTCCTACTGGTCTCTTAGACTTTGTTCACTTTTTTTTAATTCTTTTTTTTCCTGCTCCTCAGCCTGAAATCATTTAAATTTTCTTGTCTTTGAGACACTGATTCTTTCTTCTGTCAGATCCAATCTGTTGTTGAAAGCCTCTAGGAATTTGTGGTCTTCAACCCCAGCGTTTTGTTTGGTTCCTTTATAAATTTCTATCTCTTTATTGAGATTTCATATTGCTCATTCATTGTTTTCCTGATATCCTTTAGTTCTTTCACTGTATTTTCCTTTATCTCCTTGAGCATACTGAGGATCATTTTGTTAAAAGTCTTTGTTCAGTATATCCAATGCCTAATTTTCTTCATTGATGATTTCTGTATTTTTATTTTGTTCCTTTAGATTGGCCATCTTTTCATGTTTGTCTTGTAATCTTTTTTTATACACTGTACATTTTAATATTTTAAAGTATTAACTATGGGGTTTAGCCTGTTCCCTAAATTTATATCTAGCTAGTGATATGACAAAGTTCTCCTTGAGTGCCAAGATCTAACAAAAACAGACAAAGCAATGCAAGAAATACCTTTCACAGTCTTTGCAAATTGGCTGTTCATAGGCTGGTGCTCTCCTTCAGCATTTAGTCCTCCTATCAAAAAGATCAGCGAATGTCAAGTGCAGGTTCTTCTCCATCTTTTCTAAACCTACATCTTGTCTGGGCTTATTCTTACTCATGGCATTAGAATTCTGTTTACAGGAATTCAAATGCCCCCTCTACTCCTTATGAAATAGACTTTCTCCCCCTCCAGGGTACTCTATTGTATTACTTAAAGCAGGTAATTCTTTGCCCTAGTCCGCTTTGACTTAATTGTTTCTTACACTCCTTTAGCTGTCTTCAAGCTTCTTCTGCCTACAGGACAAGTTCTGAGAGGGTGAGCTCAAGTCAAATTTCCTTGTTCATCTTTCAGGCTGCCACCCAAGAGATTGGCACTGACATAAAGCTACCTGTGGAAAGCAGCTAAACAAATACTAGAGGAAATTTATATCTTCAAATGTTTAAATATGAAATGAAGCAAAATGAAAACTAATAAATAGAAACCAATCAAAAATATAGAAAAAAAAAAACAGCAAAATAAACCAAAGGAGCAATTAAAAAACAAAAGCCTGCTTTTAAAGAAAAAGAAAAAAAAAGACCTATAAATCCAATTAAAACAGATTAAAATTTTGCACTTGGATTAATAAAAGAGGCATAAATGAAAGCATTAATAATTTAAAGGGAGACATAAGATGCATAAGAGATTTTTAAATGCTTAAGAAAATACTCTGAATAACTATTGGTAATGAACTTGAAAACCTAAAGAATAATTTCCTAGAAAAACAAAACTTACTAAAATTGACTCAAGTAGAAAGAGCAAATCTGAATATAAAAATGAAAAACATTGAACTAATGTTTAGCTGTTTCCCCAAACACAAACTAGTATTAAAGAAGAGTTTTAAAAAGACTTTCAACTTGCAATAGATCTTCCGTATGATCCAGCAATTCCACTACTGGGTATATACCCAGAAGAACTGAAAACAAAAATACAAACAGATATATGCACACCAATGTTTATAGCGGCATTGTTCACCATTGCCAAAAGTTGGAATCAGCCCCGGTGCCCATCAACAGACGAATGGATAAGCAAAATGTGGCACATACATACAATGGAATATTACTCAGCGGTAAGAAGGAACAAAGTGCTAACACATGGAATAACATGGATGAATCTTGAAGACCTTATGTTGAGTGAAGCAAGCCAGGCACTGAAGGATGAACAGTATATGACCTCACTGATCTGAACTGAGGAAAGTGAGCAGTCTCTGAGAACCATTGTCTGAAAGATAGGTTAACAAAGGAGAGTAAGAGAAGAGCAGGCTTTGAGCCATCTCCCATATGGACATAATCTATGGTAAAGGGATAGAGTGTGGTTGCATGTTGGGGGATGGGGCAGATGAGCGGTGGTGTTCCTGGGTTTGGTGGTACAACACTGGGGGGTGGATGGTTTAGGAAGTGCTGGTTCAAATCCCCAGAGCATGCAACTGTGAATCTTGACATTCCATGGGTTAGGAGAGGGGGGTATCATGGGCCCTGGGGGGCTGGGGAGAAGGGAACAGTCAAGATCTAATGGGATGTTTGGTGGTCATGGGGAAGGCTTTTCATTACCTTTCAGTAATGGACACAGGACATGGTAAATATCATCAAAATTATTAAACTGTATCATCTAAATTGTAAACTATACTGTAAATCACTGACAATGTTTAGTTGCTATATTTTGCTATCTGCATAACAGTTATAACAATGCTAACAACCAAAAAAAAAAAAAAGGAGGGGGAATTAATATGGGGTGGGGAAGCGGGGGTGGTTTGGTATCTGGGAGTCTCCGGCACTCTGTGTGTGACTTTGCTGTGACCTAAAACTTCTTTGAAAATTAAATGAAAAATTGGGAGACAATGGGGATTGAGAGGAGGAAGGTGTCATGGCACACCAGACATCCGATAACACAGTGATAAAGGGAAGGAAAAAGGGGAAAAAAGAAGAGAGAAAGGAAAAAAATGAATATATATATATATATTTTAAAGGCATTTCCTTTGCTTTTTTGCCCATTTTTTGAATGTCCCAATCCACTAATTATATTTTATTTTGTTTTGTTCTTTGTTTGATTATTTGTTTTTTTTCCTTCTCTCTCTCTTTTTTTTCCCCCTGAGTTTCCTTATGTTTGTCTCTTGCATGTAAGCTTATCACACTTGTTTCTTTTTCCTAGTAAGTGTATTTGATTATTTTATGGACTAAATGTTCATGGAGGATTTGGATCACAGAAGGGTTACAATGGGTACTGCGGGGGATTATTGGGGGGAGGGTGTCTGGGGGGGGGTTCGTGGGGATTGGTTCAACCGAATATGCATGAAAGATATACAAAATCATTCAAAGGATCGGGGGATGGGGCAGGGTCACGATGGGTGGATAATCACACAATAAATGAGGGAATCTGAATTCCTAGCCTGGAGAGCTCTGCCACAATCTCCAAGGGAGCAGCAATAGTCCTCTGAGTGTAGGCACAGTGCCTGTCAAAATAGGATGACCCACTGATGTGTTTTTTTGTTTTTTGTTTTTTTTTTTTTAATTGATTACTACCCTTGTGAGTTTTTGCTCTTGTAAATGAGACTTAGCCTGCAGTTGTGGGGTGCCTAAGGGTTGCCACCTGAGAGCCTCCTTGTTGCTCAAATGTGGCCTCTCTCTAAGCCAAACTCAGCATATGATTGCATTACCTTCCCCCCAACGTGGGACATGACTCCCAGGGATGAGCCTCCCTGGCAACGAGGGATTAATACCAAGTGCCAACTGGCAGCTTTGTGCAGTGGCAGTATCGTAGCCAATGAGGTTTATCCGAGGCACGATTATTGCTAATTGAAAACTTTTCCCAAGTGCCAACTGGCAACACAACTGGAAAAAGACCTTGAATAAAAGGGGGAAATGGTAAAGACAAATGAGTTCAAGTGGCTAAGAGACTTCAAAGAGAGTCGGGAGGTCATCCCAGAGGTAACTCTTACGCACACCTCAGTAGGAGCTCATAGAACATCTAAGTGCCTATCACCCCACTCAGTGGGGTTCCTGAGAGCTCCGGAGACACCCTGGTCTTATATAAGGGGGGATAGCCCCAGAGACTGATGCCTTATCAGTGGGTTCTATTTTGTAATCTGTGCTCCTGAGAGTGACAGAATTAGACTCAAATAAGTCCTCCCTGCACATGGTTCACCAGTCCCTTCTATTCAAACCTACATGTGATGCTGGAGTTTCTTAGGTATACTTCCAGAGACTGGAGCCTCCCACCTACCTATGTGCCAGATGTGCATGAAATCTAGGTGGAGCTGCAACTCCTACCCTACAGCTCAATGGACTCATCCAAGTCACCTGGTGAGGAGACAACGATGGGAAATGGCCATCCCAGGGAATGGAGAGGGCCTGCATCTGCAGGCAGGATCATCCCACCCACCATATCCATGGGATATAAGCCCTCTCTCACTTGGAGTTGGAGTGGACATCACCATCCCAGTCGCCTCTGGATTGGGGGAAGAACTATGGACTAGAGTGGACTTGATGGTATTCTCTTGCTCACATATGGTCATTCTTGCAATGCAAGAAATTATAACAATGAGGTGGAGCCAGTGGCCACTTGACAGTTTTTTGGGTAGGGAGGGGATGAGCAGTTGAAATACAGGGGCTTCTTTGGGAGTTGGAGGTTGTCCTGAGTACTGTTGTGGCAATGGATGTAGGCCATTTTAAATCAGCACACACCACTCAGAACTGAGTGGGAGAGAGTGTGGTCTACAGTGTGAACTGTGGTCTATGGTTGGTGGCAAGGCTCCAGGATGTGTAAGTTCATTGAGGTTGGTGGGCCACACTATGGGAGATGTTTGTGTTGGATGTGGTGGGAGGTGTGGGAGGTGGGCAACATGGGAATCCGAGTGGGTTCCGTATAATATTTTAGGTAATCTAAGCACCTCTTAAAATATATGTATATATATATATATATAAAATAACATTTTTGTAAGCAAATACACATATATGCATATATATTTATATATCATTTTACAAATGTTTGTATGTATTGTGAGAATTTTGACTTTTACCCATAATAAAAAAAAAATAATAATAAAAAGACTTTCAATATCCAGTAATCTCATTTTATAGAAACTGTTCCAGAGAACAGATAGAGAGAATAGCAAGTCAAATCAATTCAAATCAAAATATAACAAGGTTTTTTATGAAGCTTGACAAGTCGATCCTAAAATTCATATGGAAGAATAAATGACTAAGACCATCTTGTGGAAGATGAAGAACAGATTTGCCTTACAGGCAGTAAGACTTACTATAAAGCTGTAGCAATTTAAAAAGTATTAATGGCATTAGGATAAAGAAATTAACCAAAAGGATGAGAATAGAGAGCCTGGAAACAGACCTACATATTTGTGGGACCTTGTTGTATGACAGAGGTTGGGAAAAGATGATCAATAGAACCAGAACTCTTAGCTAGCCATAACACTGGTTTCCTACCTAGCCACCAAATACAAAAATAAATTCTGGTTAAAGGTCTAAAGTGTAAAGCAAACTTGAAATTAAAAAATAATAATAATAAAAGGAAAATAACTTTATGACTTTGATCAAGAACAATTTCTAAAACAAGATACATGATAAATGCATGAAAGCATAAAAAGAGATATTCATATAATTGACTATTTGAAAAGTAGAAACTCCTGCTAGTCAAAGTTCACCATTAACCAAGTAAAGGACATGCCACAGACTAGGAGAAGACTTTGTAATACCTATAAGTAAGAAAGAATTAGTATTTGAAGAAAACATACCTGCAAAGGATGTGAATGCACAACTCACAAAAGTGAAACTTAAATTACCAATAAACATGAAAAGATGTTCAACTTTATTAATAAAAAGGGAACGGCAGACCTTGTGCTAAACATTTTGGTGGTTCCTCAAAAAGTTATACATAGCATATAACCAAGCAATCCCACT
>JAKSZT010053887.1:61199194-61343645 GCA_026826555.1 Tolypeutes matacus | reverse complement strand
CAGACATAAATGGTGAAGGCAAGCCAGCCCGCATGGCGCGGCAAGCTGGCGCAGCAAGATGATGCAACAAAAGGAGACACGCAGACACAGAGAAAAAAAAAAGCACAGCAAATGGACACAGCAAGCACAAGTAGCAAGGGGGGGATAAGTAAATAAAAATAAATCTTTTTAAAAAAAGAGGTAAAGACAATTAAATGCAATACATGATTCTGGGCTAGATCTAATAATAGAAGAGAAAAGGCTCAAAAGACACATTATTGGGACATAAGAAAAAAATGGAATATGGAAAGTTTTATGTCAAATTAAAGCTCTTGAACTTGAAAACTGGACTTAAAGTGGTTACATAAGTGAATATAATTGTTCTTAGGAACAAATGTTCCTCTCAAATGTTTAGAAAATGAATGGATGAATGGATGGTTGGATGGATAGACAGACAGACAGAATACTGCAAGTGTGGTGGAATGTTAAAATTGGTGGGGATATGTTGTAGTTCTCTGTATGGGTTTGGTATTATTCTTATAACTGTCCTGTAAGTTTGAAAATATTTCAAAATTTAAAGTTTAAGGGAAAAAAAGAGGAAATGGCAAACTAAGATTTTGCCTGCCCTTCAGATTGGCAAAAATTAATAACTGATGTATCAAGGATCAGGCTGTGGCAGGGGTAGGGTGGGGGAAATCTTGGGAAAACAGAAACTCAGTCACTGTTATTAGGAGTATATAAAGGTACAACCACAAGTTGATACCAGAGGGGAAAGGTGAAGATGCACAAAACCCATAATCCAGTAATTTCACTACAAGGTATCTACCCTAGGGCAATCCTCACACATGTGCACAAAAATAGATGCTCAGTAGAGGAATGTTTGTTAGCACAGAAAAATAGAAACAAGCCAACTATTCCTAAATAAAGGAACAAATTAATAAACTGCAATTTATTCATGCAATATTACATGGAAGTTAAAATGAATAAATCTTTTGAACCTTTATCAGCATGTATTAATCTCAAACACAAAGCATAGAGTAAAAAAAAATGATATACATAGTAAAATATCATTTAGGTAAATTTTAAAACATATCGAAGGTTTATGGTGGAACATATGCAGTAAATGAATAAATAAAATGCACAAAAGTATAAAATGAACAAAAGTATAAAAATGACCGTGGAAATACTTCACATCAACTCTAGGATGTAAAAGAAGAGGAGAAGGAGAAAGGGATGTGGTTTGAACTAAATCCCTAATGCTTTATGTCTTTTACAAATAAGAATTCATTAGCAAATATGCAAGATGTTAATATCTGCATAGTAGGAATTATTTTTTTCTGTTCTTTTTCATGCATTTGAAAAAATTCATTATTAGAACTAAAAATGAATTATTCAGAGTATGTGACATGTAAAAATAAGATAGTGCTCTCTCTTTAGAAATCTGTTCACACGGGGCCTAGAATTACTCCTCTGAAAATTGCTGATCAAAGCAGAATCAATTAGGACAAGCCATCCTAACCAAAGAACCTGCAGTTGCCTCTGGCTTTCATGGGCGTGGCCTAGAGATGAAGACCAGAGGTTTCAAGCATCAGGAACTAAAATAAATAAATTATATAGCTACACGCGCACACACACACACACACACACACACACACAATTAACATCATTATTTTACCCTCCCCAAAAAGGCAGTATAACACAGGGGAAAAAATAAGAAAAATCATCTCAGAAAAAAACAAAAGCCTTTTCAATTAAATTGGTTTATCTTCATAAATAACTACATTTTTTTCATCTTTCTCATTTTATCTCAGAACAGTGAAAACTTCCTAATAGATAAGCACCAGACCATAAGCCAATGTTTTGTAATTGCTTGTTTCAGGAACACACTTGGCATTCAGTCACCAGGCAGATCCCAAATTACCAACAAAACTAGCATTATGATAAGACATCTCTACCAACCTCAAGTGGATTTCAGGGATTACTTCATAAATATTTGCATTTTCTTCATCAGTCTTTCCAGTTGCATGTTCCAATGAGAAATAAAGGACGTCCGAGACTAAATGTACAATATGCTCTGAACTCGGTCACATTCTTCTATTGCCAATTACAAAAAGTTGTTTCTTTTATGGGTTCAAGACATAAGATAATTCCATCCTTTTGTGCCACACCTCACCTTGCTTATTTTTTTTTAATTCAGTAAAATACTCACAGATCACATTTAGATATTAGAAAAACACTTTTATCTGGGACTAGCATCCTAGTCCCAGGTTTGGCGCATTAATATTATTGTCTTCAATTCCATTCAGCACAGACATGCATTCAGTTTCCTGGAGTTAGTGACATCACCCCACAGACTCTGAAGAAGGGTTTGAAAGGAAAAGCTCATGCATCACACTGAAAATAGACATGAGGCTACTGGGATTTTGCAGCAGGTGGGAATGAGGGAAGGTTGGGAGATAAAAAGGAATTAGCGCTTTATGAAAAGAAAAAGATGGCCTAGTCTATCAGCATGGTGCCGACATCACTCAAGTCAACTGTGTGACAGCACAACCTGTTGAATAAATGGTTCGCTTTCCAGTCACTCTTAAGCCTAGTTCCAAAGCCATCACTATAAACTCAGCCAACCTCACCCTGTCACCCATAGGACATCATTCTGGAACTTCTATCTAGGAGTTACATAAAAAAACACTCTGCCTTCAAAGTATTTTCAACCTATATAGGAAATATAAAATGACGACTTGTGATTACCACAAAGTCACAAAATTATGCAAAAGATGAAGTTAAATATAGTTATTTAAGATGTATTTTAATGCTATTAGTATATATTACTACATATAATATTATTGATTAAATAGTAGTAAATTGAATAATCACTGAAATTAATCCATTAGTTACAGTTTATAGCATGCCTTACAAAGCTTGATTCTATATGTCTGTGCAACACAATGTCATCTTATTTTCCTCATCTTTAAAATGAATAATTGAACTTTCAATCTCTTGTAATACGTGAAAGGTGTCCCTCCCTTCTCAGACATCACCATGGGCTCCCACCAGTGACCAAACCACACAGCTGGCTCCTTCACCTTGCAGTTCCCTTAGAATCTTATGACAAACACCACACTCTGCTTTGAGCATTGTCTTAAGCACTTTTAAAGTAATACGTACTGGGTAACTCAAGTTCCTTCAATGGAAAATGATTTAATCAGTAACATTTGACTGTGCATATAATGCAGCCTTGACATTTTATGAATAGGGAAATGAAAGCATGAGTTAAAGAAGGTTTGACAGCAAGAATGAAAGAATGAATATTCAACCTAAGCTGTTGAAAGCCTAACAAGATAAAGACAGACAGGACAGAGTCTCCTTAAATGTGATGAAATAAGGCCTGAAGGAAAGGAAAGACTGAAGAGAATACACTTCGAACCAGAAGATGAATGTATTCAACCTGACAGTAACATGTGGTTAAATTAATCAAAGTACCAATAGCCTTAAACGGCAGAAAAGAATAGAGACTTATGCAGCAATAATCTTTGATGGTGGGTGTGAAATTTGAAGTAGATCAAAGAGGTGGAGAAAATTTTGAGAGAAAATAATTGTTATGATTAGACAGCATTCTCATAATACATAAATGTGACTACAGATCCATCAAGGTCTTCTCTACTTTCCTTGCATTTTATTTCCGCCACTTAAAATTTTGGAACAAGAGACTAATCTCAAGTCTTATTACCCAAAGGGAATATTTAAGTGATTTGGTTCTTTTGATTTTTAAGGATGAATTTTTGAGGAGAAAAATTTTAGGACAGTAAGCCTATTGGTAAAATTACCAAGTTGAGAGTTTACACTGTCCAGTTCTCCATGCCTAACTTCCAAAAGCATGTCGCAGTCCCAGATACCGCGCCCACCCTTTGCCTCAGTCTTCATCCAGACTACTCTGCCTTGCACAAAGGCTCCTCACCAAGTCAGATGGCACCAGCTGTAACCGCTGAGGATGCTATTAAAACAGGGAACAGATTAAAAATATTTTCTAAACACTCTCAATTAAAAGCATTGAAATAAATTAGCCTTTAGCTGATAAAAATGGCCAACTAATCAGAACACCCCACTTCCTGAATATACTCATCACTGAAGTCTTCCTGCTTTCATCTTAGCTACATTACCTAATTGAAGGCAAAATCATAGAAAAGTGGTGATTCTTCAAGAGACGATAGAGGACTGGGTTGGACCCCAGAGCACATGTATTTTGAAAAAGCTCCCTGTGTGGTGATCCTGACTCATCTTACCCACCGCCCAAACTTCCAACTGAGAATCAATGCCTTCATGGGAAGAAAGCTTTCCCTTACATATTAAAACATTCCAGTAATAGTGCCATTCACCTTCAGTGTCCTTATTAAAAATCAATAATGATGAGAGTAAGGAATGGCAGAAGATCAATAAAAGGCAATAGTGAGGATGGACAGGAAAATACAGTATATTTTTGAAGACCCTGTTTGAAACTAACATCTAGATTAACTCCTTCCTATTGTAGTTTAGTCACTTTTCTCCATTCATGAGATGGATTTTGAAGACACTTGGTCAACATATTTTTCTTAATAGTCCTTCATACAGTTGAGGACACTTATTAAGTCACCTCTAAACCTTCTCAATACCAGTAATCCTGATTCCATTCATCTTTTTTCATCAGTGCTGTTTTCCAACCCATTAATCATTTTCATTGCTCTCCTCTGGACCCTGTCCAAGTTCTCCACGTATCTTTAAGCTTCTGTGAATTATGTGACTGGTTTATGGCTTTGATAAGCCTGCATGGTAGAAAAGGTAGAATCTCATCACAACAGACTATAAATGTATACGGTGGAGGGTGGGCAGGGGAGTGAGTATGGCTGGAGGAGCAGATAGTCCTACTGTATGGGAAATTTCAACACAAATATGATATTTGCTCAATGTCTTTATTCATTTATAATTATTTCTAAACACACCACATTAAAATGTTGGGAGCTACAATTAGAATCTGTACTTACACAAATGTCTTTTTAGTGCCAACCTAAGCCTGGTTCTTTTGCGGAATGGAGAGGGGGGTACTACATTTGTCCAAAAGATTGGTTGTTACTTGGGTGTAAACAGCTTTTTAATTGCAAAGAAGTGCAACACATAACACCTATAAGAAATGGAGAGACTAGGGTATGTCTGCCATTTTTCCAATATCCATTCTTACTGAATGAATTTTCCAAATGAGTCTAAGAGGCCCTGAATATATTGATAGTTTAGCTACTGTTCTCACAGTCAAAACTATGAACCAATTATTTCAGTGTCAAAGTCATTAGTCAGGTTGTTCTTATAGGAGGCAATATGACACAGTGACAGTGATTGATGGCTGGCCACTTACAAACTGAGAACTTGCAACGAGTTAGAGCTGTTCTCTGGGCCTCCGAGAGAATAACAGATCTGCATCATAGGACTGATGTGAGGATTTGGTGAGATAATGCATGAAAGGGCTTCACAACAGTGCCTGGCTCATAGTAAACACAATGACACTACCAGAAAAGGAGGTGACTACAACTGCTAGCCATGAACATAGGGAGGGAATAGGGGACTGCCAGTGTCTGCTTGGATATGCATTTAGGATACAGGTGCCTTCTCAAAGAAGATAAAACACCATCATTCAGGAAGCTAAGAAAATGCTTCAGTGGCCAATGGCAGAACATCTCACCATGAGAACATGGTAGGGATCTGCGGAGCCTATAAGGAGTTTACTAGAATCCAGAAGACAGCTAGTTGCCCCTCCTAGCCTTAAAGATACTCTTAAAGAGGCACACCACACCCATCTTTGGAAATATTCCCATGTTAGAACTAGACATGCATATGGAAATTATTATTATCCCTTGGCTGTTTGACTTTAGCTGTAAAACATCTTTGGTGTTTGTAATCTAAAAGAGGGATTTCCTCAAATTCTACAAAACTGCCTTTTTTTCCTTTTTTCTTTTTTAGGAGCACCATACCTCATTTGGGATCAAGTAAATTGTCAAATTAATGTGTTTTTGCAGGAAGTTGATTCTGTTACTTCCTTAAAGAAAGTGCTGCTCTTCCCGTGGGTTATCAGCAAGCCGCTGCTCCAGCTGTTTGTGCCAGTTGCTCTTCCTGACTGGCCACTTCCCCTCTGGCTGGAGATAACCCTGCAATGACTTCAAATTCTTTCATTTAGTATCTGATGCCATCTCCATCCTAAAGTCTTCCCTAGAACATGGCTGGAGTTACGCATTTCCACATTTTTGTTCATTCCCCAGATTCCAAGCCGACTTTTGGTTGACCCAGTGAAAATTCCAATCATGTGACAATCAGACAGAAAATAATGGCTAGTTCCTGACTCCATTTTCTAAACATATAGCAGTGAACAATAAATATTTACAGGTAATTGTGAGGACTGCTGATAATTTTTCTCTGAGACTTACTTAAGGTAGATTATGTCCCATAAAACCCAGCCAATCATGCAAAAACTTTTTAAAAAAGGATTTTGGCCCTCTCTCCATGCAAATTACTACCCGGCTTCTCTCCTTTTCACTGCCACTGTTCCCCCCTCAAAAACAATCTAGGAATTTACATCATGTTAAAAGGGGCAGAATCTGCATTTCCTTGATCTCTTGCAATCTGATTTTGCCATCTCTTTTATGACAACATTATTATCCACATCCTCAAGTTCATATTTGACTTCTGTATATTTCCACATACTGTCAGCAACCAAGGCCTGATGATTCTCCCTTTCCTGTGTTGTTCTTTCTAATCCTGTAGCCACGACCTAGTCCAGGTCCTTATTATGTACCCCCATTTTGCAATAGCCCACTAGCTAGCTCTCCAATTCTTCAATTATTCTCTCTTACAATTCATCTTGCATACCTCTGCCAAATTAAACATCCTAAAGCATAATTCTAATTGCAGCTCTTCACATTTCAGACATTCCAATGGCTCCCTATTACCTCTAAATAAAGGTAAACTTAACTCATATGAGGTCAATGCGTTTGTTGAGAGAATGAGTACAAAAATTTCATATGCAGGCTTTGGTAACAACTTGCTAATAACAGAATAAAGGCTAAAAGAGGGGTTTTGTTTTATTCTGTTTTGTGTCTTATGCCAAGATTCCCCGCTATTCTGTTTGTTGCCCCAAAAATGTTTAAATCATGACATAAATCAACTAAAGGAAGGAGTTGTTACTATTTTATACCTTCTTTCCTCTAGATTTTTAAAAAATCTTTCAGGCTTCAACTGAATATGTCCTTTATTTCTATTCCCTAAGATATTATGAATGTTCTCTCTGTAGACTCTTCTTTGTGAATGTTTAATCAGGGTGACAAAATATACAATTTGTCCCACTGTTCTCCACTATTTCTTCCATTTTGGTTAAATGTAATTTGAACATATATCTTGAATTAATAAAGATCCAGTAAAAAATTTTACCTTTGTGGAAAATGTATATGCAAAATAAAAGTTATTTGTAAAATACCTAAGAGAAAATAGACCAATATGGTAGCGTAAGCTCATGCCAAAACTGCCCCCTGTTCAAATAAAGAGAAAGAGAAATAATGGATAACTATTTTTAAACATGTTGAACCCTGTTCAAAAGCAAGCAAGAAACTTTTCCATGGACCGTAAAAGAAAAGGAAATCTACAGCAGTAAAGGGCCTTTGTCTAGGTTATGACCAAAAATGAGAGGTAAGAATTGGTTTCAGTGTTCATATAGAAAAGGGCCTGAATGTGCCCCACATATGAACCAAACACCTACATGAAGCCAAAGTTAAAACTGCATTCCCAGCCTCTGAAGAGACAGTAAAATAATTCTACCCACACTATCACAAGACTTGGTACAACTGAGGCCACTGTTAATTTGCCACACAGGAAGGAATGGAGTAAAGAAAATTCCCATGCTAGATGAGCCCTTAAAAAGTAAAATCACACAGGAATATCAGCACTGGAAATGACAATCAGTAGGATGAATGAAAAGGGAGAATTTACAGAAACAAAAACAACTAAGCAATTCATCTAAAAAGGACTTTTAAATAAAGCTGTTTACAATTCCCAAAGAAGTAAAGGAAGATTAGCATCCATGAAACAAAAACAGGTTATGAAACAGAAACAATAGTTTAAAAAGCAGCAATTGGAAATCTTGAAAAGGAAAATACGAAATTGAAAATGCCAAGTAGGGACTAAAGATTAAACTGGACAGAGCTGAATGAGAATCAGTGAATTTGATTATGAAATTAAATAAACCTCACAGAATATAAAGTGATAAAAACACTGAAATAAAGAGAAATAAAAAGATGTGAGAATGCATGTGTATTTATTGATGTAAATTTAGGAGAGAACAGAAGAGAAGCAATATTTAAAGATATCATGGCTGAAAGTTTTCCAAAATTAAAAAAAAAGACAATCGAAAGAACCACAAGCAGTATCAAAAAGAGAAAATTCCAAACCTAAAGACATTGTAGCGAAACTTCAACACATCTAGAATAAAGTGAAAAATCTTAAACGATTCAAGAGAGAATAAGGCAGCTTAACCTCCACAGGGGAAAATGACTGAATTGATAAAATTGTTCTCACCAATAACCAGAGCCAATAAAATACAATGCCAAAATACAATGGGGCAATATCTTCAGAGTGCCAAGGCAAAACAACTGGACTAGAATTCCATATCCAGCCAAACCCTCATTTGAGAGGGAGAACAAAAGAAGGATATTTCCAGATACACAAACTAAAAAAGTTAACTATTCATGGACTATTGTTAAAAAGAACTACTAAATAATATACTTCAACCTTAAGAAAAAAAGAAAGAATGGGAAGCAAGGGACAATGGTGAACAAATAAGTCAAGGAAGCATGTTGATAAATCTAAAATATTGATTGCTTAAAAAAGAACCTAGAACTAAAATTCTAGAAATTAAAAACAAGGGAGTTGATGGCCAGAGCATTGAAAGACATGGGAAGGATGGTAAGGTGTTCTCAAAATCCTTGTCTTCCATAGGAGGATGTTACGATACTAAACTAGCAATAGACTTTGTTAGAAAAGTACAAAGTTTTGATATGTGTTAAGGGTAACCAGTAAAGAAAACAGAGCAATAAAATATAGAGCTTGGTAAATTTTCTAAGGTTCTCTTCCCTAAGAATGTCTAATCCAACCCATTATCTCCAGAAGAGATAATAACATCTTGCTACAGACCTTGCTTTACAATCAATAAGAACACTGTGGAATTTCCAAATAGAAGCACTGTATTTAATCAGTCACATTTTATAGTTTTTGAAATAATATTTAATAAGTTAATGGTAGCATAAGGGAGCAAGCTTTAAGTGAATAAAAATATTAGGAAAAGTCTGTTTATTAGTTATGAGTCTATCAAGAGAAGCTGTTAGAAGACCATCTGAAAGTGATATAAAATTGGATAAAGCACCATACAATAAAATTCAATGATAACATTTGACTATGGATTCCATGACAGCAGAGGATTATGCAATCTAATAAGGACATACTCCCTTTTCTTCTTTAAGTATTTTAGCTTTTGTAATACTGTTTCTAAAATGTCAATTTTTAATAATTCAGTATCTGAATAAAATATACAGATGAGATCAGTTCACATCAAAACAGATGAAACTATGTTTTTAAAAAGTTATTTAGAGAAAAAACAAAAAAATACTTCAAAAGTGTAATGAATGGTACTTGTTTCTGAGTGATATGATTATGAGTAACATTTTCTTTTCTAAGCTTTTTTAATACTTTTTTCAATAAACGTGTCTTTTATGATCAGGCAAAAAAACAAATGTATTAAAATTTTTAAATTTTCCCCATGGAATCATCTTTAGAAAGATTCAATTAATAAGCAAGTCTACAGTTTTGAAAAGAGGCTTTCCAAATCCTATGTAAGTTATCTAATACAAAAAAACAGTTTTGAGTGGGTACTTTAAGTTTAATTATTCACCTAACCAAAAGTCAATATGTAGCATAATGTGAAATTATACAACCTGTTCCTTATAAAAACCCAGGGCTAAATCTGGTTATATAAACTAATCTCCTTTGCTCACACATTGGAATAGTTGTTAAAATAGTAAAGTTCCAAAGGGACTAAAGAAAAGATCTAATAGCTGAAGGAAAATCAATTTATTCTTAATTGAAATAGAAATTAAGTTAAATTTGATCATTTTCCTGACTTTTATAAAAAAAAAAAAATCAATGCATTTGTCCATTGAATCTTTAGGAATATAACATTTCTCTCTCTAAGACCTATCTCAAAGTGCCTCCACAGTCAAACCCCTCCAGAGTCAACAAAAAGATTCATTTAGAAGTGTTATTCTCAAATTTCCAAATATAACTGAGTAATCCTGAGGTTTTCTTAAGAGTTTGGATATATATGCCTGGGTTGATGTGTAGATCATTCCATTCTGCATGATTCTGTAGAATGTAATGAACACTACCAGACTTCCCATTTCCTGCATCTCATTTTTATTTTATTATGCCACTAGGGCTAAAGGACAGAAAACAGACATCGAAATTAAAAAAATAAAAGGGGGTGGGGGGACATTACTACTGAATTTCCTAATAAAGTTATTGAAAAGCATGTTTTACTAAAATACCATGATGTTCTACTTAATGTTTTTATTCTCCTTAATAAAAAAATATATAAACAAAAAAGTCTCTCATTGAAAGACATGTTTTTATCCAGCTCTGGAATACTCATTTGAACACTGCAAATAAAAAATTTAAGTGCCATTTCTACAAATTCCTATTACTGTCTCTGGTTGAAGAAATAAGTCTATTGTTAACAATATGGAAACATTCCCCCTTATACCCCTGACAAGATTTTTAATGACCAAGCTGGTCATTTACCAATATTCATTGTTTAAAATGTAGCAAAGAGTTTATTCATTTTTATGGATACCTTGGCTCTCATTTAGGTTAGCTGGCGTTTCTCTCACCCTCAAGATGAGAATGAATTCAAGTTTTTACTTAGAAAGTTTGGTTGCCATAATTATAGTCAAGTTTTTATTTTTAGTTCTAAAATTATGTTTAAGGATATAATGCTGTCCAGAGTACATAATATGATTGCTGGGTCAGCCATTTATAAATTTTGGGTCCATATTAACTGATTATACTAGCCAAAAGTCCATGAGGAACAACTCATAACAAAAATACTACCTAGTGTATTAGACTTTATATAGTATCCCCATGTATGTCACATAATGCATTATTCACAAATTCTAAGAAAAGTGGCATTATTTATGATCCTGATTGCAGTTTACATCTGTTGTGTTCTTACAGCCCTGGATCTATTCCCCTTCCTGTAGCACTTTTATTTCCTTTTCAGGAATTATCTCTTACTCATTGGACATAAGACATAGAACTTTAATTAAGAGCCCAATCCTTTCCTAGAAGCTGGCATATTAGACAAGTTAGGCCAATCTTTGGGATCCCCCCCACCCTGTGAATCTGAATCTTGAGCAGAAAGAAACTGGAAATATTTGGAGATTTCCATTCCAGCAGTGGAATCCAGATCAGATTCTTCCAGCCCAAAGCCAATCCTAAGTCTCCAACCCCCTGGAGATGTCTTAACTAGACTGTCTCCGTAGTTTTCCAGCCCCTCTTCAGTTATTTGTGTTCTCCACACAATTTCAATAGATTTTCTTTTGCCTAAGTTAGCCAGGGCCAGTTTCTGTTGCTTGCAACCAGAGAACCCTGAAATACCCATTTACAGATAAGAAACCCGAAATATGGAAAGGTTAAATGATTTCCCCAGAGTTGCTCAGCAAGCAAGAGAGTGGAGGCCTCATGACTCCTAATCTAGTATTCTTTCATCTCTGCCACACAAATAAAGAGCATAGAATACTTTTAAATATGGAGCTTGACTTTCCCAATGATGAACATGGCTTTAAAGTATAACATTATTATAGGAATAATTGTCCTTCAGGAAAAAAAATGCAGGATACTCTAACTTGAGATAATTATAAGTATGCCCACAGAACTTTTAGAGAAATGCCATCTTTCTCCAGCAATATTTTCAGATTCATATATGGAGAAATGTATATATTATCCCATGTACTTCAAATATCGGGTTATCATTGCATACTATTGATTGCCTTTCCCAAATATGTATTTCCTGGCTTCAAATTTCCTATGTAAGAAAGCAAAATGATCCTGTAAATTAAGTGAATAAAGAATACTAACAATAAAGTCTACCATTAGTTGAATACTTACCATGTACCAGGCAATTCATTGGGTACTTTTATATATTAAGTATATAGCTAACCCTCAAAGCAGCACTGCAGACTCAATATAAATATCTCATTTTAAAATAAGGGAACTGGGACTTGGAGATTTTAAGTAATTTGCTCAAGTTCATATAACTGAAAAATGCTAAAACTACAATTTGAAACCCATATTCTTTCCATGAGTATCACACACTCTCTTAGAGACACTTAAAAGAGATGACAGGATATAGTCTTAACCCTTTAACTCCCAAAGGATTAAACAAAGGAAGGATTGGTGATATCATTAGACTCTGTGACAACTAGCACTGCAATAAATCACAATCAACAGGAAGACTACATTTATCTTCAGAATTTGGAAATATATTGTTAAATAGAGAATCTGAATCCTACAATGATTGAAAAGATAATATTTACTCCCATTTAATGCAACAATTTGAGCCAGAGAAGGTTTGCATTTTCAAAAAGTCCAGAAATCTTTCATTTAGGTTTACAAGGGGAAAGGGCCTTCACTTTCTCCCCTAAATTTTTTGCCCTCCCCCTGCTACATTTGTCTTTAAGAAGTATAGCTTATACTATCTAAAATGTCCATTTTAACAGATGTCCATCACAAACTCAATATCCCACCCTTCTCAAATACCATAAAACACAAGAGCGGATGCAAATTTAGTTATGTTATGTGGAATATTCCTTAAAAACCTTTAGCAGTTAAGCAAAAAGAGACACACCTATGCCTATTTTTTCCATCTGGCTCCAAAAGTTTAGTTCATGGGCAAAGTATATGGTATTTGTATTGGCAAGAAGAAGTGTGTGATTTCAAAACATCATCTAGTAGCACCGTTGCGAAGGCCACGGTGTTAATGAGGCATGGTGATGAATATGGTTTTGGTAATGGTGCCAATTGTTTCAATATGTAAAAGTCTGTATAAAGCTATAGATTTAGTCTCTATTCATGCCTCGCCATCTTAAAAATGAATCCCACAAGTACTAACAGACTTAACTTATAACAATCTCTGAAAATAGATGAAAGGGCATACCCTGCTCAAGATGGCTCAATAATGTCCTTTTTCTGGGAAAAGGAGGTGGCAGCTCTCAAAAAAGTGTTTGGTTTTTATTTTAACTTAATGAATGCATAACCTAATGGGGGTTTGCCCAGACTTGGCCTTTAATTAGAGAGCATTCAGCCTTGCCAAACTACATTTACTTCAACTGGGGTTCTGTCTCCATAAGGAGGCTAAAGTCAGGCAATGGATTGTATCTGTAAAGTCCCTAATAAAGATCTCCTTTGGTAGAATTCAAACATATATGAGTGCATTTATTTTTCCTATTCAAATATTTAATTGCTATAATCCTCATAAAAGAAAGACTTTTTTAATACCTTGAGCTTAAGTAATGGCTATTATGTGCACATAACTGTAATTCTAATGCACTTTATTTTTATGTAACATCATTGAAAAGTGCTCATAAGACAGATTCTGCACTCACAAACTCAAATTCCTTTAATAATGTATTTTTTTTCAATCCATACTCAATAAAATTGCCCCCATTACCAAGCAGCTAGATTACTTGCATAATCTAACCAAAGGATGGCAATGGCAAATGTATGACAAGGGAGAGACTTTTCAATTCTGCATCTTAAGAGTGAGATGTGATTTCTATGTATCCAGAAATCATAGATTTCAGGCTCCAAATTTATATCATTTCTAAGAACCCACAATATAATGGCTTGTGGCCACAAAATTACAGCAACTATGACAATATCATCATGAGCATGTGAGACATGGAAGCACATCTGGTGGGTTGCACCTGAATTTTTGCACCTGCAACTAATTACTGGTCCAAAAAGGAGACTACCCCACCAGGTAGGGGTATGGGGAGCAGTTGATCCTTGAGTGTTCTGTAATATAGTAAAACTCCCTCTATGCTGTTAAATGAAAAGCAGAGATTGGATACAGGAAAATAAAAACTTCCAACATCCTCTATTTATATCCTCAGTGTTTATGCCAGATCAGGTAAGAAATGCAATGTCCACTCATATACTATGATCAGTTTAAATAAGATTCCATTGTACCCAAAGAATATGATACTCTGGAATTCTCAAAATAGTTACAAACAAGTTTAAATAAAGTAAAAAATCATACCCCAACCCAAGTACAGGAATTTTTTGCAAATATAATATTTCACGCCTTTACCAAAGGCATACCAAAGCATCACATATTCTAATTCCACTTTTCCACATTTAAAACATGGCCAACTTTCGCTGGAGGATTGGAGGAAGGAGAAGTCCATGGTGCTGTTTGGAAGCTACATGTTAGTCACTTTTCCTTCCCCCCAAAACCTTCTGAAAATAAGGCCTCTTTCTCAGTCTCTATCACGGAGGTAGACCTGCGGTTTTTGAAAGCCTCTCGCTGCTTTCTTTCCCAGAGTTTCCACTTCACATCAGTCAGAGGAAAGAGTGCCCCCACAGGCCATCATTAACCTGCCAATTCTGCCTCCAAACGAGGAGGACAAGAGCTCACTAATTTGAAGATCAAAAAGCCACTTGTCCATTATATAATTGGAATGAAAGGCAAAATGTTGCCATTCTGAAGAGCACAGTAATTACTAGCTGTTAATTGCTCTCTCGTGGTGGTTCACTTTTAATTAAAAAGAACAGCTCGTTGCAGGCCGATAAGCAATGGTGGAGACCACTGGTTTAATCAACAAAGCAGAAAAATTTGTTTCTGCCGCAGCCAACAATAGCTTGAGAAATCTTCAGATGTCCAATTGAGATTAAAAACTGTCTATTTCGTGCAGTCAGATTTTATTTTAGCCAAGGAGATGGCCATTTGAAGTCTTCCAACCTGAGTATCCCTGCCACATCCCCACTGGTGCCATGGGGACTAATCACGGGCTGGGGTTGTGATCACTCAAGTAAAGAAATTTAGCGACTTTCTTCTTGACTTCATCATTCTTGGGTAATTGGCCTGTCTGAGGTGAGTACTTTTTTTTTTTTTTTTTTTTTTTTTAAGAAAGCGCTTTAAAGTATGTAAGGACCACAGACTGTGCGTTTAATTACTGTTCATATTTCATGCAGTCAAACTGAATTTCATTTAAAAAGAAAATGATTTACCTATCTCTAAAAAGCCTTATATGCTCTATTTTATTTTTCTTCTGGGTTTTTTGTTTGTTTGTTTGTTTGTTTTTTCATATATTTATATGCCAAAAAAATGTACTTAGAGCATCAAAGTTAATTCTGTAAGATGCTTCTCTGTCATTTCTTCTTTCATCTAATAGCCACACATGACAGCCATCTTTAGGGGAACAATACTCTCTGAAGGATACTACTACATTTAGTCAAGAAGGTTCCCTAGGTTAAGTGGGGTTACTTGTATACCCAGGTTGTCTCATACATCTTCAACTGGGAAGAGAATGTGTCCCCCTCCCCCATTGCCTCTTTTCTTCTCCCTCCTCTTCTAAGTCATAGTAGTTGGATTTTAAAATTTTGCATGTGCTTCTCCTTAATTGTCCCTCATGGGGCTCAGGCTGTATTTAAAACTCATCCTTCATCAAAGAGGAAATGACTTGTCTCTTCACCAGTCACTAGGATCACATAACCTTGAGTTGTCTGGGTCATATGAAAAATGTATCTCAATCACAATGCCAGCCTTGCTAGTCAATGGACACGAACTGTTGGTCAAATAGCTATCCTATGCATTGGATAAGCACTAGCTCTAGTTGCCCTATACAAACTGGTTTATCACTATAGCTCAAATGGTGCCTCTAAAAAGATCTGGCCCTTTACCAGTCACTAAAGCAAACTTCTCTTTCTCCTCAAACTAAGGATCATCTTCAAAATACTGGCTACAAATTCACATAGTAAATGGGTAATTTAATTCAGAGTAGATAATAAAAAAATTAACCTACTGTTAGCTTAATTTGCTACTCATCTTTGCTTTGAAAACACTGTTGGTGTCAGGTTGATGGAGACTGGTACCCCCAACACACCTGCATGCCTTCATGTCAAGCTATATAAGAGTATATAGCAATTCCTACTACTAGGGAATTCATCAGTTGAATCTTAAATCAACTTTGCTGTATTAAGATGTCTGCTTTAAGAGAGAAGAAAAAGGGAAGAAAAAGAGAACTTCTATAGGGTTTTCCTTTGTTCCTTTCTTCATTTATACAATGGCCACCCATTGTGAAAAGAGCAGAGTAAGATCTTAGTTTAAATCTCATCTCTGCTGCTGCTTAATGAGTAATGTGGAAAAACTACTTGGCCTCTTAAACCTCAATTCAATCCATGGAGAAAATAACTCTTTCTAGGGACTGGTGCAAAAAAATAAATGAAATAATATTTTGAACATAGTAGGTGTTCAGTAATTGATAGTTGTTCCAAAGGATACGGTGATATGAGGTGAATGCTAATTTAAGAAGTCCTCTGTATACTTTCAAATATGGTGAAAAAGGGTAAGATGGAGAAGACATTCCCAGATTTGCTTTGTTGAGTACTCTTCATTCTCCACTTCCCCTACACATCATCACTTGGCACATGCCATTAATTGCTTTAAAGTAAATCAGGCATGGGAGTGGGGTGGGACACAGTAAATTGCTGAATGAGGCAAAGAGGAATCTGATTGTGGATTTGCTTTAAAAGAAAAGAGAGGGCAAAAGAGAATACAATTATTTTCTGAAGTTTAAGCCCCTGAAAACTTGCCCTTAGGATGTTAATGAGCAAATTAAGAGAATACACACACACATTTTTTGCCAGACACCCCTTACCCTGGATGTCAATCCTGTAAATAAGTTTGCCAACAGTGAGAGAAATTCGGGAGGGAAACTATTCATACGAGCAGCACCATCTTCTGATTTATGAAAGCCATGCAACTAGAAAAATAATGAAACTAGATTATTCTTCCTAAAGTAGGTGCCAAACATTCAAAAAGTTTGCGTCTTTGAGATATTCTGTCTTGACCACTCTTCTACTGGGAACATTTATATGGCTTCTTTTATTTCTCACTGTTAATCAGGAAGATTTCAAAACTATTATTGAACCCAATGGAAAAGAATATTGGTTTTATCCCTAGCTACAAAACAAACCTAGCCATCTGTCCTGTATACATTCATGGACATACCAAGTTAAGGAACTGAAAGAGAACTGGAAGAGACTTCTCCAAATATAGGCCTTTGAAAGTTGCAAAATGAGTACAAGTATATCAAGGAAAAGTCACTAAATTCTACACTCAGATAAATGCCAAAGAGAACTGCTATTAATGTACCTCAGGGCTTCTATCTTTCCCAAAGGCTGAATAGCAGAGGGTCCACGATGTAAGAATAGGATTTGATATTAAGAAATGAATGGTCCACTGGTCAGGCGCAGGCTCTGCCACGAGCTCCTGGCATAACCTTGAATAAAAGCTGTCACTTCCATCATGTGATAGCTGAAGTGGAGAAGTCCCAAAGGCCCTTCCAGCTTTAGGTGTCTATTTTTTCACCACTGCTTTTGAGATTCAGAAAGAGTCCGTGCTGGCTCAAAAAGCTATTAACGTCAGCCAGCATTGGGCTCACCTGCCTTGGGTTAGAAAGTCAAGAAGACAGGTGTAACATCTGTTGACTCACTCCATCCCACACCAACTATCAGAAGATGCTCAACAAATGTCTTCTGATAAGAGAAAGCAGGTGCAGTCTCATTGGATTGATTACATGTTAAACCAAAATCCTCTTACGGGCTGCAAAGCATGGGCAATCTCTGCAATGCACACTGTGCTCATTGAGGGCAAAAGCCAAACAATGTGTTTATGGGTGGACTTTTCTGAACACGGCTTCCTGTGTCAGCTGCCAACCTCCAGACCAGCAGACCCGGGATGACTGTAACCGATTCTGACCACTGTGAACCCCTACATTCACTTTGTGATTGTGATGTAGAGCAGGGAGCTTTTCTTTTTTCCTACTTCCTGTTTCTAATTTTCAGGCAGCACCTGTCACCAACAGTCTTGACGTTCACAGTTTTCTTTTGAGTCTCTTTGCTTTTTTTCTCATACTTGTTCTAAGGTTTATCAGAGGAAACACTTGCCCTCCCAAGGATGGCCTCAGCGCTGTGACAGATTAATCCAAGTTGAGTGAACTTCCTTCAGACAGAGGACACTAATTATTATGAAGGCACTTAGAACACAATGAGAGCTGACATCTGACAGACCATTCCCTGCCAGCTCTGCATTGTCTTACTGTCAGACCCTGTCAGTTCCCAGCCTTAATTACATCCTGTTTACAAACATTAGGCCTGACTTCAGACGAAGCCTTAACAAAGGTTGACAAAGGTCAGGGTCACATCACAAGGATGTTATCTGTCTGTACTCTCCTCTGATAAACCAGAAGGTAGAGGGCTGATTTGGGAGATAGCTTTCAGAGCAGAAAAATGCACTGTGGTCACTGGAATATCTAATCTCTGTGGACACATTTTCATCCAATCTGCTAAGCACTGTGGCAAGGAGAAGCAGCCAAATTTAGAGGGCCAAAGTGGTGTGTGCGCCTTATCTGAAATCCCCTGAGGGCAGACGTGGCAAAGGTGTTGGGAAAACCTCCTTCAGCAGGAAGGCCCTAACCCTTTGCTACAGAATCAAGACAAACAAACTCAAATGTAAAAAAAAAAAATGATCCCCAGTTGAATGGGGACCTGTTTGGAAGATGACCAGCAAACTTTAACTAGTATACATAACTTTTTAAAAATCCTTATCATTTTTGAAATGTTTTTATGATAGGGTCAATGAGCAGACTTTTCTTAAGCAAAGCACTCTTTGGGTTCCTTTTATGTATTAGAATTGTAAGTACAATCAGACTTTCAGGGAAGCAGACGTGGCTCAAGTGATTGGGCTCCCATCTTCCATATAGGAGGTCCAGGATTCAATTCCCGGGGCCTCCTGGTGAAAAGCAAGCTGGCCCGCATGGAGCGCTGGGCCACGTGAAGTGCTGGCCCCACAGAGAGCTGGCGCAGCAAGATGACACAACAAAAAGAGAGACAGAAGAGAGACAATAAGAGGCACAACAGACCAGGGAGCTGAGGTGGCACAAGAGATTGAGCAGCCTCTCTCCACTCCAGAAGGTCCCAGGATTGGTTCCTGGTGCCACCTAAATAGAAGACAAGCAGACACAGAAAAACACACAGAGAGCAGAACAATGGGGGGGGGGTGATAAATAAATAAATCTTTTTTAAAAAATCAGACTTTCATTCAAATCCATCAGACTGGGGTTTCTCTAAATTTCAATAGGCTACAATTATAACTAATATTATAACCCATCAATAGGCTCTGGCCTTAGTGATCATCTGCTAAATCTCTGCATTTTACAAATGAGAAAACAGTTGCCCAATTATGTTGAAGTATTTAATATAACTAGATCTTACAGCATACTAGTAGCAAGGCAAGGCTAGATCCTCAATCTCCCACCCCAGTCTGGAGTTTTTCCTGCATTCTTTGAAAGTAAACCTTTTTTTTTTTTTTTTTTTTGTATTCTTTTGAAAATTGACATCTGGTTACTAGTCATCTGTTGAACTTATTCTGTTTCGCCTTCAGCTTTCTCTCCAAATTAAATAACTTACATTCTTTTCATCTATTTTTTCCATTAAAATATTTTTGCTTTAAACCTTCTTCTCTGGATATACACCATCCCATAGTGCACCCAAAAGCACTCAATAGATTATTTATATAAGTGCTTGAATCCATTTGTTTCACATTATTAAGATTTTACTCTGCTAAGTCCAGATAGTTTTCATATCTGGGGTCAGTTAGTTACAATCTGTTTAATAGGCTTGCTCCTAAATGGAGCACTGGTACAAGTGAATTCCAAGTATATTTCTAACAACTTTGTGATAATTGCTTTTTCATGTTAACACCATTTTGTAGAAATGGTCTCCTTTGGTCTGTAGCCCCCATCCCCAACCCCCTACACTGCCCTGCCAAACCCCATGCCACATACCAGCAAGACTCTCTCCCAGACCTACTGCTGTATCCACTCCCCTAAGAAGCCCATCTGCCTCTAGTTTCAATTTCTTGCCACCAGCAGGCAACTCTGAAATCTTCAGGTGTGGTCCTGACTCTTCACCTCTCTTTCTCCCTCAGTCTCTTTAAGAGGCATCTCAAACATTGGGTCCCCTTCACAATCCTCCCATCACCTCCCAACACTCTTCTCCTGATCCCTAATTTTTACTTCTGAGAGTCCTTTCTCGGCCGCCACTACTTCCCCACAGCAAGGAACCATGTCTTTTCCACAGCTTTATCCAAAGCATCTGCCACAGGACCTGTAATACAGTGGGCACCTATTAATATCTGATGCATGAAAAAATGAGTGACTCTGGAAAGAATCTACGGATGAATCAATAAATGGATAAATTTGGTGCAATCACTAGGTCTTGTCAATTCTTTCTCCACATCATCCTGACTCCCCTTTCTTTCTTCCTCCCTCATGGTCATCCCCATTTTTTGAGGCTTCCATCACCAAAAATTTGAAATAATGCAAAGTGTGATTGGTTTTCCTGCCCTGATCTCTCCATCTAACGCCTCCTAATCAATGCTCACTCAGCATGGATAAAAGCACTGTACAAAAACTGGTACATCAATCCTACCCCAAAAACACACCCTCTGTAGCAATACTATTGAATATTCTAATTTGTCATATGAAAATGTCAAGTAGCTCTAGGCCCAGGTCCAACTCCTGCCAAGTGTGACTTATTCTGTTCCCCCCCAGATGACAATGAAATGCTGTTAACTGCCCTTTGACTGCGATCCTCTGAACAGGTGTGGGGCCCTCAACATTCTGTGGTCTAGACCAGATTTCCCACCTTACAGAAGATTATGTCATTTGGGACTGAATCCAAGGCTTGGCTGAAATAAAGATGTATTGCTGCCTTGCTGCTTACACATCAACCACTGCACAGAGCGAAAGGCAGATGAATCTGCCCATCAAGTGTGTAATGTGGAGCTCTCTGATGACAAACTGGACTTACAGTAGTAAAATTCAGGTTACAGTGGAATTGAACTAAAATCCCTAGGTGTTATAGTGCTTTAACTTGCCTCACTCGCTATGATAAGGTACGTAGTTCAGAAGGTAGCAGTTAGTTAAGGTTTAAAAAATTGTGTTCTAAGAGGTTTCGACTGTAGAGATATAAATTGCATTTGTTGTGTCTGCTAGCTAGTGGCTGGTATGTCCAGTAGGAACGTCTATCAATCAGAAGAAGGAACAGATGGGGGGTGGGGGTGGGGATGAGGAGGGCCAAGGGAAAAATTAATAAAAACATGAATTCTTTCCTATAAAACCTTGAGGAAGTATAATAGAACTGGCATTTTTGCATGCATTACATATGCATTTTAGTACTAAATACAGTTTAAAAGTGGACAATTATCATCGATTATCTGGACCACACTGACACATTAATGGTTCTCTTTGTAAGTCAGAGGACAAGATCAATAATCAGAGTTTTTAAAACATCAGGCAGCACAGCAACTTCTTCCCACCACTGAAAAATAACAGCCTGCTTTTTTCAGGGAGTTGTTTTAGTTTCATTGCATTTGTAATGTCAGTCATTTGTACAACTCACTCTCCCATCAGAATTGGGTTGCAGCCTGTGGCTAATGCCTCCGGAAATACAGACCTAATATTTCACAATAATTCTACAAGGGTCTGCAACCACATGCTTTACTAACCCAAACAAGAAAATCTAATTTTAGGGGGAAAGGAGTTGAAAGGGTCATAAGGAAACCATGTCTGTAATCTAGTACATACCTATACATTTTGGGGTGTGCAAAATTTCAGTGCTTAAGTAAATTATAGAATTCCTAGCACTCTCACAATAAGCTGTTTAATTCAGGTGCTGGGGATCTTAGCACAGGATTTCATAACATGCAACTTTTCCAAAGAGGAAAAGAGACAGTAACACAATCAAAATATCTACAGCTCTTAAGCAGAGTCAAAGAAAATATATCATTTTATAAAATAACTTTTTCAGTGGTGGATGGTTTGTGGGGGAGTGCCTAAAATATTTGATGTGTAAGGAGCCAGGTAGTGTGTGAAAGCAGTGGTTTTGAAGACTCATAATAAACAGGAATCCCCAGCACCCACTAAAAAGGAGTCAGGAGGGCAATTGTGCCCACACTAACCATTGAAGCCTTGAATGCTAACATTTTCCCTTTTCATTCAGGTATCTGGATCCAAAGCAAGATAATGTTTAACTTAATCCGATGATAGATTTGGTTGTAAAAAGTATTGTGCATGGGATCAGTGCAGGTCCCGTCTTCATTCTCCTTTCCTCGGTACCTTGAACAATACCCAACATATAGCAGATGCCCAATGAAAGTACAAGGAATGGGTGAATTAATAAAAGATGCAGCAGGGGTGTGAAAGTTATTCTGGTACCTCCAATGTATCACATTTTACAGCAATCTCTTTAAAATATCTGAGAGCCATTTTTAATATAAATAATTTTAATGTTCTACTTAAACTTGTTTTTTAATTTTTAAAATAATGTATTAGAAGTTGTGGGTTTACAGAAAAATAACGCAGAAAATACAGAGTTTCCATATACCGCCCCCGTCCCCATTATTAACCCCTTGCATTAGTGTGGTACATTTGCTACAGTTGGTGAGAGAATATTATTATAATTGGACTAGAAACTATAGTCCATTGTTTACATTAGGGTTCAATGTGTTGTAACTAAAAACCCTATGGCTTTATTAAAAAAACTTATTCTAGTAACAGATATACAACCTAAAAATTTCTCCTTTAAACCACATTTGGATATATAATTCAGTGGTGTTAATTACATCCACAGTGTTGTACTATCATCACCACCATCAGTTACCAAAATTTTTCCATCACCCCAAACAGAATTTCTGTACCCACGAAGCATTAACTCCCCATTGAGATGGTTTATTTTCAATCACCCTCTCCATAATACACAATTCAACTCAGAAAATAAGCAGAAATAAGGAAACCAGTTTTCTGACTCTCTAGTTAGCCATTCCAATTTTTTTCTTAATCTCAGTAGACACAGTGATGGATAATTTTGCATGAAAAGGGAAACTGGGCTGTCCATGGCAGCTCCATGCTCATCCCATGACTGAGAAAGCAGCAGCCTTCCGCATGACAGGAAGCAGTGCCCAGCGAAGCTCCTGCCCAAAAGATCCAATGGCCTTTCCTCCCAACAAAATGACAACGCTGTCATACTCCCTCGGGTTAAAGGTGGAGGATGCAAAGGGAAGACAAAGGCCAGGACTGAGGAACAATGTCATTTTAGGCTCCTCAGACAATCTCATTGTGTCTGCCCAAGTTTCTGAGCAGCTGGGAGCTAGCCAACTCAGGCAGGGCCACCAACTTAGGCAAAGAGCAGCCATCGGTGACTGATACAAATATTCAGTAAACCAAACAAAGCAAATATTGTAATCACCATTTTATAGAGGAGAAAATTAAGGCTAGCCCATTCAGTCAGTTTTTCTTACTCTAAAACAGGAGATCTTTCCACTACTTCACACTGCCCCCTAGGTCCTTGTGCAGGCACATAATCCAGGCGAGGATTTGGGTTATGTAGAGAGGCTCTCTTCCATGTTCAAACTAAACATCATTTTCAGATGAAATCCTTTGTATATATGGGCCTAATAATTTAAGCCCAAATTGCTTAAAATTTGGAAAAACTCCAATATCACAAAGTAACAAATGTCTTATAAGCCACTCATTCCACTATGTACCACAGAGGGAGACCTCTTAATAAGAGTATCTTACAAGCTTTACTTGTACTTACAAAAATAAATATATTAACATTGCGTAGAACTCTTCCTCTGACGGCTTTCAAAGCATTTTTCAAATGCCAATTTTGGTATTTCTTTAGGAAAAATAAAGCTGAAACATTATAGACAAACTCTAGAAAGCATCTCTTAAATAATTTAACTCTCCTCTTCCCAAAAGAACTTAGGCATCTCAAGATAAAATGCACATGAACACGAAGATTATTCACATATAAGTACAAAATCCACGTAGAAGTATGGGGAAAAAATACCAAAACCTTGACAATTACGGCTACTACCATTTGAACACTGAATTTAGTGTTCAGCTTCTTGAAGACCGAGGTGAAAAAAAGTCATATATATATATATATGTATTTCTCATTGTCCAATAAAAGGAACTTCTGTGGATTGTTTAAAATCCCTAAACAAGATATTGGATAGTATCTTCTACCACTATTTTATAAAATAAGCACATATATTTGTCATATGGCATCAGTTCAACTGACCCCCAACAAAGCAAAGGCACTGTCATTAAACAGAAAGGTAGCAAAGAATCCGTTTGTTTCAAATACAACTCTATTTTCCTTCTACATGGATCATATCTGAGTTTTACACCAATGAATAATACACTTGATCCCTTATAACTCTAATTTCAAGATCTGTTCATTTTCTGTATATTTTTAGCAATAAAAGTCCACCATATTTTTAAAAGTATTATCTATTGACCATTTTCTGTGTACCTACAGCCCTGTGCTATGCATGCCTTCTCTTGATTCTCAGGGCAGCCTCATGGTGGTAGGTGATTAACAGATGATAGAACAGAGACTCAAGGCTGTCGAGCCCTCAGAATCTGAGCCCACAAGTGGCAGGGTCAGGATTCCAGCCTAGGTTTGTCTTTTTCCAGAATTGAGCTCTTAATGAATTGAACACTTCCATCAGTACAGGACCAAGGAATGTCTTAAAAAGAAAAGAAGAAGAATGTTTGTCTAGTTTTCTGAAAACAACTACTATGATCTATCCAGAATCATAAAACTGTAGAATCATATTTTGTTGGAGTTTGAATAAATCTTAGTATTTATCTCATCCAGCACTCCATTTTATAGATGTGGAAGTTGATACGGTACCGATTTGTGAGGTCCTCAATCATTTAACCCCTGATAGATTGAATGTAGTGCATATTAAAGAAACGAACTTTGACAGGGAATAGCTGGCTGAATGGAAACCATGGAAATAAACAAAATTGTGTACAAATGTGCCTGAATAGTCACAATCAAATTAGCAGGTAAATCACTACTCTTCAATGTCAAGAATACAAAGTAGTTCTACACAAAAGACACTGTGATTATTACTGTGCACTATACTCTCTAAAACACCCATCTCAGTGCCAAAGAGTACACTTTTAGAAGAGGACAGTCACAAGGAAAGATGGGAGGGGGGGGGGGGGGGGGGGGGTGTTTGCATGGCTCTTGTTCCAACAACGCCCAGCTGAATCAGATGAGAAATACCAAGAAGTGATTTGGACTTTAAAAACAAAAGCTCAAGAGACTACTTTGCCCATCTTTCTACTACTCATCATTGTGGACACTAGTGATTTTATCCATTCCCAGTTCTGGTAACAGCAGCTGTTTTCCTTTAGATACACACACTCCCACCCCTGACCATTCACAAGCCTATTGTTCAAATGAATTGACTACAGATTCCAAAAGAGAGCACATGATCCAGGCCTGGCCAATGAGAGCATTTCATCCCTTGGCCACAGGGATTGGTTCAGGATTGTACATGTGACCCAAGCCAGGCCAAAATCTACATTCAAGAAGCTATGGGAAGCACAGAGAAAGAGAAGAACTTTTCCTTGTTACTAGCTGTAAAGGTGAAGCTGGGAGCTTCACAGGATCACAGTAAGGAGAAAGATGATCTGAGAATGAAGCTGACATAGAAAAAAGCAGAAGAGAGCAATGGAAAGGGAGTCTGAGCCTAATAATACTGTTCAGTCCCTGGATTCAGGACTGCTGGAGTCAGACCTACCCTAAACTTCTTAGTTACCTGCTCCAACCAAATCTACCACTCTCTTCTTTTTTTTTCCTTAAGTAAATTTGAATTGTGTTTCTGTCTTTTGCAAACAAGTTTTTTTACCAATATACTTATTTTCCCAATCCTGTCACCTTCCTAACCTACTACTTCTTTGAGCTTACAGTACAATTTAATGTCCAGGGGATCTGAATTATGGTCCTAGTTCCACCACCTCCTTGAGCCACAACCTTTCTGAGCCTCAATTTCCTCCCTCATAAAAAATATTAAGATTCAGCCTACCTTGAAGAGCTATAAAGACCAAGACAAGTTATTAATAAAAAAAGCAGGTTGGCAAGTATATAATGTTTTCAGATAAAAAGTACAATTACTTGCTAAAAATTATAGGATTCTCTCATTCCTCCTTTTGGTTCTTTTATCTTTCTTCTTCCATGTTGTTAAATAGAAATGTGTCACTACCGAAAGGGTTGTATTGGCATTGTCTAGCCATACTGACTTAAAATCTTGGCCTAAAAAAAATTAGACTGCAATGCAGAAAAGTGGAAAGAGTATGTGGCTTAGTGGCTTAGAAGTCAGGCAAAACAAACTTCAAATCCCAGCTCTACCACCCACCTGAGCTGTATGAATCTGCTCAAATCATTTAATCTCTCCAAGCTTCCATTTACTTATGTGTTCAGTAGGGATAAAATCACCCAACTTTTTGGATTGCTGTGACATTTAAAGCATATATACAGCGTCTGGCATATAGAAGCTCAATAAATGGGAGGGGTAATAGTGATCATTATTACTACTAGTAAGAATCACAGAGGCAATGGGGTCAAGTTTGGAAAAGTAGGTGGGGCTGGAAGGATGAAGCATAGGTGCCAGAGGGTAACTTGGCATGAAGTAGAATCCAAGGAGTCCACTCTGCAGGAAAGGCTGGATGAATCTCAAAGATCTAGGTTGGCTGGGTCTAAAATCCTGGGGTCAGAGGACCAAAATTGGCAGCACTACCTGTTTTTTATTTATTTATTCATTTATCCCCCCCCTTGCTGCTTATGCTAGCTGGGTCAGCTAACCACACCGTGTGGGCAGGCTTGCCTTCACCAGGAGGCCCTGGGAACCGAACCTGGGGCTTCCCATGTGGTAAACGGGAGCCCTACTGATTGAGCCACAGCCGCTTCCCGCAGCACTACCTCTTTATTCATAACTTGTACTCTGCCTGCTCCCTAATAGCTGGTAGGGACATTGCACTCTGAGCTCCTCAAGCTTACGGTCTGGGTCTTGGTATTTTTGTAAGCTCAGCCCTCAGGGAGTGCTCAGTAAATGCTCACTATGATTTGAGCACCATATTCTCTTGCCCTCGAGGAGGGGTTGCCTCCCCTTTTGGAGATCCATTCCCAAGCCCTTGAGCATGAAACTCATAAGTATCATTTCATTTGGGTTTGGTTGGTCTCCCAGAAAGTTCTCAAACATCTCCTGCTCTCCTAGTGTCTTTAGATTTGTGGAGGTTAGTGCTCTGAAGTATGTTATTCAGACCAGTGCAGCACTAGGAGCCAGTTGGTAATGCAAATTCCCAGGCTCTTTCCTAGACATCCTGAATCAGAAACTGTGGCTGTGAGACCCAGGTATCTGTATTTTAACAAGAACTCTGGGAATTCTGATGCACAAACAGTTTGAGAACCATTGCTCCAGACAATACCTTAATATCTTTGTTGAAAGAGTAATAAAATTTCTAGCATGTTGGAGGGGAGGGGCTAGATGGCAGCCAGGTAAGGAACTCCAAAAGAGTCATCCTACAGAGCAGTTACTAATCACCTAGAGCTATCTAAAGCACCTGTTTGGGGGGCCCAGGAGACCAGAGAGCATCTTGCAACATCCTCGAAAGAATGGAAGGAGGAGACTGCCCATCTGCAGTGAGGATTCATGAGTAGAGCAGTCTACATGGCAGAGGTGGGTGCCCATCCTCCACTGGCAGTGCAAGCCACCTCGATGGCTATACTGTGGCTGGAGCTGGAAGGTCCATTTCCCAAAAACAGAGAAGGAAGAGACAGTTGGCCACCGACTTCAGCTACTGATTTGTAAATTCATCTGGCTAAAGTATAATCCTAGGAACAGTTAAAGTTTAAACCCATACAAGTTGGAAAGAGGCCAGTAGCTGCCATTTTAACTCCGCCTCAGGCATGAGGGAAAGCAAGGCTGATTGAAAATCACAATGATGGTAGGGACCAGCTTATTTCCACCCAGATTGGGTTGCAGCCCTAGCCTAGGCACCAGCCCCACCTCCAGCGGGAAAGAAGCTGGTGGGACCTGTATCAGCTTCTCCAGGTAACTGCAGGGGCTTTCAGCTGGCACAAACTGAATAGTCAGACATGTGGGGCTCCATTTCCTCACCCCCAATAGGATAGGAGGGGGCTGGTGTTTCTTCAGTCTTTCCGGGCAATTGCAGGTGCTTTCTGCCTGCACAGACTGGATTCTCGGACACCTGTAGCTCCATCCCTACCCCGTCAACAGGATAGTGGGGAGCTGTGTTTCCTCAGCCTCTCCAGGCACTGCAGGCACTTTCAGCCTGCACAAACTTGACTGTTGGGAGCCTGTGGTTCCATTCACAACCTCAATAGGACAAGAGGTGGGTGGTGTTTCCCCAGCTTCTCTGGGTAACTGCAGGTGCTTTTGGCCCACACAGACTGAATAGTTGGATACCTATAGCTCCACCACACCCTTAAGTAGGATAGGAGGGGAGCTATGTTTCCTCAGCCTTTCTGGACAAGAGCAGGTACTTTTGGGCCTACAGGGACTGAAGTGTTGGGCATCTGTGGATCCATCCCCACCTCCTAATAGTACAGGGTGGGAGGCTAGTGTCTTCTCAGCCTCTCCAGGCCAAGGCAGGTACTTTTGTACTTTCATCCTACATGGAATGAACTGCTGGATACCTATGGTTCCATCCCCAACCCCTAAAGGGCAGAAGGGACATACTCCCTCAGCCTCTCAGGGCAACTGCAGGCATATTCCGCCCACATGGATTAGATTGTTGGGCACTACAGAGGGTCTATCCCTCCCCTGACAGGGGAGGAGGGGGGCTGGTGCTATGTCAGTCTACCTGGGCAATGCAGTCATTTTGGACCCATATGGCATAGATTGTTGCCCATACCTGCAGCTACATCTCCACCCCAGGCAGTGGAGGAAGAAGCATGAAGCTTCATGAGTCTCTCTGGGCAACTACAGACGGTCTTGGCCTGCATGATCTGGATTATTTACACATGGCTGCAGTTCCGTCCCTACCCCTGGCAAAGGAGAAAGGTGAGAGAAGCTTCGTCGGTTCCTGGGGCAACGCAGGCAGCTTCAGCCTCCATAGTTTACAGTACCAACTATATCAGAGGCTCCTACTATACAACCAGAAAAGGAGAAAGGGCAAAAAAGCCCTAAACTAAAGAGAGAAATTGTGCCCAGAATAAATACATTTAGTAAGCCTGATGCCAAGAAACCAAGAAAAAAATTACAATCCATACCAAGAAACAGGAAGATATGGCCCAGTCAAAGGAACAAGATAAGCCTCCCCATGGTATAAGGAGTTGAGAAAGCTAATCACATATGTTCAAACAAATCTCCTCAATAAATTCAATGAGATGGCTAAAGAGAGTAAGCATATTAAGACAACACTGGGTGAGCACAAAGAAGAAATTGAAAGGATACATAGAAAAACAGATCTTATGGGAATGAAGGACACAATAAATGAAATTAAAAAATACACTGGGGGCATATAGCAGCAGATTTGAGGAGGCTAAAAGGATTGGTGAGCTTGAAGACATGGCCTCTGAAAGTGAACATACTAAAGAACAGATGAAGAAAAGAATGGAAAAAATTGAACAAGGTCTCAGGGAAATAAATAACAGCGAGAGACATGCAAACATATGTATCATGGGTGTCCCAGAAGGAGAAGAAAGAAAGAAAGGGGCAGAAGGAATATCTGAAGAAATAATGGTAGAAAATGTCCCAACTCTATTGAAGGACATAGATATTATGTCCAAGAAGCACAATGTACTCCCATCTGAATAGATCTGAACAGACCAACTCTGAGACACCTACTAATCAGAATGTCAAATTCCAAAGCCAAAGAGAGAATTCTGAGAGCAGCAAAAAAAAAAAAGCAATGCATAACATATAAGGCATACCCAATAAGATCCAGTGCCGATTTCTCATCAGAAACCATGGAGGCAAGAAGATAGTGGTATGATATATTTAAGATACTGCAAGAGAAAAACTGCCAGCCATGAATCTTATATGCAGCAATATTGTCTTTCAAAAATGAGGGCAAGTTTAGAATATTCACAGATAACCAGAAACTGAGAGAATTTGTAACCAAGAGACCAGCTTTACAGGAAATGCTAAAGGGAGTGCTACAGCCTGAAAAGAAAAGACAGGACAGAGAAGCTTGGAAGAGAGTCTAGAAATAAAGATTATATCAGTAAAAGTAATGAAAAGTGTAAAAATAAAATGACAGATAAAACCCAAAGGTCAAAATGGGTGAAATAAGAACTGCCTTTACAGTAATAGCATTGAATGTTAATGGATTAAACTCCCCAATCAAAAGACACAAACTGGTGGAATGGATAAGAAAATATGAGCCATCTATATGCGCCTACAAGAGACTCTCCTTAGACCCAAGGATACCAATAGATTGAAAATGAAAGGCTAGAAAAAAGATATTCCACACATGCAGTAACAACAACAAAAAAAGCTGTAGTAGCTATACTTACATCAGGTGAAATAGACTTTAAAAGCAAACTGTTACTAGAGACAAGGAAAGGCATTATATAATTATAAAAGAAGCAATTCACCAGGTAGAAATAACAATCATAAATGTATATGCACCTAACCAGAATGCCCCAAGATACATGAGGCAAACACTGGCAAAACTTAAGGGAGAAATAGATATCTCTACAATAATATTTGGAGACTTCAATACACCACTCCCAGCATTGGATAGAACATCTGGGCAGAGGATCAATAAAGAAACAGAGAGCTTAAATAATATGATAAATGGACTAAACCTAATAGACATATACAGAACATTACACCCCAAAACAGCAGGATATACATTATTCTCAATTGCTCATGGATCTTTCTCCAGGATAGACCATATGTTGGATCACAAAGCAGATCTCAATAAATTAAACAAGATCAAAATTATGCAAAGCACTTTCTCTGATCATAATGGAATAAAGTTGGAAAAAAATACAAAGATGTAAAGCATTTGTATAAGAGGCAATGTGGAGATTAAACAACACATTCTTAAATAATCTGTGGGTTAAAGAAGAAATTGTGAGAGAAATCAATAATATCTCGAGACAAATGAAAACAAGAACACAATATATCAGAACCTATAGAATGCAGCAAAGGCGATACTGAGAGGGAAATTTATAGCCCTCAATGCTTACATTTAAAAAGAAGAAAAAGCTAAAATCAATGACCTAACTACACAACTGGAGGAATTAGAAAAAGAACAGCAAACTATTCCCAAAGCAAGTAGAAAGAAAGAAATAACAAAGATCAGAGCAGAAATAAATGAAATTGAGGGGGAAAAAAAATAGAGATAATTAACAAAACCAAAAGTTGGTTTTCAAGAAGATTTAAAAAATTGATAAACTCTTAGCTAGACTGACAGAAAAAGGTAAGAAGATGCAAAGAAAAAAAAATGAAAATGGGGACATTATTACTGACCCCACAGAAATAAGAGATCATAAGAGGACACTATGAACAACAATATGCAAACAAAACTGGACAATGTAGATGAAATGGAAAAACTCCTAGGAATGTATGAACAACCTACACTGACCCTAAAAGATAAAGAACAACCTCAACAAACCAATCACAAATAAAGAGATTGAAACAGTCATCAAACAACTCCCCAAAATGGAAAGCCCAGGACCTAACGGTTTCACAAGTTGAGTTCTGCCAAGCATTCAAAAAAGATTTAATATAAATCTTACTCATGCTCTTCCAAAAAATTGAACAAGAAGGAATGCTACCAAACTTATTCTATGAAGCCAATATCACCCTAATGCCAAAGCCAGGTAAAGTTATTACAAAAAAATAAAATTACTGACCCATTTCCCTAACGAATACAGATGCAAAAATCCTCAACAAGATACTTGCTAATCAAATCCAACAACGCATTAAAAGAATTATTCATCATGATCAAGTGGGTTTTATACCAGGCATGCAAGGGTGATTCAACACAAGAAAATCAGTCCATATAATATACTACATTAATAAAAGAAGAAAAACCAAATGATCCTATAGATGGATACAGAAAAGGCATTTGACAAAATACAGCATTCTTTCTTGATAAAAATACTACAAAAGATAGAAATTGAAGGAAACTTTCTAACATGATAAAGGCCATATATGAAAAACTCACAGATAACATTGTACTCAATGGTGAAAGACTGAAAGCTTTCCCGTTGAGATCAGGGACAAGACAAAGATGTTCACTGTCACCACTGTTATTCAATATAGTGCTAGAGGTTCTAGCTAGAACAATCAGGCAAGAAAAAGAAAAGGCATCAAAATTGTAAAGGAAGAAGTAAAACTTTCATTATTCGCAGATGATATATGACCCTATACCTAGAACGTCCCGAAAAATCTACAACAAAGCTGCTAGAGCTAATAAACAATTTCAGTAGAGTGTCAGGATACAAGATCAATACGCAAAAATCAGTGGTGTTCTGTACACTAGAAATGCACAATCTGAGGAGGACGTCAGGAAAAAAATTCCATTTACAATAGCAACTAAAAGAATCAAATATTTAGGAATAAACTTAAACATGTAAAGCACTTGTATTCAGAAAACTGCAATGCCATTGCTAAAAAGAAAGTTTTTCAAAGGCCTAATAATTGGAAGAACATTCCATGCTCATGGATTGGAAGACTAAATATTATTAAGATGTCAATTCTACCCAAATTGATATATAGATTCAATGCAATCCCAATAAAAATTCCGCAGCATTTTTTTAAACAAATGAAAAACACAATTGTCAATTTTTATTTGGGAGCAGATGTGGCTCAGGCCATTGGGCACTCACCTCTCATGTGGAAGGTCCCGGGTTCAGTTCCCAGTGCCTCCTGGAGGAAGTGAGCAAACAATAGCTGACAGACGAGAGAACCATCTCTGGGGGGAGAAGGGGGTATTAAATAAAGAAAAAATAAAGTAAATAAATAAAAAATCTTTAGGGAAGCGGATATGGCTCAAGCAATGGAGCTCCCACCTACTACATGGGAGGTCGCAGGTTCAGTTCCTGGTGCCTTCTGGAGAAGACAAGCAAGACAACATGCTGGCATGAAGGGCAGGCGCAGTGAGCTGACATGACAAGATGATGCAACATGGAGACACAAAGAGGAAAGACAATGAGAGACACAACAAACCAGGGAGCTGAGATGACTCAAGTGATTGAGCATCTCTCTCCCACATGGGAGGTCCCAGGTTTGGTTCCCAGTGCCTCCTAAAGAGAAGATGAGCAAACACAGAAAGCACACAGCAAATGGACACAGAGAGCAGACAGCAACCACAAACAATGGGGGGGGGGGGGAACGACAAATAAATAATAAACCTTTTTTTTTTTTTTTTTAATTATTTGGAAAGGTAAGGGACCTCAAATAGCCAGAAACACCTTAAAAAAGAAAAGTGAAGATGGAGGACTTTTACTTCCAGACTTTAAATCTATTACCTAGCTACAGTGGTAAAAACAGCATGGTACTAGCATAAAGATAGACACCTAGACTAATGGAACAAAAATGATGGTTCAGAAACAGATCTCACATCTACGGTCAAGTGATTTTTGACAAGCCTGTCAAACCCACCCAGCTCTGGCAGAACAGTCTATTCAATAAATGGTACGGGGAGAACTGGATATCCACAGCCAAAAGAAGGAAAGAGGACCCCTATCTCATACCTTACACAAAAATTAACTCAAAATGGTTCAAAGACCTACATATAAAAGCTACAACCATAAAGCTCCTAGAAGAAAATGTAGGAAATCATCTTCTAGACCTGGTGGGAGGTGGTGCAATCTTAAATCTTCCACCAAAAGCTGAGCAATGAAAGAAAACATGGATAAATGGGACCTGCTCAAACTTAAACACTTTTGTGAATCAAAGGACTTAGTCAAGAAGGTGAAAAGGCAGCCCACTCAATCAGAGAAAACATTTGGAAACCACATATCTGATAAGGGTTTGATTTCCCTTCTATATAAAGAGATTATACAACTCAACAATAAAAGAGCAAGCAATCCAATTTAAAAATGGGCAAAAGACTTAAATAGACATTTCTCCAAAGAGGAAATACAAATAGCCAAAAAGCACATGAAAAAAATATTCCATATCACTAGCTATTAGGGAAATGCAAATCAAAACTACAATGAGATATCATCTCACACCACATAAAATGGCCATTATTAAAAAAAAAAAAAACACAGAAAACAATAAGTTCTGGAGAGGATGTGGAGAAATAGGAAAATTCTTTCACTGTTGATGGGATTGTAAAATGGTGCAGCCTCTGTGAAAGACACTTTGGTCATTCCTCAGAAAGGTAAATGTAGAACTGTCATATGATTCAGCAATTCCTCTACTAGGAACATACCCAGAAGAACTGAAAACTGCGACACAAACAGACATCTGCACAACGATGTTCATAGTGGCATTATTCACAATTGCCAAAAGATGGAAACAACCCAAGCGTCCATCAACCAATGAATAGATAAACAAAATATGGTAAATACATATGATGGAATGCTATGCTGCATAAAGAAGAAATGAAAATTGGGACACATATAATAACATGGATGAATCTTGAAGACATTATGCTAAGTGAAATAAGCCAAACACAAAAGGACAAATATTGCATGATCTCACTCATATGAACTAAAATATGAAGAATAAACACATGGAGTTAAAACCTAGAGTATAGGTTATTAGGAGATAAGGGCTGTGAAGGAGTACTGATGCTTAAGGTATGTAGAAGTTTTAATTAACTAGACTGTAAATGTTTGGAAATGGATAGAGTTGATGGTAACACATTATAGTGAGTAATAGCTGGTTTATAAATGAGATTGTGGCTGAAAAGGGTAGTCTAGGGATGTAAATGTCAATTGAAAGAAAGCTAGAGAATAATCTAGGGACTGAGTAACACGGTGAACCCAGATGTGGATGAGAATTGTGGTTAATAGTACAAACACAGGAATGAACTTCTGTGAACAAGAACAGAAGTACGTCACTATTGCAGGGTGGTGGGAATGTAGAGAAGCATGGGGAAAATACAATTAATGTAACCTACGGACTATAATTAACAGCAATACTGTAATATTCCTGCATCAATGTCAAAGATGTATGGTGTTAATAGGGGGGTATGGAAAAAATATGCCAAATATATGCTATGGACCATAGTTAGTGGTAATAGCCTGATGATATTATCTCATAATCTGTAACAAATGTTCCACCACGGTGTCGTGTGTTGGTGAAGGGTTGTTGTATGGGAATTCTACACATGTGCATGATTGTTTTGTAAGTTCAAAACTTCAGTAATAAAAATACATCTTTAAAAAATTTCTAGCATTTCCATGTTGAGGGGCAAGTGGTGGATACAGTGGACAACTACAACCTAACTCGATGTAGCTTCAATGTTTCACACTTCCTATGACAAACTATTTCAAAAATATTTTCTAGATACGTATTATGCAATGACTAGTACAATCAAGGTCTTTGGCCTTGAGAAGCTCTAGTTTTCTTTTCTTAATGGACCAAGGAGTCAACTGCAGATAGAGGTACCATCTTCCACAGGTCATTCAGGACTCTAGACCGTCCTCTAGAATGTATATGGAGTTTGTAGAAATTCTAAGTCCCTGTATCAGTACTATTATTGGTATTGATAGACTGAGCACCTACCTGCCATGGTTTGCAGGGCCAAACCTACTGTTCCTAAGTACAGTAGGTCCAACCTGTTATTTATGTGCTGTAAATCACCTCAGAAAACTATATCAGGCCCTGGAAGGATCTGCTCAGCCACAATCAAGTGGTCTCAGCTCTAGCACTGATCCAAGCACATTGGTCCTGAGTATTTCCAAAAGATCACTTATGAGCATATAGACGCAGGTGCTAGGAGGGGGAAAGTGTGGTAAACGTATAAGGTATAAACATGGATAATATAAACCATTTTCCTAAGAAAACTTAGGAAATATAATCAATCGTCCTCTGATATATATAGCAGTGACCTAGCATTTGGCCAGGTTTTATAAGTAGTGTTCTGAGATAGTGAGAATTTTTAGTAATTGATGTACACAAATAACCCCACACCTTTATCCAGTATATAGTGCCAGATCCAGCATTTGAAGACTGGAAAACAGAGAAGTCATCTCTGTAACTTCTGTAAGTTGTCTCTTTTAGAGATCCCAAAATTACAAACGTTAGGAGACAAGTATAGCATCATATTATAGATAATTTTTTTAGTGGTCATCACTTCAAAGATTTTAAAATTAAGGTCAGCCTATCTGAGCTCTTTTAGCTTTTCTTTTTATAGAAAATTAACAAACATAATTTGATGATGAATATACTAAATAGAAAGGCGTCCAAAAGCCCGACAGGCTCAGGCAAAACACTGGCAGCAACCACACAAATACTCAGGTGCTAGAGGTGAAAGACAATGAGGGTCCTAGGAAGCACCTCTGTCCTTGTTTCTGGGGCCCCTAAAGAGAGGCCTTGTCCTTTCAAGCACTTCCTCCTCTGCTTTTCACAACCAAGTTCTGCTAGGTAGAATTAGGGACTGGGGGGCAGAGGAGGGGGGAGAGGCAGGGGTTTGGAGTGAATAATCCTCAAGCAGGAGCAGAGCTTATCAATGGCATTCCAGAGGAAATTCACCATCAAAACTCACCACCCCAGGTAATTGTTCACTTTTTTTCTTCAAGGAAACCCTCTCCCTCTGGAGAGAAGAGAGGTTTGGTCTTAATTTGCCCTTTTGTGGATCAGATACTGGGTTTTCTACTGCAAATTTGCAAAATGCAAGAATGCTTGCAGCCACCACATTGGGCTAAGTACTTTCCCACCAGCTTGGAAACGATAAGGGCCCCTGCATACCCACTCCCAAGCTCTTTAGGCTGATGTCTGTACAAAAACTATTCTAGCCAGAGCCCTTACTGGCAGATTAGCAAATAAAACTACAGGGCCTCCAGTTAAATTTGATTTTCAGAGAAACAATTCCGATAGTGCATAGGTCAAGGGTATACATAAAAGAAAATGGTTCATGTTTTATCTGGAATTCAAATCTAACTGGGCATTCTATTCTATTATCTGACAACCCTACCCCTAAAACTATCAATAAGGAATTTCTGTTTTAGAGAGTTAAGTATTTGACCAGATGGAAGAGAATATGGGAGTGTGGGTTCTGAACTTTTAAATGTGTACAAGGTTCTGCAGATTCTGCTGTGCTTATTTTACAACTTCCCTGTGAGGTAAGAACAAAGTCCCTAATCTCTGCTTTACTAGTGTAGACTCTGAGTTAAGAACGGCATGAGGTTACAAAGCAAAGTAGAAGAGCTAGGATTCAAATTAAGATCCTCTGATGTTTTGTTAGGGGGCTCTGTCAATCACTACACTAAACAAATATAAGAAAAGGAAGAATTTTTCAGATTGGCTGGAAACATTTCTTTAGCAAGCCAAAATACCTGGCAATCATGGGCACTTTTCTGTTTTCAAACCTAAGTAAGCAATCATCTGTTGTGTTCTTTACCGGCTGAGAATGGCCATTAAGAAATGAAAGTGAGTTTAGATTTCACCTGCATGTTTGGATTTGACGACATTTCGCATTTCAAGAAACCAAGGTCAGCTCAGCCCTTTAGGCACTGGCACCATGACAAGCGAACAGCTACGCTGGTGAATTGAAGGGTAAGTGGGGAAATAATTGTTCACTGCTTTCCATGCTTTAATTTGTTAAGGACTACCTTTATCTCTAAATTTATTAAGGAGAGCTCTGTTTCTCTCTGCAAAGCATTAGCAAGTTCTGTAAAGAGGTAGTCTTTATCCTTGGAGAATTAAAAATTGGGTATCATCGGTAAAGGTAAACCTTCCCAAGATTAGCTGCCTCCTAGCATGTGTTTTATTTTCTAACTTCAGGGAAAGCTATGGGCTAAAGAATTCTTATGTTAGAAAATTACAGAAAACCAAATCCCATACTTCTCATTTGGAAAAAAAAAAAAAAAAAAAAGACACTGTGGGATCAACCTACCACTACTAAGAAATTCCAAATTCAAATCTTTCTCTGTTCTCCTACACAGTCACCTACTCAACTACATTTGCCACATCAAAACAAATTGAGTGTCTAATATCACAGAAACAAACAAATATTTCTCATTTCCTAATTCCTCTTTAGAGCTGTGCAAGAAGTAGCAATTGCCTGTGACAACTGTCTGTGAAGAATACCATTGTCAAAAATTCTGAACCAGGGAAGCAGCTGTGGCTCAATCAGTAGGGCTCCCGTTTACCATATGGGAGGCCCCGGGTTCGGTTCCCGGGGCCTCCTGGTGAAGGCAAGCCCGCCCGCACGGCGTGGTTAGCTGACCCAGCGAGCACAAGCAGCAAGGGGGGTATAAATGAATAAATAAATAAAATCTTAAAAAAAAAAAAAAAAAAAAAAATTCTGAACTGCCCCAAAGCTGTGGCAAGAAAGTTCGGAGATTATTATTGGGTAATGACTTTGGAAATAAAAGAGTATATAGGTATTACAGTATTTAGGTATTAGAGTAGGGAATCAATTCAAAGAGACAAGCAAAATTTATATACTTTATTGATTTTAAATTTTACATGCTCGGCTATATGAGTAAATCTTTTGTAGTAATTCTAAAGCTTCAAAACATTGTAAATAACAGGGACTGTGGAAAGTTCAAAACAGCCAGTTTTTCATACCCAAAGTATATAGACTTTAAAGCATATGAGAAGAAATTGGGTTAATGAAATACCTTAAAGCTAAGTTAAGTAAGGGTTGGCATGTCTTTTTTTTTTTTTTCCCCTCCAAAGAGCAAACCTGTATCAGGTAGTGAAGTAATTCCAGGTAGCGTTGTACTTAAAAGGAAAAATCATAATTAAATTGATCCTATTGTATTACATAAATCCAACATATCCTGTATAAACTCAGGAACAGGTGGCTCTTTGCAAAAAGTAGCTGGCTGTTAACCAATAGAAGTAAAGTTCTCTCACACAAAAACAAATACACAGGAGAAAAACACTGAAACAATGGTTGACTCAGGATTCCATAATCTAAAAGCAGATTGAGCCTGAAATCACCCTGTATATTCAATGTACCTAAAGCTGAAAACCTCAACACTGGGCAGTGAACAAGCCTATTTCTGAGCAGGCATTTGAGCCTACCATTTCTATTAAAAATGACTGCAGGCTTGGTAATTTGTAATTTTCAATCATATATGTCATATAGAAAATGAAGAGACTTGAAGGGATGGAAGGAGTTTTATATTTGCATTGTAGCTGAGCCTGACTGACACTTAAGAAAACGTTTTGACACATTCAAGTGTGAGCAACAAATCTGTCCACTCATTCATAAGCCACATATGTTTACTTTAAGAGGCCTGGTCCAATAAATGAGGATCAAAATCCCAAGTGCTTAAGTCCATAAAAATCCCTAAAGTGAAATGGCATCAACAGTACAGATCCTGACCTTCTTATATTGAGTAAAGATTTTTAAATAAAGACATAACCTGCTTATACCATTATTATTCTCATTTTTATGAGTTTTTTAGGGGTTTGGTTTTTTGGGTTTTTTTTTTTTGGTTTTTTTGGCATCTTGTATACTGTTTTATTTTTTATTCTGTGAAGTCACAAATCTACCTTTAAATATTGCCTTTCCAATGTTTAGACTTGAATGTTTGAGTATATAAAAGTGAGTAGAGTACTCAGGTAACTGAACCCCGACTACCTCTGGCATTTTGACATAAATAACTTACCCAGAAAGTATCCAATATACCAGCTTGGAAACCCAATGTGTGACAAAGTTTGATTATTTTCTCATTGTGGCACTCCTTATACACTTAGGAAGCCACATAAAATAATGATTCCACACATTTTCAGACTGAAAGGAAACGATGACAATCCCAAAACACACCACAGTCAGATGAAATAGTTTCCATAGTTATTAAAAGGGAACAATAGTTCTGTGTCTTCAGTCTTCTAATGTGAGCTATTGTGAATGGAAATCAAAATCACTGTAACTACTACACAAACAAACTGGGCAATGAATTATTGCAGTCTTAAACCTGGGAAGCCTTCTCAATACTAGAAGTGTCTGACCAAGCCATTATGCTGGTGGCCCCATCACCAACCTGTGTGTGTTGGGGTTCAGGAGGGTGGGGTACCTACTGAAGGGAGGGATGTGACAGAACAGTAGAGGAGGAAAGGAATGGAATGAAATCCAACTGGAGGACCTTGAAGGGTTAAGTTGGAAACTTTTGTTAGTAACTTTGGACTTCATTAAACTCCATGTATCACTATAGATGCAGGATCTCAACAGTTTGAAAGATATTTGTCATCAGTGAAAGAAAAACATTATTTTTAAAGGAATAAAAAGATTGATGCATCACTGTGGACTACTTAAGTCCCACGCATTTTGGGTCTTTCGTATTAATCTAACTATGATGGCTTTTGCATACGGTGCATAATTAAACATTTTCTTTTCAGGGTTTCATAGAATCCCCATATGTTTTTAATGGCATCATCTAAATGTTGTTCTTACTAATTCTGGCAGCCTGCTCTTGAATCTTCAAGTTGGCTTTTTGTTCCTAATATCTTTCCTACAGAGGCTGCATTGTGCCAGAGAGTGAATAAAGCTCTGAGAGCCCTGTAGTCAGGGCAGACACCCGCACACACTCACATAACTCTGCTTTCTCCTTGCTCGTCACTTGCCATCTGTGTTGCTATTGGCATTATAGCACTGGCAAATGGTATCTGAGAAAGAGAGGGCAAAGAAAGAACATGCAGCTCTGTCACAACCTTACTTTGCCACTGTGGCATGTGCCTGTCTCTTCAGTAGGACTTAGCTAATTTGTGTTATATGTCTATCTGTCCTATGAATGTTTAGTTGGCACACTTAGGTGTGTGCATGGCCAGTGGGGTAGGATGACTTTGGTGGCTGCTACCAATGGTTTGCCTGACACTCGGAGACTAGACATACCATAATTTGCTGACTCTGTACCTAGTGCCTCATGGGGAAAGACTCTCCTTTTGAGCAGTGGTCTGTTTTCTGAAACAAACCCCTTCAGAAACGACCCATAAAACTGAAATAATGAAATGTTCTCCATTTGGCTTAGTCAGCCACATTTTGAGCTGTAAATCAGAATCACTTCTATTTCAGGTGGTCTAAATCCAACCCAGGGGTCAAACATGCATTCGGGGGACATCAGGATACAATAGTAACCCGAGATTCTAATATCCATGTCTGCCCAGTACTAGTTCCCACAGTCTCATACATAGAAAATAAGAGCCTCTACTGGAAGAAAAAGTAACCCAAAGAGCAGAAAGTACTCCATTGTTGTCCAAATGTATCCTTGAATTTGCTTTATCCCAACATAAATTTAAATTCTGAAAATGGACAAAGACAATAAATAACTCACATCCAAATTGTAAGTCTCCTATAGATTGTTTGAACTCAGATCCAAATTAAAAAAAAAAAAAAGCATTCTCACACTCTTTCCACATTTGTCTTCTTGAAATCTGAGGATGTGAATGAACAAAATAGAAATAGTCACCGAAACGGCTTCCTTATGCTGGTTTCCACATTGAACTTCATTTATTTACAGATGGCCAAGTGCCTATGCGGGCAATTGAAACTCTCCTGTTATTAAGAACGGAGCTTTATCAAAAATTTCAAAGAACTGGTTTATATTTCAGAATTCTGCAGATGATGTGCCTTAAATAGAAACCACCACCCTGGAAATCCTTAAAACATATGCAGGCCAACAAGAGCAGAAACAAATTATCCAGGAATAAGAATGCTATGGATTTCACTGGTACCTCTGACATTTGTTGTTGAAACTTTACTGAAACAACAAATAATCTTTAACAGCCGCGCTTTTTAATGGTTCCCAGTAAACAAAAATAATAAAATTCCCCTCAACCTTGCTCTGAATTGCTGTCAGTGAATTTATAACGTGGTAAATACAATAAAAAAAGATGGTCTGGAAATGAAGTGGTTGAATCAAAATAAAAAGATTTAAAAAAAAAAAAATTAATTGACCTTGAGTCAGAGCCACAAATCAAAGAAGCCCACAGTGCAGCAGGGACTCCCATCAGGTACTCATTCACACAGCTCTGCAACCTTGGTTAAAATCCAGAAGACATTTTTAAAAGGTTTTGATTCAAGAAAAGCAGGAGGACAGTGATGCTTCTACTCTATCTAAAATTTGAATGAGGGACTCTCCCCTTTCCTTCCAGAACAAACTGCATACATGAAGATAGTATGGTTGCCTCTCCACAATTGGAACATCCCTCCCCTCCAAACTCATTAACAACTGCCCAGGCTTCTTACATCCAGATTTCAGAGCATCTACCATTAAACTGAAGACAAAGAAGTTAAAGTTATGGCCTGTTTCACCACTCCAGCCTCTTCCCCAGTATTTGAAAATTGAGTGGGACAGATGACCCCACTTGCAGGGAACAACACTAGATCCAAGCTATGAGAAATTGGAAGAGTCCTAAGCCCGTAGCCAGCCGAACTTGATTTTCAATGACTTTTCCTTTGGTTTTAAGAGTTGAGTACTAGCCTTACTTTGGAGGATGACTCAAGGCCCCAGCCTCAAGCCCTGGAAAGTATTTAGATCCCTGCTTTTGTACTCTGCCCACTACCCAAGTTCCTCTGGGACCCATGCCTGACTTGTCCTCTTCTTCTTGCAAGCAAACTTTTGGGGAGCGGGGGAGGCACTGTGCTGTGTACTTGGGAGAAGAGTGAGACACAGTCCCCACTTTCAAAGAACTCACCAAGAGTACAAGGGGATAAGTATTATAACAGAGGCATGCAAACAAATCACTTGGGGTGCTTCTTAAAATGCAAATGCTCCAGCCTTACTCCCAGAGATTCCAGTTTCACGGACACCTGGAGTTTGCATCTGAAACAAACAGGTAGATCTCAGGTCACACTTTGAGAAACACCTGACCAGGGTCAAAAGGGGCATGATATATTTGAAGGGTGGGGAGAAATTCAGTATGCCTGGGACCACAGCTGGTGTTAGTAGGTCAGCCAGGTTTGAGAGAAACTGTGAAGTCTCCCAGGCCACTGTGAAGCCCTAAAGATGAGATTCTGGAAGCTTCAGATACCAAGAGTCACCCCTCCGAGCTGTACCAGGACCTTGACCCAGTCTCTTCTGTCGTGACCACTTGGGTGTCCGCAGCACAGCAAGAGGGCAGAGGGAGGGGGCAGAACACCGACCTGAGCCCAGAAGGCCCAGTGTTCTGAACTCAGCTCTGCTTCTTACTATGTAGCCTTGATGAGTTATTTAAGCATCTTGGGCCTCAGTTTTTCCTCTGCAAAATGGGAACAGTAATACCAAAATGTCAGCGTTGTTCTAAAGGTTAAATGGTATAATGTATATATACACTGCCATTCTCAGTGTCTTACACATGTAATAATACCTACTATTTATTAAAGATTCAGGTCAACAGTGGCAAAAATTATAAAGATTTCAGATTTAGGGGTGTGGTGGTTTGAAGCTGTATGTGCCCCAGAAAAGCATGTTCTTAAATCTAACCCATTCCTGTGGGTATAAACCCATTATAAGTAGGATCTTGTGATGAGGCTACTTCAGTTAAGGTATGACCTACCCCCTTCAGGATGGGACTCATTCCTATTACTGTAAATACAGAGAGAGAAAAAGAAAGCCACAGAAGCATGAGGCTAAAATCAATGAAACCTTGAAGAGAAGGGAGAGACCAGCAGTCCCAGCCATGAGCCTTGCCATGTGGTGTTTGCTATAAGCAGCCTTTGAATCCATAACAAGGGGGTCATGGTTTACCTGCACAGAGAAAATGTAGAACCTTCCCTGAGTCTTCCTTGCAGGTTACCTGCCCACTCCTAGATATCACCTATCTGTCAGCACTTCAGATCTCCCTCCTAGGCATTCTCCCATTTTATGCTGTGGGTCCCCCATCCCTGACTATAAGCACCTCTCTAGAGCTAGGTGCTCCTTGGCCTGGCATAGTTCTCCTGACCACAATCACCACCTGCCAACCTGACCATTTTAACCATTTTCACCGGCTCTCTCTCTCCTGATCACACATAATCCCAAACCTGTGTTGGTGCCACAGACATTCTTTATGAGGGCTGGCACTGTGCCTGAAAACAATGAATTTAGCTGCCTTACTTCACTGACTGCCCCCATGAGATTCCTGATCTCTATGACATGAACAAATTAAAAGCAGAGAAAGAACACCCTGATCCTGAGGATGGTGAATAACTTTATCCTGAACACTTGTCTCCTCACTATATTAACAATAATAAGGCTTTAAGGGACACTCTGGAGTTTCAAGACATTTTCCTCTACCTTCTCTCATTTGACCCTCTCCACGACTTCATGAGAGAAAAACACAAAAGACATTTCCCCCATTTTACAGATGGGAAAACACTGAACTTCAGTGAAACTAGGTAACTCAGTTGCATGGCCACTGAACTGTGAAGACTTGAACCCAGGCCTCTGGACTCCTGGTCTGCACCTTCTCTTATTCCACATCTGCTACTTCTCAGTTTCTGCTTGCCTAGACCTTCATCAGAAAAGCTAATAAATACTCCCTAGTCCTACCCTTCCATGTAAAAGATGACATGTTTTGAATCACATGAAAATAAAGCTCATACAGCAGTACAGTCTAACAAACAGCTCTATTAACCTACTTCTTAAGAAGGGGCCATTAATTTTCAAGCTATTGAAGAACAGTCCTTTCTATACCAATCGGGAATGGATTTGGACCACGGTTGGTCGTCACATTAGTGTAAAAGAACAAATTTAGGACCAGAAGGATCAGGATTCACAATCCTGACGCTGCCACTCAATGGCTGCACACTCTTGAGCAAGTTGCTGAAATTATGAGTCTTATTTCCTCATCTTTAAAATAGAGATGATCGTCTCAGAGCTCAAGATGTGATTGTATGACAATAAATAAGTATCACAAGCCTAGTTTGGTAATCCCAGAGGGGCCATTAACAATTGTTAGCCCACTTCCCCTAGAACAGTCTTATCAAACTTTAACATGCTAAGAACTTGTTAAAATACAGTTTGTAGGACTTCCAGCAAGATGGCATTAGAGCAGATAGGCAGGGCTTAACTATCACAAAAATAAGAGAAGAAGGGCAAAAATTAACTCAAAATAGATCAAGGACTTAAATATAAAAGCTACAATCATAAAACTCCTAGAAGAAAATGTAAGGAAACCTCTTCAAGATCTTGTTGTAGGAGGTAGTTTCTTAAACCTTACACCCAAAGTACAAGCAACAAAAGAAAAATAGATAAATGGGGCCTCCTCAAAATTAAGCACTTTTTTTTTTTTTTTCAAAAGACTTTGTCAAGAAAGTAAGGGGAGCAGCTGTAGCTCAGTGGTTTGAGTGCCTTTTTCCTATATATGAAGTGGGGGTTCAATCCCCGGTACCTCCTAAAAAATAATAAAATTAAAAGAAAGTAAAAAGGCAGCCTACTCAATGGAAGAAAATATTTGGAAACCACATATCTGATAAAGGTTTGATATCCATTATATAAAGACATCATACAACTCAAGGATAGAAAGACAAGCAACCTAATTTAAAAATGGGCAAAAGATTTGAATAGACATTTTCCCAAAGAGAAACACAAACGGCCAAAAGGCACATGAAAAATTGTTCAACATCACTAGCTATTAGGGAAATGTAGATCTAACAATGAGATACCATTTCATACTTTATAGAATGGCCATTCAAAAAAAAAAAACAAAAACACAGAAAACTACAAGTGCTAGAGAGGATGTGGAGAAATAGGTGCATTCCTTCACTGCTGGTAGGAATGTAGAATGGTGTGGCCTCTGTGGAAGACAGTTAGGCAGTACCTCAAGAAGCTGAATAAAAAACTGCCATATGATCCAGCAATACTGTTACTAGGAATATATTCAGGAGAACTGAAAGCAAGTATGCGAACTGACATTCACACACTGATGTTCATAGCAGCATTATTCACAATTGCTAAAATATGGAACCAGCCTAAGTATCATCGACTGATGAATGGAAAAGCAAAGTGTGGTATATATCTATATATAATGGAATACTATTCAGCTGTAAGAGGAAATGAAATCGGGATGCATATGACAACATGGATGAACCTTGAGAATATTACGTTGAGTGAAGAGGGTTGGACACAGAGGGACAAATATTGTATGATCTCACTAATATGAACTAAATATGATGAATAAAATCACAGAGGTAAACTCTAGAGTATAGGTTAATAAGAAATAGAATGTGGGTTGAGAATGGGAGCTGATGCTTGATGTATATAGAATTTTTAATAATGTTTATTTTAAATGTGTGGAAATGAATAGAGTTGATGAACACATAACTAACACTGCTGATTTATAAATGTGATTATGGCTGAAAGTAGTCTATAGACATAAATGTCAATTGAAAGGAAGATAGAGAATAATCTAGGGAATGAAAAACAGTGATTACGGTGGTGGATGAAGACTTTGGCTAACAGTATAAATACAAAAATGTTCTTTTACAAAGTGTTAAGAATATGGTGGTACACAGGAAAATTACAACTAATATAACTTATGGACAATAATTAACAGCAAATATTGTAATATTTTTGCAGCAATGGCAAAGAAGATATTATATCAATTCTAATGGACAACAATAGAGGGGTAAAATGGGGTATGGGATTTTTTCCTCTTTTAATAATGAAAATGTTCTAAAATTGACTGAGGTGATGACAGCACAACTCTGTGATGAAAATGAGAGCCACTGAGTATACACTTGAATTGACTGTACAAAGCATGGAGCTGTATAACACAGTGAATCCTGTGGTGGAAGATGGACTGTGGTTAACAGAATATGAGAACATTCTCTCATGAACTATAACAAATATATGACACTAATACATGGTGTTAATAATCGGGTGTATTAAGGGAAAATATACCAAATATAAAATATGGACTATAGTTAATAATATTTTGACGATGCTCTTTCATAGTTTATAGCAAATTTTTTACAACAATGCAAGGTGTTGGTGATGGGGTAATGTGTGGGAGCTCTGTATGATGATATGCATGTTTGTTTTGTAAGTTCACAGCTTTTACTCTATACTCATTTTCTATGTATGTTCATGGATGAATGATATACTTCAATAAAATTTTATTAAAAATTAAAAACACACACACAGTTTGTTATCCCCACCCTCAGCGTTTCTGATTCAGTAGGTCTGGGGTGGAACATAAGAAGTTGCATTTCTAACAAATTTTCCTGGTGATACTGATGTGGTTGGTCCAGGGAGTAGATTTCGAGAACTCTCCAGTCGGACAAGGCATCATAAAGACACGGAGATGAAGTCCCTGCCTTAAACTCTCTGCCTTAGGATGGCCATGCTGAGTTGCTTGGTATCACTAACTAACTCACAAGCATAGCTAGCTAGGAAAAGAGAAAGCCGAGGCAGGCCTAATCCCAATTCCTTCAAGTTCCCACCCTCGGTGGCATTCCTGACATAACGCATTCTCTAGGGTCAAAAGACTCTGCTAAGTAGTCTTTTGTAATGACCATGTTTTCACTTAAGGCCTTCAGGAAGTCCTACCCAAGGATCTCCCATTGTCACGCTTGGAAACCTTGCTGCCCTATAAACACATGTCCCTGAGGAAGGCCCTGAGAGCAGCTAGCCTAGTGCTTCAGTGAGCCCAGACGTCACAGTTTGTTTGAGGCTGCTAACAGTCCTTGATGGGGCTTCTGCATCATCCGCACCCCAACCCCCTCTCCACCCCATCCTGTCCCATCCCATCCCCACGCCCATACCCAAATGCTGCAGAAGTGCAATTATGGCTATCACTTAAGTAATGAATCGAATTGGCAATAGCTCATTTTTCCACATAAGGCTTTTTCTTAAAGGGGTGGTAGAATTTGCTTCTTGAAAGGAATAACAGCAACAACAAAAACCCAGAAAATATGTTAACCCTATTTTATGAAGGCGGTATAGACAGTATATTCTCTCTTGTTTCTGGGTATGAAAAATACATAAAAATGTGATGAACAGGCACTGGCATATATATCGTTCTGCTCTTGTGAAGAAATTTGTAATATATCTCTATTTTGCTGCAGCCGGATTCCACTGAGTCATCAATTTCCACTATATTATCCAATGTTCGGCTCGGCTGGAATTTTAAGCAGCCACCAGATTTTGAACTTTGCATTTCCTCACATTTGGCCCTTCACTGATCAAGCTTTGTTTCTCTGTGATTATATATATATCAGACCCTGGAATCAACTTTCTTTGTTTTATCAAGACCTGGTGTGTAGTGATTCTGATTTATCATTTTTACAACAGTCTCTTCCCTGCGGGCTCCAGGTCGTGATGGTGGCATTGCTACGATTTATGGTGGGGATTGTTGACGGAAAATGTATGCTCTTTTTGGTTTTCCTTCTTTCTAACACCTGGTTCTTATTTTCCCAACTCTAGCTTCTGCCATTTTAAGCATTATTTACCATTTGCTGAAATGCATCGGTTTATTTGGTGGGGATGTGGAAGTCAGAGGATGGATTTTTACAGTTGGCTATGATTTTTCCTCTTATCAACCCAATGCTGATTTTTTTTACACTTTCTTATGTTGTTAGGGGCCTGGAGTTCATATCCATTTCTCACTTGTTCCTCTTTATCTGCCACAACATATTAGTTCTCTCACGAAGAAAAAGAAAATGCAGGCTGGGTTAAGATCCTTGCAGGGGTTCTGAATTCAGTCTGGGACTCGCACTGTAGGTGGTCACCTCCCTTTCCAACCTGGCTAGGTTATTTATTACTTAGTGAAGGCTCTTCTCTCTCAAAGTCCCATAGCAAGGCTAATTTTTCTTTAGAATTTAAGAATACTTCCGAATAACTTGGCAAAAGGAAGAGCTTTCAAAGCCTGACAGCAATCCATTTGCCAATACTGAAGATAATTTTTAAAAGATGGGAATGAAATAAACAAAGATACTCACACCTGTGAAATGGTTGCGACTGAAGACTGTTTAACTCTCCCCTCCAATGCAAATCACAACAATTGAGCCCATTTTCCACCAGAAACTGGCAACACCCAGAGCTTTTTTTTTTTTTTTTTTTTTTTTTTTTGCTTCCCATTCTGCACCTAGCAGAGCACTGAGCACTGTGTCTCATCATGATTGATTTGTATTTCCACTTTTAACCAGGGCTTCTTTTGTCAATCTATAGACTTTTCCAAGAGGCCAGGTAGTTGGAATATAGTTTAAATGCTATAAATACTCCACATCCTCTCCATCTGTCCCTCCACTCAGCCTTTGGACTGTGATTTTTAGGTAAAAAAAAATTTGTGAAATAGGCCAATCGGACATGCCGTGTTGGAGACAGTTACTAACCCCTCAAGGTTAGGGTGGCAAGACATCCTGGTTTTCCCAACACAGCGCCTGTCTCCTACGCCTGTCACCGCAGTAATTAATAGTGGCTTCCTTTCAGTCTCTAAAGTGTTCCATTTTGGATGAAAATTATATAGACATGCTATCCTGTATCCATTCTCCCCTGCTTCCTTTTAGTAACAAACCGTCTGAGTTTTACTGACAAAACACTTAGCTGCCCAGCTAGAAACTATATTTCCCAACCATCCTTGCAGCTAGATGTAGCCACTTATTTATATAAGGAACTATTTGCCAGGCACTCTTCTAGGTACCTTACAGATTAATCCTCAGCCCTATAAGCTAGGTGCTATTATCATAGTCCCATTTTACAGATGTGAAACTGAAGTACAGAGAGGTTGAATTCCTTGCCCATGTGGCGGATATGAACCCCACAGCCTGACTCCAGAGTCTGTGCTCTTAACCTGCTACCTCTCCACGTGCCCAAGGCCTGGCCAATGGGATGTGGGAGCAAGTGACATGGACAACCTCTCCATCTCATCCCCATTGTCCTCTCCTCTTTCTTTCCCCCTCCGCTCCAGCAGAAAAGGGCACTTTTTCATAAAGTCCCACTTTATGCAGATATACAGAAACCCTTTGGAGCCAGACCAACAGGAAGGTATATGTGAATAAGTCCATTCCAGAATCAAAAGCAATACTCTTGACGAGAATCAAACATTCCTCCAATTGGCCCCAAGATTCATATCTATTTTGATGGCTGTTTTCCCACAGCAATATCAGGGGGATTTCACCCAAGTCCTATATTTAATTCTAGGTACACAGAAAACTTCCGTGGAAGGCAAGCATGAAAGAGAATGTGGCTAGAGATATGCAGCATTTTCCCTTACTCTCAAGAGTCTGGGTGGCATGATGGACTCAAGCGCATCCTCACATCATTCAAGGACAAAGGACTCATCAGAAAGGGCTTCCTCTACCTCGGCCCCTGGCATCCCCTTTCTCTTTCCCTGCTTCATTTTCCTCAATAGCATTAATCACCTTCTGACATATGTAACTTCATTTGTTTACTGTCTCTCTCTCCTCATCCCACCTGGACTATTAGCTCTTGGGGGGGAGGGACTGTGTCTGTTTTGGTCATTGCTTTATCCCCAACTCCTAACAGAAACCTGACATATAGTAGGTGCTCAATAAATATTGACTGAGTGGCTGAATGGAGAATGAATGAAGAAACTTTGAACAGCTGTGGCTATGTGACTTTGGGCAAGTTATTCAACCTCTCTGGGGCTCAGGATAATAGCATCTAAGAAGGCTGTCATGAGAATTAAAGGAGGTAATACATGTCCATTATTGAAACTGCCCTTCCCTCACCCCCACAATACACAGTACAGGCCCAGTATAACACAAGATCAATAAGCAATATACGACCCTCTATGTGCAGGCCCTGTGCTAGGCACTATTTCATCTGATAACAACCCGGTGGTCAGAACCACACACCTTCTGGTACCATGACGAGTCCTTGGGTCAGCCATCATATGTCTCTTGCCTCATTCTGGTCCTCTTTCTAGAATTTCCTGAGAAAAGCCAGGTTTCGCAATTTGCTGGGAAGCACAAATCCCAACCCTCTCTTGTCAAAGCCCTGTCGGGAACTGCTAGGATAGTCTTGCCTTTGATAAGGAAGAAAGAACAAAATAGCATTGAAATTTGCCTTTAGGATTAGTATCCTGTCTAATGTAAGAGTTACTGGGTTTGTGGTTTTGTATGTTTGTTTATTTGTGTAAATATCTCTTTTTTTCTTTTGGTATGCTTTTAAGATCACCAATGGCCTATCAGGCACGGAAAAATCTAAGGAAGGAGTCATCTTGCTTTCTCTTCTTGGACTTTCCTTTATTGGTCCCTGCCACTGTCTCTTCTTGAAGCATCTAGAACAACTCCTTATAGTAAAAGCAGACACTGAGGTAGACCCTAAGAGTCTGGAACAAAGCCATGTCCAAAGTACCCAGGCTAGGTACTTTCTAAAAAGAAAAAAAAAACAAGTTCAACTGGAGTTCTGGGGTAAAGTATTAAGAATCTATATTCATAAAGGTACCACGACAATTTTCAAAGGGAAAACTCCATACCTAGTTTCTGTCATAATTAATCAGCCACCTTCAACTAAGCTTACAGTAGCAGTTTCTTTGCCCATCCTCATGCTTCAAGCTCTCCATTCTTTCTGATTTTAACATCAAACAAACTAGATATCATCTAGCAGATGATGAATAATGGAGTAGGAGCAGTAGCTACAAATCTAAGTGGCCACTATATACAGGAACTGTACGCCTTTACATTTGTTATTTCTTATACTATTTCTAAAACTCACACTCCAAGGAGTAAGCTATAATTATTGTTGTTTCTGTTCTTATACCCATTTTATAGATGGGGAAACTGAGGCTCTAAGAGGTTGTTGCTGGAACCTGAGGTCCCACAATTAGTGAGCAGTGAAATGAGGATTTGAGTTCAGATCTTTGTTGCACCAAAGCCCACAGCCTCTCCACTGGATCTTCCAACTTTTTGTTGTTGTTGTTGTTGTTGTTGTTGTTCTGCAGACAATTTCCAGATAATTCCTTTATTGAAAATCTCAATAAGCTTACCATGAAACTTTACATACACAAAGGAAATACCAATCACATATCAGGAAAAAATATTTGAATGGTGTTGTTATACAGCATGTTGGCTAATTGCAATGGCTCCTCCTCTCTTGCTGGGATGTTATCTCCAGTATTTGAATTAAATAGCAGGGTTCATTTCCATCTTTCAAACAATACCCGTTTTCACACTTCTTTTTGGTAGGAAATGAAGTTTTTATATATTTTGACCCAGCATGTGTACTTTTGATTCCACACCAAGGTGCATCAGTTTCAATCATTAATTTTTCACTAGTTATTGACTTAAAACTTTCAAATTAGCCTCCGTTTTCAGTGAGCATTAAACCCTATGTAAAGATCCAAGTTAATCTGCTTCCTTGGTACCATCAAATGAGCGCACCCCTCCCCCTCCACACCAATCTCTATTTCATTATGTCCAAAAATTCAGCACATGAGTTTCGACAATGAAGAAACTGCTAATTTTGTTTGACAGTTCAAATTGTTTTTCAAAATATCATTATCTCATTTGATCCTCTTAACAACCAGCAACGCTGGACAAGATCTTTTGAGATAATCTCGTCCAGACTTCTCCTTCATGTCTAAGACACTAATCAGGGCAGAGGGTTGTTTATTCATAAAGATCTTTGAGCTGTGTATCTTTGGGACAAAACTGTAGTCGGTCAAAATCAAGTCCACATTCCCCTATCGCTACAACTTTCCCTTTATTGTTTTCAGTAAGATTTAGCAACTCCATTATGTAAAGATCAGGGTTATTCTTTTCAAATTCACCACATCTTGTAGGATGACATCCAACTGTACTGGAAAACACAGCATTTGTTTTTGTGCCAAATGTAGTGCATCTTTGCTGTCCTGTAGATTTCCGCCTACAATCATAAACTTTCAAACCACCAATCTGGACAGCTCCTGTAAATCACGATGCTAACATTTACCTTTCTTCTTGTAGGTGGCATCTAATATTCCCTATATTTAGAGAAGCTTTTGCTTAGGACCACCCTGATGCTTTCGAGTCCCTCTATAAATTCCTCTGAACATAGGGTCTGTCAAGTTGATGCCAATATCGATGAATTTGAAGCGACTCATGACTGGCCATCTTCCAACTTTTGGTACCTTATAATTCCTACATGCAGGACAGTTCATAAAATTATTTCTGGAGGCCTCAATACCAAGGATATAAAATAATTGCTCAAAATTTACCCTAACCACAAGAATTATTTCCTTCTTGGGCCACCTCTTGGGATAACTAACTATGAATCCAGGAAGAAAACATCCAGCAGATGTGCCTGGGATGAAATCAGGGAGATAAGAATTTGTAAACTGAGGCCCCCTAATTTCATAAGTAGTTTTTGTTGACATAGAGTTTTTGCTACATGAGGTTTCCCTCATACAACCCATCAATGTGTTATTATTGACAGATGAAATCTAGTCTGTCTATTCCACGTCTGGACAATTTTTACCTCATCCCCTTAGCCCCGGGTGTAATACAGAGTACAGGAAAAAATGGTATCTTAGCTATAATGATGTAATACATCCAGTGAAACATTTAAAAAACCCTACCCAAAGAATTACCAAATTCAAATTCTATCACAAATACCTTTTTTTAAACATTAAAAACAAAATTAAAAATAAAACAAGTACAATGATGACCCCATCTTGGCTGATAAGGCTAATAATTTCTATCAGTTATAGTTCTAGAACAATTGTCCCAGACTCTGTACATGTACATGTATAGCCTACCAGATGTTCTCAACTCTGGCTGCACATTCAAATTATCTAAGGAGCTTTTGAAAAATACCAATGCCTGGAGCCCCACCTGTATGGCCTGAGTTTGAGTTTAGGCGTCAGTATTGTTCTCAAAGCACCCTCAGTGATTCTCATGTACAGCCAGCATTTGGAACCACCATTCCAGACAATTCTCCACTGAGATCCAGTAACTCCTCTGCTCCTAACTCAGAGTTCTAACTGCCTCCAGTTGAATAAAACATGCAAGTCTCTTACTCCCAAATACTTTACTCTAGCTGATGTGTTCAATCCTTGCCTAATCAGTCATTTAAACTCTTCTGACTAGCTCAAAGTGTAAATTTTTTAATGACAATCCAAAACTCCCTCAACATTATGACACATTATTAGTTCACTGAATAATCCCTTAAAACATCACACCAGCTTTTTTTGTTCATAAATGATAAATGGTAGGTTAGGGACATGACATAGAATTCACTTTTGGCTTGACAACTAAGTTAAGGCAAGTTACTATAAATATATATGCCATCTTTAAATTTGCAAAGCAGGCAGGTTATAATATTTAATATCTTTGAAATCCTGAGAAAGACTACAATATAATGCAGCCTGGATAGAATCGCAACTCTGATGGCAAGTGGCAACTTTTAGCAAATCATGAACCCTTTCTGATTTCTGTTAATTCAACTATAGAACAATATATATCTTCCAGCCAGAAATAGTTGTTGAGTATGGGATTCTCTCCCAATGCTCAAGTTCTACATCTAAAATCAGGCTGGTGAGCAACTAACTTCTGGTGGGTGCAGTGACATTAATTAACTGGTGATGCTAAAACACAACTACTGTTTCCTCTCACCTACACCACCAAAAGAGCCTTGTTCAATTTTGGCAAAACCGAGAGAACAGAGTTCCTGTAAAATGGAGTTTATATTTCATAACCAGGGAAGAATTGCTGAGGCTATTCCTTTGACACAAACAAATACGTTCTATAAATGTACTTACAACATGGAAAAGATTCGAGTCTAGTAAATTATACATTTATGTTAGAAATTGCACTTTTATAGAAAGAAATATTTTCTAGATTCACAAAACTCCAGAATTGCAGATACCTTCATTTATTCCTCTATAGACACATGAAACTATACTGTTCAGGAAAGAAATATAGTATAGTTCTCTGTTCTATAAATATATTAACAGATGGATTTTAACAACCTCACTTGCTCCAAAGTCCCACTGCACATTTATTGGGTAATCTCTCACTCAAATCAAACTCAATTTTAATTGTGCTGATCTATTCTCAGATACCTATAATCTGTCTAACATCTGCCTACATATCCTCAAAAGATTTTTTTTATAGTAGATTGCCCCAATTCCTTTAGCTCTTCCTCACAAGATCTCAACTTCTAAAAGTTCCCACTGAACCACCACCAAGCCCTATAACTTCTCTACACCTGCTTTATGTTTCTGAGCTCCAGATCACCTCAGTCCTAGACATTTTCCTCCTGGACATCAAACTCAACACATCTCTACCACACAGGTCCTCTTCCAGTTTTTGTTTTGTGTGTTTGTTAGTTTTTGAGGTTCTAGGGCCGGGGATTGAACCCCGGATCTTGTATGTGGGAAGCTGGCGCTCAACCACTGAGCTACACCAGCTCCAGTTTTTTTGTTTTTGCTTTTGTTTTTAGAAGGTACCAGGCACTCAACCACTTGAGCTAAATCTGCTCTTCCCAGTGTTTTGTTTTTGTTTTTAATATTAGTAAATGGCACTGCCATCTGCCCAGCTGCTCTAGCCAGGAAAGCAATTCTACATCTCCTTTACTCTTATTCCATAATCAACCACTCACCAAGATTTTGTCCCCTAAATATCTTTTAAATTCATCCATTTCTCTCTATTTCCATTACCTCCAGTCCAAAGATCCATACATTATCACTGTCATAGCACCTAACTGGTCTCCTCCCCAGATTTACTCCATGCAAAAACCACTAGGATGATCTTTTTAAAAATGTTAAGTTAGATCATCCCCACTTTCCTGTATAAAACCCATCAATGACTTCTCAGGGCTCACAGAATAAAGACCAATGTCCTTAGTAGGGCTTCCAAGGTCCTGCATGCCCAGTTCCCACCTTAGCCTCACCAGTCGTGTCCTAAGCCCCAGTCCCCTCACCTTCAACCCCGCTGGCTTCTTCCCATTCTGCATTCATGCCACAGTCCCTCTTTAGAGCTTTGCATATGCTGCTCCCTCTGCCAAGAATGCACTCCACCACCCTCAGAGCACACCTTCCTCACCTGCCTGACAGGTTCTGCCCTCCCTGCTACACTCTCACACAGCACTCACCCTTCGCTTTTCCCACATTTCACAGACTGGAACTCTTAGCGTGTTTATAATTATTTCACAAAGCGTGTTATTAATCAGTTCTTGTCCAGGGACCATAACTGCCTTGTTCACTCTATCTCTGGTGCCTAGCACCAAGCAACTTGCACAAAGTAGGGCTTTTATGTTCTAATAGTATCCTGGCAAATGGTTGGCTTCTCCTTTCATAAATCAGCTTATCCCCTCCATTCATTTCCCCCTCTCCCTTCACTGCCAAATTTCCTTAAACACTGGTCTATATTTGCTGCCCTCACTTCACCCCCATTCACTCATCAACCCACTAAAGTTCGGAGTCCTTAGCGACCACTCCAGCAAAACATTTTGTACTGTCGCCAGCAAAAAGCTGACAACCTCATGGGCTTTTTCTAGATCTACTACTGAAACTGCTTGGCACTTGACACTGTAGATAATTCCCTCGTGTGTTTCATTTACGTAAAATAGTTAGACTAGCTATTCTGCTCCTATCCCTGTGATTAGAACAGGGTCCCTACTCTTAAAAAGTCCTGTGGGAAAGACAGTCAAATCAATAATCAAAATATACAACGATAAATGGGTTAAGTGCTGTGAAGGAAAAATAAAGATAGCTCGAAGGGGGCAGGGACTCTGAATTTGCTCTCCATTTTCCTGACTGTGCTCTTATTGCTCCATTGCTCACTTCTCTCTGCATGTCCCATAAGCGTTTGCACCCCAAGATTCTATCTTTATCACACTGCTCTCCTCACACTACACACATTCTCATCCTGTGCTCATGGCCAAAGGCTCCCAAATCTGTGTCTTCAGGCCTGATTTTCTAACTGCTTTTTGGATATCTCCTGGACGTTCCATAGGCATTTCAAAGCATGCATTCCAAACCAAATTAAATATCTTTCCCCAGTTTCTCTTCTAATGTTGCCTCTGTCCCCAAACACCTGAACTAGAAAATGAGCAACCCAGAGATCTCTCTCTCCCTTCCCCTCACCCCCACATCCTATCAGGGAGTTCTGACAATCCTGCCTTCTAAACTTCTAATTTGACTTCTATCCACGACGGTGGTTCAGGCACACATCACCTCTCACCTGCCTCACTGCTGCAGCCCCCTCTCTGGCCCCTACCCCCAGTCTCTCTAGGTCAAGGGTCCTTAACCAGGAGTCCATGAGCTTGAATTGAAATTCAAAAAAACATTATTCTTGTGGGGAAGTGTTAGTGCAGGTGTGATATATTCATTAAATAATACACTGTATAGTGTGGACTTAGTAAGGGATCCTGGTTCTCGCCTGATTGGCAAAGGGGTCCGTGGAGCAAAAAAGTTTAAGAATGCCTGCTCTAGGTCATTGGCTTCACTGTCACTCACATTTAACGTGATCATGTCTTGGCCCTGCTTGAAAGCTTCAAGTGCCTCTATGATACCACCCACATTCATTAGCTTCATCATCAGACCCTGCCTACCTCTCATCTCATTCTCTTTTCATTCATTTATTCCACAAATATTCATTGAGCCCCTACTACTATATTGCAGGCACTATTTTAGCCACTGGAGATTTAGCAGAGAACAAGTATTGTGTCATCTAGCCCCACATGTGGGTGCCATATTATACAGGAGAGTGGGGTCCTGCTGGGTCATTCATGGTGGCCTTGACCACTCCCCAAATCCACCCTTGACCTCCAGCAACTTGGAGTCTCTCATTTTCTACATGCCCCAAGTTCTTTCTATGATAACTCCACTGGCTGAAAGACACCTTTCTTTCCCCTCAGACATATTTGCACTCCCTGTAAAGGCTCAACATTCAAACCTAACCTCCATGAAGCCTACCTGAGTTCCTCAGGCAGAGTTAGACACACTCCCTTCTCAGCACATCAAATCATTTTGCATATATCTCTATCAGGGGTACTTCTCTTTTCCATGTCTGTCTCCATCACTACACTGTGAGCCTTTCAACAGCAGGGTAGCATCTTTTTCCAGTTCAAATCCTCAATAAATTTTTACTGGTCATATGAATTGATAAATAAATGAACAAATCTGTTCTATTTACCAAGAGAGAAGTCGTTTGCAAATTGCAATGTGCCTTAGAATCAGTTAAGGATCTTGTTATAATGCTGATTCCGATTCAGTAAGTCGAAGTGAGGCCTGAGAATCTGCATTTCTAATGAGCTCCCAGGGGATGCTGATGTAGCTGTTCCAAGGACCATACTTCGAAGAGCAAGGCTTTAGGACTTAATGATTATGAAAAACAGAAAGTGAGGGATAGCTGAGAGCTATTCTTGTGGAAATTAGGGGGGAAAAATGTTCTGCTTCACATCTTGTCTATCAAATATGCATGACAGCTTGACAATAACCAGTCTCTGAAATGCTAGAGAGAAAGAACCATTGCTATAAGCTTCCGGTAGTAAAAGAGCCCACTCCTAGCCAGGTCCTCTGGGAACCCCCAACTGAGGCTTGCTTGCCACCTTCTGTCTGTTGCTGAAGCTCCAGTGCCTGCTTTCGTTTCCAACTCCGTAGCTGACAGGACTGTGTTCCCTTGTCGGCTCTAGTATGGACGCAGGCCCCAAACATCCCTGTCAAGGGCCAGCAAGACAAGATGGCCCAATTCCTCTTTTATCTCCCCGTGGTGAGGCAGCAGTCCTGGCTGCCATGCACGGCATCTGGTTGAGAACCTCAGCGCTGGCCTGCCCACCTCTGCCTGCCCAGCACACCGCTCTCAGCCCAGCTCCTCTGCGCTTGACAGTTGCAAGGACTCACAGGAGTCGCCTCAAAGGAGATTCCAGTTTTAGTTAAAAATTTTCCTACCCTCAGAATTTTGAGATGCTGCTGGGGATTTACAAGTTGTTTTAAGGCTGTTTTAAAGACAAACCTATGGTATTTACATAAGATATATGGGGCTGTGTAAAGTACTGCGTGGTTCTTTATAAAAGGTGCAGTAAAAATGTTCTTATATTACTAGAAGGATCATATAAAAAGATGTTAAAACATATTTTGACCAAGCAGTGGTATAGATGGCCACAGAATATAATATATCCCTTTGTAAGGAAATTCCCACCAGAGACCTCAGAAATCTTACATTGATTGAGTTGTGCTAGACTTGAAACACGTTGAAAATGCTCCAAATGGTAAAATATTAAATATACTCTTTTTTAAAATATTTACCAGTTAAACACTAAAGTACTGTTACTGGCTGACCTTCTCACAGCAGTTTTTATACTACTTTTCCAAAAGCAGTCAAAAAGGGGGGAGTTGTTTTTTGTTTTGTTTTTTCCCAATGCTTTGTATTGTCCTTTAAAGGAAAAAAAAAAAAAAAAAAAAAGAACAACCTACTTAATTTGAGCATACTACTCCCCACTCTGCCTATGCAATAACATCATAATGGCAGAATAATCACTGTAAACAATGCCCCAGGGATTTAGTTGGCTACAGCAGGGGACTCTAGGAGCCAATTTTAGTGCTTTTCTTAACTACATCATTGCATTTTTGTCTGCCAGTGGATAAGAAGAGTCTCCTTTCAGAGCAGGTTGATGGAAAGTGCTAATTGTTGACACATTAGCTAATTGTTATGATTAGACCCTAATTTTTTTTTATTCTAGAAGTCAAGATCTCAACAGTAAAGTATGAAGATGCTTTATTACAACAATGCTATGAAAACATTCAAACAATGAGAGGCTAATCTTCAGAAGCATTCAATCCAGTGGCAACTAGACAGCCCTGCCTATAAAGAACAGACAACCATCAGGAAAAAATAAATATCCTAGCTGCCGCATCCACCCAATATTTCAGACATAAGTCTTCTGGGGTTATCATTAATGATCTGTTTTTACAAATTCGCTCTGTCTTCGGAAAATTGAAGCAACGCCAAACCAAATAAACCACGCACAAACCATAATAGTCCACTAACACTGGGGCAGCTTAGAATGTGCAATAATGTGAACCTGTAATGTTCAAAACTTAGATATTGCTCTATTTTCTGAAAATCAACATAGGATATTTGAAACTTGGCTCATTCTCAGCTATAATTCAACTTGGGAAATTAACTGGTTATGAGTACTAAAATTTGCATGTTCATCAATATTTGGAGAAAAAGGAGGAATAGGAAATCAAGTAGAGAGAGAAAGTAGCAAAAAAAAAAAAAAACCAAAAACAAATTGCAGGATTCAATTCTTGGCTCTAGACATGAATAAGTCATTATTCTATGCCTCATCCAGCTGACTTACAAATGCAAGCAAATATTTACTATTTGCCATAGGAATAACATGGTTTCATATAAAATAACATGGCTTATTTTTTTAAAAAAATTAATCAGACAAGTATTAAAATCAAAGCACATTTCTATCTTGATGAAGTGTATTTATTTTATATTTTAACAAACAGAAAATACAATCTTCTTAAATTATTTTCCCTTATAATCTTCCCTAAATAACATAACTAAATTTTACAACCTATTTATTCATCAGTACCTTTGCATCTTCTTCCTAAGATGATGTTCCTTTTAAATTTTGAGTATTTGCATCATTAAGAAAGCAAATAGTTTTAAGCAAGTCACACTTAATTTTGTTGTACAGAGTTTGATCATTTTGAGTGACTTACCTGGTTACCCAGTTAGGACTGTTCACAAAATTTACTGTAATAACATACATAATGTGCCTAAAACAGTGCCTGGTTCATAGCAAATACCAAATTAACATTAGCCACCATTATTATAATCATTATTACCACCATCACCACTAAAAAAGTAACAAGCAACTGGTCAAAGTTAACCCAATAGTCAGGCTTTCATTTATAGACAATGGTCTGTGTGTTCCAGGTTTAAGCTAAGATATAAAACACACTGGTGTACATGAAAAAAATGAATACTGCTACTAAATTATTATTTTGTAGAAGTAAATGCTACTAGTATTTTGCAAATACTAATTTCGTAGCACATGACACGTTAACACTTACTAAACACCCAATAAGTGTGTTCAGCTGTGTGGCTGAGAGTCCTGCTCTCTCTACTTACACAAATTGAAATGAAGTTGAAAAACAAACCAAACAAAAACATCTAATAATCTCTCCCCAATTTAAATGCCCCAGGGATAGAATCCTTAAGGTTATAAAGGGAAAGATAGAGTTGGAAAGACCAACGGTAACAGTGAAATTTTGGGAAAGACATACAACTGCTCTTTTAAAGGTTTATCTTCACTAAACAAAAAAAGAAATAAATTCAGTACCCAAAACCAAAATTAAAACAACAAATCCAAAATTTGTAATAATTAAGTTAACAATAATTTCTCTTTTCTCCCTTGTTAGGACCTCTTCAGGCTCTTTCTTCTCTACAATTTCAACTAGATATTTACAAATTCACTCTGCTTTGTTGGAAGCAAATAAGAAGGCATCGTCTCCTCTTCCTGGTCCTCCATCTAATGAGTGCCATTCTATACTGCCATTCTGACTGATGCGGTTTCTACTTCTTAAACAGCATCTCTCCGTCTCCCCCATACAAATTGCAGCCACTTGTTCCCGCCCTCCTCACCACCTCAGCTTCATGCCCCTGGGGCTTTCATCACAAATCTACCCTCTCCTGCTCTACAAGACACTTGACTTCTGTTTCTATTCCCAATGTCTTGTTTTTTCTTTTGTTGATTATCATCCCTAGGGATGATTTGAAATTTATTTATATGGAGATCAGAACTCTCACCTTAATGAAAAGGTATTCAAAATTAAAACTTTACATAAAGGAAACTCTAAGTTGAATAGGCATTACTGTAGATGAATTAAGGGAAGCTATACTTCAAAGGAAAATTCATGATTCAATTGAGTCCATATCTGGTTTTCTGATTAAATTCAACTTGTTTTCCTACCAAAATATAAATTCAACATGCATCATTGCCATGGTAATTTTGTTTCTAATTCTTTTTAAAACTTCATCTCCCAGGGAAAGAAGTGGACATAGGGAATAAGGGAGTTAAGGCTTAAAATGTACAGAGTTTCTATTTGGAACAATGAAATGTTTTGGTAATGGATGGTGGTGATGGTAGCACAACATTGCAAATGTAATTAACAGCAGTGAAATATATATCTGAATGTGGTAAAAAGGGTAAATGTTAAGCTGTATATATGTTACTAGAACTTAAAAAAAATTTTTAAACCCCATGGAAATGCACAGCACAGTGAAACCTAAATTGAACCATGGACTACAGTTAATAATACAATGATAAAAATGTGCTTTCATCAATAGTAACAAGTGTATCACACCAATGCAAGGTGTTAATAATAGGGTAGTATGTGGGAATATAGTATTTTATACATGATTATTCTTTAAACCCCCAACTCCTCTAACAAAATTTTTTTTAAAACTTATCTTGGGAAGTGGCTGTAGCTCAATCAGTAGGGCTCCCGTTTACCATATGGGAGGCCCCGGGCTCGGTTCCCGGGGCCTCCTGGTGAAGGCAAGCCCGCCAGCACGGCGTGGTTAGCTGACCCAGCGAGCACAAGCAGCAAGGGGGGGATGAATGAATAAATAAATAAAATCTTAAAAAAAAAAAAAAAAAAAAAAAACTTATCTCACTCTACTCTTCTGCGTTCTTGGCAATTCCCATCAGTTCAACAATTTATCTTAAATAAGAAAAACACAAGAATAAAGTCCCTGAATATTTTCACATATTACCTGAAAATTCACTAATGCCTTCTAACACAATGTTGAAATACACAATTTTCTTCAAATATGTATTCAAGACTATGCTAGGCAGAGGGGACTGTATATATATATATATATATATATCAGTGCAAAGGGAGGAAAGTTAAAAATCACCTGTATCAATCCCTTCACCTAACATATAATGAAAGTAAGATTTACAGAATTGATGTGACTTTTCCAGTATATACATCAGAGTCTGTACACGCTGTACCTTATATGGAAAGAATAATGATGCGCAGTACTGGCTACTTCAAGTTGAGATCTCCTGGTGCTGTTTTGTTTTTTTGTTTTGTTTTGTTTTGTTTAAGATTTTTTTTATTTATTTATTCATTTATCCCCCCCTTGCTGCTTGTGCTCGCTGGGTCAGCCAACCACGCCGTGCGGGCGGGCCCCGCCCCCACCAGGAGGCCCCGGGAACCGAACCCAGGGCCTCCCATATGGCAAACGGGAGCCCCACTGATCGAGCCACAGCCGCTTCCCATCCTGGTGCTGTTTTGGACAATACCAAACTACCCCCAAACAGGAGAAAAGTCATTACCAACTGGCTACTGGGTATTCTGTATTCCCGCATCTCAAAAAAATTTGCAATTTAATCTACTTTCATTATAAAAAGATTTTATTTTATTTTTTAACTAAACTTTTCAAATCAGTTTCTGGTATGTCCTAATCTACAAATCCTAGTGATCCCTGGAGCTCTCAGAACTGTGATGGAACTGTCAAAAGAACATGAACTCAACTAAAGAAATTGTGACAGAAAAATGAAAATTAACCCACACCCTGTTAAAGAATAGGTGTTCTCAAAGATGTTGATCATGCTACACAAATGTGTATATGGATATACAAATAGTAATGTTCTTTTAATAAGAATAAGCATGGGCTTTGGAGACTTGTACATAAAAAACTATAAAACATTACTAAGAGAAATCAAAGAAGACCTAAATAAATGGAAGGACATTCTGTGTTCATGGATTGGAAGAATAAATATTGTTAAGATGTCAATTCTACCCAAAGCAATTTACAGGTTCAATGCAATCCTAATCAAATTTCCAACAACCTTCTTTGCAGAAATGGAAACTCCAATCATGAAATTTATATGGAAAGGTAAAAGGGGACCCAAAGAGCCAAAGCTATCTTAAAAAAGAACAACAAAGTTGGAGGACTTACACCTCCTGATCTTAAAACTTATTACAAAGCCATAGTAATCAAAACAGCATGTTATTGGCACAACGATAGACATACAGACTAATGGAATCAAACTGAGAGCTCAGAAATCAATGTTCACATTTATGGCTAACTGATTTTTAACAAGGGGGTCAAGGCCACTCATTTGGAAAGAATAGTCTCTTCAATAACTGGTTCTGGGAAAACTGGATTTCCAGTTGAAGAAGAATGAAGGAAGACTCCTACCTCACACTATATACAAAAATCAACTCAAAATGGATAAAAGACCTAAATATAAAAACCAGAACTCTCAAACTCCTAGCAGAAAATGTAGGGAAGCATCTTCAGGACCTTTTGTTAGGCAATGGCTTCTTAGGCTTTACATGTAAAGCACAAGTAACAAAAGAAAAAAATAGATCAGTGGAACCTCATCTAAATTAAAAGGCTTTGCACCTCAAAGCACTTTATCGTGTAAGTAAAATGACAACCTACACAATGGAAGAAAATATTTGAAAATCAAATATCCAATAAAGAATTAATATCCAAAATATATAAAGAAATCTTTCAACTTAATAGCAAAAAGACAAATGACTCAAAAATAAGCAAAAGACTTGAACAGACATCTGTCCAAAGAAGATAAACAAATGTCCAGAAATCACATGATGGCTAATGATGCTTAACATCATTAGCCATCAGAGAAATGCAAATCAAAACCAAAATGAGATACTATTTCATACCCTTTAAAATGGCTGCTATTTTTTAAAAAATAGAAAATAACAAGTGTTCGAGAGGATGCAGAGAAATAGGAACACTCATTCATTGCTGGTGAGAATGTAAAAATGGTGCAGCCACTGTGGAAGACAGTCTGGCCATTCCTCAGAAAGTTAAGTTAGAATTACCATACGACTCAGCCATCCCACTTCTAGGTATATATCCAATGAATTGAAAGCAGGTACTCAAACAGATATTTACACACCAATGTGCACAGTGGCATTATTCACAACTGCCAAAAGATGGAAGTAACCCAAGTCTCCATCAACCAATGAATGGATAAACAAAACATGGTATATACATGTAATAGAATATTATTCTGCCATAAAAAGGAATGAAGTTCTGTTACATGTGACAACATGGATGAATCTTGACATTATATTGAGTGAAATAAGCGAGACACAAAAGGACAAATATTGCATGATCTCAGTGTTACGAAATAATTAGAATAAGCAAACTTGTAGGGTCAGAATCTAGAATATAGGTTATCAGGTGATGGGGTATGGATAGGTAATAGGGAGTTAAAGCTTAAAATATAGAGAGTTCCTATTTGGAATAATAGAAATATTTTGGTAATGGATGGTGGTGATGGTAGCATGTAATTAACAGAACTCATATAGATATACCTAAATGTGGTTAAAATGGGAAATGTTAGGCTGTATATATATTATCAGAATAAAATTTTTTTAAAAATCCATGGAACTGCACAACATAGTGAACCCTAAGTTATACCATGGACAATTATAAAAATATGCTTTTATCAATTGTAATAAATATTAACACATCAATGCAAGGTGTTAAGAGTGGTATATGGGAACCCTGTATTTTATGCATCATTATTCTGTAAGCCCACAAAGTCTCTAATTTAAAAAAGAAAAAAAGATACTGCTAAAGATGAGTATATTCCTGGACAGGAATTAATGAATAAATAAAGGAATGTATGCATTTATTACTCTGTACAAAAGTTAAGAAGGTATAACCTCAATTTCAGAATGTAATCAATCTAGCTCAAAGAAAAATATTATAAAACTAAAAAAAAAAATCAAGGTAGTGTTAAAGGCTTAATTCTCCCATTTGCTGGAAAAAGTAAACCTCTTCTATCTCCTTCCTCATTTTTCCTTGAGTCAGGTAGATCGTTTGAGTACTTGAGAGCCATTCGTCAATTATATCAAGTGGAACAATAGGAGAGTGTCCCTTTTAAATGTAGACAGGCAAGTGCAAAAGGAGAGAAGGGTTATGTTTCTGCTTGTTGAAGTGCTCTCTCTAGAGTGGATATAGGCTACCTTCAGCATTCAGCCCAAAAGGAAAGAGCAGGGAGAGCAACTATTATTTATTAGCCACAATTTTATTCTATGATAGATGTGTTCCATACCTTTTGGTTTTTGATCCTCACAATAACTGTAAGAGGTAGATGTTATCATCTCCATTTTACAGATAAGATAATTGAGGCTTAAAAAAGATTAAATAATGTGGACCATCCATAATTGAGCAGTAAATAAGACAAACTGACACCTGCTTCCTTATAACTCCCCCGCTCACACTTGGAAAGAGATTCTAGAAGAAAGGATTCAGGGCGATCAAGAAAATTGGACTTTGCTGTTTATATTTAGGTGACCAAACAGACTTAAAGAGAGAGAGCTGCATTGTAAGTCAGGGGAAAACAAGGTTTCCTGTGCTTAAATCTGATTATAACACAATTTAAATCCATTGAAACTTATCCTGATATGAAAAGACAAGCTTTGCATACACCAGTTCTGAAAGCTTTGAAACACTAGTCATGGAGCGGCAGGTGGAGGCTCTACTAAATTGTTCTGGAGAATAACCACACTACCCCAAAGGTCATGGTGTGCCCAGGATTTTCCATGGGTTCCTCCTTTCTTCAGTCGTTTGAGGCCCACCAAGTTGGGCAAGAGAACACACAGGAAAGAGTACTTGTTATTTTCAAGGTCAGTGAAACCTAGAAGTTCCACTAAAAATCCAAGGTTTCCAGCCTGGTTTTCCTGAACCATGTTCTTGCGAGGATCAAGAGCTTCCACGTGATTATGTTGACCCTCACAGGTGTATTAATACAAGCAGTGGTTATTTACCGAGGAAGTCCCCTGAGCCTGGGCACTGTCCTGAAGCAGTTTCAAAACAAGTGTGAGAAAGGGCGTTTGCAGTTAGGGAACTCATGATGTAGTGGGAAGATACATTAATCTATTAGAAATAATTATAATTTAACCCACACTATTCCAACAATAAGTCTATTGGTAGAAAAAGAAAATTTTGTACAGGCTGGAGAGATTGGGGGGGAGTAGGAAGAGGGACTGGCTTGACATGAACCTTGAAGGGTGAGGAATGGGATTTGGATGGGATGAGAAGTAGAGTGAGGGGGGAGAAAACTGGAACTGAAGACAGAGTGGTAAAAAATTAGTACAGTTTTTGAGATGGGAGATGCAAGATGGTGTGAGGAGAAGGAAGTATCAAACAAAACCAGTAACTTCTCAGAGAACTGACACCATTAAAACTTTTCCAGGCCAGGATGCCCTGTTCATACTTGTATTTAACTTACTTCCACCTTGACAGGCTCCTGAGAAGAAAATCTCTGACATGGGATCATTAAAGTCTCATTTTACTGCCCACAAATACATTTGCCTATTTTCCACAGCTGTTTACACAGAAGGTAAACAAACTTTTGCTCCAAGATGAAAACGTAACTGTCACCCATTCCAGCAAAACAATTGTTGAAAGCTACTGGCCAAGCATGAATACTTAATTCCCAGTGAACAATCCAGCTACCCCAAGACAAAGAGCTAGAGGTGAATTCTGGTAAATTTCCATCTTATACCTAGTTAGCTGCCATCTGCTTGTCCTCAAAAAATACACATTTCAGTAGGCAGTAACTGAACAAAATCCTTGCACGCTTGCTTCTTAAATCAGAGATCTGAAAATACAATTATACGTACAATTCACCACAGTTCACAAAAATTTATGACTGCATAGACCCCAAAACAAGGGGGCGATTCAGTAAAAATAAAAGTTTCCACCAGAATTTTGGCATGATGAATAAATATAGTCTTTATACTTGAGGAATGGTTTTCTTTTTCTTTTCATTTTTCACAGTTATTTCTATGATAGGGAGGAAGACCACTGTCAGTCACGGAACTTGTAAACAATTGATTATACCCATATTACCTCCTGACATGGGGTTTTCTTGGTCCAGAATGTCCCCACTTCCTACCCAATATCTACCCTCTCCTGCTCCATCCTGTTCTCCTGTTCTTGAAGCATCTAGTACCCCAGGAACAGTCCTCCCTAAATGTTCTATAGTAACAGTAGTGGTGGTCAAAAGTGGAAAAAAAAAAAAAAAGAAAAGAAAAGAAAGAAATGGAAAAAAACGATCTATACAAAATAAGCAGCCAACTTTGAAATGTGAAAACTTCTCATCAATAATTCGAAATCAGGGGAAGCGGCTGTGGCTCAATCAGTAGGGCTCCCGTTTACCATATGGGAGGCCCCGGGTTCGGTTCCGGGGCCTCCTGGTGAAGGCAAGCCCGCCCGCACGGCGTGGTTAGCTGACCCAGCGAGCATGAGCAGCAAGGGGGGGATAAATGAATAAATAAATAAAATCTTTAAAAAATAAAAATAAAAAAATAATTCGAAATCAGCACTCATACAACTGTTCTCATTACCTTAGTTTATGCAGCACTCTTCACAACCCCTAAGACACAGTCTCTCAAATGTTTGTGAGCAGCTCCAAGACTTTACCATGGAGACCAAGTTCCAATGATTCCTCTTTTTCAATTAAATAAGATCAAATTAATCCCCAAATCTTATGTTTTAAATGTCTGGGGATGGTACAGGCACTTTGGAAAACAGTTTAACCGTTCCTCAAAAAGTTAAACATGGAGTTACCATATTATCCAGCAATTCCACTCCTAGGTATATTCCCAAGAGAACTGAAAACATGTCCATGCAAAACTTGTATATGAATATTCATAGCGGCATTATTCATAATACCCAAAAAGTAGAAACAAGCCAAATGTCCAGGATAAACAAAATGTGACATACCCACACAATGGAATAATATTCATCTATAAAAAAGAATGATGGGAAGCAGATGTGGCTCAAGCAACTACCACACGGGAGGTCCTGGGTTCGGTTCCTGGTGCCTCCTAAAGACGACGAACAAGACAGCAAGCTAACTAATCACATTAAAATAGCAATAATAATAATGACTAACAATTCTTGAGTGCTTACTATGTACAGTACTGTTCTAAGCACTTTACATGTATTAACTCTTAAGGTTAAAAGAACAACTCTATAAGGTAAGCACTATTTTTATCTCCATTTTCTACAGGAGGAAACTGAGGCACAGCAATGCTTACCCAAGGTCATTCAACTAGCAAGAAGTGGAGCCAGGATCCCAACCCAGGCAGCAGGGCTCCAGAGCCAGCACTCTTCACCACTCAATCCTACCTTTAATATAAACATTAAATGGGTTAAAGTAGTAGAAAGAATGTTGCAGGGTCTAATTTGGAGATTTGGTTCAAGTTTTGTCACATGCAAGCTCTGCAAGCCTGGGGATTTCTATTAGCTCTTGATCTCTAAAGTGAGGGTATGGGGCAGCACATCTCTAAGTTCCCAACCACCCAGAATCTCCATGATCCTATGACTAAGGCAGGGGGTTCTTAACCTTTTTTGTTCCATGGAAGCCTTTGCCAGTCAGGTGAAAACCATGGACCCCTTACTAAGTCCACACTATACTAATAAATATATCATACCCACACCAACACGTCCCCACAAGAATAATGTTTTTTTGGTTTTTTTTTCAATTTCAGTTCAAGCTCACGGACCCCCTGTTAAGAACCCCTGGACTAAGGCAATGGCAAACCAAGAAACATCCAATTACAGATATCCTTTTATTAGCATATTGCCTATGTTAGGAGCTAAGAACTCGTATTATTTTTAAAAGAACACTAGAAATTTCAGAATTAAGCAGCTAAAATTACCTGAGGGGCAAAAGGACTAGGCACAGCTACCAGTTAGTTTTTCTTAATACAAAAAGGGAGATTCTGTTCACTCTCCCTTATAATGAAGAAATCAATCCTTCCTTACATATTTTTTTTTCTTTCTAAAATGCAATTCCACGTTATCTCAGTCAATCCTCAACAAATAAGTATTTAGGACCTTCTGTGTACCAAGCATTTTTGAGGATACAAAAAAGGGTTCAGGGGGGCGGATGTGGCTCAAATGGTTGGGCATCCGTCTGCCATATGGAGGGACCTGGGTTCGATCCCCAGGACCTCCCGGTAAAATAAAAAATATATATATAGAAGGCGCATGGGCTGCCAGGCTGTGTGTGCAGCTGAGCCGTTGGGCCTGGGAGCCATGCAGCAGGATGATGACGTAACAGGGGAGAGACAAGACAAGATGCTCCGAAAGCTCCAGAAGCCAGGAGCTGAGGTGGCGCAGGCAGCAGAACACCTCTCTCCTACATTGGAGGTCTCCAGGATCGAATCCTGGTGAAAACTGGAGGAGGAGGATGAGAAGAGATGGCAGGAAACAGACACGGAGAATTGCCCAGCGAATGGACACAAAACAGCAAATGGGGAAGGGGGGGGTTAAAATGGATAAAGTAAATAAATAAATCTTTAAAAAAAAAAAAAGGGTTCAGTTCATTTTATTAAGGGGTGGGGGGAGATGATAATTAGTAAGTCAACAAGTCAATAGGTGAGATAATTTTAGACGGGAATAAGTGCTATAAGAAAAATAAAGCTGGGTGATGTGATAGTAATTAGTTTCTTTCATATCTGCTAAAATGTAAGCTACTTGAGGGCAGAGATTTTATTCACTGTGCCTAGAAGAGGGCACAATAAATATTTAGTAAATATTGAATGAATGGATGAATGAGTAAATGGTGCTCTCCTCATAGCTTGACATTTCCCAGCCTCCCCTGCAGGCCGGTACAGCCATGTGACTGGTTTCTAGTCAGTGCAATCTGAGTGGAAAGAATATATGCCGCTCCTCAGCCTGATCCATAAAAACCTCCACCCCTGATCCCTCATGAGGTTTGCTCATCTGCAGGTGGGATATTGACCTCTATGGCAACAACAAAAGTCACATGGTGAAGTTGACAAAGCCACCAGTAGCCTGGCTCCCTGAAAATGGTGGATCAGAACTTCCCCCAGCCCACAGACATAGGCACGTATTGAACTCTTAAATAAATATGGGGGGAAAAAATCTACTGCTTGAAGTCTCTGAACTGTTGGGGTTTATTACAGCAATTAGCCTACCTTAACCAATACAACCTCAATTATACTTTCAAAGCTCTTTAGTCTGCCCTAAGAGGCTTCTGTTATTCAACTAAAGAGTTTTAATTTTTTAAAAAAATATTTCGCACAAGACTGTGACTTACTTTTTTATGTTCCTCTCTCCCTAGTTTCTTGGCTTTCATCCTAAAATAGAGAACCCAAAACCAAGCAGGGGCCTCTCAATGCAAGTTTTCATTGTAGCAGATTGGCACATCACAGACTGAGGTCTTGAACAGACTATTTATCATGAGATAATTCAAATACGTAAAAACCAGAGACTCAATATTCTTCAATCCAAGGTTTCAACCTCACAAAAATTTAGGCTTTATGGACAAACTCCGAGTTGCCAACTGCTGCTGTGGTTCATATGCTAAAAATAACAGGGCACTAAGGAGTAGCTAGCCAGGCCGCATCTGGGCTGCAGTACTCCCTGGACCAGGAACCATAAACAAGGTGAAGGAAGTAATGAAGGGGGGTACGCCGTGTTGCATTGCAGTGATCCCAGGAGCAATGGGGAATCCAAAAATAAACATTGGTCGACTCTAGTGTCCTTGAACAAGTATGCAAAGTCACTGAATAACAGCGCCAGCTAATCTAAATGCCAATCTAAACTTCTCTTTCTGAGTTGCTCAAGCAGATGGTATGACCTTTAACTTCCAAATAAGTTTACCAGAAGAAATATGAGGATTTCACATCATTTATATCAGTAATATATGCATCTGACTAATTTCAAAAGATCTAAATTTTCTTTTAGGGATGCAAAAATATAACTCAGAGGTTAAGTAATAAAATACAAACTACAGCCTGTCCCTTCTTCCCTTCCTCCCTGCCTCCTTTCCCTCCTTTCCTTCTTCCCTCCCTTCCTTCCCTTCCTTCCTTCTTTCCTCCCTTCCTTCATTCCACATCATTATTCATGCCTAAGATGTGCCCAGGCAGTTTGCAAAGGACTAGAGATAGAGAAACTGGTCAAAGCCAGGCCTACCACTCAAGAATTTCACAATCTGGGAGTTAAAGAAGGGGCTGAGAAGGAAAGCATAAATAAATCCCTCAGTGCAATGTGATAATTGTTATGTTGGAATTAAAGCAAGGTCTTCTAGGAATGCAGAGCAGGAAGTGACCAGCTCCCCGCCGATGGGAAAATGGAGGTGAAAAGCAAAACAGTGGAAAGACTCCCAAATAAGTGTCTATTACATAAAATTCATTCACACTTTGTTTTAAAAGTAAAAGCTTTTATCCAGACAGGGGTCAAACATTGTAAAATAACTGCACGGCAGACCCAAAAGGTCAAGGGAAAAACCAAGCCTTAGCAGCATCTGGGGGACGCTTTGCGTCCTTCATGCCCCACCTGACCTCACCTCCGGGCCCGCATTCCTAAGCCTACAGAAGGCAGTCGATCCACTGCTTGCCCGGCTATTAAACCCTAGCAGCCCTTATGGGAACAGAGTTAGGGGGAAGGCTGCTGCCGCTGATGGAATAAACCTGAAAACAACCTCTTAGCTCGCTCAGCTTCTAAACCAGTTTTATTTCCTAAGAAAATGTCACCCATTTTCTAAGGAACCATTTTCCTCTAGTTGCCTCCACCTTTCCCCAAAATCTCCTCCCAACATTCTCACTAAGATGCAGAAACACAAATCCCTTCACATGGCCCAGCTTCCAGGAGCACTTCCAGGGTATCTGATCCACAAGCTCCTTGAACTTTACATCTAGGCCTGCTGGACCACGCGGTAGGGAAACAATTCTTCACTCCTCTCCTCCCAATCGACAGCCAGGGTGTCCCCCTGGCCAACTGACATTTTCAATTCTGTGGTGCCTGAGTGACCCCTGAAAACAGTGGGTTTTTTATCCCAGAACAAGGTACTTCGTCATACACATCAGTGACTTAAACCATATATGATTTATGTTTTATTTTCTAGGTTAACTAGATTTACTTAAAACGAGTATCTTTTGTAAGTGGGAAAAAGGGATCATAGGTGTAATTATTTTTGGTCAGTGAAATGACAAGTTCTTCAAACTCCCCTTAGAGAAATGACTAGGTCCCAGGTGGAGAATGTTATGTACAATTATCTTTTGCCCTTGTCACCTTCCTCGGATGGTCAATTAAAGCCACTAGGACCTTTTCCTATGACAAGGACATGCATCCAGTGGGACCTGGATGGAAGCCAACACATTAATTTCATGTAATTCAGCTGAATGATTTTGTTTCCTCCCCAGACTGGCTCCAGGGTCCCCAGTCACTGGATGGTGGTGGTGGTGATGTTTCAAGAAGGACCCTCTACATCTACTGGATTTTGGCCAGGAAAAGTCCTTGAGTAACTTTGTTGAAAGTGAACTGAAGGTGAACAGAAGTTCCTGTAAGGATAATAGTTCAAGCAGATGTCCAAGATCTCTTGAGCCACAGGGTAACTAAACAATATTAGTGTCTTCAAAAGGCTGCTGTGCAGACTCTAAAGAAGGCTCCCAATTACTCTACCTCCTATTATCTGTGCCCTGGCATAATCCCTTCCGGTTGAGTGAGGGCTAGACTCAGTGCCTCACTTCCAACATGGAGAATAAAGGGAAATGACAGAGACTTGGTCACAAAAGGCAGAGTGTGCCCTCACCCCATCATTCCCTGTGTGGCAACCCAGCTGCTGTGTTGTGAGGAACCCTATGGAGAGGCCCATGTGGCAGAAACTGAGGGCTCCTGCCAGCAGTGTCCCACGCATGATGACTTCCCCAGCCTTCCAATGACTACAGCCACTTGAGCCAGAACTACCCAGCTGAGCCATTCCCAGGCTCCTGACCCCCAGAAACTGTAAGAGATAACAAATGCTTGTTGTTTTAACTGCTAAAACTTGGGGATATGTTATACAGCAATCATTGAGAAAGGGGCTAAAAGGCATTCACTCAAAAGACATGGTGTGAGGGGTGCCAAGAATGTTCCCAAATCTGAGCAACTACTTGCCCAATGATCCCACGCAAGCCTGAAATGCTGCAAGTCCTATCTTACATTATTCAGTTACTCACAGATTATATAGTGAGTGTCCTTTGTGTGCAGTCAGGATACCAAGTATTAAGAATAGCCAGGGGATTTTCTCCTTTGGAAAACCCTGTTTTCCTTCCCCTTAAGAACTAGTTTCTCTGTCAGAAACCGTTTTTGTGGTCACCAAAAATTGAGGCCAACCACTGAACCTGGATCACAGTTAGATGCCTAAGTTTTTCTATCATGAAGAAAAAACAGAGTCTGAAGTGGAACTTCATGGAATACAGTCACTCTCCCTGCAGTTCTCCAAGGTTTAAATAGAAGCATTCCACTCTACCCTCTTAAAATGAAGTGCTCTCACAAAGCAGACACTGGAGCATAAAATACCTTTTTACCTCACCAATTTGAATACCAGAGCTTTGTCTTAAAGGGCCAGGCAACCTGAAGCTTTTCAACCAAAGCAGGTACCAGATTATTGCAGGCAGATGATATTTCATCAGGTATATTGTCCAAGCCATCAGAGATTCTTGTGGGATTAGCACTAAGTAGTGCCTATTATTATATTAATGATAAAACATTTGCATATCATTAACAAGTTTCACCCAGGTAGGGCTGATCCCTCAGTTTAGTTCCTTTGCTCAATGGCCAACAGGTTCCTTCCTCACTGAAGTAAAAGGCAAAAAACCTCAGACTTTTTCTTCAGTCCAGTCAGTTGAACCAAATGCTTACATATATTCTTCCCACTACATGACAGTCATGCAGTTTCTAGGGCAATATGCTATTTTTGACATAAAGATAATAACTTGGAAAGCATTCCATTAGTCAAATGTAAAAACAAAGAGACATATACTTAAGGCTTGGCTATTGTGAAATGAAGTCATAAACTGGTGAAATGAAGTCATAAGCTGGTCAAACAAATACACATTTTAAATAATAGGATTTTTTTTAAGATTTTAAAAAGTAATTCATACCTTTGTTGATTCCACATGTGCCATTTGCAATTTAACATCAGAAAATAATCACTCCAAATGGTTCTCCCTGCTATGATTCACCACGGTGAATGATTCTGCCACTCACAGCAAATCAGAGAATGGTTCAGAATGGCTTATTTTCCTGCTCCAATAAACTATGACTAGGCATTCAGCAGATTTTTCTTTTGTTTCTTATTATTTTGCAGAGTCGAGAAAAAATATGAAAAATAAAAGGAATAACTGAATGGGCCACTGCTTTCAAAACTTATTTAGTCTTGCTTATTTATGTCAAACCCATTATAATTCATCTCTACCGCTGTTTTTCTGGTGTGTTTTTCTTCTCATGGACCCCACACCCCACCAGTAGATGTCTATTCTCTTTTGGATTGCAAGGCACAGCTTACATTTTCACCAAAAACTCCCAAGTGCTAAGTGCCCACGGCCAAACGGATGTGTGTGATAAAATTAAAGCACTTCGTTGGCTTTTCACTCTGGAAATAATTGGTAGACTTTTTTTTTTGCATTATTTTTGTATCATTAAATTTATCCAGTAAGTATCTCAACACACATTTAACCAGTCTGGGTCCCAGGCCAGAAAGTTTTACGTGAATTAACAATGAGACCCTTTGACAATTTTTAACATACTGCAAAATATGAAAAAGTATACAATTATAAAAACTAATTCTAGAGTCTAAAGTCATTAACTACTAAGAAACAGCTGCTACAATTCCCTGTATCCTCCCACTCTCATCCTTAGGACCCCAGGAATCATCTGCAAGAAGTATTCAACTTACCAAGACTTAAACCTAAGGGAAAAAAAGTATCCAGAGACCCTCTCTTACCCTAAACTTCCAGGGAAAAAACCGTAAATGATAGACTCCCTCAGAGACAATTATCTTCTCATCTTTTCTTTGTATGCCAATCTAGAGAGTCATTGATATCTTATAACCCTGTCTCTTCCCAAAGCACAGCTACACACACATTTGTACACATAATTCCGTATACCCAGAGCCTCCAAAGCTGGGGCTGCTAATATCTCACCAGGGGGGGCTAAATTAGGATGCACAAAGACAATGTACTGCATAAGCTGGAGTAACATGAGGTATATTTGCATAAAAATAATGTTATAAATGAAGATTTATAAACTCATTTATCTATTTAACTCCTATCACCTTCCATATCTAGGCTGTATGTTTGATGCTGGGTAAAGATATGAATAGAGTAGTAGGCTCCAAACTGTTTTCATCAAACAGTAACTTTTAAAAATTTATTTTAAAATAATACATATGCATATAGATAGATGGATAGATAAAATGTTTACAAGTTGTATAGATATCCTACTGTGATATAAACTCATAAAAGTAAAATAAGAAAGAAATATACATAGGAGTTCTAATATAAGCCTGCTACCCATCCTGGGGTGTATACACCCACTTTGAAGACCCAGTCATATACCATTGTCCTACCCTTTACTAGTTATTTTTCTGGTTGGCAAATATATACACACACACACATATGCATATGCATATACAATCTGCTACTTTTGTACAGCATTTTATAGCTCACAAAGTATTTTTACATACATTATCTTGGATAATCATCACAAAAACCCTACCTCATTTCACAGACTAGGAAATTAAGTAACATGAGTGCTCCAAAGTCACCTAAGTAGACTGTGGCTAAGCTAGATTTGAAACCAGGGCTTATACCCAGCTATATGACAGATTAAAGGGGCTTTAGTGTGCCAATCTGGAAACCACATCACCACTTAACAATACTACTTCTAAGGTGAAATGCTTTTTGAGTTCTAATTAACTGATTTTTAAACGAAATGTTGGAATATAACTGGGCCATAAGTTAAGGACTACATGTATTACATAATTCCAAATAAACATTTTTTACACAGAATAAACTGTACCCTTTGTTTTGCTCCTAATGCCAAAAAGCAAATCACAAAAACATAAAAGCCCTACCACACAGAGTTGAGGTGTTCTATCAGGCTGCCAGCTGATGCTCAGGACAGCCTGCTCCATGGAGACACTCTATTTACTTGTAAATTCAACTTCAGGTCCTGAAGTAAGCTGACTGCTTCCCTTTATAAGTGCCCAATTTATAAGTATTAACCTTGTAAGCATTAGGCTTTAGCCCTGGAAAAGTCTTTTTCTTCCAAAGCCTAATTGTCACGAAAGCAGGATAAAAATGTCTGTAATGATTTCCAGCTTCATTCTAATATGATCAGAGAAAGTGCTCTGTATAATTTCAATGATTGTTTTGTAAGTTCACAACTTTTCTAATTAAGAAAAAAAAATCTGGGGGCGGATGTGGCTCAAATGGTTGGGTGTCCATCTGCCATATGGAGGGACCTGGGTTCGATCCCCGGGACCTCCCGGTAAAATTTAAATAAATAAATAAATAAATAAATAAATAAATAAATAAATAAATAAATAAATAAATAAATAAAACAAATCTGTTCATTGAGACATAATAAAACAATATATTTTTAAAAAAAAAGAAAAAAAAATCTGTAATGAATGGTGCTTTGGGTCAGAGAGATGGCTGGAGAACCCAGTCTTTTGAGTTTTCTCTCAGCCAGGGAAGGTGAGTGGGACACTGTCTTCTTCTGCAGTCCCTTAGCTCTTCTGGAACTCTTTTTCTTAGACTGCAGCATCAGTTAAGTAATATTTTTGCAATGCATTTTACTTTTAAATAAAATGCATATCCTCTTTAGCCTAGTTATCTGGCTTCTGTGTATCTATTCTAAAAAGACAGGTTAAAACATCAAACTCTTTGGACACAATGTATTTCTTCATAATGTTATTTAAAAATGGAAATATTAAAAGCAACCTTAATGTCCAACAATAAGGAAATGGTAGAGACACTCAATGACATATCACACATCTATTTTAAATGATGACTACAAAGTTATATAGCTACATCAACAAAAGCTTAGAGAAAAGCAGACTATAAATTGTGTGCATGCTATAATTACAACTCCATAAAAGTATCAAGAAAAAAAAAGATCAGCAGTAAATGAGCCAAAATGAATCAACTTCTTATTGAAGGGTAATAGAATTATTGGTAACTTATTTCTTTTCTATATTTCCCAGTTTTCTCTGATGTGCGTATATATTTTTTTAATAAAGAGTTTTCTAAAAACTGGCATATAATAATGTATAAAGAATTCCCATAAATCATTAAGAAAAATAAAATTACTCCATTAAAAAATAAAGAAATAATATGTTCAGGTAATTCAGAAAAAAAGAAAAATGGCAATAAGATGAAAAGAAGTTCAATCTTCTCTAGTAATTAGATAAATTTAAATTTAAATTTTTAAAAAACCTTCACTGCAATAGCAAAAATGGAAAAGATTTATAATATTATTTGCTGGGAGAGTGTGTGAATACAGGGGCTTTTGTACACAGTGATAGGGGTAAAATTGGTACCACCACTTGGGAAAGCAACCTGGCAAAATCTAATAAAGCTGAAAAAATGTGCATATCATAGACGATATATAGAAATCTCCTAAAAAGTTTACAGACATACACATTGGGATTATAATGATATCCATTGTGGCATTGTTCATGATAGTAAAAAATGAAAAACAATCTACATTTCCATCAATAGAAAAATGGATAAATTGTGCTATTTTCATGTGATGGAATATTATAAAGCAATAAAAAAGAATTAACATGGCCTATATGGAATATCACAAATAAATTATAAAATGTAATAAGTTGAGAATGGGGGAAAGGGCTCAGAATAATATATAGTTAGCCCTATTTAAATAAAATGTTTTAACTATGCAAAACAGTGCTATGTTATGATTGTGTACTTTGTAGCAATAGTGTAGAAACATGCACAGGATAGCTAAATGCCAAGTTCAAGATGATAACAACCCTGGAAAGAAAGAGAAACCAATGGTATTAGGGATTTGTACCTCAGAAGACATCAATCCTAATCCATAAATGTAAAAATAAACAAACAAACCTGAAGCAAGAGTAGCAAAACATTAATATTAGAGACAAATGCAGATTTGCAAATACATAGGTATCCATTATTTTATGTGGTTGTTTTTTTGTTTGTTTGTTTTTTGTTTTTTTGGCTTAATAGGGAACATAAAACATTGCAAAGAAACCATGGGCACCTAAAACTGACTCTTCATTCAAAAGAATGAGAATCGCATTACAGTGGTCCAAAATCTTATCATCATGCTCTGAAGGGAATAAGCAGGGCTTGGAGCTGACATAGATTCTCAGAGTACGATCCAGATGTACAAAGTCATCTGCAGTCTCTCCAATCCTGCTTCCATTCCACTCTGTGCATAAGGCATGTTTAAAATGTTGCTTCTACGGCTGTGGCTCAATCAGTAGGGCTCCCGCTTACCATATGGGAGGCCCCGGGTTCGGTTCCCGGGGCCTCCTGGTGAGGGCAAGCCCGCCCGTGCGGCGTGGTTAGCTGACCCAGCGAGCACAAGCAGCAAGGGGGGGATAAATGAATAAATAAATAAAATCTTTATTAAAAAAAAATAAATAAATAAAATGTTGCTTCTACTTTTGGATTTGCCTGGGTAAATGAGGCAGAAGGGCCAATCCACCATAAAACAGTGTAGTTTACTGTGCTGAAGAGTTTACTCTCAAAAACACAAATGTCAAAGTTTAATGGTTCCCCTGTGTGTTGCTATTTAGCTGTGTAGCAACATGAATTTGGTACCTTAACCTCCCTGCCTCCTGGAATTTATTGACTTGTTCGACCTACAGAGGTTTGGAGACCATCAATGCTTCCCCCAAACCCCCAACTTTCCATAAAGAAGCTGTGCTTTGGAAGGACCAGGGGCTTTAAAGGCCTGGAAAGTTCTCTTTCAACACTGTGAAAGCAGTACTTAGCCCATGTACCTGCTGTTAAGGAAAAAGCGGTAACTGTCTTGAAAGGGGCCAATTTCTAAGCTCCTGCATGTTCTTGGAGGCAATGACTATTCTTTTGTTCCCACAGAGGGTGGGCCTTAGCAGAAAACCCAGAATCCAAAGATAGCCCACAGGCTGGGAGACATCACAGGCACACCAGTCCTGCCCTAAGAGTCAGGCAAGTAGGCATGGTGGCAAGCAGGTTGGAGATGCCAGCTCCATCTTCTCAGAAGCAACTGCATCTGGCCTGCACTTGTCTCCAATCATTAAAGCCAATCATTAAAGCAGCAGATTTATCCATTCAAACCAACAATCCAAAAATCAGAAGATTTAGGTATTGGTACAACCCATGGTTTGATCTACCACTCCCTTGAAAACATCTTGTGAAAACACATAGCCCAACAGAAGTCAAGGCAAATCAGTCAAAATATGTGTTGTTTGATCTCTTAGCCAATTTCAAATGTGGAGCAAATCATACTGAATCATCCCCTTCCTTCCGGAATACTTTGAGAGCTTTTCAGAATTCAGCTTGCAAGCCGTGCTTCATTCAAGGCAGTTGATTAGTTCCAGTGTGAAGTGTACTAGGCAAGACAATAAGTAGACAACAAAGTGATTCATAGATTCCTCTGCTAAGAGTTGCAGGTGTTTTGAGGATAGAACGAAAGGAAAGGAGGCTGAGTCAGTCCTCAAAACTGTCCTCCTTTCACAAAATAAACTAGAATTACTGTTATCACATTCACTCTGAGAAGTGTCAAACACATATGCTCTTCTGAGCATTCACAATGGTTCTCCTTTTTACAATCTTCCTCTTTGAAATGACCCAGAAAAACAATAGACTAGTCAAGAACCCCATCGAAAATCAAAGCTGCTCACTTAAAAATAGTTTCTATAATGCATTAAAACGTGTCTTATACACCACTGAATTATCCATTTGAATGTAGTTAAAAAGAGAATTTTAGAATAATTTTTTAAAAAACATAGGATTATACAACACTGAGCCCTGAAACTATAGTTCATAGTAAAATTATAATAATATTCTTTCATCAATTGTAACAAAGCTACAATCCTAATGCAAAGGATTAATCATAGGGAAAACTGTGTGGGTGAGGGGTTATATGGGAACTCTGAATTTTCTGCATTTCTCTGTAAACCCATAACTTCTCTAACAAAAAAAATTAATTTGAAGAAAATTGTCTTATAAGGGATGCACTATATAAAAGAAAAAGAAAAGCAACTCTTTAATAAAGGGAAATGACTAGCATAAAAAAATTTTTTTTTTTTTTTTTTTTTGAAGAAAAACTGTGGAGTATGTCACAATGATCCTGGCCATAGGCTACTTAATTTTTTTTTTTTTTTAATTTATTTATTTTTATCCGCCCCCGATTTTTGCTGTTTCTGTGTCCATTCGCTGGGCAATTCTTTGTGACTGTTTCCTGCCCTCTCTTCTCATCCTTCTCCTGTTTTCACCAAGATTTGAGCCTGAGAACCTCCGATGTGGGAGAGAGGTGTCAAACAGCCTACGCGACCTTACTTCCTGGTTTTTCAGCACATTTCATCTTGGCTCTCCCTTGTGTCACGCTCCTGTTATATCATCATCTTGCTGCGTGGCTTGGCGGGGCCCGATGGCGCACAAACACACAGAGCCTGGGGGGCTCACCCGATTGCAGGGCCTGGCGGCCTACGTGCCTTCTGTATTTTTCTTTATTTTTACCGGGAGATCCCGGGGATCAAACCCCAGTCCTTCCATATGGGAGACGGATGCCCAGCCATTTGAGCCACATCCGCCCCCTTAATTATTTTTAAAAAAGGCAAAACTGACTTCAATGACTTCGATGGCTAAGGCAATTCAAATGTATAGGAAAACCATGTGTGTTCATAAAACAAAATGTTACATACAAAAAACAGCAAAGACTCACCAATATTTGAGAGCTATACATTAAGAAGTCTTGCGCTTAATTCTTCTAGTCTATGCTTACTTAAAATTCATATAATAAAGAGTCGGAATAAAGGAAAAAGAGGTTAAAACTCAAAGAAAAACAATGCAAAGATATTTATTGAGATATAAAGCAAAAGAAAATCATATATCTGTGAGAAATATATTTCTAAATTCTACCATATATTGAAAACCCATAATCCAGATTTCCACAATGTCTAGGTTTTGCAAATGCAGACAATAATTCAGATAACCCCAAAAATTTCTTTAGCAAGAACTACTACCATTAAAAATATTACTCATGGAAGTGAAATGAAACAAGTTTTCTACTGGAGTGATGAGACTAATTACCAAATTTTCACCTCTTAATACTAAAACATTTGATATATATATATAAGATATGATATAAATACCTCTCTTCCCTACATATGAATTTTACCCCATTTAAAAATCATAACACTTCAGGTATTCAGGCCAACCCTGGAAATCACACCTGGACACTAAAGGATAGACATGCACATGCACACACAGACCCACCCCCTAATCCTAGGAGAAATTTACACATGATGATCCCTTTGTTTAGGCAGATGAACTCTGCCTGAAGTGAGTATTAAAGACAGCTTCAAAGACAATGACGCAGGAGAATGGGAGAGGCAAAAGGAACATGGCCTGAGCATCCATCATGTGCCTTGTATTTTAAGTATTTTATTTCATACAATCTTTACTACCTCCCTTGAGTTATATACAATTGCTCCCAAAGGACAGGGGAAGAAAGAGAAGGTCTGCGAGGCTACGTGGGCTGCCCAAGGTTACTTAGTGAGGGGAAGGAAGCCAAGGTTTGAGCTCTCTTTGAGAGTAGGACTACCCTTCAAATCTAAACTTCTGTGCCTACGGCAACGCCAGGGTTAGGGTAGACCTTTGATAAATGTTTGTTGAATCAACTCTGTCAGGTCTGCCCACTTCAGTGCATCTTGGAGACTGGCCTCAGAAGGCCACTGTGCATGCAGTTTGAGAGGTAGCAGGGAGAAGTCAGTCTAGTCCACGGTGAACTGATAATTTCATCACATCAGTCACTCCCAACTGCCCTCCGCTGTCGCCTTTTCCTGCCCTTTCCCATTATTTCCACCCAGCTTTGACCCCATTTCCCACGGGTTTTGTTCTCCCAAAGTAGACATCAACTTGCCAATACCTAGGAAGGAGCCATGGACAGACACCTCCCCACCCCAGGGAGCTGGCCAGCCAGCAGCACCCTGCAAACCACTCTCCAGGGCAGCCCCCAGGGGATTAAATTGGACCAAACTTCAATGGGCAGAGTGAAATTTAGGGTCAAATTTGCCTAAGGGAAACAGCCAAAGCTTCAGCAGGGCCCACGGCTACTCATTCCGCACCCCACTTCCTGAGGGAGCTGGTAGCCATCCGTGAGCTCCTTTGGGATTACACAGGTCCTGAGGAATCCTGGCTGCCCACTGACAACATTGTTTCAAAACCCTGTCAATTTTTCAGTGAGCACTGGGATAAGAGTTCCAATGGGTCTGATGGGTCAGGGACTCTCTATGTGGCTTTCATAGATTAGCTTTAGGCAGAGGGTTTGAATCTGCAGAGAGTGTACACTCAAGTCGTTATGAGAAATACCTATGAGGTGTTTGTGTTCTCCAACATGGGGCAGCACCCCCGGGCCTGCATGCCACAGCCTGGGAAAGGGTTTTAACACACTAAAGCTGTGCAAAAAGGTACCTGAGCATGTGTCTGATGGGCTGGGCCTGAGCACCATCCAGCCCCCACCACAGGGTCCTGCGTGACATCCCTGTCCCTCTGGGAGCTGAAGGGGACACTTTCTCGGGAGTACCCTTTGTACTGAGATCAGCCCGGTTTTCAAAAAATAATAGCAAAAGCTCCATCCACAATTTGCTGATAGGCACTATTCATGGTTCTTTCCCTATAATCTCTAGCCCCCATCAATGGTATTGCTATTTCCCCATTTTGCAGCTGAGAATATGGGATGGCAGTTTATTGACTTGTCCAAGCCTAAGTCAGTGAAACAGCCTAGAAGCCAATGTGGATCCCATTCTACCATGTAGACAGCCCACACATCACTCTGGTTGCTCAGGAGATGCCCACACACGCACACCAGGCCCCTGCCGCCGCCTACCTTCTTTCCAGCTTTTGCTACCAAGGGAAAGTCACTTAGACTCCAAATCCCACTCCTTCCCTTCTCCACGCCCACCTATGCAGATGAAGACATGAAATCATGCCAATCACTGTACCTTGGGTACAACTACTATGCTCTGAGTTTCTTAAGTTTCCATGAAACTTGGTAAGGAAAAACGACTTTAATTCTGACTTATATTAGAAGCTGACTCTGTCCTACAATCCTGGCCTGGACTAAAATCAGCTAAGCTTCTCCTGGCTCAGTTTCCTCACATTAACACATGCCAGCCTCCCATCTTCTAGTACCTGGTGCCTTTGCCTCAATGTTCAGGTTCATTTGGGCACCAAGATGAAGTGTGAATTGGCAGTGGAAAACCAGGAAAGTCAAAATCCCAGCCAGGATTGGGCCTGAGCCACTTATCAGAGTTATAACCCACAAACACTAACAAAATATACTATGGGGGCCCATCTGGCACTCAAATAGTTCTAGAAAACTACAACTGGAAAGAACTTTAGAAAGGCTTCTAATCCAACTGTTCATTTCACAGATAAGTAAACTGAGGCTCAGAGAACAACCTGCCCATTTTCCCACCACTCCCTCTCCCGCAGTTGGCATATGGCAGGACATGGGTTCAAATCAAAGGATCTTAACCCAAAATTCACAAACGTCATGCTACATATGCAGCCTCCTCCCATTTTCTTATTTTAGCCACTAATACACTTGGTAATACTACTCTCAATAGCAGAAAGTAAGGAATAAAGCAGCCCAACCCTCGTAGCATGCCAGATGGGAAGGCCTTTAAAAATCACCATTCATACAGAAATTGAGGCACAGAAGTATGAAAACACATTCCCAGTAAAATCCAGCTAGCCAAAGGCAGAACAGGGGCTCGAACTCCAGTCTGCAGTCTCTCAGACCAGAGCTCTCTTTGTGATGCCCTAATGAAAAACTGCAGAGATGTGGCCATTCGGTCTCATTTTCTGAAATTATACTTTGCCATAAAATTGTTCATTTTGTACATTTTCAGACAGTTAAACAATGCACAGCTTGGAAATTTTCTTTATTCAGATTTGCTCTGATGATATGGGGGGGGGGGAATAAAAGGACCCTTCAGATAACATCACAGGAGACAACTAGAACATGGTTTAAATTTTAAAAATAAAAAATAATAATGAAAAAAAGCAACTGCATGTACAGCCATTTTCAGGTGGGCAATCAAAACTGGACAATGCTGAAGCTTTCATGCCACAAGCTGAAATGGAGCTGAAAGGCCCACACCCCTGCTCCCAGGCCTTCTCCCCTTCGCCCTCTGCTTTCACAGACCTCTTCCAGATCAGAGGCTGCGGGGCAGGCAGGAGAGCTGGTTTTGTTTCCTGTACAATAAAGATTTCAAAAGGCTGAGGAATGGAACTTCTATGCCTTGTCGTGCAGAAGTTCATTTCTTAATATTTTTAAAAATGTATAAACAAACAACAAAAATAACTGCAAATGTACACAAAGCCCCCTGGTGGAAGTATACTAAAAACTATTTTGAGGACCTGAGTCTTGGAGAGGGAGAGATTATGACATTCACGATATTTAAGGCTCCCCGTGGGCTGGTCATCACGTGAGGAATCTACATAGTTATCTGACTGGAGGAGTATCTGGGACCACGAGCCTAACCCGCCTGCCTCCTGGACTATCTGTATGTAACTACAGAATCCTTTCTTATATTCTTTGAATTTCTTGTCCTTATAGCCACGGAAAAGAACCCTCTAGCATAACCCTTAGCAGATATCGTCTCATCTTAATTCTAGGTTGCTTTTATTTGCCTTTTAAAAGAACAAAGTAGTCAAGCAGCATAATTTGGTTTACTTTTTTTTTTTTTTTTTTTAAACTTTCAAGAATAAGGTACCTTTGCATCTCCCAAGACAACAGAATCTTTAGAACTAATAAAAGCCATCCAGGCTTCCAGCTACAAGTTTTTCCTGTAGCAGGTTTTTTTATTTCCTGCTAGGAAAAATTAACAATTAAAAACATCCTATGAAGATGTTTCAAGACTGTACTAAGATGGAAATGAAATAAAATGATGCATGTTATGTTTTTGTTTTTTTTTTAACTCACAGAAAAACTTTTTTGACTTTCATGATGTGTGTATGGTCATTAATTTCAATGTCATATTATGGTTTTGGGCTGAACAGACAGTATGTATGTATGTAAGCAAACAAAACAAATGCATTTTATATTCAAATTTATACAACTCCATACATTTTTATGCTGTTTATTTGAAAATTAATTTTGGCTTAGGCCTCAGAGACAGCAAATGTTGTCAAGATTTGAGGGCTACCTGAAAAGCCTTGGGGACAGCATTACCCTTATGCATAAGAAACAGCAAAATAAAATAAAAATAAATGAATTTCCAAATACGTCATGGCTAATCCCTTGAGCTGACCTACAAATGAATTATGGAGGTTTTGCTACAGGACTGAGTCGATCTGGTGATTTCACTGAGAGATTTATCTTATTTTCCAACTTATTTTCATATCTTATTTCCTTTTCTTTCCGAATTAGACTGTAAATAAAAGGGCTAAGACTGAATGAAGCTCCCTTTCACGGAACTCATATTGGATTGATAAATTAAAACGGTGAGATGAGTTTTGTATGACCCATCCTGGAGGATTTGGGAAATTTAGCCGATGCAAAACAAGGCATTAATTTGGAGAGGCCTAGCTACTTACAATGCTTAGTATTCTGACAATGATGAATGGCATCATTCCAAGCAAATGGTAATTTCACTTTTTGTGACAGTACTTTAGAGCAAAACCGACTTTCTTCACACAAAGAATTTGCAATCCTATTGAACAGAGGCAGTACCTGAATATCAGAAATCCTTCATTGTTTAAGTATCATCTGATATTCTTGATTGGCTTCAGACTGAAGGTTAGGGTTGAATTAGGGAGAACGGGGTTAAGTCCTAACCTTGAAAGATTTAGCAGCCATTGAAGCACTGCCTTTGGGCACTTATTGGCCTGTATTTATCAAAAAAACTTTTCAACTCAATGAGGGGAGGGAGAAAACACAAAACTTGTCACATTCATCAAGTGAAGCCACTGGAAAGACATCTACAGAACACCCAAAAAGCATAATCTTTCCGAAGCACTGATAGAAATGGTAATTGGATGGGTCAGGGAATAATACAATCAAAGCAGAGGCAATGCAGAATATCGCTAAAAAATCAAGGTAAAAAAGAAAAGAACAGACCTTTTTTAACTTATGAAAAACTTACACTTGGCCTTTGTACTGAGGGAAAAATATACCTGTTGCTATCAGTAATTTATGTCCTCACAAAAGCCTCTCAAAAAGAACCTCTGAGCATAAAAAGCACTAAAAAGACCCTCATTTTCACAGCCCATAAGAAAGCTTCACCCTAATATTGGTTCCATCAAAATATGTTTTTTGGAAGCAAAAAACAAAACAAAACAAAAAACACAATTTTTAAAAAGAACAACTAAAAGCAATAACTTCCTTTCAAAATCTAACCAGTCTGTCTTTCACCAGGGAAGGTATTATATAAACATATATAATTTTCTTTCCAATTCTTCATAAGGGAGTGAAAAAAGAAAAGAAAAAAACAGATTCTTGGAGGACTGGCAGAGAACACCAACATTGTCTCCTAAGAAGGGAACAGCACCGATGAATCATAAAATCTTGATTGCACTTCTTCCTGCCTTCTTTACTAATGAGCTAATCAGGACAGAGCCAAATGACACATGTAAACAGATGAGCCATCTGGGGATGCCACATTGTCCCGTTTTTATCTTACACAAACACCTCCACACTGGACTTGGAAAGCTTTTGGCACAACATGGAGAGCAGATATTCTGGGCTGCATCCAGCTGGAAAAGGAAGGGATCTGGTGAAGTGGAGTGTAGTTCAGCTCGGTGGAATTGCACGGATGCAGGTGTCTCCTTACTGACAAAGATGTCGGGGAAGGGAAATGTCCCTGAAAAGACAGACTCTGGAGCCCCTCCTCTTCATCCCGGGGAATAAAGCCAAATACTGCAAACCCTCCTTAGATAGGGTCTCAAACGACTTCAAAAGAAACAATCCGAAGCTCAGCCTAGCATTTCCCGGTAAACGGTATGAAGTAACTGATATGAAGGAAAAGACAGAGTCATTTGCTAATTTGCAAAATTTGAACGTGCCTACATACCCATTTTCATTAATCCAGGAATTCAACTTTCCACATTAGAGTTCTACAGTGATATAAGATAGGAGACAAGATTTGTGATTTGTGCTGACAGAGCCACATCATATTTTAGGCAGATGACATTGCTATGGATAGCTCCTTCTAATCTAGTCCCAGTAATGTGCTCATCTGTATGTTTTCCCCGGGCACCAGAAGAACAATCTCAGATCCCTAAAACAGTATGTCATTTCTTTCCACAAATCTCATATGCACATATATTACTATTATTTAACGTTTATTAAGTACCAACAGTATGCTAGGCCCAATAGACACAGGGAACCATAAAAACATATTTAACGCATCAAAAACCACAATAAGAGGATGCTGTGTTTGTGATAAAGGACAATAAAAAATCTTTGCAATTCACAGTTCAAGATGGAATGCACCACGGGTCCCAGAGAAGCCTTGGTACAGTGTGGCATATTAAAAAAGATATTGGAATTTTCACTCACAAGAGTAAGGGAGGTTATATGGACCTTACGATTAAATGTGGCTCTCCTCAATTTTATGATGCTGAACAACAAACAATGAATCCTCTAATGGCAAGGCATTAATTATCTTATAATTTATTTGATTAAACCTCAGTACTCTGCATCACTTCCAGTCATAATGGGATTTACTCTGTATCAACCAATATGGTAGGCATTTAAAATGTACATCTCTGTATAACAGTTGGGTATGAAGTTTCTGAAACCCAGAGGAAAGGTTAAGTGATTCACCCAAGGTCCACGCTCAAAATTCCACTGTGTCAGTTTTCCTAGAGTTGCATCTAAAACATACACATGCACAGTTGAAGAGTGATAAATGCCATCCACAAGCTTGGAGATTTGGAGTTAGTATTCTATCAAAGAACCAATCTGAGCATTGTATAGCCACAGCATTAACCTAGGTAGAAGTACATGCTAAGCACCTCAACTTCCTCAAGTACCAAAGCTTCTTTAGCCATGGTTTATTATAGGGTAGGGTTAAGAGCATGAACTCTGTAGCCAGAATTTCTGGGTTTGAATCCTGGCCCCAACATTTGTTAGCTGTGTGACTCTAAGTAAGTTAATTAACATCTCTGGGCCTCAGTTTCCTCAACTGTTAAAAAGATACCAGAAAAATAATAGTAACTTATTTCACAGAATTATTCTGAGGATGAAATAAGTTAATAGAGAGAGAAAGTTTAGCATGGTGCCCAACATATAGTGAGTGCTCAAAAAGTTATCTCCTCAGGCTCCTGGCACTGAGAAGGAGAAAAGATGCTGTTCTGTGGGTAAAAAGACAATGTTACTGATGCTTCATCAGTAAACCATGTGCTACCAGTTAGTTGCTTTTCTGTTAGTAAAAATGGGTTTATGCTAACCACCCAACTCTCTTCCCTTCAACTCCTCATGAACATATGTGAAGCTACAAGACAACTGGCTAAGACTCCACAAAGTTGGCGTTTCCATGGGTCACCTTCACTGAACATCTGACAGATGGTTTGAGGGTTCACAAAAGACCAGGCCCACAATGTTAGGCCCTTTGAATGAATGAATGCATGCATGAATGAGTGAGTGAGTGATCAGACAGTGCTTCAATGCTCAAAGAATCCAACTGAGGGTTCAACTTTATGGAGTCAGCATCTTTGAAATCATGCAACTCTCAACAATATGCAGAATAATTTGTATATTATCCATGGACTTCCCACTTCCTCCCCATCCCATTGCACATGTTCTGGAAATTTCTCTGCTTATTTTTTTTCCAGAGAAGACCTAGAAGGGACAGGGGGAGGTAAAATTAAAATTAGTTAATAGGACATTTTGTTCACTACTCTAGTTTTAGTTAGGGAGAAAGTCAATGCTAATGACTAAATTAAGGTTTTTGGATTACCAGCCAACATCAACATCAAATGGGCATGCTTTCCTTAGCCAAATTAGAATTGGTAATGAAAGTTACAGCATGTGGGAAAACAATCAGAGCTGATGCTTGGTATAAAAAAGGAGATTGTTGTTTTCTAATCTTGCTTTTATTGTCACAAATATCAAGTACTAGACAAATAACTTCTATAAATTAATAACAGTCTAAATTATAAGGTTTGTCCAATAACAAGTATAAAATCATTGTTTAGACCACTTAAAAGTGTGTTGTAATGTGGATTCAAAAATCACAAAATACAAGTTTTTTAAATTATTTTACTATAAATATTTCCCTTAGGCTCATTTACCCAGTGGGAATTAAAATCCATCAGGGGAACGGATGTGGCTCAAGCAGTTGAGTGCATGCTGCTCACATAGGAAATCCTTGATTCCCAGTACCTCCTAAAAACAAGAAAACTAGCAAACAAACAAAAAAAAACAACTAAAAAAAAAACAAACCATCAGGACTTCTTCAGTGATACAACTTACAATATTATTCTTAAGGAAATCAGTATAGAGCGCACAAATATGTTTAGGCTTTGACACCTTTCCAAACCACTTTTTTTTTTCCATGAGGGATATTGCATGCTTTCTGTACCTCTAAGTTTGAAAATACTACCTTTTAATTACACACATACTAATAAAGGAAGACATATTTAAATGTAATTTTGTAACTTGTACATACAAACTCAAGTGGGTAGTGATGAAACGTTGCTAAAATTATCCTTATCCAGTAAAATTTATTGCAGTGATGAAAATCTTGACATCTCTTCCAAAGTTCAAATTAAACCTCAGCGTAATACAGTAGCCCAAACTGGACCAAAGGAAATAAACAATTACTTATAGTATTTGTATGTGTGCATGTTGCATGTATTTGATTTTCCAGAAGTCAGCAAATCCACATTGTGGAGACTGCTGAATTAATTACAAGCATACACAAAAGGGTATATTCTTCAATGATCTCAACACATCACTTTGAATTTATCCATATGCCTAATACCCACTTGTCTAGTTGCACTTTCATTTAACCCCATATTATGGCATCAATATTAACTTTCAAATTCGGGTAAAACCATTGCCATTTTCCAAGATATTTTTCTCCTAATAAACACAGACCAAGGGGGAAGCGTTGAAAGCGACAACAGTATTTTTCCTATATGTTTGATGTGAATCCCAGCTGCACAATATTGTATGTTAATAACCATTATTTAATTAACAGATGAAGAAGCCCTTTTGAGCTGTTCTGGCAGATTTTGAACTTGATCTTCCATCATTTGATGTCATGCAAGACCAGATAAATGACAAGTCTTTCGAGAGTCTGCAGAGCCCCTTTAGAACAGCTGCCCAGTCTTCCCCCCTTCTTTACAGCAGGTTTCTCACTTAAGAAAAAAACACGCTTCATTACATCGCCTCTTACTTGAGCTGCAAGGGTCTATTCAAGGAAGATAAGCCTCTTAGAAATGAAGTAGCGTTGAATTTAGGTTTTGAGTGACAGCAGGAAGATTTATCCATTCAGCAGACAATACCGCTTTCTCTGCATTAATCTAGGAGGCGGACAATGATCTGTTTTTTAGGCCTCATCTCATCTCTTTCCCACAGCAGAAGGTGATTAGAGTTAGGAAACAGGGACTGTGAAAGAAAACTTGAACGCTATCTCTCTAGCCCTCCTGTTTCCTGAAGGGGTAAGAGGGAGGCCCTAGGCCAAGGGCATCAATCACAGATTCACAACAAGGATGTGAGGCTTCACCATTGGGAAACTGATAGGCCACAGGTAAAGGGGTGAGCCCCACAACCCAAAGAGCAAACCATTATTGTTAACTTCCCAAAGAGAGAAGAAAGCACAAAGTAGCCCTTCATAAGAGAAAGCCCTTGAATTCTTCCTGGCTTTGGCCCAGAAAAAAATGTAAGGAATCTCTTTTGACTCAACATGATAGTCTATCACCTGTCCACAGGTAAGGTTTAAAGAAATCCCTAATTAGTTGATCTGCAAACAGCAGCCTAGAGAGGAGCAACAAAGATTCTGCTCGACACACAAACATGCCATACAAAATTTGATCACGAGTTGAGAGAGCCTTCATACAGCACAATTGTTTCATCTCATTTTTCATATTCATCTTCTTCAGTGCATAATGGGCTCCCACAAACATCCCCATACTCCAATTGTTAATTTATATTGTTCCTTTCTGTCATATACTAAGCATAGCAGCCCACTGTGGGCAACTTATAAATGGTTAGTAACCCATGAAGTTATTAAACTGGCGTCCATTATCAGAATCCCATCTTACAAGCATTATCTGGTATTATCCTTAATGTAAGAAGCTTGTCATTTTATTATATCAATGAGTTAGAATATTTCCTTAAATTTTGTGGCACTGAAGTTGATGAATGGACCTGAGAGAAAATGTGGTGGCTGAAAACAATGCTTCTGGTTTGGGGTATTTGTATTTTTATTTGAGTTGCAAACCTAAGATTGCTGCTGTGACATCACAACTTCCAGGAATGAATTTTGTAGACCACTCACAATCTTGCTCCTTTTTCATTTAGCTGACCAAGAAAGCACATATTAACTACTTAAAAATAAATACATGAAATAAAATGTCCAGGTCCAGTTACTTTCAAAATAATCAAAGATGGGCCCAAGAAAATTTAGAACCAAGATTTTGGAAAACACATATGAGGCAAAAACTCCTTTGCATGGTAACTATTTTCCCGAAAAGGCAGTTCATGGAGGCCCAGAGAGACTGTTTTTCAAGTGAGAATAATTCATCAAGTTAGTAAATAAGTAAATAAGCAAGCAAAGTAAAAGTCTCAGACAATACCACAGAATCTGATCAAGTTGCTCCAAATGGTTATAAATTTGAGAGCAGATTGTGTGTTCTCTAGAAATCAATATCATGGTTTGACATTTCCTATTGTTAAACTGCCTTTTTTTTTGGTTTTCGCAAAATGGACAACTAGAGACTTCCCTGACATTCACTCCATGTGATGCTGGAAATATCTGCTCTTGAATCTACATACATTGACTCTGGAATCTACGGTAACCAGTCAAATATGGTAGTGACAGGATTTAATCCATGTTTCTAGTCTCCTAGGAATCCCAATCCAATGCCAACATCAAGATATAGCCTAAAGAAGATTCTGGAGGGAAAAATCATCATCCAGACCCCTCTGGAAATACCACATAGCATAATAGTACAGTGGCTCTGCTCACTTAGTGGACAGTTCTTCAGAAAAGCAGTAATGATACAAAACAAACAGAAAAGCAGCCCTGAGAGTTAAGTTTCATATTGTGGATTTGAGCCTTGGGAAAGATGGTTTTATTCTCACTATTTCTAAGGCCTCACATTCCTCAAAACCAATCTTTATAGCACTGTTACAGATAACTGCTTCCACAATCAAAAGGTGACCTCCCAAGTGGCAAAAATCATCACCATCATCATCATCAAACTGCCTCCACCATCAAACCCTACCTATCAGCATCTTAAAGCATCTTTCTTTCTTCTTTTCGTTCTTTTCTTTCTTCTCCTTTTCTTCTTTCTTTTTTTTTAAACACTGAAGACTCCTGTTTTAGAAAAATCCCTAATTGCTTCATTTTGAGATGTTATGTTTAACCTCAGGAAATGGTGCTATAAGACCTGGCAAACAGCTTTCTGGTTGTTTCAATCAGTACCAGATTATGAAGTCCAGCCGGGTAAGAACCCTATTCATTTTCCTTCCCTGTCATCTTGATCTTATTTGAATGTCTGGGGAGCTGGAGGTGCTTAGCCAGCCCTGGATTTCAGGAGTGGGGGTGGGATCACGAGAACGAGCTATGCGATGTGTTAGAGACACTGAAAGTTTTCATTTTGACTCCTTAATGAGAGCGGCCTTTGACCCCAGCTGATGAGTTCCATGCCTGTCCTGGTGTGCTTTTTGAAAACATTTGACACTGGTCACAGGTCTGACAGGGATATGACTAATGAAGTCGTGGTATAAAAATAATGGGCTGCAATTGCAAGTCATTTGCATGAAACCAAACTCCTTAAAAACTTGTCTCTGTTCACTTTCTGTTTTCTAAATGAGTCAATAATATGAATCAGATGGGTTGAAGGGAATAGACTCCCAAATATTCCTTCTATAAGTTTGGTAAATTAGTTGGCATTTGGTGCAATTTTTGTTGCCTTGAGGCCTGGTTTAAATTGGACTGTAGTTACTAAATTGCTAGGGCGATTGCAGAATGTGTAGGATAATACATAATACCTTGTTTTTCTTAAGTGTTTCATCAGAGAGCTTCTTGTGAGGTCAAGGGACCCAGGCAGCTCTTTGCAGGGAATATCAACCAAGAGTAAAGGAACAAGAAATGGAAGGAGAAGGTCAGGGTAGAAAATGTGGGATAAAAGAGGGGGAAAAGAGCATAAGTGGAGAAAGAAAAACAAAGCAAAATCAAAAAGAAAAAAAAGTAGAAAAAGGAAGCATGGGTTGGGGGTTCAAAAATGCAAAAGAAAAGGACAAGTAGGAAAAAAAAGTGAAAGGAGGGGAGAACAGGGAAACAAATGCAGAGTTGTAAGAGAAACAAGGAAAATGGAAAATATGAGAAAACTTTTATAGTGAGAACCCTAAAAGAAGAAACTGCCATTTCTCCCAATTTTAATTTATCCTATAATACTGTGTACTGTTTATCCTCACATAGTGCTAAGCATCCATTAAACAAAATCCTGGGCTCTACAGGAGCTCAAACTCTAGGGCAGGGGTTCTTAACCTTTTTGGTTCCACGGACCCCTTTGCCAGTCAGGTAAAAACCACAGACCCCTTACCAAGTCCACACTATACTGTGTATTATTTAATATATCACACCTGCACCAACACGTCCCCACAAGAATAATGTTTTTTGAATTTCAATTCAAGCTCACGGACCCCTTGTTAAGAACCCCCCACTCTAGGGCCAATTCTTCACTCCATCTACCTCTGCGAGATCAAGCCAAAGTCTCTGATGTTTCATCCTTTCACCTAAAGCTCAAAACGCCATGGAGCCACTTTCAGCAAAGCTGTCCTCACTTGACCGACTGCATCAGGGCCAGTAGCCACGAGGATGCACATTGCACAGGCTCCTTTCTAGGTCCCACCTCCTATCTGGCTAGTCATTTCATGATTTAAGCACTTGGAATTTTCTTTATGTTTTGTCAGTTTCAACACAACTATTTGGGATTTTGTTTTGCTCACCTGGTAAATACGACAAAATTAAACATCACATGTCCCTAAAGTTAAATAAAAGATAATACAAATGATTTACAGATAAACACACATGTAGCAAAAGAGCAAATGAATAAAAGAAAGGTTTCTTGGCAGGAAGAAAAATGTACATGGATGCTTTGAAAGAACTGGCTCAGGTTGCTCTGTGACCTTGAGAAATTTTCTTAATCTCACTGAGCCTCATTTTCTTCAATTGCAAAGTGAGGATCTTTACATAAATAATCTTTAAATAAAGCTTATATTTCTCAGGTACCAAAAAAGTACCTGGTACACAATGAGCAGCAAGAATGAGTGAGTGAATGAATCAATGAATACTCTCTTTTGTGCCTGCCCTTAAAAGAAAGAATTTCTCATCTTCCATTTCTACATAAAGAAATCAATAATAATTTTACTGCTATCCCTCAATAACACTGAAGATTGTGGGATAGCACATACATACTCCACCCACATTACATCCAGTGGGATGTACCTTCTACTCCCAAAAGCCTTAAATCCAAACAATTGACAACAGATATTGTTAACACCTCCATCCCCCATCCCTTCCTCTCTCCCCCTCTCCTTAGAGAAACCGGACCATCATATTCCAAATACCCACTTATATCCTAGGATCTGCACATATCAATCCAATGTTCCATATTTTCTTCTTCCAAATAGGCACAAAATGATAAGTTCATAATTAGGACTTGATTATAGCTCAAGAGTAGTAAATACTTTTAAAAGTAAAACATTTTTTGTTCTAAATGTATTTTATCATAGCCTAATTTTTAAAAATTGATTAGTCATGGTTACTTTCAGTTAATTAGAATGGGCCGCCTTAGACAGAACATCCCAAACCCTAATTATTCTAGATACGCTCACATTTACTCTATGAATTCATGTGTAGAGAATATGATTTAAGTTACTGATCACAGGAATTCTAAAAGCAAGTTTTGTTATCAATTACCAAAATAAAGACATAGATGGTACTCTCATTCTAGAAGCCAAAGATAACATTAAAAGACAGTAACAGACTTTAGAATAAGCTTCAATACATAGAAGAGTTGGTCTTTAAGAAACAAAACAAAGTTTAACAGAGACAGAAGAAGCTGAAGAAAAGGTTAGAGAAAGCCTGGCAAGACTCAAAAGGATAATTGTAGTACATTTCCAGGTGAATTTGTGTGTCCTACTAGTGAACTACTATTTCTAAAGAAAGTGGGATTTAACAACTGGGTGCAACACTCAGCACCTGAGAAGCCATCCTTTCTCTTACAGTCAGTAATGCTAAGAATCATATAAAGTGCTCTACACAGCCCACCTTTATATTCACATTTTAAAGAATGAAGACACAGCAAATAAACAACAAAAAGTACTAGTAGAAAGAAAAATAGACCCTAAGAAGAAAAGACTATAGAAATTCTAGTTATTTCACCCAAAGCGATAAAGAATCAAGTGTAAAAGGATCTTATGAGAATAATGCTGACTGGTTGGCCTCCATTTCTACAGATTATCAAATAACATGAAATGGAAGAAATGGATCGAACATAAAGAAAATCTTGACAGTACTAAGTACAAGAATGTTATTAAATATTGGAAGAGATGACCAATAGAGATTATGGATTAGAGGTCTTAGAAATCTTTGGGGAAAAAAAATAGGAGCAATGACCATCTGTCTTAGATGGTTTGTGTCCTTACCTGCCTGGAGGCCAAATACTGAATCATTACTGAATGTATGGTTCTATTATCCCAGAGATTGATGTCATTACCACTCAAGTTTAATGCATGGGAATGGGGCAGGTGATCGAATAGTGCGGAATGGAAGATTTAAGGATGGAAGGAGGGAAGCGGCTGTGGCTCGATCAGTGGGGCTCCCGTTTACCATATGGGAGGCCCCGGGTTCGGTTCCCGGGGCCTCCTGGTGAGGGCGGGCCCGCCTGCACGGCGTGGTTGGCTGACCTGGCGAGCACAAGCAGCAAGGGGGGGATAAATGAATAAAAAAAAAAAAATTTTAAAAAAAAAAAAAAAAAAAAAAAAAAAGGATGGAAGGAGATGATGACAGAATATAAGTCTAGCATTTAATTCCTCCACAACTCTACAAAAAATAATTCCATAAAATAAAAGTTTGTTGAGGTTTTGTTTTGTATTTTACTTATGTGGATATATGGCTCATTTCCTTTATTAAACCATAAGCTTCTCGAGGACAAGAGAGGTATCATCAGGCCTTACAGGCACCTGTAATTCATACCTCCCACTTGCCTATCTGGGGGTTTGGAGGTATGATAACTAGGCCTGGAGGTTGTTAATTAATGTATCATTCCTCCCCAGTCCTTTATGAGGGCTGGGTCTTCATTAGCAGGGAGTTATCTTCTTCACTAATGTCCCCAACACCTAGGATAGTTTTTGACACATGGTCAGCACTTTATAATTATTGGTTGAAAGAATGAAAAAATGAATGAATGAATGGTTGATAGTCAATACATTTGTTGAGTGCTATTTAGGAAAAACATTTTTATTTTAATCCCCCCAGCCAGAAAAAAATATATATATATATTAAGGACATTCTCGAGTAGTTCTGTATCCTAGGATGCAAACCCACAATAATTCTAACTTTTTCTGTCCTTCCCTTTCCCTATCATATTCCTAGGCAAGAACATGTAAAACCTGCAAGCTGCACCATGGTATTTCAAAAGAGAGAAAATATTTGAATGAAACCAAGAGTCCCATGTAGAATAACTACCTCAATTCCTAATGTTTACATCCTCATTTCAAAAACTTCTGAAGATCTGTCTAATTAGGTGTTTTGAAAGCTACATTGCTGTAACCATTTTTCCAAAAGTAAAATAGGAATGGGAATATATGATCCTTAGGGGGAAGGCATCATGGGAAACTTAGAATTTTATAAATATACTGTTTAATTTAAAATTTTTTGACAATATAAACCACCCTCTGCATTTGAATTTCCCTTTTATTTTTCCCATACCTTTATATTTTAAGCACCTAAAGTCAAAAGCTAGTTTCCCATCGGATTAGCATAATTTATTTATTGCCTTGGGCACAGATTTGCAATGTAATATAAATAACAATACTATTTTGCATGGCTATTGTACCTCTGGAAACTCTTTACCAACATTAATTTTCATAACCCTCCTTAAGGAATAGGTGAACACAGTTATTAGTAAGGCTCACACTAATAAAAGCTAACTTAAAGGAGAACATATTTGCAAGAAAATTTTAATTTATCATTTGTCAGTTCAGGGTTGTATGGACGTCTACTGTGTTTCACTAGGTCCCCAAAAGAGCATTTGCCTATGTAACACCCCCCAGGAACGTATCATTTCCATTTAGCTTCTTCTCCTAAACAGGCAGGAGGCTGATTTGTTTTGTTTTGTTGGTTTTAATAGATCTCTATGTTTACATGACACCAAAACTCAGTCTGACCAGACACACAAATGAAATTACTCAGATTGGTCAGTTCTTGAAGCATAAGCATCTGGCACCTCTCTCTGTACACCAGCTTTTAGAAAGAGCTTCCCATTTACTAGGTACCAGCAGTTGGTGTTTGTGTGGCAATAGTAATAGTAGAAGTAGTAGTAGTAAGTAACATTTACTGAGGACTATGTACCAGTTCCTGTTCTAAGCACCTTACAGGTATTTAACTCATTTAATTTTCACAAAATCTCATAGCAGAGGTGCAATTATTATCCCCTATTCTGCAAATGTAGAAACTAGAGCAAAGAAAGGTTTAATAATTATCCAAAGTCTTATAGCTAATAAAAGGCGGTGGCTAGAATTGAAACCCAAGCAGTCTGGTTCCATAGTCTGAGATCAGTATTTAGTGAGCTTTTTTTTTTGGCCAGGCAATGTACAATGCTTTATCTGCCCAATATTTTCTATAATAGAGAAAAGACCATCTTGTGTTTTCATTCATCAATATTTACCAAAAAGCATGGCATTACCCACATCCTTCTCATAATATTCACTTGTCTTTTCTAAAACAGTTAAGTATGGTAAAACAGAAAATACAGACTTTTGGACATTGTTACATATGCAAGGCTTCTACCAAAGGAATTGTGGCATTTTATCACACATACACCCATACACGGACACACACACAACCACCTGTTATCTAATTCAAACTGGTCAGTGCAATGAAGGTTGTTGGGAAATCAGCCAAACCAGTTATTTTAACATCTTATAGAATAAAAAGGGAGAGGGGAGGAGACAAATATTTCTTGGATCTTTTTTTTTTTTTTTTTTAAACTTTTCAATACCCTGTACTGGTATGACACAAAGTCCAAACTCTAAAGCCTACAAAACGTTTACAAGGAAGGAAGGTGGTAAGGACAACAGTGGCTTCTTTTTTTTTTTTTTTTTTATTATGGGTAAAAATCAAAATTCTCACAATACATACAAACATTTGCAAAATGATATATAAATATATATGCATATATGTGTATTTGCTTACAAAAATGTTATTTATATATATATACACATATATTTTAAGAGGGCTTCTAATGCTACTCCGAGACTGTATTAATCTGGTTACAAAAAGTTTCCTTGCTCACCATCATAGCCTAAAGCACCATGGGAACAAAGGATTTCTGGTTCCATCTCCATGTCCTTTATCTTTGAAAATATGTTTTTTTTGTTTTTTTTGTTTTTTTTTTACAAAGTCTTATTATTCACCTGCCAGGAAAAATACATATATATCTCATTTAAAATAATCCCTTCAGCCAAAATTAAATGTTGGCTACAAGGTTCAGATCCAGAAGTCACCAGGGATAATCATAAGCTCTAAGCAGTTCAAAATTAATTTATTTAATTGGCATAATTATTCAAACTGTTATCTCAGACCTAATTTGGGGATGGGGGGGCAGAAGAAAATTATAAGTAAATAGAAAAGAATCTATTATTTTTATCTAGCAAACTAAAAACACAAAGAGACACCTGGATAATCTATCATCTTTGAAGTAGTCGCCCTGTCTTCTGTATAATATTACAGTTTTCAACATAAGCACTCATTTCATCCATCAGCAAAGTAAATAATAACATAACACAGAGACTTGCCAGGTCATAGTTGATGACTTCCCCAGGGCTTACATACCTTTCTTTGGAAATTCCTTTTGGAATTTTATGCCCATTTTTCCACAGAGCTTTTGCAGGTGATTTTTGTTTTGTTTGTTTAGATCCTTTCACAAGCAATAAAACTGTGTGGCTCTCTCCATTCCATGATTCCTCCCATTAAAAGTTCTGGCATTCTTTTAGGCACAAGGATGCGTTCACCAGAGTTCAGAGGTCAAGAGAACTGAATTTCAAAACCACACAATTTATGTGGAAATGAAGTATATTCCCCTCTTGTTTCTGTGTCAGACATATAGGAAGACTGTGCGTATAATAGGCTATTTGATTTGCCTGATGGGGAGAGAATTTTTGTAAGCTTTCTGACAAAAAAAAAAAGAAAAGAAAAAAGAAGCACTGATCCCTAGGTTCATCCATATTTCTTTTCCTGGATTTTATGTGGAAACATTTTAGAACTCACAGTTTCCATACTAGGTATGTTTTCCACAGTTAATTAATCCTACTTTCCCACATAACAAACGACCCTATCTCATAAAAGGACACATTGGTAAGTAAGGATTGAGTCAAAGAAGGGATTCTTTGATATTTACATATGAAATGATGTTTTTTAAAACATTGGATGCTCAGAATATGAAAATGTAGTGCATCTCCTACAAAAAAGTAAAATTTGGCATCTTTTAGGTAAATTAAGTACATGTATTTTTTTTTTTTTCTCATCTTCAAGAACCTCAGTGCCCAATTAGGGAAAATAATGAGTGTTCCATAGCTATATTTTTAGTTCCACCATACCTTGTGCTCTCAGTTAAGGAAGTTCTGAAAATAAACACTACCCAAGTAACTGAGTGGTAGCTTCTGAAAACTGCCAATGCAAAGGACCCTCTTTTTTCCCTCGGAAATCTCCAAGTTTGGAAGAAAAAATAAACTCCAAATTATTAACTTCTTGCCTATTTTCTCTTTTCCTCAATAGTAAATTAAGATAGAGGAGAATGCCCAGGGATGTTAGCCAATGAACATCACACAGAGCTTACAGAGCACGTGGCTACAGAAGAGCTAGGAGGAGGAATGGCACCACACTATTCTCATCTATGAAAAGTGACCAAAATTTCATCTATTGAAAAGAGGTCAAATCTGCCATCCCATATCCCTACATATTACTAGAGATCAAGAAGCCACCATGCTGGGCTTGATTCTACTCTCTATTTTATCAGAAACTACTGGTCCTAGGAAACCCATGCCACCTCTTGGGGCCTCGGGTTCTTCATTTGTAAAATGATGTGGATGAAAAAATTCCCTAATGTCGCCTCAGCTCTAGCATTTTATGATTCTATCTTATGCCAGGTAATATGGCACTATTCCCCACTCTCTCTACTCTCCAACCCCCCCCCCTCCCCAGTTTATTGCTGAATAGCCAGAGAGTAGAGCAAGCTCTGGGCTTAGTCTGGCCTCTCCTGCTAATATTAGTCAAACTAGCATATTTCCCATCACAATAATCATGCTGCAATTCTGATTCACATAGAAAAATCTATCTCTTTATCCATCCATCCATTTACCTCCTTTTAACCCCTTAACATACCTGTTTTCAAATAACATACAATTCCTAAAGAAAAATTAATGTTTCTAAGGCTATTTCCCATGACTGTCCTTTAAATCACTTCAACCATTTTGCCACCAAAGACACCAATTTAGCCCACTTGCAAGCACCTGTCTCTTTAAAATTTGGGCATTTGCAGTTCACTTTCTCTTTTAATTACCACTCTCCCTCTTCAGTATATATGCCTCACAACTGTTAATCTCCATATGCTTCCATTTTGTTCTACACCTGGACCAGAGGCAGATAAAAAATGAATTATGAACAAGCTCAGGTAGAGTTTGGTTTGGGTTTTTGTTTGGTACTTATATAAACAAGGTGGACAAAGAACAAACTCTAAGTAAGCATCCGTTTTCACCAGTTTATTTTTCTAATATGCTCTATTGCTACAAGAAAAATCTATTCGTTTGATGAATAAATATAAAAGTTAGGAAGCCTGGTCTAGGCAACGGAATACATACCAAGATGAAAAAGATGAGTAAGGATGCTAATATAGGTTTAACAACAACAATAACAACAACAGATATTTTGAGTTATTTGCCCTCCAGTAGAATGATTTGTTTCATCTATGCTGATGAGTGAGTACCTGGCAAATCCACTCCCACAGAGAAATGGCTAGTGGAGAATATTCTTCCCTGGGTAGTTTTCAGAAGCCAATTTGTTAAGATGACTAGAAATGGAGCCTAGAATAAGTTAGCAAATATCTTTTTCTCTACGATTCAGAAAATGTATAGAAATATGATTTTAATTCATTCAGGCCTATTATCTAAGTATGAGGGAAGGAGATTTTAAATCTCTAATATATGTCAGGCACTGTGGTAGGGACTTTTGCATGCATTATTTCATTTAATCTTCTCAACAAATCAACAGCATGGTTATTATTATTCCCTTATTAAATAAGGAATAACTGAGGCTTTGAAAGGCTACATGAGCCACTTGACGGAGGATGTGAAGTAATTGTACTTTACAATTGAGTTGCTGCAGATAGAAAGAAGATTTAATAGAATTAAACGGGAACTGACAAGGTGTTTGTGTCTGCCCAATATTGGACGCAGGTTTTAGCAGCCAGATACGAATCCGGAAGTTACCATTTCTACTAAAGACCTCAAAATATAAAGCATCCCTGCCATTCCCACAGCATAGCATAAAGCAGAATGCAAGCAAGACAACAGCAAATGGCAGCAGACCGTTTGCAGAACCTACAGACAAAACGACCTGGTTTACAGTTGATGAAGAATCCTTAATCAAAGCAAAAGGGCAAATATATATATATATATATATATCAACACAGAGACTTTTCTGCTAACAAGTACTCTGAAGTCAACTTCCTTGTATAGAATCTCGTCCAACAAAAACAGTATGGGGCAAGCGGCTGTGGCTCAATTGGTTGGGCACCCGTTTACCATATGGGGGGCCCCCCGGGTTCTATTCACGGGGCCTCCTGGTGAAGGTAAGCCGGCCCATGTGGCATGGCGAGCTGACGCAGCAAGATGACGCGGCAGGGGAAGACAAGCAGACATAGAAAAATGCAAAGCAAAAATGGACACAGCAAGCACAAGCAGCAAGGGGGGATAAATAAATAAATAAAATCTTTTAAAATATATATATATATATTTTATACTTCGTTAAGATTTAGAAAACTCCAGGCCCCACCAGGACTGTGGCAATCCTCTCAATCATCTCACTTATTAGTGGGAAGGAACTGGAAATAACAGAATCACTTTTACATCATTTATACTTTGTACCATGTAATTATGCTTAAATTAACTATGTAGTAAGCCTTATATTACTCCCAACATTAGGTGGGTTTAGTCATTCTCTTACACAAGGAAATGCTGGTGTCATAAAACCAAAACCTCCCCCCTCCCCCCCGCATGGAGCCTGTGGACTGAGAAACCCCCGAATGATTATGTAGTCAAGTCTGATGCACAAAGTGGACAGAGAAAATCAGGCGCAGTGGATGAGAGGTCTGTTTCTCCCTGTTCCATACCCACATGCCTATAAGATGGAGAGCAAGAAAGGGCCTCGTTTGGCTAAGTCCTAAGCCTACATGGTTTTGCTACATCACACTATTATGACACATAGCCATCAACCCATGCTAATCGCCTATTTCACTTGAATGAACCAATACAACAACGTGTGGATTTGAGAAGATGATCTCATACTAAAAATAAATAAAATAAAAGAGGCATCTGTTGTAATAGGTAAGGTTCCTTATTACAAAGACTCAAAACCATGGGTCAAATAACATGCTCTCCAGCAACAACACGATAAAATTCTTTCCTGAAAGGAAAATTCCATTAAAAACAAGCCCTTTCTATGTCCTAGGAGATGACCCAGAACAACAGTATGAAGAGTAAGTTTCCATAACAAATAATCATGTAAAGCCAATGTTGTTGTTTTTCTTGGTCCCTGCCTATTTTATCTTCATTTTCTAGGAGCCAAATAATTGAAGCGATGTGGCTGCTTACACTTCAGAAGAGGGGAGAACAGGAAGCCTCGGGCCTTTTGTTTTACCATCAACCAGCAGTTACCCTTCAACCATCCGCACCCCTCACAATGCAGTCTTCACAGTTCACCTGCCAGAAACAAGCCAAATTAGCTCCCACTAGAAACCCAAACTGAAGACTAGATTTAAAACTTTGAGTGTATCTACTGTTCACAGAAGCTCACTAGTTCACCAGCAAAAATCTAAGCATCAGTCTTGTGCTGTCCACAACCCCTGAAGACGATGTAGCTGTCAAGTCCAGAATGCCCTTTCTGGACTTCACATCCATCAGCCAACTGCAGCCTACTTGACCAACCTCTTCACATAAACCCCCTCTCCGGTCTGGCGATCCTCTTATTATCCCCACACTCACCCTGCCCCACTCTATTATGTTCGCCCTCTCCCCACTACTTCCCCTAAATTCTTTCCCAATGCCCAATTTAGATAGAGCCTTTAACAGGTAATTTCATCCAAGCACACTAGCTTCTCTGTGCCCTGAAATTCTTGAGTTCTCACAAGATGAGAACCACAGAATTAAGAATTTGAAATGTTCTAATCTCTTCATTTACCATAGTCGTACCCCTTCAACTGGATTAAAAGTCCATGTTTTAGAATTCCTTGGTACCCCTCCACCTCAAGCAGGGTACTTAAAGCCAAACAGCTGCCAATGTTTTCCAAAATTACATGTAAACTAATTCTAGAAATCTACCATTTGGAAATCCCACCACAATTTTTAAATGCAAATATTCCATAATAGTCCTAAACATGGTAATTATGGGGTCTTTTCCCTATACCTCATTCCCGACACCCACTACATTACCTCCTCCATCCGGTCCCTTCCTTCTCTGCTACCACAGCTTGCTGAGCTAACTCATCATACCTTATTATGGAAGAATCAGAATCACCTGGGAGTGAAAATGCAGGTTACTCATCTATGGAGCGCTCCCTCCCTCCCTCCCTCCACACACATACACACACACGGTTCATAAGATGTTAAATATGCATGATGCATATTTGTATACACAAAACATTACATATGTGTATATAACATGGCATGTACATGTATGTATAAAATGAGATATACGCTTATTCGTTGCTAAATGTTTGTTAAATGACTTACATAGAATGTTAAAGCTGGGAAAAGAAAACTCAGAAATATTCTAGTCTCACTCAGCACTCTGTAAATGGGGAAAATCAGATCTAGGGGAATTAATTTTTTTTCAAGACTATGCTTGGTAGAAACAGCTATCAAACTTTGAGAAGCAGCTATCAAACTTTATGATAAATTCCATATGAAAATAGCATACAAGTTTCCATCTGGAAGCAGAGAGACTGCAGCTGGACAAGAATGCTGAAGAAGAAAATTTCCCAATAGAGCAACCGTTTGGGGTTCCTGAGGCAAATATACCTGGCACTACACAGATGGTCTATATATGGGTACAGCTCACTGTGGCCCACGAACCACCAGCATGAAACTCTTTTTCAGTGGCAGTGCTAACAATTCAGATCCCTCAGTACCATCTCAGGCCTACCTAATCAGAAGCCCTGGACTGGGCCCAAGTATCTGCATTTCCCCAGCACCAAGGTGGTTCTGCACATCACAGTTTGGGAGCCACTGGCTATATCCTATACTCAGCTGATAATGGAACCACATATAAAAGACTAGGCAGAAGCTACTGGACTTGAGACCTTCACCCCTAGCCAATAAGAGAGGATATGTGAAGACAGTCAATGATCATTATATTTAATCAAGGAATCCTATATTCTTTACTCTATATTCAAAAAAGCACTACTCACCTAAGTACCTCAAGGCCCTCCACCAAATAAACGCTGTTCTCTTAAAATTAGCTGGCCTTTTACTTTCTGAAGATGGCCTATTCCCAGTTCTCTATGTCTACCTAGACCTGTGGCCTCCATTTCTTCCCCCACCCCCTCCCCCTTTCTCCTTCTTCTTCTCAACTCCCATTTGTTTTCCTTAAAGCAGTGGTCCTCAAATACACAGTCCTTGTATCAGCAGTAGCAGTATCACCTATGAACTCATTTAAAATGCAAATCCTTAGGCCCTACCCCAGACACACAGAACCTGGGGATTGGGCCCAGGTGTCTGAGATTTAATAAGCCCTCCAGGTGATTCTGATGGAGGTTAAAGTTTATGAACCACTGCCCTTAAAGAACACTGGTGGAAAATGAGCTTCCTTCAGAACTCCTCAAGCAAGAGCCTCCTCAGCTTGTAGAAACAGGGAGATGTGAATGGCGGGCCAAGCACGGGAGACCAAGCACGGGAGACCCGGGCCATCTTCTTCCACCAATCTATCTGCAGGTATTTCACACAGTTGACTTTTATAACAAAGTTTAATCTGAGGTGACCCCTACAAGGTTGATACTCCATGAATATAAGTTGATGATCACACCAACATATTAAAGAACAAGACAGCACTGCAGGCCTTGCAGGGACACACAAACAGGCAATTCACAGCCTGGCCTTAAAAGCAGAATCTAGGGCCTAAAGTTAATGAAGAGGATTCGGAGTTGGGGGTGGAGGGGTATTCGGTTTAATTTAGCAAAATCTGTTTATTTTAAATGAATTGGATGATTTAAATCCTACAACCAGTTACTAGGCACTTGCTTTCAAATTAACCAGTTGTTTGAATTAAGTTGTGGGTTTTCTTTCGTTCCCGCAAAACAGGCTCATGTGGCTACCGAAATCAGTGACTAAAAGACTGTTTAATGGTACATGCCCATCATTAAATTATTACTATTAATTAAAAGTTTTTTTTAAAAGCAAAGCCTATTTTTTTCTACTAATGGATGAAAAGACTCCAGTATTGCAAGTTACATTTCTAAACCAAAAATATACAAGGAAGTGAAGTATATGTAGTAAATTCATCTCTAAAAGCACACTACCCACCAACGGCTACCTAATTTAGCAGAATATATTACCTCTATGCTTCATAAATCTTAATTAAAGCTGTTAGTTTCCCTATTATGTGATCGAGAAATGCCCCATTAAAGTTAAACAGTTTCTACAAGTAATTATACACATATACACTTTAAAATTGCTTCACACATACCGGGAACATTGTCTACTAAATCAGAAACTTGCAGAATTTCATTAATGCAAGATTTTTTTATCTCCCAAAAGTCAAATGTGTCCCAGAGGAACCAGTATACTCAATGTTGGCTTCTTATAATACAATTTAACGCTCACAAACACAACTAAAGTATTTAAGGGGTTGTCATAAATACTTTTCTTATATTTGATCAAATTCAACCTTACACTTAATACAGTTAACTGTAGTTATTTAATTTTAAAACTTGAGATTCCAACCTCAAAAATTTATAACAATATAAATGCAGTTACTTGGCTATAGGATACGTATACTACAGGGACTCCATTCTGCAATGTGAAACACAAATGCCAAAATGAGAGAGGGAATATTTTTAAAAGTAGACTTTATTTTAAATAACTGTTGGCATATTAAAAAAAATCTTCAAATCCAAATTCAAAAATCGATCAATTTTATTCAGTCATTTCGATCAGACACTTAGAACAATAATAATAATGCACTGTTTCTAGTTGTCTGTATTGTTTTGAAAAACAATGCAAGACAAACTGGTAAACTAGCTGAAAATACAGTGTTTAGTGCAGTGTTACTCAGGGTATTCTGGCCTACCTAACTTAATTGAATTGAAAACATTTTTGACAATTTTTCTACTTTCCAGAATGCATAAATATTTCAATACTTTAAAATGGATTGTAACTCTGCAATATCATACTACTGAAAGATGAGCAAGTTTCTCTTTCAGAAACAGTGTCACTGGTCTTAGAAGAAAACACTTCAGTGCAAACTGTTATACCAAGGGCTTACCATGCCAAGGCACAGCGGTACGCACAGCCACAGCCCAGGAGGCACGGAGGGAGGAGAGACAGCCACAGCCCAGGCAGTGATAGATAACCCTTGATGTGGACAAATGTAATATCTCTCGGGGCTGAGAGTGCATTATTAATTGAAATCCTTGTTTAGCTCCTCCATGTAGACCACTATGTAATTGCATCTCTACCTGGAAAACTATTTTCAGCAGAATTCAAAATGGGTAAAGTGTCCTCCAAAAGGATGCAAAGGAAATCTATTTTCCTTACAAGCGATTATATCATCATGTACATATTAATGTTATGGAAACACCGAGTCCTTATGTCCATTACCATGCACAGACCACAAAATACAGGCAGGCATATTTACTGCTCACCATGCAGCACAGAAACAATTAAAATGCCATTTGACAGAAAATTAAAACTTACCAAAAAAGACTGTTAAATAGAATTAATTCGTGTTTCCACCTAGCAACAGCTGTAAATGGCCACAGTGTATTCTGATATTAAGTATAAGCTTCCAATATAAATTTCTTATAGTTACACATGCCTTAATTTAGTGAAATTCCTCCTTTTTGTGACTGTATTTTATGAATATAAATTGGACTGGTCAAACACATTAGCATTTTTTCATATTCAAGCAGAGCATATCAAATCACAGTGGTTTAAAAAGAAAAAGTTTCCTAGGAAAATTAAAGTTTTATAGTGTCTCCCCCACCCCTACCCCAAATCAGGGTAGGAATAAATTAAATATCTCACAGATCTACATGGAAAAGTACAGCCCCTAAAAATATCAAGTGGAGTTTTGAGCTTAGCCCTAAAATCTTATCAAGCGTAAAGTAAAATAGAAGATAGGGATGTGTTAGACTTTTTCAAGCTAGGTATAGAAAGAAAGACACAGTAATGGTCCAATCCACCAATAAACTGGGATGAGGAACCGGGCGCGGAGCTTAACAAGCAGCCACACTTAATGACTGCACAGAGGGCAGAGGCGTGTGGAAAGTGAGAAGATAGACGTCCAAGTCTTTTCCTGAAAGTGCTTGGATTTTGAGGAGAGTCCAACCTGGCCTGACAAAAGGGTCTTTGTGCAGCCACACCAGGGAGGCGATGAGATCTGCTCAGGAAAACCAGTGTAGACAGGCCTCACCTTGTGCACAGGCCCACGGAGAACTTCGAATCTCGTGGCCTGCAGAAAGGACAATGCATGCACTGCCCGATTCAAGACCACTATATTCAGGCACTGTCAGAGCAGGCATGGGCTAGATGTCTTTAAAGAATTCTGGTGGGCTTTTTTTTTTTTTCTTTTAAAAAGAATAATAAGCAAATACACATGCCACGATTTCAAATTCTATTATGAGTCATAGACAAAGTACCCAGATATTTGACTACTCTGAGCAACTTAACCTGCCCCACAAAACATGATCCCACTGATTGTCAGAGGTTCTGAGTCTGAGTTCTTGGTGAAGTTGGCAAAACAGCCCAAGAGGGTGTGTCTACACACACGGCCTTAACACGCTGAAGCTCCAATCCCGGAATGACAAAATAGGAGTTTGTCATTATTAAAGGAAGCTTGGAGACATATGGAGAGAGGCTTTCATTTTGAAGTAAAAAAGTACCCAAAAAAAACAAAGATGGTGATATGCTATTTATCTAAATCCAGGATATCCACAAAAACTTAGGTTGGAAATCACAGAAAACACATCAGAAAATTGGTGCTTCCAACTCTAGCCAGAGTTGCCCGGGCTCTTGCTCCTGCAGGAAACCATAAATAAGAGAAAAATGCCTAATATCAACCTTTCCAGGCCTTCAAAAACATAGTTGCCTCATTGGTCTCACCAGAATAAAAACATTAAAAAGTTCTTGGTAATGGGACAAGGAGCTTGTTTTTTTTCTCTCTCACCAGTTCCAATTGCCCTGCTGTCTATCTGAAAATAATGTGTGCTTAAAAGTGGTCCATGAACAACAGCATCCTCAAACAAACTTTTAAATTAGATGCTAATTTTAGATTAGCATTAGATGCAATTTTATCTGAAATGCTTTAGCTGTAATTCTCATCATATGAAGTAAATAACAAATCAAAACACAGTCCCAAAATTTCTCAAAAAGTACACCTGCCAATAAAACACGTGAAGAAGTTTCAACCTCACACAGGAACCAAAAGAAGTGGTTCTGCCCTTGCCTTCTTCCTCCCCTGCACTTGCCTTCTTCCCTCCTGCCTGGAACAGCACAAAAGTAAACCTGGGCATTTGTAATCGGTAATGGGGAATTGTGGTCAGTCCTCTTTATCCCTTTTCAGCCCCTTCCTCTCTACCTGAGACCCTTAATCTGTTGTTTTCTCCCATTTCTCTTCCCTCCCTTCCTTAATAAATTACTGGCCTACCTTTAAAAAAAAAAAAAAAAAGAGGGGGACAGATTAAAAAGCAGGAAGATAACCAGAGCAAAGCCCTTCCAGTAACTACTTTTTGTAGTGCTAAATCCTGTAGTGCAAAGGAAACAGCATGGTGTCAGAGACAGAATCCTGGTTTTGAATTCCACCTCTACCTTGAACAAGCCATGGGACCCTGAGTTGTAGATTCTTCATCTGTAAAATGGGGGTAATAATACTATTCATCAGAATATAATATGGAAAACAACTGACACGGTGGCTGGTGCATAATAAGTTCTTAATAAGAATTAACTGTTCATGTTATTGTCATCTCGGTTAATGATTAGATTAGCTAGCAAAAAGATGGATCTTTAAAAAGAGAGAGAGAAAAAATAGATCCAAATGAGGCTGGAGTAGGGAAGGGAGTATGGTACTAGTCATCCAAGAGCATCAAGACCAAAAGGAAAGAGAAGAGAGGAACCTTGGAAAACATCACAGGTGCCTATGACCTTAATGAATATGACATATGGCTATCTAATAAAGTTAGTGTTGATATGACATATGTAGCTTTAGAAATAGGCTACATCAAATTCTTGATTTGCCCACCACCTGATGGACTCAGACATAATAATTCATACCCACACTACTTCCATTATTCAGGATACTGATAAACTGTTAAAACTGGTCCTCACACCTTAAATGCAATTTTACTGGATTGAGATACAAGTCAGTTACAATCAATAGTGGAGAACCCTATATGCATCCAGGTAAGCCATAGTTCAGTTATGTCCCCTGAAACCCATTTATGAAAAATACATGATATAAACCTGCCATTATATAATTAACTTGTAAACAGGAATAGTCTGGCTCCCAATATAAGCTTCAGGAGGATGCTCCATTATACAATCAATTCTCTCATTGAGATTGGCTGAGAAACGGCTTGACTGATCAGATGCCATATTACAGATAAATTAGCAATTTGTAAAAGAAAAATCAAATACACATAACACTACAATATGATAAATGTTTATTTTAACTTAATCATTTCTTGATTCAGACAGAAATTCGGAAATTTCCAAGCCTCTACATCATCATTATGGTTGTTGTTAATTTTCTTTGTCTTACAGATGTAGAAACCTACTAATTAAAAGAGATTTTTAATTAACACAGAGCCAGTTGAGAGTTCATTTTATAGATACATAATATACAGCACAACTACCTCTTTTTTTTTTTTTTTTTTTTTTTTGCAGAAATGGGAGATTTTATTGAAAGAAAAAGACATAATTGAGGATAAGAAAACAACCACAAAGGTTACAACTGAATAAACAAATTAAAAGTGAGCCATCCCTTTTCTGAAACCTAGTAGGGATCTAAGTTATACAATAAAAACATCATGAGAACAGAATGATAACCTACCCTATTCCTTCCTCTGGAGTATGGTACTCGGCAATGTTTGAGCCTGAACAAACACCACCTCACAGCACGCATTCTCAACGGGGCGCTGTCACTCCTAAGGGGGTGAAAACTGGCTGGGGGTGGTGGTGAAGATAGGTGTACTCCTTTAATGTGTGGGGCACAGATATACAGGTACACATAGACAGTATAGCTGTAGTGTTAAAATTTCATGGGAGAGAGTGATTAGGAAAATACGTTTAAAAAGGATTCTTAGAGGGGCGCAATAATGAAAAAAAGTTGAGAAATACTACATGGTTCTGATTTGGCTTCAGAGATGTACTATGGAATTCTAAAATACTTTCTCATAAACTCACATGGGTTTTGAAACTAAAAGAATTTTAAAAAATGAAAAAATACATGGCTTTCCAGAGGATGGGGTAATAGTGGGAAAAGAGAAGACATTCTATACTGCCTAAAGCAGTGTTGTTTTTTTTTTAAAAAAAGGTTGAGTTCACAACTACCTCTTGACTTACAAAATTTTTTAAATGAGATTTAACATAAAATCCGAGGAAATTATAAATGCTACTCAAGGGATTTAAAACCAAGCAAAAATAGCAAAATCAAGAATTACTCAACTCTAATTTTCTAATGAAAGAACATAATTTAAATATATAACAGGAAGACAGGAAGTTAGGCATATTATCTACAAATAATTCGCATGCACAGGTTCCTAAAATTTACTAAGTATCAATTAGATGTCCAAAAATAAGAAACACCAGTTACTCAGAGGCCATGATTAACTATCTCCCTACATGGGCAACCAGGTCTTTAGAAGGTTTAAAGGTTGGTAGACTCAGACCCACTCCAGAAAACTCTGCTGGTGTTTCCATTATAAACCGCATTTCAGGAGTTTACAAGTTGAATGTTTTTAAAACACATTGGGTTCAAAATGAGCTCACACATTCTTAAACTGTTCTCTTTTTTGTTGGGTTTTTTTTTTTTGTTTTTTTTTTTTTTCTCTCTCCTTTTAAAAAATATAGCCATTTTTGTGAACAAACCATAAACAAAATTTCAGGTGATTATTTTTGGCTGAGCTCCAAGATACAATGGCTAAATGTTTAAATACGGTAAAAGGACTAATTATTTTTTTCATTTGGAAAGTAGAGTAAAAAGGCCAACCTGAGAAACACTCTACAGTACTTCCGTTTTAAAGAGTTCCTTTGCAATATTTTCATTCAGTGGCTCAGGATCCTAGGACTGCAGCTAGGATAAGCAACCAAACTTCAAAAACTCCATTTCTACATCTGGAGATTTATGTAATAATCGCTCCAGCATTAGACTTCTCTAAAGTTATTAGTGGTCAAAATTACATGTACCATGAAAGCCAGGAAGACTCTCAAAATGGAGCTAAAAGCCAGGTGGCCGGGCACCCACACTTAGGTGCTGCCACAAACCCCAAATTCCAACCAACCTCTGAGTTTTACAAGCCCTTTCCCTCGGCCAACCCCCAGCTTAAAATAGTCCAGGGCAAAGCTCTGCAGGGAACTAAATTGATGAGTAAGTTAGGGCTTAAAATCATTTCTTTCAAAACCAAAAAAAATCCTGTGGTTCTGCCAAACATAAAAACTAGTCTCTCCTGCAGTCCCTAAAACCTTTAGGGATTATAAAAGAGGAGGACAACAGAGACGCCTAAGCCAGGGATGCCTCATTCCCACAAGGAATGGATTGTTGGAGGTATTAGTCAGGCTTTTACATGGCAATGTTGGACGGTACAGCATCGTTGTGTTCCAGAACTATGTTCTTGCACCAGACTAGGAAAAAACATTTTGATACAAGGTAGATTTTCTACTATACTTTTTCACCACAACTAGTCTGGGTACAGTCCCTGAGGAAGAGATGGCTGTGAATCTGTAAAACTCCCTCTATTCACAGAACACCTTTTCATCTGCAGGATCTTGTCACAACCATAAGACCTGAAGAGGTACCCCATCCCAAAAGGAAGAGTCAGACCCAGTCTTATGTTTGGCCACATGAACTTTCTAAATAGCAAATATGCAAAAGATACAAATAATATTCTGGTTAAAACTACACAAATGCCAATATCTGATAATATTCCACATGATATTAAAGGTCAAAAATACCCTGCAACACTTATTTTTATTAACAAAGGAGAACGTTTCTATCCATTTGTGATCTTATCCATGATTTGTCACTGGTCTTAAAAAGAAAATCTGTCCACTACCAATAATAAATGAAATTATACTTTCCTCTAAATACAATTCCACCTACAAAAAAAATGGAACCCACTAGTTAACATTTGTCAAGAAAGAGAGATTAGTATGTTATTACATACTAAGGTCCTAATTATTGGTCTTAATCAGTAAACACATAACTTCAAATTCAGAAAAAATAAGAGTAGAACCATAATCTCATTTTGAAAGGTGATTTGATATTTCAAATATGCATCTGATATTTGAGACATGTATATGACACTTTTCAGCAATGACAGGCCACTGGACAAGTTTCCAAAGATTAAGAACTAAGAGAGAGGACTTTTCCCATCAGCTAGCAAATGACTACCTCTTTCAGATGGCCTTAACCTAGATCTAAATTATGGCACTGATACAAGAAAACAAGCTGGAATGGGAAAAGGAAGGGCTTTCATAGCATGTTTACTTCCCTTCTCACTTACTAGTCAAGGATATTTTTATGCAAATTATACCCAATTTCTCGACCTCACCACTATTGACGTTGGAGCAGGATAATTCTTTGTTGTGAGGGGCTATCCTGTGCACTGGAATGTTTAGCAACATCCCTGGCTTCTATTCACGAGATGCCAGTAGCGCCCCCTCCCTGATGTGAAAACCTAAAATGTCTACAGACATTGCCAAAAGTACCCTGGGGAGCACAACTGCCCTTGATTGAGAACCTTTTGACTTATACCAAAAGAGGAAGGGATATCTGTTCAAGAGGAACATAAATCGGATCTGAAAACACATGGAGACTTCCAATTCTGAGGAGTCCTTCCTTGCCTGAGTACTCACGAGTTGTGGAAGAACCATCAAAGTAATCCAGGAGACTCCAACTTAAAAACAAGCTGTGTTCTGGACATTGTGAAACCTTTACTTGAAACCCAAGAGCAATTTTTCTCACCATTTTTTTTGTGGTGGATAGATTCACAGGCTAGCCCATCAACACACAGCTGAAAACTCATGCACACTCCCTCCTCAAGTACACACACACCACATACCCACAAACACACACATTTTTAACTTAAAATATAACTCAAAGTATAAAGGAAAATGTTGCTATAATACCAGTAAATAAAACTTGCATAATAAACTACAATATTTGCTTATCTCAATACTTGAAGAAATGTCATTTTTATTAAATTTGTGAGACTAATAAAGACTGTAGAGCACGTAAAAGCAGTTTCTAGGCATTTTAAGATCTTTGGTAGTTGATAGCCCTCGATTCCTTAGGGACAATTGTTAATGTTTCTAAGGAAATTTGTACAATTTTTTTTTTTATCCATGGCAAGTTTCTTTTAAAGAAAGGAGAATAATATGCAGGGCTGCTGGAAGGAGAATGATGCTAATGAGGATTTGTGTGTAAGTGTGAGAAAGATTTGCGACCAGCAAATCTAAGTTAAACTAAGCTTTTAGTGGTTTAAGTATATGGGGGATAAGAAGAAATCTCTCTCTCTCTCTCTCTCTCTCTCTCTCCCTCTCTCTCTCACACACATACACAACTCCCCTGTGGGGATGCTGAGGAACACAGTTTGAAAGACAGTTTAAAAGAATTTAGTTCAAACCCCTCATTTCACAGATGAGAAACCTGCGCCCTAGAGAGGTTAAGTGACTCTCCCAAGGTTTAGAGGAACAACTCTGACTGGAACTTCTTTGCATTTGTGCCCCTGAGCCCTAAGGAGGCAGCCAAGCAGAAAACTAGACTCAAGGACTTGCCTTCTGCTGGGAAGAGCAGTGAGGTGGTGGGGGCAAGCAACTGAAGACAGACGGAGCGCCTAGGAGATGTCAGCGGCCTAACCCAGCCTTTGCATCCTCTGTGAACCCCAGAAAGGAGCCGAGGAGCAGTCAGAGCTGGGACGTGCTTCCCCAGTGTCACCAGAAGCAAGTCCCTTGAAAGAGCTGTCCTCCGAAGGGCCCTACATTTTAAGAGATACCAGGAGGGAAGTGCGGGGGACCCTGCCGTGAGCTGCCCTCTAGAGGAAGTTGAAACAGCAACACAGAAACCTCCCAGACCCTAAAAGGGGACACATGATGACAGAAACTGAAACTGCTGGACCTCAAGCCGGTAGAAACGGTACTCTTTGAGGATCTCCCTTCACCCTTTCCCCCACACCTCTCCACGCCCATTCCAGCCTGCGTTATCTTTAAGATAGAATAAAGTTAGCATCTCCTGCTGCTTGATGTTACCTGAAGGGTGAGAGTAGAGGTGCTGGCCTTTAATTATAGATCCCATAGGTAAGCACATATAAATTCCCAGGAGGCAACATTATAGGAATGGGGGGTCAGCAGCACTGAGTGGGAGCTTTAGCCAATTGCACAAGTGCCTAAAAGAAAGCCAGGCTCTCAGATGCCCAGACTAGAAGGTAAAGTTCAAGAAAAGAAGATGACATATATTGCCTCCCTTGTAAGTTCCAGTCAGTGGAACAGAGTAAGTAGCAGATAGGATAAGTTTAGTCAAGTTTCTAAAACACAGACACAATTTTTCAGCTATGTTATGGCAGCTATTATGTCCCTTAAGCTTATGTGAACTGAAAGGAAACTACACAAAGTAAAAAAAAAAAAAAGAAAGAAAGAAAAGGTAGAGTCAAATATTTTCAAACTCAGACTCATGCTAGCTTTCGTTCTTTTTTCAGGAGGTATAGAGGGAATAAGCATGAACCCTAGAAGAAGAGATTTCTGTACCATAGAAACAGGGGTCAGTTATCTGTTTAGCCCTGAATGCAACAATTCAAACTAGACCATGTCTAAGGACGCCAGTTGGCGCTAGACAATAAGATTGAGAAAAACAGAAAAAGTCACCACTAGAAGGAAGGCGAGTGATGAAGGAGGAGGAGGAAAAGAGTGGAAAGAATGCTGTGTTATCAGGTGAGGGTGCAGTACCACCAAGAATTGTTCTAGGTGGCCCTGAGTTGCCAATAGAGACTAACTCATCAATTCTGGAACTCTGTGCCTCTTTTCCTAGAAATTACCATTTATCCTATAATTTACCTGATTTTATTTTTAAGCAGAAGCCACAGATATTATGTAATAAATAACCACAGTAAATTAGGGCTTGTTTTTGTTTTTGTTTTTGGTAAATGACATAGGGCACTTAATATTTGAAGGAAAAGTGAGGTTCATTTATTTCTCCAAATCTTGAGTGAAATATCATAGAGTGGGATAGATGATTCTATAAAGAAACCTTGAGCAACCTCAAAGGGTGAACATTTTCCATGCAGGTGACAATTGACCCGTAGGTCCAATTTAGAGGGGAAAACAAGAACCCAGCCACTGAGCAAATGCCTTCTGGTTAATATTTAATGTATTCCATTTGGTATTCACAACCTTGATTAGAAATGAGAAAACAACAATAAACATATTGATGTGTTACTATGTGCAGTCTACTAAGGTTGGTGCTTTTCATATATTACATATATTAGTTAGCATACAGGCTAAGCTGTTGCAATAAAGGAATCCCAAAATACCAATGGTTTAAACTAGAGGGAAACATGTTTCTTTTTGATGTAACAGTGCAGAGTTAGGCAATTCCAGGCAGGTAGGCATCTCTGTTTTGCAAGGTTATACAGGGCTCCAGATTCCTCCTGCTTATTGCTCTGCCATCCCTTAGGGCATGGTCCTCATCTATGTGGTCAAAGCTGACTTTACCATCAATCTATGTTTCCTCCATAGGAAGGGGGAAAAGAGGAAAAAGAGGGCAGGTAACTTCCTTTCATAAATTGCAGATAATTTAAACATAATTCTGCTCACATCCCATTGGACAAAACCTTAGTGACATGGCCATATCTAATTCTAAGGGAGGCTGGGAAATGTTGCCTCTAGCTGGGTGGACATATGTTCAGTCAAGTATAAAGCGGTTCTCTTATCAAAAGGCGACACTGGAAGAATAGAGATTGAAGGGCAATTAGCACTATCTGCCATTTTGCCTCATTTAACCCTTTCAACAATCTAGTATTAGAATACTTGTTTTTTCAAACAATGCATCTAAGGCTGTCAATAATTTGCACAAGCATGCACAACAGGAAATGGCAGAGGTGAGATTCAAACTCAGGTCTGTATACCTCAAGACCCATCTTTTTTTTACTACACTATGTACCATGTGCCCAATTAATCTTACTCCAATGGACAAGGCACATAATAAGGAATAAAACTCATGCCATGTAGCCTCTTTCTTAAAGCCAATTTCTTTTTAGAAAATAACAACACCAACAGAAAGATTTTTATAAGGAAAAGAATGTCAGAAACTCCTTGTAGAAAATAAAATTTGAGGGGAGAGGGAAATTGCAAGGAATTTATTAAAATACCACTATAAAAATCACTTGAAAGAATGGCTTTTTTCCCTACTGCTATAAAGCAATCTATTTTGGTGATGTTGACCATGAATTGTATTGATAAGAAAAAAAGGGCTCATATGGAACGACTTTCTTATTATTGAATAGCCACAATAAGCTGCCAAAGGACAATCTAAAACAGCTATGGGTCTGCTTTGGTGGTGGTGGTGGTGTGATGTACAAAAGCACACATATATATCTTTATAAAATAGCATCACTGCCTCCTGCTAATCTTAAATTCCTAAACACCTGAATGCATCTATGTCATGAGATAAATGCTCGTAGAATAAAAATTTACAGTACCACACATTCGTTAGATTTGCGTAAGCACTTTCAAGAAAGGAAGGCCCTGTTTGGGGTGGGTTGTTTTTCCCTTCCTTTCCCTCAAATCAAGAGATATATTTTATAATCTACAGCAAGCTCTCTGGCAAACCTCCATTCTTTTCAACCTGACAGACTGTTTGTCAGTTAAACTTCCCTTGTCATGTATCCCTACCACTGCCCACTCATGCACGGAGACCTTCACTTTTACTGCTACCACTTGCACCCTATGCAACCTTTGTCATTGATCACTGATCCGATCCAGTGCCCACATGTTCTTCAAGTGCCTACACAAGTAATGAGGTACTTGTGGTGTAAAATTAAACTGTCAACTGTCAGCGATTGATAACCACAGTGAGAGCTGACCTAGAACACCTGCACCAGTGGCCAAGACAGGTGTGACATGTTTGATCGCTGGGGCCTGCTAGTCCGTCTGACCCAATGCTGTCCCTCCATGGACTTTCCACGCATTTCAGCCTCCCAAGATCTCCTCGTACCACATGAGCATTCCCATGTTGAAGAAACCACCCCCACAACCAATTCTAGCCCCTGATCAGACCCTCCATGAAAGCAGTTCTCAAGTCAGCATGTTGGTTTTGGAAGTCACATGGCCTAGAGATTTTCAAAGGCAGCATCTGGAGTCAGCCTGGTGTTATTTCTCTACATTCCCCCAGGTCCCCTCTTAAAGCTGGCCTTGGTGGCAGGCTTCACAGGCACCATCGTCCCTAGACTGGTGTTTCCGGGCATGTGCCAGTGCTGGCAGAAGGGCCTTCCCTTCAGGGCAGGCACACTGCAATCATTAAGAGTCTGGTAGAAGAATGAAGGAGCCCTAATATAACTGCCTTATGGCTCGGAGCACGTGCTTGAAGGCATTTTAGTTGAAATGGCTCATATTGTTAAAGCACTATAAATGCAAGCTTTTCCTATTCGTATGTAATTGAATAACCAGCACAAAGGAATGAAACATGTTCTGCTCTGACTATAATTGTTTTTAGCCAGAGTTGTTGCACAACATTTAAACCTAAAGTTTTTATCCAAGAATTTTATTATTTAAATACGAGTGATACCTTTTTTAAACCTTAAGTAAAAAAGCACTCAGAGACCTAGAATATCCTTTGTGAAAAATCCAAGGAGCATGGCAAGATTCCTACCCTATTCCACCATCCCACCCCCACCAAACAGTTGCACTATATTAAGTTCATGTGATGAGAAGATAAAAATCTATTAACTTTCTGCTGACCTTATCGACACAGGAATCTCTGCAGACATTACAAAAGCCATATCTCTTCTGACTTTTACATCCAGAACCTCATGCTCCAAAGTCCCAGACCAAATGTAAAATCTTCATGATGAGTGAAACCCTGACACCAATTCAGATTCCGGACTTGCTGGCTTGCAGTCGATGGAGACTCCTTTGGGGCACAAGAGGCTGGCCTTTATTCTGCATTTGACTTGAGGGGCTTTCTTTTTTCTTTTTTCCTTTTTTTTGCCATATGCTACTGGGGGCTCTGAATCAAAACTATTTCCCGAGGACCATATGTTACGAGAAACGCATGATGGAAAATGAACGGCAAGAAGTTGCCCCATATCACTGGGTGATGTATTACAAAAATAATTAAATCTGAGTAATGTACAGTGTTATTTCAGTTAATCATTTCTTTTTTCAATTTAAGCAAGTAAAACAAAGCCCAATTTCCAAATTACATACCAAAGTCCAGATAAGCTAAAAGCGAATTGGTAGGAAGGGAAAAAAAAAGCAAGACCTGTACAACATTAAGCTTCTGTAAAAGGTCTTGGTATACTTGAGGTATGTCGGCAGAAAGGTGACAAATTATAGTTCAGGTAAATAAGAGGCATAAACACCATTCGTTTTCCTTTTGAATTATCAATGAATTTAGACCATCCACAACTTACAAACAAGCAGCAAGTCAAAAGATTGTTTGTGGGTTGGCTCTTTGGAAATCAGAATATGTTTTCCCATAAAAATTGCATTATCAATAGCTATTAGGTTCCCAGGCTAGCTCTTGAAGACCCATTTAGACAAACTGTTTTATGAAGCTTAGTATTTCTACCCTACTTTATAGCACTACTTGGAAAGAGGATGGAGAATATGTTCCAAATTAAACTCAATTTGATTTATTTATTTGATGCCGCTATGTCTTTTCAGAATGTACCGTGACTACATTTCCCCAAAGTATATTCCAATTTTTCCTCTTCCCAAAATGTCCCCAGCTAGAAGAAAACACTCTCTTCTGAACCCTCAGAATGTTTTATCTATCCCCTCTTACTTGCTCCCTGAACTATAGGTACCTGTGCACTGATCTTAGCTACTCCACTACTGTAAACTTGTCTTTCTATTTCCCACATCCTAGTTCCAAGCCTTGCATTTGGCAGGTTCGAAGTAGATATATAGTAAATGGATGATTGAGTGAATAAAGGTATATATTCTACTAGGGTTGCCAAATATATTTTTCCTCCCTCAATGGCACTGGGAATCATGGGATTTGGTTGAGGGGGGAGGAGAAGAGGGGGAGGAGGAGGACGAGGGGGAGGCAGAGGAGGAAGAGGAGGAGTGTGATAATAGCAAATAATTTTATTTTGTGTTTAACTTGTGATGTGCACAAGTCTAAGCATTATAAGTGTTGACTAATTAAATCCTCACAACAGTTCTTTATGGTAGATAATAATATCCCCATTTTACAGATAGGGATGCTGAGCACAGGGACATTAAGCAATTTGCCCAAGCTTATAGAAATCACAAGTATAATGTAGATATTTCTGGATACCAGACATATATTTGCTGTGAATATGTGTATAAGAGGCAATACCTTCCCTACGTTTCTCCAAACACAAAGCTTCTTTCTGCCTTTCTCCATCTGCTTTAGAGAAGAGACATCTCAGGTAAAATACCCCACTGTTATTTCAATTCTCACTGGTGAACCTGAAAATAAGCCCTGTGAAAGCAAGGATTTCGTCAGTGTTGTTAACCGTGATATCCCCGATCCCTAGGACTGTTCTGGCACGTAGATGACGTGCAAGAAATGTGTGCTGAATGAATGAGTAAGTGAGTCCATTTGGGGGTAAGGGTAGGGTTAAGGATGGAACTCTGGACCCACGTTCCCTCTGAGGATATCGGGATGTACTGGTCCTAGGGGAAAGCTTCCCAAACTTGCCTGATGATAAAATCACCTTCAGCACTTGTGGGGGGGGGGAAAAAAAAAACCTCTCCCTAGAGATTCTGAGTGAGTGACTTGGGGTGGGATCAAAGAAACTGTTTTTGCTAGGGTTGTTGCTGCTGTGCTTTTCACAGATGCTTCAGGCAGTTCCAAGCCTGGGAACCCATGCCCAAAGGGTGTCATTCTGTCTCTTGGGACATCTCTTCCATGGCAGTTAGAGACATCTGCAAATTCCCCAAGAGTGACAAACACAGTTGCAGGCCACTGTCACCATCTCCTCCATCAAACTCATGAATTGTGCTGGACTGCAATACAGATGAAGCCTTGAACTTCCACCTCAGCTGACTTCTTCACTGGGATCCTGCAGGTCTCAACCATCCCTAGGAAAGCTTCCATTGGTACATTACTTCCCTCACTCCTGCCCTTTCCTCAGCTGCTTAAGTAATATCTCCTGAGTGAATGAATGATGGAACCAATTCCAACATGGGTAAAACAAGCCAGGCAGTTGTGAAGAATGAAAATGTTCATAGGCCACAAAAACAAGCAATGACAAATGAAATATTTTCAAACACCCTGTATCCATTGCTTTCCTTTTGACTTGAATGGCATTCTGATAGGTGCTAAAATCTCTCAGGCCTCGGAACCATTATTTACCTTTAAATTTTTTCATTTTATTTTCCTTAGTTATATTGGGACAAATACTGTGACCTCTAAAGAATTACTTTAGCCTTGCAAATAACTTTCTTTCTCTCATCTTCATTCTCCCCTCATGCCCCAATCCAATAATTTATGACCAAAGATCAATAATGAATATCAATATTGTTTGGAAAAGAAGGAAAGTAGCTAGGAAAGATAACTGGCTATAATTCCCCAAGAGTCTAGAAAGGAGTCATGTAATCCTTTGTTGTAGGGCACTACCCTATGCATTGTGGGCTGCTGAGAGGCATCCCTGGCCTCTACCCACTGGATGCCAACAGCAACCCCCACCCCAGTTATGGCAATCAAAAATATCTCCAGATATTGTCAAATGTCCCCTGGGGATCAAAATTGCCCCCAGTAAAACCATTAAACTAGAATGATTTTTTTAATAATGTATTTTTTAACTGATCGATTTGGCTAATATTTGGTACTTAAAAGGATACGTTAACTTGTTAAGTTGCTTGAACACTAAACAAAAATATGAACATAATTTTCAAAGAAACTGTTGATTCAAGAGGATCATGACTACTCTTTTACGTGTAAAGTCTGGTATACACCTAGCAGAAACTGTAACGGAATTTGACATAACTGTAGATTTTACAAAATATTTCAATTGGGTGGCTGGGGAGAGCAGGAACACTAAAATGTCTCACTTTTGGCCAAAACATCCAAAGTGTAGTGCACTTATCCAACATCTTTGCCCTTGGAACTTTTTCTAAATTAAAGATAGTTCAAGGGTAGTTTTAATTGGTATGTTCCTGGTTCCTATAATTTAAAAATCATCAAAATGCTGTTTTATAAGAGTATCTCATAAGCTTTGATGTCCAAGAAGCCTGGGGGCCCTTTTTTATGTGCTTATTTTCTTTTAAACCAGGAAATTGTGTTTTGCCAAGAGCAAATGGAATTTGAGCCTCAAAAGATTTGAGTTCCGTTTGAAACGTAGAACCCACAAATTCTCCACAAGTTTTCAACTTGACAAAATGCATGCTCTCACCTTCCCTAGGACCAAATCAACCTCAGCTCTATTTTAAATCACAGTTGGCAAAGTCCTGGATGCCTAAGGATTACTCCAGAAGAAAAAGGGCTACACCATAAGGCTGAAAAGAAATTCTGACAGGACACTGTTTTGAATTGTACTCATTGTCAAAATGCTAAACAAGTTAAGAGAAGATGAGAAGTTGAACAGGAAGAAGATAGAAAAAGGGGGAGAGAGAGGTCAAATAAGCAACGTGTTCGTTGACTTTCCCCAGGACCAAACCCAGCAAGCAAGACATTACATCAAAGTTAAATTGTTTACATATTATATGACCTGTCTGTTTTTTTTCTTACCATTGATTTCCACAGTACAAAAATATTATTTCAGTGGCAAGGATGTAAACCTTATTCATAACAGGATTTCAACCACATCCTGAGAACGAAGCATCTCCTCAGATAATGTGCCCTCATTTATATCGAAGGCATGCTGGTTTTATTTGTCAGTGTTTGCTGAGGGGGTCACAATATCAGGAAGCAGGAGATGGCTCATCAAAGCGTCTTTGCAAGCTCCCACTACTCATCAATTAGACAGTACCTTGTATTCAGCATCAGGGCGGAAATGCATCTCCCCTGGCCCATTGTTAGAAGTTTCCTTCTGTCTTTAAGTTTTTTGGAAGGGGCACTCAGGACTTCACTTCTTTTTTCCAATAGGTAATTGTCACTAATTAATGCTCTGCTGCATACAAGAATGTAGACCTGTGACCCCGAGTAATCTGCGCCCCCATCTCTGGCCTTGCAGCAAGGACACTCTAATCTCCTGACACTGCCCACAGGGGGCTGGGTCACAGACGCAAGGCTTCCCACTGGGTTCCTGAGCAGGCCTCACTCTGCTTCAAAGTCAGTGAGTTCAGTGGGGCAGCCTGACTTCAAGGAGAATATGGCATTTGGCCAGTGGATGCCTTTTCTCCAAAGGTCCCGAGATCTTTCTGCAGAAGCCGGGGCCTCCAGCTTTATTCATTCCTCATCCATTTACTGGGCACCTGATCCATACCAGGCTCTCTCCTAGGCTCTAAGGATAAATGGAATAAAAGATACCCCTTGCTGGCAAGGGACTAGAACCAGAAGCAAGTCAAGGCTCAAGCCTGACTTCTTGTCAAAATACCCTTTTACATAGAGAGATTGAGAGGTGAGGAATTTTCTTGTCTGTTTTTTGTTTATTATTAGTATTGAAATAATGAAAATGCTCTAATAATGACTGAAGTGATGAACATACAACTATGTGATACCAAATACCATTGATTGTACACTTTGGATGAATTGTATGCTGTATTGATATGTATCAATAAAATTGATTTGTTAAAAAAAATTTTTTAATAAAAAATTTGAAAAATTAAAAAAATATCCTTTTAACTGAACAAGATAGTTTATTTTCCTTTTTTAGGTCTAATTGGGTAGAAAAAAATATTGCTTATGATATCCCCATTAATAAAAACTGATGAGATCATATATCCATTAATTCATCTCATCCCTTAATAAGGGTCTTCATTCTCTCTCTCTCTCTCTCTCTCTCTCCCTCCCCCCCTCCCTCACACACACACAAACTAAAGTATAGAAATTTCTGATGAGCACAAGACTTAAAATGACTCCAAGATAAACACTCCAGCATATCCCATACCCTTCATCAAGCACTAGATTATTGAGGATGCCTGTCCAATATTCTTCCTGCACCTAAACATAGTTTTGTGTATTGCTTTTTCTCTAGTAGTAGATATTTCTCTAAAATCAAGACTAGAAACTTACCTTGTGCACAAACACTACTAGATTAATTTCAACTCAATAAAAAAGATTTCCAATATTAACAAATAAAACAAGGAAACTCTGAACTTCCGAATAGATAAACCAAAGGTCAGTGCCCTTTGTAAAATAGTCTTCACATTACAAATAGATTAATTGTTGGATTCCTTGAAATAACTCTGTCCCGTATTTCTTTTCAAATGTCTAAAGCACTTTGATTTCCACATATCACTGCTTGAGAAACTGAGGTACAAACATGTTTTGTAATGAAGCAGTCCTAAGTGATGGAAACAAACCTATCAGCTAATGAGCAGTGAGCTTTTCCCACTTCTACTTGGCTTATACTGATGGGTGTCCCACGTTTGGAGAGACAGCATAGCAGAGTGCAGAGGAAGACTGCAGTGGGGCCACTCAGTCCAAATCCTTCTCCTCCCTGAGTTGAGCAAGTTATTCAACCTATCTGTGCCTGGATTTCCTTGTCTGTAAAATAGGGGTTAATAACACTAGGCTAGATTGAGTTCACATCTCAAAAGTGCTTAGAAAGTTTCTGGCCCCTAGTAAGCACTATGCACATGTAAAGCTCTATATTCATGTTTATAAAACACATGGACCCACACAAATATACTTAAACAAAGGGAAGGCAGATTCGAGATATAGAAATAGTTGTTAAATTGGCTTAACCTTCTCAATACACCTTGTAATCACCAAATTCCTATCTCCCCTAGCAGACTATGAGGCTGTTAGCACAAGAACCCTGTTTTACTCTTCTTGGTGTCTCCCATAAGCCCAGAATTGTACTGACACATAGAGGGCCTTCCAAGTAGAGATGAATGAGCACGTGAATTGATTCTTTATTTTGAGAAGTGAATTGCATATAGAATAACTTGACGTTAATAATCACTTTGATTTCTACTAGTCTTTTCACCACTTGTATAAAGGTAGTATTTGCTTTATTAATTTGATTGGGAAATTTATAATGAACTCACTAAGCTTTTTTCAGCTTTTTCTACGTTAAAAATAAGGAGAGTTTAATAATAAAATCACACACACCCTGCACACCTGCCAACTATCCAAAGAGACAGACTACTTCATAACACTATATTCATAATCCAAATGTTTCTGCAAATTCTGATTTCAGGGAACCTGACTGGTAGCCTGGAGGCATTCCACTGGCATCTTAAAGGATGCTGTTGTTTTTTGGTGGTGGTGGTGTTTTTTCATTGTTGTTTTGTTATGTTTTTTTCAGTTTGAATTCAAACAACAAATCCTCCAGAGTTGGTTACATTCACTCTATGAAAGTGCTGAGTTAATATTTATTCTTTAAAATAAATACAAGCATTCCTTCTTGGACTAGATACCATCAACTTTAATTTTATTTTCTCACATAATGTTAATCAAGAGCTAAACAGATAATTTCCTTCTGTCACACAGCAATTCCACTGTGGTGGAACAAAGCGTTATCTTAAGTTTCACAGAGCAATTGTTCGATAATTCCTGTTGGTGGCTCTTTTCCAAATCTTTGAGAATGACCTAGCCTGACAGCCCTTGAAGCTGGGAGGGGAAGGGCAATGGGGGAGGGAGAGGAGGGCGCCATCAGTCAAGAGCTCAGCGCTGTGGCACACTTACTGGTTCTCTCCCAGGACCAGCTCTGCTCAGGATGCTGACACCCAAAGCATGCTGTCTGATGACAATTGCTAGGAAACCTGTAAACCCTGAAAGTATACAAAAGGGGGCTTGGAGGCAGCCAGGAAAGTTTCATGTCATCCAGGTTTCGTGAATTGAATTATTAGGAAGTTTGGAAGAGAAGAGATAGGGGGGTGGAGAAAGAAATTCATTCCTTGAAGCTGAAAAGTAGCACCAAGATCAGTCCTTCCCAAGTTCAAAGAATTATGCTTCAACAGAAGAAAATATTGTGCCAACCTAAATTATCCACCCCTTGCTAGAAAAAATCTTATACCTGATTTAGAGTTGGTACAATTAATATTTTTAAATAGACTGCCCAAAGAAGATGGAAAACTGTCAGATATGTGTTTTCCCATCAACTTCCTCATTCTGATAAAATAAGTTTGTTGAACCTCAGATGCACAGAGCCCTGAGCTCATTCTGGACACCAAGTCTGCTTCTGACACAAATCAGCCAGTTAAGAATTAAAGTGAATGTAGAATAACTGGAAGTTAATAATCAATTGAATTCTCCAATTCCTTATAAAGTTTGGAGACCATGGCACAAAAGAAAGAGGATTATGTCTCTATTTTCTTCTCCCTCCCCCAACACTAGCAACAATTAACCAAATCCAATATAATTTTTGAAGATGTGGGATGTCTTGGCAGAGAAATGGGTTTTCTCTCTCACAAAAATGTCCAAACTTTAAATTAAAATATGAAATAGGGGGAAACGGATGTGGCTCAAGAGGTTCGGCATCCGTCTACCATATGGAGAGACCGGGGTTCGATCCCTGGTACCTCCTGGTAAAAAAAAAAAAAAAAAAAAAAAGATGAGATAGGAAAATGTTAACAGAGGCAGAACCATGAATATTTTTTTATTTTTTATGTATTTCTATATTTTTATTTTCTTTATGATAAAATTGAATTATGTAATGAGAGAAAAGTGCAGGGCTTGTGTATGAATGTGTGTGTATGCAGGATGAGGTTTATCTTGTCAGCCAGAATTCAGTGTTGACACAAATCTCCTGTGCATCTTGCTCAAGTGCAGATTCTGATTCAGTAAGTTTGGGTTGGACCTGAGACCGTATTTTTAGCAAGCTGCCAGGATTGACAATGCTGCTGGTCCATGGATCACACTTTGAGTAGCAAAAGCATCAGATTAAAAGCTATACCTGGTCCTTCCCTCATGCCATGCCAAATGGTTAATAAACTTGACCCCAAATTTTTAAAGGCAACAACCAACAATGGAGTTAGAGTAAAGCTGAAATAGCTTACAGAACTTGAGCTATGATGTCATTAGTTTTTCTCTTCTTTAAGCAACTTTGGTCCGTAAAGACAAGACTTGTCCTCCACTTCATATTGGCCAGAATCCTTATCTAATGGGAGGAGTAGGACTGTGAAATGACCCAGCTGATTTCATACTTGTTTGACACCAGAGACAATGTTGACCATTTAGAATCATGCAGAGATTTTCAGGCCCTGCACTGCTCCTAGACAACTTCTTGGAACAACTGTCTCCCTCTACCACTTAAGGAGGGTACATTTTCTTTCTTCTTAATCTTGCTTCTCAACCCTCAGCTCCATTGCTCTGAGCTCTTTCCAAGCTCTCTCCTCTGAAGCACTCCCTGCTGCATGGCTCCCAGTTGGACCCGGGGCTTTTCTTCTTTACTTCCTAAAGTTCCCTTGTCTTCCTGTTCAGTGCCATCAAAATTAGAAGACATGTCCATATTATTAGGCCAATAACTTATTATTAAACTCATTTTTTTTTAAAGATTTTTATTTATTTATTCATTTATCCCCGCCTTGCTGCTTGTGCTTGCTGGGTCAGCTAACCACGCCATGCGGGCGGGCTTGCCTTCACCAGGAGGCCCCGGGAACCGAACCCAGGGCCTCCCATATGGTAAACGGGTGCCCTACTGATTGAGCCACAGCCGCTTCCCTATTAAACTCATTTTAGAGGTGAAGAAACTGCAGCAAAGGAACAATAAGTGACTTGCCCAAGAAGACCAGCAAGAGGTATCACCCAGTCCGACACACACACACACACACACACACACACTTCCCTTTGTCCTGTTTATGCCCGCTAGCCCTTCAGATCCATTCCTTAGGCAAGGTGAAATAGTCAAAGATGGTGAATTAGAGAACTGCAGTTGAGACTGTGTGGCCTTAACAGATAGCATGAGGGGAAAGAGCCGTGAGAAAGGAGGCTTGAAGAGGGGTGCAGCAACATCCTCCGTGTGAGACATAGGCTCGATACCACACTGACACGCATGGTCATTATCATCTGAAAGGAAAAAGGACATTGAAGACACTTAGATATAAATCTGGACAAAGACAGTCGTGGAGAGGAAGTGAGGGGAGCTAGAAGTAAAAACAGAGAAAGCAAGGAGGAGACCAGATTCTATTTCATGGCTGCCTATTATCTTTTTTTTTTACTTTTAATTTGGAAATAATTTCAAACTTACAGGACAGTTGCAAAACTAATACAAACACTATACAGAAAACTCCAGCATATGCCTATCCTCACCTCCAGATACTCAGATCTACCAAATTTAACATTTTGCCTCATTTGCTATTATCATTCTTTCTATATATCTATCTACCTATCTATTTATCTATCTATCTATCTATCTATCTATCCGACTATCTATTTCCTGAACTCTTGAGTGTAGGTTGTATATGTCATGCTCCTTGAATACTTATTACTGGCGTGTACATTTCCTAAGAACAAGGATATTCACTCATGTAACCACATTAAGTGCAATTGTCAAGTTCAAGAAATTTAACAGAGATATAAAGCTTACAGATTATATTCCAATTTTTTATAAGTCCCAATAATGTCTCTTTGAGCCTTTTCTCCTCCCTTGTTAGATCCCATCCAGAATCATATACTGCATGTAATTGTCATTGTCTCTAGTTGCTCTTTCTTTTTCCTTTATTCTTTTAAATGTGGGAACATACATACAGCATAAACTTACCCATCTCCACCACTCCAAAGCTTACCATTCAATGGGATTAATCACATTCACAATATTAAAGTACCTTTGCCACCTTCCTTTACTAAAATGTTACCATCTCCCCAAACAGAAATGCTACACCCATTATGTATTAACTCCCCATTTCCCCTGCTCCCTGCCCTCTTCCTCTGGCAATCTGCCATCTAATTTCTGTCTCCATAAACCTGCATATTCTCCAATATTTTTTGTAGTTACCATGGGGCTTAAATTTAATATCCTAAATCTATAATAACAATCTCATTTGCTTTGATACCAACTTAACTTCAATAGTATACATAAACTACTTTCCTCTACCCCCCTGTCCCTCCAACTTTATGTAGTTCTTGTCACAAATTACATGTATATACATTATGAGGCCAAAACTGATGATTTATCATTACATTTTATACATTTGCCTCTTAGATCCTATAGGAAGTAAAGAGATACAAATCATACCATTACCTTCACTGGAGATCTTTATTTCTTCATGCATCTTCAATCTATTGTCTATTGTTCTTTCCTCATCTCCTATAGGACCAGTCTAGTGGTGACAAACTCCCTCAGCTTTTGCTTATCTAGGAATGTCCTAATCTTCCCTCATTTTTGAAAGACAGTTTTTCCAGGTATAGAATTCTTGGTTGGCAGTTTTTTACTTCAATGCTTTAAATATGTCATCCTCCTGCTTTCTTGCCTACATGGTTTCCAATGAGAAATTGGCACTTACTCTTATTGAGACTTTCTTGTACATGACACATTGCTTCTCTCTTGTGGCTTCCAGAATTCCATCTTTGACATTGGACAGTTATTATAACATGCCACAGCATGGGTCTCTCTGGGTTTATCCTGTTTGGAATGTGTTGAGCATCTTGGATGTGTGTATTCATATCTTTCATTAAATTTAGGACGTTTTTAGCCATTATTTCTTTAAATATTCTTTCTGCCTCTTTCTCTTTCTTCTCCTTCTGGGATTTCCCTAATGTATGCATTGGTATGTTTGATGGTATCCCACAGATTTCTCAGGCTCTGTTCACTTTTCCTCATTCTTTCCTCCTTCTGCAATTCAGATTGAATGATTTCAATTATCTTTTCTTCAAGTTCACTGAATCTTTTTTCTGCCAGCTCTAATCTGCTGTTGAACCACTCTAAGGAGTTTTTAATTTCTGTTACTGTGGTCTTCAGCTCTGTTTGGCTCCTTTTCATAAATTCCATCTCTCTATTGATATTATGTTTGAGATCATCCATGGTTTTCCTGATTTCCTTTAGTCCTTTTTCCATGTTACAAACCATAGCTCTTTAAGCATATTTAGGACCATTCTTTTTTAAGTCTTTGGCTGGTATGTCCCAAGTCTGGTCCTCCTCATTGATGGTGTCTAATGTTTTAATATTCTTCTTTGCCTAGGCCATTACTTCCTGTTTCTTTGCATGTTTCATAATCTTTTGTTGAAGCCTGGACATTTTGATATTTTCAGGTGTTATCACTCAAAGAAAAGGAAGGGAGGGAGGAAGGGAGGAAGTTTGTAGCTTGAACTATGCAAGTGCTCTCCTTCAAGGCTTATCCATACAACTAGTTTAGAGAATAGCTCCAGGTCAAAGCCTAGGTGCCTCCTTGATCCCTTCTTACATGCATTTTGTCTTGGACAAGCATAATTGGTCCCAGGAACTCCCCCATTTATATGGATACAAATGTCCCCTCTTTCCTAGGAAGCAGTTTCCTCATGGTTCTGGGCACTATATCATACGTCCTACAGATGGCAATCCCTTGTCCAAGGCAGCACAACTTGCATGTTCTCCCACAGCATTCTGTAGAAAAGTTTTGTGAGCCACCTTCTACACACAGGGCAAGTTCTGGGATGGTTAGTCACTCAGGCCACCACCTGAGTGGTGGCAAGACATACAAACTCCCAGTGTGCACAAGGGTTACTCTGCTCCGTCCAGTACTGATACCAGGGACCCACACTGGGAGAATGGACCAGCTCCCTGCTAAGCCAGTGAAAGGTAGGGGAAGGGTGTAGCCAGGGCAACACAAGATCATACCAGTTTTAAGTAGCCTTTTTCTTGGTTCAGCTCTCACCCTATTACTGGAGTCCTTCAACTGTTCTCCAGAGCTTTGAAAAACATCTTTCTGCCAGTTCTTGCTGGTTGTTCAGAGCTTCTGTAGAGGGATGACGCCCTGAGGCCTCCCACTCTGCCATCTTCCCCTCCCATTAACTTTGGATATAATTTGTCAACCTTAACCAGTCACCCCTTCAGTTCACTTTATGAAAAATAGAAAGGATAAAATACAGATGGGTTATTAAACAACAACTAATAAATAAACATCAGCATGGTTTACAACCACTAAAATTTAATCGACCCAAAAGCATCACAATAATTCTGGTTTAGTAATATTAATTTACATTTTGCTTCCCCTCTACAAATGTGAAAACTGGCATAAATCAATTAAATATTTGTTCACTGATTATCAGTAAAGAAAAATAAATGAGCATTCCTCACAGAAGATAATGAAATCCATTACAAGCCATTTAGTGGGCTCAAGTATTCTACTTAAGAGCTACTGTCCTCTCGGAGGAAAGAAGGTTGTTTCTTCTAAGAAAATGTAGCAGCATTTTTAAGAACCTAAACATAAAGAAAGAAGAGAAAAAGAGGCCCACTCTTTCTTCTAGTTAAGAGAATCGGCTATAAAAGCCAAACCACAGCTGAGCCAACAAGAGCTACAAGCCTGCAAAATATGGTGGCATCCTCACAGTTAATTTTGCTGCTATTTGTGCCTGAATTTATCGTGGTTTAGAAAAAGTAAATTGAGAGGCTAACACAGCCCTCACTCAGGAGTCCACCAGCAGCAGCGCATCCCCAATCGGGCTGGATATTTAGTGCCGCTGTGCTGAGAAGGCCGAGGAGAGAGCCGAGGGAGGGATTACTGCTCGATGCTGCCCATAAATCACCTGGAGCACTTCACACTGTTCCACATCTCACAAATAAGGCTGGGCTAGAAATGTGTCACCATCACACAAAAGGAAGGACAGAACCGGGTGTCTTGGGCCCACCTGGTCCTTTGGCTCCTGTGTGCTAACAAAACATGAAAGTGCCTCCAGGTTAGTTCTCAGACCCTTATTCTCTCATGCTCTTTTCCCTTGCTTTACCCTGGGCATCAGGTACCTAATAATTTTAGCAAAAGCAGGTCACCACCAACACTTAATTCCAAAGTCAATTCTCACTAGTTAGTTAACCAGCACACCCCTCACCCTTTCTGATTCAGCTTCCCCTTGAACCAAAGAGGATATATCAAGAGAACCCTCCACCCCCAGGGCCCTAGTGGCTATCAAACAAATGCCTGTACAGTCCTACTCCCCCTTCCTGCCCAAGAATTTTCCTTAGAATCTGAAAATCACTTTTATTTAATAGTTAATGAAAACAAACTTGCTTTCCTTTTTTAAACACGCATAAACCTCTAGGGGGTGCTAGTCATAAATGTACGGGGATGGGTACTACCGGACCCACAGGCCAAAGTGAAAAACAGCCCTGGTGTCCCCCTGCGGACATGTTCTAAGACAGTCATCAACGTGATTCCTGAAAACAATAGCGATTTCTTATTTAAAATGGAACTGCACCTGCTAGAATAACGTGTCAACAAACAATTGCTTTGTTTTTCATATTAGCCATCCAAGCTGAAGCAATGGGACTTCCTGAAGTGAATACTGGAAGACTTATTCTTAGAAGGGGACAGAATTCTCATTTTAACACAAGGCTCAGAGGGCCAGAGTGATGGTCATCTTCCTTCCTTCTTTTGTACTCACCGGTATTCATCTATTTGGTTTTCAACAGGTTTATTTCCATTGCAACCCTGGCTTCCAACATGCACAGTGCCATATTTGGCAAATACACTCATTTCTGCTTCCTATCTGTGACCGATGAAGGCCTTTAATTGCTGTTCCACCATTTTAAACAGTTCTCAGAAGATTCCTCCCTCCTCTGTTGAAAGAGTTGGGATGAAGCCTGATGAAAAATTCTTTGCCAAATGTTAAATTGCTGTTGAATTATTTTGCTCTTTCATTTTAGGCATCTAATTATGATGTCGGCTTCTACTTTTTCTATCACCATTTGATGCCTGTCTGTTGATCGAGTTAGGACACTTTTGAAAGGAGTTGTTTTTGGTAGAATAAGGTGCTTGCTTGTGATTAAAAAGTGTTTTTAAGTGATTCGGCCAAGGTTGTCTCTATGGGCTCAGGAAGCAATCCACGGCCAAAATAACCTAGTAAGGGCAGAATATGAGAGGCTGATAATACCTGTTATTACCTTTATCAAGGTACAGCCAGGCTCCAGGCTCATGGGAGCAAGCAAAGGTTCAGGCCTCTGACACCCACAGATTCTAATGCAGCCAGTGGTAGTGATAAGTACTCATCAAGGACTTAAGACCCAGTACAAAAGAGTCTTTGTTTTCTCTTTTGTAAAATGGAAGAGTAGATAGAAGACTAAACACTATGACTTTATGCTATTTTTGGAAACTGAAAAGTAACATGAGAAACACAGCCTGATCTAGTAGAAAGGGTGTAGGGCCTGAAGCCTGCATTTAAAGAGCTGTGGGATGATCTTGGGAAAGTTACTTCACCCCTCTGAGCTTCAAATTTCTAATCAATAAACTGATGTTGTAGGCCAGCAGCTATCTAATTTCCTTTGCAGCTTAAAAAGCCTAAGACATATACTCTATCTTTATAAGTAAAGATCCCATCTTGTGAAGGAATTAAAAGAGATAAAAATTAGTCTAGTGTATCAGATAATATTGGGAAATTTTCCCTTTGAAAATGTGGAACTTTGAAACTTTGCTCTATTTAACATTTCTTAACCTCTTAACTGATAATGTACTTAACTTTCTCAATGCCTCAGTTTTTCATCTGTAGAATGGGCATATTAATAGCACCTACTTCATTGGGTCATTGTGAGGATTAAATGAGTTAATACATCTAAGTCTTTAGAACAATACTCAGTACATAGTTATTGTTCCATAAATGTTAGCAACCAGTAGACATAATAGCTGTGGTTGTTGTTGAACAGCTGGTTGATTCATTTGGTTGTTTATAAATGGTTTTGAAAAGTCAAAAAGCTCAGGAATAGTTGTTTCTTGTGCCCTTCTCAGATTGCTGAGATGCTGAGATGCCCACATGCCTATAGGGCTAGGTCTACACTCTAACTGTTTGGCCCCACTACCTGCTGGCAGTGACATAAGAGGTAACGAAGAGAAAAAGAAACCTCCATAAGAATGGCAAGACATAAGACAGAGGTCAGCAAGTTTAAAAGCTGACAATTTGTGTTTCAAGGACCCCAAACTCCCTTTCTTCTTAGGGAACATTATTCTCCATGTCAAATTATTGAAATGCCAACAAATCTCTCCCTAAAAGGTGACTGCACAGTCTCTGTAATAGTCAGAGTATTCTTAAAAGAAGGGGACTGGACTAAAGTCACCCCTAACCATAAGACTCTATGTATCTAAGACCCACACGCTACACAGAGAACATTTTCAGAATGAGCAGAAGTAGATAGCTCTGTGACTGGTACTATTCGTGAGACCCACCCCAACACGTCTCATAAAACATACCAACTTCCACCTATGCACGAAGATTATATCACCACATTCTTGAAGCATTTCTGGACGAATAAATTAGCTACATACCTGTGGGAATTAGTTAATCTGATTAAATGATTATTACCTCACATTTATGCAGCTCCTATTGTGTACCTGGCACTGCTCTGACACCAGAGTTTCAAAGATAAGATCAAACTCTTATAAAACCAAATCACACTCCTGAGGACTCACAGACAGTATGAGAGTGGTTAAGAGCTCTGGGGTCATATGACCAGGGCAAGGCTGCTAGAAGGAGGAATGGCAGGTAAATCATAATAAACTTCTTCCACTTCACAATCTTTTCCCAATTCAGCTCTGCTTCCAGATGTAAATGATCTACTGAGCCAAAGACCAGATGAAACGATTAAGTCAGAAGGCCTAAAAGCCAGAATACTTCTTTTACATACATTTTTGTGGCATATAGACCAGGAAGGAGGCTTTATGGAGCACAGAACTTGGAGCCTTCTCAAGTCAAAACACAGATTAGACGTTAACCTCCTTACCTGGGCTCCTCATTCCAAGGTAGTGTGTCAACTGAGTCCTGATTAACTGTTTGCATTCTCAACACCTGGTCATTCTAGATTGAACCTAGATCATCCACCTATAAAATCCAAACAACCATCGATGATTTGCATAAGCTGATTAAAATAATATTGAAAATATATGATAATTGCAACACCCAAAAACTTCCCTTGTTCATATATTCTAGTTTATTGTGTTCTCTTACTAAATGATAATGCTTCACAATAATATGATTAAATATTACTGAAGAATGAGAACTCTCTAAAACTGCAGACTTTTCATTGGACAATCAATTCTAGGAGCTCACTGATTTACATAAAATCAAATAACAGCAACAACCCAGATTCTTATCCTATAGGAAACATAGCTTAACATTCAAAATATTTATTAAACTATTTTTATTGGAAAGTTTGTGGTTTGCATTTTTTAGATGCACATACACTGAATTATGATAGGATGATTTGAGATCATTTATAAGTTCATGAAATTTAATTCTCCTCTACATATCTTCCTTTCCCCTAAAAAAGTCATCTAGAACAAAACAAAAGAAGCCAATTTATAGACAGACAAATTCTGGATCTCCTAAAACACACACACACACACACATACACACTCACTCACTTCCACAAGTCTTCCTTCAGTGTAACAAAAAAAGTACCCTTTGACATATTTCCCACCTCCATTCTTCATGCCTTCTTATTCCTTTCCCAAGCCGCTCATTCCAACAATGCCTTTAACTCTGAAGATTCTTATTAAACACGATTACTTAATTACCATCAATCTATTATGCTACATACTTCATCCTCCACGGACACATCTGATCCCATTATGGGCATGACCTTTAACAGTCATCGAATCAAAGTCATTCTGGTCAGTTCAATCTGGGCCTGACACATGGCCAGGTCACAGAGACGAAGGCACAGGGGCCTAGCTTAGCAGGTTGCCTCACCCTTCGCTTAACACCTTTGTCAATAGAATTTCACAACGGGGAAACTGCCAGATTTCTGCCCGGCTTGAATAAAGCATCCTTCCCTTTACAGAAAGCTGAAATAAATAGTTATACACATGCTGACCGGCACTGGCTTTTATATAATTGGTGCCTCTCCACCAGCATGATACACTGTCCTCTTTGATGTTTGCGTGCAAAAATCTTTGGCTAGAAAATGGAAACTAACTGGGCAGGCTTCTAGAATATGCCAAGCATTCGGCACTGGTAGAAAGCCCCCTAAAGATACCCTGAGAAAGGAAACCAAAAGACAACGTATCACCACAGCAACACCAAGTGGGTGGCCGCCTTCCAATTAAAGGTAAATCCATGGAAATGTGCTGGGTTCATAGACTCATGTGCTACCTCTGACAGGAGCAGCTATTCAGGCTGCTCTATCTCAAAGCTGCATGTTGAAAAACACTCCCACTCAACCTAATGAGACAGCCATTTATAATGGAACCTCTTCCTGACTGCTTAGGCCTGGTCATTGTTATTCACCCATAGGCCCTTCCTGGTGGTAAACATGGAACTGTTTTCCCAGACCAAACATGGACCCTCCTGCGAGGTAGCCAGACGCTGTGTCTGGTGTGCACAAACATTTCGACTTCTGACTGGACAGCTCAACCTGGCAGTGTCTTCCCCTTGCTTTACTTTACTAATGCATGTGTATTTTTACCAGCCCCTGCGGGAAAACTGCCCTGCTTTATGGCAACTTGTCACTGACAAGGAATTTCTCATCAAGATTGAAATCTCCAGCCATCCCCAAAGCTCCCAACTCTTCTGAATTTAAGAGCTCAGAGATGAGAAGGCTTGTCTTGGAAAGAACTGTGGCCTTAGGAAGGAACATTGCGGTTTCCTTACGTCTGTGATGAACAAAAACCCACAAATAATTGCCAAAAGGCAATTACAAATACTTGGCATGTAACAAATTAACAGAGAAAGTCACTGCTTAGAAAAACAAGGTGTTTGCTTAGATAACTTTTTTAATTTCAAGAGTCTCTCTTTTCCAATTGCTTGCTTATTACCTTATTTTTGTCTCACACTGCCTCCAAAAAACTACCAAAACTAAGGTGGCAAAATAGATCTCTTTTTTAATTCCTTCTTCTCACTACTTAAGTTGCTCTTTGCCTGGCTAAAGCTATTTACACAATAGCTTTTTTTTCCCCCTTTTTACCAGTACTCTGAAGTCTTGCCTATTACATATCAAGCGTATTTAAGAGTCTCAACCTAGGGCCCATCAAGCAACCCAGTCCTATAATAATGGGCTCAGACCAGCAGGTTGAGACAAGCTCAATTCCCTGAAAAATATGAAGTTTCACTGTGTGGAAAATGGGAACACAAATAATAAATCAGAAAGAAAGACTTCAATCCCATTATCATCTTTCATCTGAAAGACTGAAATTCACAGTCTTTCCACAAATCACTTCACTTGCTATTAAATGTCTTCCAAAAGACTCTAAATGTCTTCTAAATTGAAGTTAATTGTTAAGGAAGGATATGCTCAGGTGATCTGTCTCTAAACCCAGTAAAATATTTGGCAATGCAAACCTCATTTCCATCTGAGACTCTCCAAGCAATTGAAAGCAATCAGAGGTTATTCCCGTATCAGGAGGAGCAATCTGAAGCACAAAGCCTGAGATAAATACAAACCTCCCGTTTTGAACAATTCACACTTATTATCAAAGAAATTAGCAGTCCAAAAATATGAAAGCACAGCATAAACTATTATTGGTAATGCAGCTTTTCTTTAACATCCATTTATCAATTCCATCTCGAAAAGGTATGTTTACTCGTAAGTTTACATATGTGAGAGATTGTTGGGAAGGGTCAAAAATATACCAAATGTTTTCCTGATACTTTTTCTTGGCTCAAAACTGGAGTATTAGGAAGAATTCCAAAGAGCATTACATAGGAATAAGTATGTCTGTAACGTTAGCTATATCTTCTTGCTGTCTCTTTATAAGAAACTCTATCTTTATGATGTATTTTATACCCACCCTCCTAAAGCTGAAGACCCATCTCTATTTTCATCAATTATATCACATTAGCAAAATGTCCTTGCTACTGTGTAGACTGTGGAAATTTCTGTCTGCCTGGCATAAGCAGACATTGTCCAGTTAGGAAGTTAATAGAAAGGGGGAGGAGGGGTAAATACATTTGCTTTCAAAATGCTCATGGGAAGTTGGCAAGTCACAAAGTCACAGAATATGTCACACCTATAACTATACCTCCTCTCAACAAAAAAGGCTTCAACTGCTTTCTTTAGGGCACCAAGCTGAACAAAAAGGCCCTGCAGTGAGTAGTTCAGAGGTATGCCCAGCACCAGCCCTCCACACCAGCTTTCTACCTCGTGTGTGATAAAAGCTTCAAGTTTTAAAGGATTAGGCCACCTTCCTTTTCCTTTACACTTAAAATACACCTGGTTTCTATGAACAGGCTTCAGAGCTTCATCTTTTACCTGATTATCCCAGAAATCTTGGGGGCTTCAAAGATTCTGGATGTCTAGTCTCCACCACTTAACAATCCCTTGTGAATTTTAAGGTCTCTTTCCTCTCTTTTTTTCCTTCCATCTTACCCATTTCTCCCATTCCCAATCTCTCAAAGAAACTGGGTTTTCCGTTTCTCAGTTCTTAATATGTTCCATAAACATCTTGCCCTCATGAGTACACAGGCACACACACACATACATGCACAGACATACCTGTCACAATGCCATAGGAGGGTTATGTGAATGTTTAACGTGCCTCTGAAATTGCTGATGTAGTCTGTATTTGTATCACCTTAAAGGAGGGCCAATCAATTAACCCTTTTAAGTTCTGCTTATAACAAGTTACAGCAGTCAAAAAAAGTGATGTACAACCCCTTAAACAATGCAAATGTATTCTTGTGAAAGGATCCACTGACAGGTTTACGAGACTGGAGTCTACTGAAAGCAGGTGTACATGGCCAAACAAAAATGGCACTGAATTGTGAGGTTTGAAGGGAGACGCGAAAGTCATTTTATGTGGTTGGCTTTTGCAGAACCTCTGAGAAATAAGGCAGGAGCGAAAAGCCATCTGCTGCCAAGATACAAGCACAGCTATTAGACTTTCTCACTATTCACATGGCCATACCTGAAACTCATACGGAGAGATGTTACTTAGCTTAATTAATGCTTTTCCACACTGCACTAAATACCCACTGGCATGAACCAACCATAGGGAAAATATTCAGATGGATTCATACACGTTGTAGATGAAAACGTCATTTTAAAACAAAGTATTTTATTTTGTTGTTTCTCACACAAGAGACACACTCAGCATTGCAATCTGAATGTGGACCCGTTGGACGGTAATATTGAAATCTAATAATAATAGGTACTAATTAAAGGATTTTAAGCTACAGCCTTAGAAGCAAATTAAATAATTAACACTTGTTTTTTTGGTCTCTACTTCCCTCTTTATTTTTTGTTTCCTGCTCTATTTTAAATTAGTCTTTGTCTTTTCTAACATTAACTGGTGACACAGACTAACAGCTTTTCCAAATACTCTTTGCCATAAAGCACTTATTATAAACATGGGGCCATTAGAAAATCAGGAGAGAAGATAAGAATTAATTTACAGTTCTATAAGGTAGTAGATAAAGCCTTGAGTTACACTTCAGATTTCAACAGGCAGAATGGGCAGATCACAGGTGAAGTGACAGGCCCCAAGATTGCCTGTGCATACACAAGGTCTTAGTCAGATGAGAATTTGAGATGTACCAACTATCTTACAAAAGCCCCAAGGCAGCTCTCCAAACCAAAGACCACCCCCAGAGAGAACTTTCAACCCTTTAAGTTTGTCTTCACCAAAGACTATCTGGCCTGAGACCTGTGAAACCCTCCCTAGAGGCCCCTCTCCATCTCTGGGCCAGATATTCCCAGCTTCATGGTATTCAGCTCCAATTGCTGGTTTTTCACCTGCTGGAGGGGAAAGCTTCAAATAGCTTAGCAGCCACATTTGGAAGTAGTTCATTAAAGAGGTTCTAAATGCCTATTTTTTAAATATTTTTAGAACATTCTGGAGTTTTATAGCACAGGAGAGGCCTATAAAAGTAAAGTACTTTGTTAACAGTATGTGGAAGGAAATTTTTCAAATTAATTTTTAGTGTGTATTGTTGCTTCTGAGGGTTTTTGTTTAATTTTTATGGTGTTAGAGGTTACAGTCATCATTTTATTCAAATATTCAGTTAGATTTAACATTTATGGAGCACTTTCCCTTTGTAAGCTACTTGGCGAAGAATTCTAGGATAAAGAAGATATAACCCTTTGTAGGAGGTTCCCAGCCTGGTAAAACTCAAACAGCCATCCACATACGCTGTCAAAGGACATCCAAGGCACTACGGCATCTCATGGGAGGGAACAATTCATCCTATGGTGTGGTGGGAGAACAGGGTTTATGGTGAAAAGGTGGCCAGAGAGATTTCCAAGAAGAGGTGGCAAGAGCTATGGGCTCTTTAAAAGCGTGAACCATAGTTCTCCAGGAGGGCTCACGGAAAGGTATATTCCTGGTCCACGCTTAGAGATACAGCACAAGCACAGGCTGGAGGCCAAAGCCCAGGGCCCCTCACAGACCATAAAGTCAGTTGCTGGGCTCTGAGAAGCAGAACAGAGTGAAGAAATAAATGCATGCCGTTCATCATCAGCCAGTCCACTTCAATAAATATCATACTGGTAGACAAACTTTGGCTTACAAGTACCCATCTCTAAAGATATACAAAAGCAGAGTGGATTTCCATAGTGTATTACTTGTCAAAGAACTCAAAGCACTTAATTCATAAAGAATACCATTTTACCTCCATTCTCTTGCTCTTTGCACCTTCCCACTTTGGGGCGGGGCGGGGGGGTGGCAGGGAAGGGAGGGAAGGTCTCCAGATGATTAGAGGAGGAAAAGGAAAGAAAAAGTAGGACGAAATCACCTTTACAAAATCTGTGGCATATTTACAATGTTTACATGTAACAAATACATGCCTTTTACATTTAAAAATGTCAATAAATAAAAGATTTATATATGTTAAAATCAGCAACAGCATATGGAGATATGGTTTTGTAATGGAAAACTAGTTTAAAGTTGTACGATTGGCTTCATTTATGCCTCCAATGTATTTCCAATACAGTATATATACCCTCATTTAGAGAAAAATCTCAGAGGATTAAATTTGAGGCCCTTCATGAATGTAAAACCAGGGCAAAATGCATCCCATCCCTACACACTGTCCCCTAATGTTTTCTAAAATTTTTTCACTTAGCACTGCATAGTAAACTAATAACTACTGGCTCTACAAGAGCTTCTATTGTTGGAAGAGGCATATTTCAGTTGAATATATGTCCATGAAGAAAGGCTTTGTGTATACAAGAATGTGAATTATGGAAAGCCAGTCTCCCCTCCCAGGACTCTTTTGCTAAGACTCCAAGCTCATTGCCTCTGAAACCACTGAATCATTGAGGACAAGCAGTGAGCTTTGCTGCAGGTCACTCCACCTCCACCACTGCTACTAAGGGCCATTTCCTGGGCTCTACTCCCTCTTCAGTTCACTGCCCAGAGTGGAGTTAACGGGGACACGCTCCACCGCCTTGGCCACTGCTGGTGGTCTGCTCAGCTCAAGCTGCCCGGCCATCCATCAAGCAGGGCCTCCCGAGAACAAGCAGAATGCCAGCTCCCACTGCCAACCTATCACTACCGATCCTTCCATGGAACCCTGCCAAGGGAGGGTCCCTGCCCTCTCCTCCACTGGCCACCTGAACAAGTCCCAACACGATAGGCAGATGGAGCGAAAGTGGCTTGTGTCTCCCACCACACAGTAAAGAAAGAAAACTGCCTTTTCTCCTCGGGTGGGAAAACACACAGCAACTTTCTGACATGACCCCTGTGCCATTTCAAAGTCAACGCCTTGTACTGCACTCCTGAGAGTGAGGGAAATCCAAACACTAGAATGACATGATCTCTGCTAAAAACTCAAAACTCTTTGCTTATGGCACAAGTACAGAGGATTCTAGATCAACAAGCTCAGGGTTTGCTGGGACCCCAGCACTTGCCCAATGGCCCATTGTGAAGATGCAATTTGGGAGCATTTTTCTCTTAATCTACACAAGCAATGGGGAGTGAGAACCTAATAATCTGAAAATTCTGCTCAAAATTGATCTTAATAAGACTTTATCCATTAGGTAATCTAAGCACCTCTTAAAATATATTTATATATATATATATAAATAACATTTTTGTAAGTAAATGCACATATATGCATATATATTTATATATCATTTTACAAATATTGTTATGTATTATGAAAATTTTGATTTTTACCCACAATAAAATTAATAAATTTTAAAAAAAAGACTTTATCCAGCCTGCAAAGGGAAGTCTTAAACCCCATAAAGAAAAAGGATCCAAAATCGGTACCAGGGGAGGCATATTTACATCCAGCTACCCAGATCTGGCTGTGCTTGACTCTGTGGTGGTGGTAAACATGTTCAGAGAGGCCACAGAAGGACCCCCAGGCTGGCAGTCAATGCCCTGGGTTCAAATCCTAGCTTCACCTCTTAAAGATCTAGAAGTGCCTTCATAAATATAAAGCCAGTGTTTCCCAAACTTCACTCATCCTCGTACCTTCTTCATAATTACCGTAGTATTACCAGTACAATATTTACCTAGTGGTTTTCTTCAAGCTTTCACTTTGTTCCCTTAAATTCATTTTAAAAGAAAATTTCAAATAAAAAACCAGTATCACTTGCCATAACAAAGAGAAATGGTGAAAGAGAGAGAGAGAGAGATAAGAGAGAGAGAGAAGGAAGGGAGGGAGGGAGGGAGGAAGGAAGGGAGGGAGGAAAGAAAGAAGGAGAAAGGAAGGAGAAGAGAAGAGAAGAGAAGAGAAGAGAAGAGAAGAGAAGAGAAGA
>JAKSZT010053887.1:61124850-61199184 GCA_026826555.1 Tolypeutes matacus | reverse complement strand
GAGAAGAGAAGAGAAGAGAAGAGAAGAGAAGAGAAGAGAAGAGAAGAGAAGAGAACAATGTTATTCAATTCTAGCAAAATTCTGTTACCTGACTAAGCCTCTGTCTGTTAAATGTGGAAAAATTAGCAAATATCAAACAGGTTAAACATGTTAAAAATTAGCACCAAACTGCATTTCTTCTTGCCGTTGTCAGAAGGACCAAATGAGAGTTTAAAAGGAAGGACCAAATGAGAGTTTAAAAGCAAAGACTCACAAGGGTAGTCATCAATAAAAAGAAAACATCAGTGGGTCATCCTATTTTGACAGACGCTGTCCCTGCACTCAGAGGACTATTGCTACTCCCTTGGAGACTGTGGCAGAGCTTTCCAGGCTAGGAATTCAGATTCCCTCATTTATTGTGTGATTGTCCACCCATCGTGACCAAGATCTTTTCATCTTTTGAACAATTTTGTATATCTTTCATGTATATTTGGATGAGCTAATTCCCATGAAACCCCCCTCCCAGACACCCCCCACCAATAATCCCCTGCAGTACCCACTGTAACCCTTCTGTGATCCAAATCCTCCATGAACATGTAGTCCATAAAATAATCAAATACACTTACTAGGAAAAAGAAACAACTATGATAAGCTTACAGTTCTGTGTAATATTTTAGGTACTCTAAGCACCTCTTAAAATATATTTATATATATATAAATAACATTTTTGTAAGCAAATGCACATATATGCATATATATTTATATATCATTTTACAAATATTGGTATGTATTGTGAAAATTTTGATTTTTACCCACAATAAAAAATAAATAAACTTTTTTAAAAAATAAAAATAAATAAAAAACAGAAATTGACTCTTTCACTTCTTGGTTCAAGGCTTTTGAGTCATCAGCCTGTGTACATCTGAAATGACAACAGATTCAATTCTAGTCCACACCCGCACACTTTCAATGATACAGAAATACAAGGCTGACTTATCTGTTTTTGTTGTTGTTGTTTTGTTTTGCTTTGCTTTCATTTTTCCCAAATCAGGGAGCATGACAGCATTTTGACTCTGCAGTGTACTTAGCGCCAATTCTACATATTACTTGAGTTTAGGGACCTTGTCTACACCAGCACTCAGCTTGTATGGAAGTGAGCACAAAGACACAGCTTGAACCTAGAGCAAGCAAATGCCACTGCTTATCATTTTTTTCCTCACTTGTTCTTTTCCTTTCACTTCTCTAGATGCATTCTAGTAAGAAAATATTCTAAATAACTTCTTAGAGCTCAAAGAAAAAGATTCTTTCAAAATATGGGCTAAAACTTTCATTAATACTCCTCCATGGAAATTATTCCATTCTCTCATCAGCTAGCTAATATCCATCAATCAGGTCATTCTTTTAAGAAGAAATTATTTGTATAGCTCCATCTAACAGCTGGAACAACTTAAATTCAAAAGAGGTAATGATTGTCACCCAATCACAAATCAGCATCATCTTATGATACTAAATCTAAATTTACAGCTCCATTTTACAGATGAGCTAACTTAAGGTCCAAAGAGGTGAAGACAGTTGCCCAAGACCACACTCAAGGGGTGATGAACCTAAAACTCTAGATTCTCCAAGCATATGTTTTTGAGTTATTGGCTGGAGTCACAGACTCTCATGTGTAACACCAGAGGAGCCATTCCACTTGCCAATATCACTATTAAATACTTTGTTCTTCAAACACTTCATGAAATTCCTGGCAAACCATCTCAGTTATCTCATCCCAAAGCTCCTTATTTTTATTTGGTTTGGTTTTCCTAAGACCCCATCTGAACGAAGGGTATAAATCAAAACGAGAAAATTCATATGTACCGTCTGAACATTTTCTAAGATGCTTGTCTGTCTGGAGCTCTGTATTTCTTAGCCCTTGAGTCTCTGACACTAGATTCATTGTATTTCACAACAGTATCAACAAATACTGTGCACAAAAGGAAAAAAGTGGTGGACCCATCCTCTGCTTTCTACCCCAGGTATCTTCCTAATCAATCTTTTCCCGTGATAACCCGGGGACTGAGAATACATTTAAACCACATGGAAGTCTGTGAATATTCTCTGAAGGCATTTTTTTTTTAATCACAAAACAGGAAGTTCCAAGCCATTGAAACTCTCCAGTATATTTGCTTGAAGTCTTCTGGAACAACAAAATGGTACATGCCTATCCAGGCAAGCACACTATTATAAAAGCAGATGTTTTGCTCACTTCCACATCAGAGAAACACATTGTCAATTTAGTTAACATCCTCTGGTCATTTGAACAGGTTTTCAGGAAGTCAGCAATGATATAACTCATGTACAATATGATTCTCATGTTCCCGTTTATCTCATTCTTGTACATCTTAGTGGATGATAGATGTGTGTGTGTGTTAAAGGAATTAGAAAGAAGAAAAATGCACGTAGTTGGTCTACTCACTACTCTCACTAAAATGTCCGTCCACATGAGTGGGATTCAAAGAGCGAAAGGTGCTCGGGGCTCGGGGGCATCATCAAGCATGGATTATTTTCCTGCCAAGCATTTAGCACTGGGAAGATAGACCCCCATGTATCCTGGCATCCAATGTTGGGGCCTTCCTCTGCCTTTTCCAGTGGTCTGGACTCATTATATGTGGAGTAAAGTGACTGTTTCAGGTCAGCGAACTCAGGAAGAAAGGCTAAGGTCAGGGGTCAAGATGAAGTGGACAAGAAGAAAAATGAAGAAACAGACGAAGACAAGGGGACAGTGAAGAGTCGGAAAGGAAACAAAAAGATCAGTCAGAAAAAAAGCCAAGGAAGGAGGAAGGTAAAGAGTAGTGATGCTGGGCAAAAGGAGTTGAGAAAAGGCATGGCCAGACAGCCACACAGTAGTCCTGCTGGAGTTAGAGAACTCATCCTACGGCAGGGCAGTAGGAGTAAAAACACTGGGGCACTCTTTAAACATTATTATCAGAGAGGAAAATTGCATTACTGACTGAACTAACTTTAAGTCCTCCCAAAACAAATAGGCCTGAGGCATTAAGCTAAGTATTCCCAAATCTCCAGAATTTCAAAACACACACACACATACACACCTTTGCTGGCAACAATATAAAAAAGTTTATTAACCAGTGTTAATAGCACAGGTTTTATCCCTTATTTACAGAGCTTTTGAGGTCATGCTTCAATAAATTTTTTTCAGGCTAATGTGTTCATATAGGAACATGCAAGAAAGTTTATCAAAGTCACTATTAAGCCTATGCCCCTTGTCTTACAAACCCTGACCTTCCATTTAAATAGCTAAACTCTCTAACTTGATGTTAACCACGCCTCACGGTAAAAGGGTAAAAGAGGGCAAAGAGTGGAGGGGACAAGAACCCTAGCTCCAGTCAACCTTTTTCTCTCTCCAACACATCACTGCCACCCAAGTAGCACCAGACCTGCAAGGCAGCCAGACATCAGTGAGATCTGAGCAAAGGGCCAAAGGGTCTCCTTTTTAAATGTCTGCTTGGGGCCTTGCAAACCCAGAATTTAACCTTATGCTACTGGGGTAATGTTCATTTGGGAGTACTTAAGCTTCAATTACTCTTAAATCACTCCTCTGTGCTGGACACACCCAACTCTTGGCAGTGAACCAGAGTTGGGATGCACAGCCCAGGACCCACTGTTCAAACCTGAAACTTGAAAGGCCTCAAATCCAAAAAGTAAACACAGCTTCTTAATCGCTTTTTTTTAAGTCATCTGCTTCCTCTATCTTCAGTACTTTGTTTTTCTGTGGAGCGGTTTCAAGTCGAAGTCAGAAGAGAAATGCTAGACCTGGATAGGGCACGAGAAGGGCCACGGTGTCGGCAGTGCTGCAGCATTTGCAGCAGGCATTAAGGGGGCGCCCAAGTAACAGAGCGCGCAGCTCACCCACGTGGTGCGTGCAGCAGCCTTGTCCAGGGAGTGGGTGAGAGCAGAGCCTCGGGGCCAGGCTGCTCTATCATTAACGAAGGGTGTAATTGTGTGCAAGTGACTTAACCTCTGTGCCTCAGTCTCTCATCTGTGAAATGGGGGACATAAAGTGTCTAACTCATAAGGCTATTGTGAGAATTCAATGATTTAATATATGTAAGAGCTTAGCACAGTGCCCATTAGCTTCTATTATTTTTATTGCAACTAATACTATTATTATCATTTATATTCCTTAGCTTATAAACCAGTATTACTCCCCATTGTCTACCAAGGTAAGTCCACACTCCCTGGTATGGCATTTGAGATTTAACCATCTGCCCCCAACCCACTTTTTTTAGCTTCATCTCCTACTACCTTCCATGTGCCACATGCTTAAGACAGAGGAGATGGTTCATCATTTCCTGGGAATTTCTCATAATTCCTCAACTCAGATCATACCGCTTTCTCTGCATTCTGCCCCTTCCCCAACCCCCACCATTTCCACTTATCAAAAGTGTATCCTTCTTTCAAGACCCTTCCTCAAATGCTACAAGTTCTCTTGGCTTGAATTTCTGGCAATGCCTCATGTCAGACTCTAACAGAGAGCTCAACAAATATTCATTAAATGTGTAAATTTCAGTATCTTTGGTTTGTTCTATAATCTCTCATATGATGTGGTTTCCAAACCTTTTATAATCTGCTTTATCCTCTTCTCAATATACTCCAGTGGTCAGTGTCCTTCTTCAAAAATAGCAACCGGCATCAAGTGCAATAGTCTGGATATGCTCTGACTAGTACAGAGTATGAAGGGTGGAACATTTTATAATTAATTTATTTCTTTATTGCACCCTAAAAACGTTAGCCTTTTAGAAGCCGTCAGAGATTCCTAACTCATATACAGCTTCTGTTCAACTAAATATTTTTCCCTTTAATTTGCTGCCAAGCCTTTCCAAAATTATGCAAGTGATTTTTTTTTAATTAAATGATTTTACATTTGTTTCTGCTGAATGGCATCTTGTAGGTTGCAGGGCAGAATTCCAATTTGACAAAATAATTTTGAACATAAACTTTGCTATTTTTAGTATTAGCTATATCTCCCAGTGAATTCATCTGAAAAACTCGAGGAGCATTCTCTCTGCATCACAGACACCAATATGAAATAACACAGGAGCAAGGACAGATTATGGCAGCCATCCACTACAACTTGACAGATCCACAGACCTTTAGATACGGTTATTTCACTCAGCTGTCTAACTCATTCAGCCCACATTTCATGACCTTATCCACAAAGATGTAATGAAACTTCATAAAATGCTTTCCTGATAACAAGGTTTTCAATGTCTAGACCATTTTCCTAGTAAGAGTCTTTTTTTTTGTTTTTAAGAGGAAGAGATCATTTTGCTGTGACAAATATATGTTGATTCCTAATGATAACTGCAATCTTTTCTAATACTCCAAAACAATGCCTAAATATATTTTTCCTGGAATAGAAAAAGAAGAAGAGATCAATGGAGACGTTTTACTATACACTGATAGGGAGAAGCCCAGAAATCACAACCAGTCAAAGATATTTGTTACACTGAATATAAGGATCAGACAATTTCTGAATACAACGCAGCCACTCCTTAGCAGTTTCTAACTGCCAGGCAGGAGGATACACCACCTGGAACCTTTAGACTTTTGAAAATTCTACCTGCTGTTGACCTCCCAGGTTATATTACGTGAGCCATGCAGCAGATTAAGAGTTAAGATGTCCCAGGCTCATTTTCCTATATTAGAGAATCCTCAGACATAATTCCAGATTCCTCACTCAGGACTTCCAGATTCCTACCAGAGCACCTGGGACTACTTCTGACTAGAGCAAATAGGCTCATGGTACCAGACCTGGCCTAACATTCTAGCCTGGGATCCATTCATCTTCAAATAGACTGTGGTATCTAGTCTCAAAAAATGCACCCCCCTCAACTAATGAACCATGAGCTCCAGGATACGTGCCATGTATAGTCCCCTTCCTGTAAAATTTCCTTCTCTAACTTTTACAGTCTTAATTGGTTTAAAGAAGCTACTCTTCAAAATTTATATATCTATATATATTATATATATATATATAAATTTACAACCATGGGTTCATAAAACATTAAAATTCCATTCATTCTACATTATTCCAAGCACAGTGCAACTGGGGACAAAGGAGACATAGCTCCTGCCCCTGTGGGGCTTACAATCTGGTATGGTTGGCTCTAAACAAATAAACAAGCAAATGAGTATAAATTTGACATGGAGTACCAGGAGTGAAAGACCAAGAAAGGTCTTCTCTCTTCTGGAGAAGAAACATTTAATATAATATCTGAAGGATAAGAAAAGGCCCTAAAATATATGTCACACAGGCTAAAGGCTTTGATAATTAAAACTCTTATGTAATAGCTAATTATAGTGAACTGTATTTCTTTTCCTGATTTGCCTATACACTCAGAGCACGGAAAAGTCTTCTACTGGTATTTGGACTCCATTTCTGGAATGTCTTAAAGTCTCCTCCCACCTAACTACTCTCCTCCCCCTCACTCCTCTGCTTTTCTCGTTCCTCCAGATTCCCCAATGTAGATTCCATAGCTTGGTTCTCGTTCTGCATGCAGCCATCCGTGTGACCCTCCTGAGCACACTCTGCTGCCACCATCCCCAGCAGCCCTCTGCACATGACCAACAGGATCCTTCCCCTGCAACCATGCACCATGACCCTGAGAAAGAGGCACCCCATCTCATGTCCCACCTGAGCCTTTACCCTCTCCTACTCTTCCAGCTAGAGCAACCTGACATCTTATGAGCAATCATTTATTTACTAGCTTATAAAGTTGTCTGATATAATTTTTAAATAGTACATGTGCTTTTGATCCAATAGGCAATGGAGGAGTCACACATCTGCTTCTGCACAAATCAATGCCTGCCTGACATCAAGACCAGGTTTCCTGGTGTGGTTGACATGGTTAGTTGCCTCCCCAGTATTCACTCCATTCCTCTCCCTTTGAGCCGCCTGGGTGGCAGAGTTGACCGGCTGACCACCAAAGAGTCATGCTCCCTTCCACAGTGTGGAGGGCAGGCTGGGAAGCAGATGCCCAGCCAAGGCCCACATTTCACACATCTCTTGACCTAAGAGGGGCCGTGTGACTAGTTCTCGCCAATAGAATGTGAGCAGAAGTTTCACATGTCACTTCTGGGCGAAAGTAAAGAAGGTGAATGTGTCTTCTCCAAGGTCTCTTTCCCTTTTTGCAGTAAACTTGAGAGCCCTGTGTTGAAAATGGAGAAACTCTAAGATACAAAGAGCCTGGGTCCCCAAATCACCTCTGGGAGGTAAAACAATTATTAGGATTAGGAAAACCTCATAACAATCTAGGAAATGACTGAGAAATAAGTGCTTATTGTATTGAGGCAGAGAGAATTTTGGATTTATCTGTTATGGTAGCTGGCTTTCCTATACTAACACAAATACTTCCAAGCACCAGGTATAGATTCGGATTTGGCTCAGGGACGGGCATGTATCCCACATCTGAGTCAATCAGAGCATGGTGTTCCTTTAGCCACAGAAATTGCTTCAGAAGCTGACATTTTGTTTATGTCAGTCCAGTTAAAGCAAAGGTCTTTTTTTTTTTCAAACTTTGAGAGAAAAGAAGAGTTCTCTCTCCTCCTAGATATGAATAAGAAAGCATGTAGTAAAGCATTTTGCAACTGTCTGAGGATGAAGCCAACACACAGAGGAAAGAAGAGCCAAGAGAAACACTGAAAAAAATAGCACCCAGAGTTCTGATCAAACCATGACCGAAGCATATTCAGATTTTTCAGTTTCATAAGCTAACATATTTCCTTTATTTTTTGAGCCAGTTTGAATTTGTTTTTCTTTATTTACGACTATATTAAGATATACTTAATTATACACAAAACTCCTGCGATCAATATAGAAAAAAGAAAGAAATTAAAACCAATTAGAATACTAAACAAAGCCCCAAGTATTAAAAAAAAAAAAAATAGGACATATAATCAGTACATCAATAAAATATTAATCAAAACTCACAAATACATCTACATCAATCAGAATAGGCTGGTTATGCTACAACAAAAATGACCCCAAACTCTCAGTAGTTTGTAACAAGGGTCAGTTGTGCCTCAGCTCCATCTTTCCTCCAGCCCCAGGCTACTAAAGTAGCCTCTACTTGAAACGTCCCTCTCTCATGACAAGGACAAAAGGTAAAATATGGTGAATGACTTGGTGGATCTTAAAAACTTCGGTCTGTATACATGTATTGGTCAGAGCAAGCCTGGGGTCACAGGGCAGGGAAGTATAATTCTCCCCCAGGGAGAGGCATTGAATATTTGAGAGCAACAGAAATTTACCACTGTATCTAAAGTAGATAAACCATCAATTACCTATTAAATTAATAATTAAGACCCTAAAGAATAATCAGGACACAGCCTTACCATTCATTGGCCCACAGATCAGAATCTAAAAATAAATTCACCCAAGATTGAAAGAAATCAGGCTGCCAGTAATTATTGGGACGTCTTTCCTAAAACATTGTCATTTACTATTCTAAAATTTCAATGATTACTACTGAGGTGTTCAATAAAGGGCAGAATAAAATAAAATAAAATAAAAAACTCTTGATGCATGAATGGAATTAGAGGAGAAAACTCTCTCCAGGAGTACGTCCATCTATTTGCACTGTGTTCTAATATCTGATTTTACTACTGGGTCCTCTCATCTACAAGGAGGGGAGGATTTCCAAGTGCCAGGCACTGTACTATACAAACGTGAGGTAGGTAGTCTTGACTCTCTCTTGCAGAGGTAAGGGAGATGCCCAAGATCCCAGAGCTACTAAGCAACAGACCTGGATTTAAACACGTTGCAACCCCACAAAGCCCATACTCCCCTTAAATCAGGATTTGCCAGAGATCAGAAAGGTGGGAAGTCAGCAAAAGAGGATCTGGCATCAAGCCTTGTCACCAAAGCTGCCCTCATAGGGGCTGTAACTGCCTCTCAGATCAGAGTGGGTGGCTGCTTGAGATAATGCCAGAGGTGTGGGTGGAGTGGGATCTACAACCTGACCAGATGGAGGAGGTGATCCCAGGCTCAGATCACCCTCCTGCACCCCATCAGTACATGATCTTGGGAGGAGATCAGACACTCCCCAGGGGAGAAAGCTCAACTTGTTCTCCTACAGAGGTCATGAAGCCTTCCACCAACCCCCTGGACATCCCAGGTCTCCTTGGGCAGGGAGAGACAGCATTGGGGGAGCAGAAGTTTCCCACACAGAAGTGGTCCTGTAATGCTGAATGCCAACCTGAGGCTGGAGTTGAGGAAAATGGGCCGGAGAAAAAAAATGGAAGGAAATCTGTTCAATGATCTAGAAAGCCTCATTTGGTGAAAAACCCAGACCAGAGCAAGATTAAGGGGTCAGGAGGTCAGTTGCTGAGGTCTAAGGTAGTAGGCTGGAGTCACAGAAGTAACAAGAAGCAGGAAAGCACTTAGAGTTATCTCAGGACATGGTCCGCTGAAAGAAAATTAATCAGTGTACCGGCTGCTCTCTATTTGCATAGGGCACAGATCTGGGTGAGTCAGCACTTCTGCGTGACTTTAACCCCATCTAGCCAACTCCTTACTGATAAGGCTGCACCTTCCCATGTCTCTGGCTCCTGTGCAGTGGGGAGATTTGGCACTGTTCACCGAAGGTTTGACTACAAGCTTGTTGTCAGCCTTTATTTCCCCTGCAAATTATCCCATGTGATGTATCTATAACCTTCAATTATGGGGCATTATCACAAACATTTTGTTCAGAGGAGCTAGAAGACCATGTTGGCCAATTCAGATTAAAAATGTGTATGCTATTTTTCAGCAAACAAAGCATTTTCTATTTTATTGTCTATTTGAACCTCATGCCAATTCTGTGAAATAAATATTCTCAACCCCACTTTACAGGTGAGAAAACCAAGACTGAGGGCTATTAACCATTTTCCCGGTCTTCTGACACTACGACATTGCCCCAATGAAAAAAAAGTTCAGAAAAATGAGCACAATTGTGGGAACTGGCAAAAAAGAACGTACTACAATGGAGAAGAAGGTCCGTATGATAGCTGTAAAATTATTTCAAGGGGAAATGAAGACAAATTGGAATTAAGGTCTCTTTTAATTATACATTTACCAGTGATCTGTCATTGAGAAAGAACTAATACACAGAGTATCAATTTTAAGTAAATATAAATGGCAAATAAGGCATTTAATGAATTGCAAATGACAGTGTTTCTAAGAGTAGTTATCCATCACAAGCAAAGGCTTTCCCATTTGTTAATCATATATTTCATTTCAGCAAAGAATATGAGTGGCTTAAAAAGAATACAGGATGGGAAGCGGCTGTGGCTCAGTCAGTGGGGCTCCCGTTTACCATATGGGAGGCCCCGGGTTCGGTTCCCGGGGCCTCCTGGTGAAGGCAAAGCCCGCCCGCACGGCGTGGTTGGCTGACCCAGCGAGCGCAAGCAGCAAGGGGGGGATAAATGAATAAATAAATAAAATCTTTAAAAAAAAAAAAGAATACAGGATGCAGATGGTGATTGGAGATGGTAGGAATGAAAAAATAGAAATTCTGCTTTATCCATTTCAAACATGAAGGGAAGAGCAGTACAGACAAGGGAGCAGAAAAATATTTGCAAATGCAATTGTAAAATAGTTGGATAACTGATGAAATGTTAAGAAAACTGCAAACTCATCAACTGTAGGGTAGGTTCTTGAGCCAACTAACAATGAAAAGAGTGAAAAAGGAAGAAGTTTGGCCAGAAATAAAAAGAAACTTGGGGAAGGCAAAAGAGAAAAGGGCAAATTGCTGGACAAGTATCGTCTTATGGAGAGGGCTCCAACATGCTCCACATTGCCAAATTTTCTAAGAAAGTGACAGTAGCAATTCACATAGTTTCAGATATTTTCTCTGCCCAGAGTTTTATTCAAAACAAAGGCTTAAAATTAAAAAAAAAAAAAAAAAAAAGAAATAGACATGAAAAAGGTGTTCTCATACTCCTTTTCCCTACCTCATCCTGCCAACTTATTAAAAAATCAGCAAGGCCTCTTTGGCCAACTGACTGATTTTAATATCATTATAAAGGCTTACTAGTTTGTTCTAGATGTGCTAGTAAAGCCACCATGCAAAGGATTTAGGGCAGTGTGAAAATATCAGGGGACCATAAACCTAATAGCATCTCTTGAAGCTATTACACAGAAGGCAGGGTTCAAGAAAGAAATATCTGCAATCACATAACTGAAAAAGAGAACTGCAAAGGAAGGCAAAAAATATCCACTGTAAATTGGTCAATCAAAGTTAGCTTTTTTCTCATTTTTAAATAAACAAATTATTTTACCCATTCACGTCAGAATGGAACTAACTCTCTGCAACCAACTCCGAAGCAAGGCAAATTGACATTTTTCTCAGGGAACCTAAGGATTCAACTTCTCACTCAAATTAATTAACATTGCATATTTATGAAGCTGGAATCTAATTAAATTACATCAGTCATCAGTCTAATTTTGCTAAACTTCCTTTTCACAGAACTAGTAATAGACATGTGTGAATTCCCAAATATAAATGTTTAAATATTGAATCATTAGCACAGTGTTTTCCAAACAAACCCTCTGATAAGCATATCCAGTTTGCGCCACCTTACACAGCCTCTCTCTCCTGCACACCTATTTTTTCCTACATCCTTGTTTTTACCATCCTGTCTCCCACCTTACCATTCCCATAACCCAAATAGCAGAAAAGTATAAATGAGCAAAAACCAGTTTTGATATCACTACCATTTCCTTCTGCTTTCTCTCAAAATAGAAGCTTCATAAGGGAGAATCGAGTCACATATAAAATTACCAAAAGAATCCTTCATACCAAATCATTCACCAAATGGAAGCTTCTTAAACGGTAACTGAGGACACCACCGCAGCTCTGATCTGAACTTGGACCTTCATCTCCAGAGGTTCTATGCATTGAGCCTATCTTTCAGAACAGAGCTTCCTATTTTATCTCAACGACATTTACAGAAAAAATATTTACCATAGTGAAAATGAAGAGAATAATTTCTTCACAGAAAAAAAAAAAAAAAATCCCCTCGACTAGAAACGTTTGACTCCCATAAAGCAAGTCAAAAAACTTCCTCTTATAGCAATGGATATATACAGTCTGAGCTGTAGGATAGAATCCTTCCATTTTCTCTAGTTTACCTTATAGCCTGCTACAAAACTCCTCTTGCACAACAGCTAATAATGCTTTTAAAATATACAGATTATCGCAAATAAGTATGATTCTGAAGCCCCACTCCTGAGGCTAGAAAATTATACTCTTGGTTTCCGTCAATTTATATTTTATATTCTTTTTAAACTGCCATTATAATAAAAATTCAAAAGCTCTTATAAAAACATGGCTTTAAACCATTTAAACATGGCTCTTTTAAACAATTGAAATACCTTCTCCTTTCACACTTGCCTCAAAGAAAATTCTAAAAATTTTAAAATGCAAGTGATCATTTTGAGGGAAAAAAAAAACAAAGGTGGAAGTAGATGAAACCTGATTGAAATAAACTGCAGAATCTAAATGAAATTATTCAGAGAATGTGTGTGATACAGTTTATAATTTTAAAACACAAAGCTTAAATTAAAACTGAAGGAAAAAAAAAAAAAACTGAAGGAGGGCCCCTCAGCTATCCAAAGATATACACACACATATTATAAATACACATTCACGCCTTTTACTGCTTCATCCTCTCTTTCAGTAAAGCCATTCTCCTTCCCCGCAAGAGCACACTCACATCTGTGTTCCTCAACCTGGGCCTTTTTGGTATCCATCCCACTGAACTCAGCTAAACCTCCAGAATCCACTGGGCTTATTGAACAAATATGCACTTGGTTGTAACTGAACATACCTGGACTATCCAACAACTGTGAACACGTTTATTTAATGAATTTTCAGGTATATGGAAGTGAGTGACTGATAGCATTGATTAAAACCAGCCAGGCATAAGGGTTGCTGGCATTCAACAGCCAAACTTCCTAAAATATAGCACAATCCAAGCCTGAAAACTTCCTCTTCTGTTTTTTAATATTTCTGGGTAGAGACATCTATGGGTTTTTTTATAATAATTCATTTTCTGGTTTCCCTTCATGCCATCTCTAGCACTCCTAGTGCTCTGTTCACATGGGAGGGCTGTCAGATAAATTTGTGCCTGGGATTCTAGAAAACAAGAGCACAAAACGAAAGTGTCCTCTCACAAAACAGCTGATTACACTCTTTATTTGCCTGTTTCTTGTTTTTCAATCTGAAAAACTGTATTGTCTCCTTAGAAGCAGACACCAGATAAGAATGGTCAAAAAGGGAGCGGATGTGGCTCAAATGGTTGGGTGTCCGTCTCCCACATGGAGGGACCTGGGTTGAATCCCCGGGACCTCCTGGTAAAAATTAAAAAAAAAAAAAAAAAAAAAGAATGGTCAAAAAGATGCCAAAAGCTCCTGGACTATCAAAAGATCATCCACTCTCTTTGAGGAAGTTTTCCCACCAATGGCCTTTCACAACTGGAAATCCCTCACCTGTGGCTGCCTCAAAGACCAGAAACTGTAAGCAGAAAGCAAGTTTGTAGAACTAGGTGCTAAAAGAATATTTTCGGCATCCAACTCTATGCCCGTAAAAAGAAAGCCATACGTTAAGAATTTATAAATATTTGGAAGCCATGTATCCAATAAGGGTTTAAAATCCAGAATATATAGTGGAGCATATGTAGCTCAAGTGGTTGAACGCCTGCTTCCCATGTACAAGGTCCTGGGTTCAATTTCCAGTACCTCCTAAAAAAAAAAAAAAAAAATCCAGAATATATAAAGAAATCCTACAACTCAACAACCAAAAGACAACCCAATTTAAAAATGGGCAAAAGACTTGAACAGACACTTCTCCAAAGAAGATATACAAATGGCCAAACAACACATGAAAAAATGCTCAATATTATCAATCATTAGAGAACTGCAAAACAAAGCCACAATGAGATACCATATCACACCCATTAGAATAGCTACTATTAAAAAAAAAAAAAAAAGGAAAATACCGTGTCAGAGATGATGTTGTTCATTGCTGGTAGGAATGTAAAATGCTGCAGCCACTGTGGAAAACAGTTTGGCAGTTCCTCATAAAATTAAATATATCATTACCATATGACCCAACAATCCTATTCTAGGTATATACCCAAAATAAATTGAAAGCAGGGACTTGAACAGATATTTTCACATTGATGGTCATAGCAGCATTATTCACAATTGTCAAAAGATGGGAGTAACCCAAGTATTCATCAACCAATGAATGAATAAGCAAAATATGTTATATACACGTGATGGAATATTATTCAGCCATAAAAAAAGAAATGAAGTTCTGAAACATGCAACAACATGTTGAGTGACATCATGTTAAGTGAAATAAACCAGACATAAAAGGACAAATATGGTACAATTTCATTTATATGAAATAATTAGAATAAGGAAATTCATGAGACAGAAAGTTAATTACAGGTTAACGAATGGCAGTGGGGTATGGGGAGTTATTGTTTAATGAGTACAGAGCTTCTGTTTGGAGTGATGAAAAAATATTGGTAATGGATGGTGATGACAGTAGCACAATATTGTCAAGTAATATCACTGAATTGGTCCACATGAAAGTGGTTAAAATAGGAAATTTTTTTTTGTATATGTTACTACATTAAAAAATGTTCTTTTTTTTAAATAGACCTGCTGTTAAAACGGGAGAGTTAAGATGAAAAGTGTGCTTAGAAGAACTTGCAATTAAATCATCTATATCCTTATTGTCCAAAAAATGTATATGGGTAGCAGATATGGCTCCAGCAGTTGAGCTCCCACCTCCCACATGGGAGGTTCCAGGTTCGGTTCCCAGTGCCTCCTGAAAAAAAAAAAAAAACAAGCAAAACAAATGAAAAAACCAACTCAGGGAAGCCAATGTGGCTCAGTGGTTGAGTGCTGGCTTCCCACATCAGAAGTCTGGGGTTCAATCTCTGGCCCTGGTACCTCAAAAAAAAAAAAAAAAAAAAAAGTATATGTTGGTGACCTTGGGCAAGTTTACAATCACAAGTGCATTGTTTGGAAAATGAGAATCTGAATCCAGCACCTTTCACTGGTAAGTTGTAAGATATAGTTAGCTTGTGGTTTCAGGCAGTGAAGTAATGAAGTATCTCTTAAATCATGCATTCAACAACAATTTGTAGAGTTGCCTAAATAAAACTGAAAACATAATGTGGTGAAAAACCACTCTTCATATAATTCTGGGAAGAAAATGAAAGACAAAGGGACAACCCCTATCATAAAAGAGATTATTCACATAAAATACAGCAAAATTCTCCTTTATGAAGGGTTGTTTGAAGTCATTTCTTTAAATTAAGGTGTCCTCTATCCAAAATTTTATTACCTTTTATGAGCTCTGTAATACTCAGGCAATTTAATGTTCCACTTTTACTTCTGGGTGGAAAAAAAATAAGGCAGTAGAGAGTTTAGTTTAAGTTCTTGGGCTTTGGTGTAAAGTAGATCAAGTCTTGGCTCCTGGCTCTGCACTTAGATGTCAGAGCCCCTGAGCAAATATTAACACTTCTCCTGTGCCCTATCTCGTTTAGCAGTTTATACCAAAGCCAGCAGATCTACCACAATCTCTCCCTAGAGTTAACCAACAGCATAAAAGAACTCAAGCAAGAATGCTGTTTCCCATCAACTTTGGGTGGATGCAGCCTCTGAAGGTACCTGGCCTTTTTCACTCTTCTGGTCCAATATGTCATGGGTGGCCCCTTTTTGAACCTGCTTACCACCATCTTCTTTACCCTTTAAGTAGGACCATATATCTTCAAAATTCTAATTGTTTATTTCCTACAGGATCAATACCTTATTAGTCATGCAAGGATTTCATCCAGTCCCAACCAGGGTGCTGGACGCATCTTCCCTCAACTGCAACAGAATAACCAGAGGGTTTTACACCTTGTCAGGTAGGGCCTACTCCCCCTAACCAGCAGGAAGTAGCTGCAGAAGAATGATGATCACCCTTCAGCATCCTCTTAAGAACAAGGCTGTAATCTCCCTGAGAGAGACATTGAGGCAGGTTAGTATAGGGAAAGGGAAGACTTGGGTCACAGCTGAGGCCCAGCAAAAACATGGCCAACAGACAACATGGCCCGCAGAGTACATAGCTGTTGAGACCCTGCCCAGAAACCTCCCACTGATCCCGAGAGATCCCACCCATAAGAACCTCATTTGGAATGAGAATCCTTTTCGAGGTCAAGGGAAAGCCCCATATACCCTCAAAAGGCCTCACCATTGGTCCTCTAAGAAATGACAGGTGGGCAAACAAATTAGAACAGCAAACAGCTGGGGCCCCTACCCCAACATTATGATGCGGGAGGAGGAAACACTTTTAAAAGCCTTAATCTGGTGCCCCACACGCTCATCTCACTCTGCAGCACACCCACAGTCCATGCCTCAGATCATGTACTTTTCTTATTTTCTTGTTTCTTAACAAATTCTTTACTCCCTTGCCTACCCTAAAAAAAAAATCCCCTATCTCACAGGGGCAGGTATGGTAACTGTGATAATGCATGAATACTCAGGGAAGCGGCTGTGGCTCAATCAGTAGGGCTCCCGTTTACCATATGGGAGGCCCCGGGTTCAGTTCCCGGGGCCTCCTGGGGAAGGCAAGCCTGCCCGCACGGCGTGGTTAGCTGACCCAGCGAGCACAAGCAGCAAGTGGGGGATAAATGAATAAATAAGTAAAATCTTTAAAAAAAAAAATGAATACTCAATAATCTTGACTGTTTCCATTTTTATTCTGTTTTTTCTAAATTATTACCTCCATTTCACAGATGAAGAAACAGGCACAGAGAGGCTAAGTAACCTGTCCATAGCTACACAGCTAGGAAGTGGTAAAGCCAAGGCAACAATCTACATTATCTGGCTCCAGAGTCTACACTACTAATCCCTCCCCGGCATTTTTAATATTCTTTAATTTTTACGATTTATAATAGTCCACTAAATTTACTCATCTCTTTACAGTTTACAGAAGCTTGCACATATGTCATCTTATTTTAACATTACTAGTATGGAGGAAGCCAAAACAGGGGTAGTTATAATTATTCCAAACTCATACTTGAGGACATTACATTTAGAGTCCAGGGGTTAGTTTCCCACCCAAAGGCACCAGGTTAATGAGTAACAAAGTAAGGACTCAAACTTCTATTTCCTGACTCCCTAACCGTCATCATCCACCAGGAACCATGCCTGTGGTGCCCAAAATATAGTGAATTTTTTAGATAATCACACCTAAGGAAAAAAATAAGAGCTATCTTCAAGGTAATTGAGGGATTGAGTTAAAACGCTGCAGAGAGCATTTTCCTCTTCAGAAAGTTATTACTAATTAACAAGTCTACTTAATAAGATGTTAGGATATAGTCAAGCAAATTATGCTGAGAGAAGTAGAGGGGGGAAAATGGTCGGATTCCATACATCCTGGAAGCACTCTACAAGTCCTGGCCAAGGTCAAGGATTCACTTGGAAGGTTGACCAAGGTATAATCCATTGTATTACGTATCAAGAGTATTTTCTTTTCTTGAGGGTAAAACCTTGGTGACTAAGATTACTGTTACTCAAGGGCAGGAAGAGAGATCTGATATTACAGATCATGAGGCCCTTTGAAAATCCTAGACACATAATGCTTTTTACCTTGACATTTCCCACCCTCCTCTGATCCCTCTACCCAGTATTTTTAGGTTAAAGAAACTAAGACACAACGCTGCTTCGTGGGATCAAACGACATCTATGCTGGTGTTTACATATTGCAACATTAACAGGATGCTTAAATCACTAGCATCTTATGCATGTAGGCAAATAGGGAGTTTTGCTCTAGATTTCAGACCATGCCCAGCAATAACGACGTTGGATATGGTGATTTCTGTGCCAAGCCCAGCGGCTGGAACATTGGCTTGGACACATACGCACAGCACAGCAAGATGGTTGGCAAAGAGAGTTGGAAGAGAGGGCCGTGCTTTTTATTCTTATTCCTGTTTTACTAACAACGAAATCACAGGCTGGCCTGAGACAAGCCATCCTCTGAGTTGATGTTAGTCTTTGGGTAGCACTGTCTTGTCTTATACTGTATAAAAACTGAGCCTAGAAGGAAGATTTACTTTTTTAAACCATGCAGACTTCAGTTTGGATATTTTGATCAGATCTTTACTCTTGGACAAAAATAAAAATGGCAAAGAATTGAGATCGCCCAAAAAGAACTTCTCCTTGAACAGTGATGGAAAGTTTGCACAAGGGATAAAATACACTAAAACTGGTGAACATAGGAAGAGTAATTTGCCCATCACCTGGCCCCAGGCTATTGGGCATATACCTGAAATACATCCCACATCTTACTCAGTTATTCAAAACAGCATTTCCCTAACCACAGACAAAAGTTACCTTTCAGGAAACATCTAATTGCCCATCTAATATACCAATTCCCTTCACACTAGGCATTTGGAAAAGGCTCAGAAGATAAATTTAGAAACATGCCTTAAAATGCATTAAGCACATACAAACTTTTAGCCCTCATATTTGAAAAATATTTTTTTCTGCACCTAGAGGGATATAGGCTGAAGAACTTTTGCAAGAATACATGTGAAATGAGGGTGTACCATTTGTCACATATTACCATCCAGATCATCGTTGTGCAATGGGGAAAAGTCTGTTATACCCCTCTGTACTGAAATCATGTGTTTGCATGCCTGTCTCTCCCAATAGACTATAAGTTCCTCAAGGGTATAAAACATATTTCATTTCTCTTGATATATTCCATGCCCACCACAATGCTTGGCCTGGACTATTAATAGGTGTTCAAGAAATATTTGTTTAACTGGACTGAGTTATGGGTGAAGAAACGTAATCTACTCTTCTGATGCTGCCACCTAACCCAGTGTTCACAGACCAAACACAAAACTCTCACTCCCTCCAACAATAAAGGAAAATACATAAATACCTTTGTCCTAGCTCCTAAGTCGTGGAGCCAGATAAACATATGTGTAATCTATAAATGCGTTGGACAAAACTGAAACAAAATACAATGCTTTTACACCTGATCAGCTTCTGATCTGGGATAGAGAATGAGGCAAGTGGATATGCCTTCCATTCTCTAAATTTCAATGTACCACACTTCAAACGTTTAATAAATATTCTCCTCATTTAGCATTTTGCTCAGATGTCCCCTCCTCAGAGAGGCCTCCTCTGACCATCCTTCTAAAAGAAGGTCCCTGGGTACTCTCTAGCAAGTTTCTCTGCTTATTTTCTTCATACCTCAAGTCACCATCTGGAAGTATATTGCTACATTTATTTCTTCCAGAATGTGAGCTCCATGCGTGCAGGGGCCTTGATTCCTGCTGCCTTCCCTTCACCTAGAATTGTGGGCACTCGGTAAATCGTTGTAGGATGAATGGATGGGTGACAGTCACCAATAGCAACTATTTATAAAGGGTTTGTTTTTGTTTTTAACTCTCTTAAATGAAAACCATATCAGGAATAACACAGAAGAAATTTAGTGAGGTAGGAAATGATCTCCACATCTGACAGGTACTAAGAAAAATTAAGTATGGTTTTATATTCAGATAGAAGACCTCAAACACATGGAATGGCACTGTTGATTGTTGGGTGCGTGGCTTCACAATGTTAACAAAACATCTGGAGAAGAGGCAGGCATGGCATAATTCATTATTCCAATCTCCCAAAATTACTCTTCATAACCACCAATTACCAACAACAAGTACATGGGCATTTTTGTCTCACTTAATAAACCATTGTAAGAGGTATGTGTATGTCTGTCACATGTTGATGTTCAGTATTGTTAGGAAAGTGAATATTTCTAGGACTTTGTTCATCATGCCTTACATATACTAGGTACTCAATAATTTTTATCAACTCAATACAATTGATCTAATTTAAATACTTTGAAGAATGTTAAAAAGAACAATGCCCCATGGAATGACCTGTATGTACCCACAAATATATGTGTGTGTGTGTGTGTGTGTACACACACACATGTGAATTGGGAACAAGCACTAAACTCTAAGGAATCAAACTTGCAAATAAATTAATTCCTAAAAAGATATATGTGACTAAACTTTAATCCCCTGTATGCTATCTTTTCAAATCCAATCTAAAATGTCTAGCATATTTTTAATCCAATATAATCCAATGAGCTTTAATAAGCAGAGCTGTTGCCACTAGAACCAAAACCTAGCTATTACGATTTTGTAACCTTCTGAGTAAAGGAATATACTGAACTAATTTTTTTCTGAAATTTTTACATTTAATCAACAACATCATTGCCAAAGAAAACCACTTTTCAGAAGTCTCTCTATCCTGGTTTATAACTTATAATCAAAAACTGGAATTTTGCATCTAATGGGTTATAGTGTGTAATATTATACTGTCACATTTTTGATGCTATAGCTAAAAATAAGAGATAGTTTCCATTATAAAACTATTCCCATAGTCTTGTTACCAGTGAAAAACATTTTCCTATAAAAATGATCTTTCCAATTCATAGGTTAGAAATTATTGTGGGTAATTTTTTTAAGAATATCAAAAAAATCACGGTTGGCTTCAGGTCCCTTGTGTGTTCATCTGGTCTCATCAGGTGGCATAAGGAGTATACACAAGATGGGGTAGTGTGATCATAATGCACCACACAAACAAGGAAATCACAATAATAAAATGAAATGAAAACATGACACTTGAAACCCTGACAACTTACTTATCCTTATCCAGTTGGGGCTATATGGATAAATTTCAACTATTCAGCAATAGCCTGATCCAAACAGCAAAAGAAAATAGAAATGGGCATAAATAGACATCCAGAACAATTCAGTAAGCTTGAAATATCAGATGCATCACAGTGGATCTTACAAAGACATACCTCAGCTCTGGACTTAGACCCTTGGTCCCCCCAGGGTGTAAAGATGCTTGGAATTCTGATCTATCCTCACATGGAGGGGCAAACCTCTATGAATTTCCCAGAGCCCTGCTGTGCCCCTGTCTCAGAGGCCAGCACACTTCACCCTTAACTGTGAGCTTCCTTTAATTGTAGGCATCACTTTCATTTTCCCTTAGACTCTTAGTTTGGGGAACTTCTCTGTCTGTTCTGTTCTGAAACCTGGAACCTACCCAAATGTCATCCACAGGAGACTGGTTCAATAAAATGTATTACATCAAAACAATGGAAGATCTGTTGCCTCTAAAAGGGGAGTAGGGGGCCTAGTTTGACATGTACTGACAGGGGAAAGGTCCAAGGTATATTGTTAAGTTTTAAAAAAGAAAAAAAGCAAGTTGCTGTAAAAGTTATGTGTATGTATGTACTAATATATGCATGGAAAAAAGTCTGTAGGACTTTACACTTAAACAAAGAATAGTGGTCATTTGGAGGTGGTGTGTGGCAAAAGAAAAAAGTCAACTACAAAGAACCCTCATTTTCTTTGTGATACATCCTTATAGTTTTTTAATTATTAGCAACAAATGTATCGGAAAAAAATGTTACTAAAATAATGAAAAAATAAATTGATAAGGACTTTAAGACAATATAATAAATACACTAAGGTGAGTCAAGTCCAAACACATGGGTAAACTCCCATGAACTGCTGAAATTGTATTAAAAGTTTCATGCATATGTGTGTATTCTGGAGAAAGTCTCCATACCCTTCATCAGATTCTCAGAAGGGGTCTGCAACCCAAAACAAGGTCATGAACCATGACCCCAGCAGCAACTAAGGTAGTTGTTCCATCCCTGCATTCATTTCCATTATCATTTTATCATGAATCATGTTATTGCTACTTAATTTCAAAAGTCCTACCAAAGGTAAAGTCTACAGTCAGCACCAATGTATGAAAGCTGTGGTCATAGTCTCTGCCTAATTCAAAGGGGCCCCCAATGACTTCAGAGCACTCACAAGAACATGACAAGAAGTCACACCTGGCTGTCTTGGTGTAAGAAAAATTCTAACAGGCACAAAAACCTGCAGTTGTTCAGAGATTGAGGACAGTAGTCCATTTGTGAAGTGTAGAGGGATGAAAGGAGGAAGCTATGTTTGCATTTTAATTAAGAGGACAGAGATGGGTGAATGGAGTCAATTTAATCAATAAAACAAGATTTGATACAATGTCATTACCTGTCAGCCTTAAATTGTTTGAAAGAACTTTTAACCATAAGCGTACATTAAAAATGCACAGCAGAATTCTTTATTGCTATGCTCTATATTAAGACTGCCTAAATTGGGATTATGATTTAAGTAAAAACTTGCTTTTTCATGAATTACATGAGTCTACAAACTATTTTACCATCTCTACCTTGACTCCATTGACAATCTCCAGAATCAGTTCCAGTATGGAGTTTCCATAAACCTTAAGATCAAGTGTAGATCATGACAATTTGTGATTTACGTGAGCCATGAGTTATACCAACACTGCCAAAATGAGGATGATAATTGGTGAAAATTAGGAATATTCTACTTTTGAATATCCTTTCCAGGTGGTTTATCATTGTCAAAATAGGCCAATTGTGGACTTAGATAGCAATTAAAGTATCAGATATCCCAGAGTTCTAGTGCTAATATTACCTGACTATGCAAGTTTTACAGGTAAAAATAAATGGAAGTGGTTCACATAATCCACCAAAGCCCATCACTAACCACCATCATCTAATTGTATTGATATCTTCCATGGGCAAAGCATAATATGAGACACTGTACAAAATAGAAATGGCCCTCCAGGAATTTTCCTATATTGCTAGAGAAATAAGATATATAGAGCAAAGACAAGGAATCTATAATAAGATACCAAAATGATGGTAGGTAAAGATAATTTCATACTATTGGAATGGCAAGACATAGAGAAATCATGTCTCTAGGAGTAATCAGGACAAGCCTCGTGAAAAAGAATTTAAACTAAATTTTGAAGGAGTTAGTTAGATTTTGATGATCAAAGTACAGTATGGGTAGATTTGTGGTGCTTGGCAACATCAGGGCCAAAGATCAGAAGGCGGAAACACAACAAGGGTGGCCTGACAAGAGGGTGAGAGGAAAAGAATGAGTAAACATTTGAGGCTGAATGGACCCATCTTTGGTAGGAAGAAAAATAAGCCAGAAAAGGTAACGAAATAATAATGAACATTGTTGAGATCTGACTCTATTTAAAGCACTTTAAATGCAACAGATCATTAAATCCTCACATGACATAAATATCCTCAGTCTATAGATAAGGAAATGGACACAGAAAGGTTAAGAGACTTGCCTTCATTTCACACAGCTAGGAACTGGTAGAGGCAGGATCTGATCTCAGGCAAATCTAACTCAGAACTTAGGCTCATTCTTCTGTCTCAAGAGTGGGATGCCACTTGAAGGTCAAGCTGAGGAATTTGGACTTCAGCAGGTGTAAAAATTAGGAGCTAGGTATCTGATGACCCATTGATAATGCTTATAAATATTTTGACTCATCACTACTCAGAATCCTCCTCCATAAGACTGTATTATCTGATTTTTCCAATAATATTAACTGATAATTCCAAGTATTCATTGACTAGCCCCTTTGACTACAGAGCTGATTTAGATATTAACATTTCTTAGGCTGTCCCTGTAAGTCACCTGAGGTAAGATCTGAAAATGGTTTGCTATTCCCTTGACCCAGAAAACCCCACAAAATCATGCAAATCAAGAGGTTCAAATCCTCATGCTCACTTTAGGACCACCCGAGAAACTGCCCAGGCCATCAAGGGTTTGCATATTCGAAAAGCCACCACGTATCTGAAAGATGTCACTTTGCATAAGCAATGTGTGCCATTCGTTCATTACAATGGTGGTGGTTGTGGGTGTGCCCAGGCCAAACTGTCGGGCTGGGCACAGGGTCAGTGGCCCAAAAAGAGTGCTCAATTTTTGTTGCACGTGCTTAAAAATGCAGAAAGTAACGCTGAACTTAAGGGTTTAGTTGTAGATTCTCTGGTCATTGAGCACATCCAGGAGAACAAAGCCTCACAGATGCACCCTGGTACTTACAGAGCTCATGGTAGGATTAACCCATACATGAGTTCCCCTGCCACATTGAGATGATCTTGACTGAAAAAGAACAAATTGTTCTAAACCAGAAGAGGAGGTTGCACAAAAGAAAAAGATACCTCAGAAGAAACCAAAGAAACAAAAATTTATGGCTTGGGAATAACTTCAGCATACAATAAATGCAAATTAAAGTTAAAAAAAAAATTTCTTAGGGGAGCAGGTATAGCTCAGTGGTTGAGCGCCTGCTTCCCATGTACAAGGTCCCAGGTTCAATCCGTGGTAGCTTAGTCCAACCTTTATTGGGATAATTCATTGTACTGGTATTCCATTACCAATACCTTGACCTTTAGACCTCAGGGCTTAATTTTATCTATAATTCACCTACCCTCTCTTCTAAAAATACAACTCATAATAATAAACACAGCACTGCATGTTTATTTTCAAATGTCCTCTGAACATATATGATCTTCCTCTTCTCAAATAATACATTCATCCCTTAAAAGCTAATTTCTGGGGGCGGATGTGGCTCAAATGGTTGGGCATCCGTCTGCCATATGGAGGGACCTGGGTTCGATCCCCGGGACCTCCTGGTAAAATAAAAAATATATATATAGAAGGCGCATGGGCTGCCAGGCTCTATGTGCAGCTGAGCCGTTGGGCCCCGGGAGCCATGCAGCAGGATGATGACGTAACAGGGGAGAGACAAGACAAGATGCTCCGAAAGCTCCAGAAGCCAGGAGCTGAGGTGGCGCAGGCAGCAGAACACCTCTTTTCCTACATTGGAGGTCTCCAGGATCGAATCCTGGTGAAGACTGGAGGAGGAGAATGAGAAGAGATGGCAGGAAACAGACACAGAGAATTGCCCAGCAAATGGACACAAAACAGCAAATGGGGAATGGGGGGTTTAAAATGGGTAAAGTAAATAAATAAATCTTTTTTTAAAAAGCTAATTTCTCCATCTTAGGTGCAGACCTTAAAATCAGTTGAGTTCTTCAGTTACAGATGTACAGGACATAATATCTAGACCCTCCTAGGCAGGGTGAACTCTTCCTCTGTTATACCCACAGTAGCCAAATGACTACTTTTCCCACAGTGGAAAACCACAGGTGACTATCTCCTAATGATTTACTATGGCCCAACCCCCAGCCCAAAAATAAAAAAATTGAGTTGAATGAAAAATAAGAAAGAATGGTGGCCAGTGGTTACGAGAGGGGGAGGAGGAATTTCAGTTTATTTTCTTAAGCCAATTAACGATGAAGCGGTGTAGAGGGAAAGAAAGACACAACATGTCCATGAGAGACTTTTTTCCCAGATAAATGGCCAGATATCAGATTCTGTAATAAGTACTTCCACCTATCAAAACACACACACACACACATACATTAACTTTGGGTGGGAGAGGAAGATATAGATCTTAAAACACAAGGCAAGGTTTAGAAAGCCTTGTGGGTATCACAGGATTTTGGAACTTCGAAGGGCCCTTAGAAATCATCTAATCCAGACATTGCAAACTCAGGGTCCATGAACTGTATATGGTAGGCAGAGGCATTTGCTTGGGCCTGCAGATTTTTTTTCTTAAATGAGTCAACATTTTAAAGTAGAGAAAATTCACATAAAAATCCAGACTTGTGGCTTCTCCAAAAAATGGGGAAGATCTGGCAGCATTGCCCCCTTGCCCAAATGGCAGCAGTGAACTGGAGCTAAATTTCATGTGCCCCAGTTAGAGAGGGTCAGAGCTCCCCCATTTGCCATAGTCCCCACCACTCTCTCTTATTCTACAATACAAAGGTGGGGTGTCAAAAATTAAATAAAAATAGAAGAGCACTGAACACTTACACATCCATCTTGCTTCACTTATTTATTGTTCCTGCCAATCCCTGCAGGCATTTGGGTTTACAAATTCTGCTCTAGTCCAACCCCCTCATTTAGAAAGGAGTGACTTAGCCAAGTTGGGAAAGTCACCTACAAACTCATCCACTCAAAGTTATATTTTCATACATAGGGGATCATGGTCTTCATGACAACTAGAGATTATGCACAACTAAATTTAGGCTGTGTCAAAGTGTCTGGGGGAAAAAAAAGTTGAAAGCTCAATCACTTTCTACAGTGGCAAAAAAATGAGAGGAGGGGCAAAGAACGATTGTCTAATTGTCAGAATAAATTTGCTGCTTATTTTAGCTTGGTAGAGACAGTTTAATATGCCCCAACTTTAGCTATGACTTCCCTTCATCTTGAGGGCATGATAAGAAGACATACAGAATACTTATTATATATATGCAAATACATCTAAAGATGAGAACGGATGGAAACATAGAACAGGCAAAAAAGGGGTGGGGGAGAGAGGGATGTCTAAAAAAAAAATACCTCTTCAAAAAATTTGACTGCTAAATGGAAAGGATGTGACTAAGCTTTATTAAGAGTTTGCATGTACCTTAGATACTTTCTCTAATTGCCTCATATAACCCTCAGAGCAGACTGAGGAGGGTGGTGTATTCCCCCTACTCCCACTGCGCAAGCAAGATCCTGGGGTTCAGAAGCTGGCAATAATCTGAAGATGATACAGCTATTCAATCAGAGAACACACTCAAATTCAAACGCCAATGTGCACGGTTATAATTTCATAAGAGCAGCGAACCTGGAACCGCACCCAGAGGACCTCAATGATATTTGTCAGGTAAGCTTGCCCATCGCCAACCCCACCAACTGCTATGTACAAGGGCTTTCATAATGTCAACATTGGAACAACCGAAACATACAAAATCAATTCCTTTAGGCAGGTTTTTTAATAAAGTTAAGGAAGCTTTGGTTGCCTACTAGGCAGGTGTTTAGTAAGGAAATTAATAAAATCTTTCTCCAAATCTCTCCTTTAGAATTGTTCTAAAAGTTAGTAGCCATGGATCTGGCTGAATGTACAAACCAAAAACATGTTTGCTAATGAATAAGAATAATAACTAAAGTCAAAATAAGAATTAATTCAAGAATGGGATCTTTTGAAGAGGCAGGAATTTGATTTAAAATTCATTTTTTCCTATAATGAAACAGTTATTTAACCACAAAACAACTTTTATAATAATGCAGAAGAATACGGTTCCAAATAAAACACACCCCCCATTTTAATCACGGCTATTATTTTTTAAAATGAAAATGGCTGAGGTCAGTGTAATCTATTTTAAGGTTTTCATGGGTTGGTGGTATTTTTTTCCTGGCTTTGAGCTCTCCACATTACCAACTAAATGTTATGGCTTTGCTATGCACCCTTCCAAATCCCACTCTTTTTAATAATGTACTTTATACACACAGATTAAAGTGAATTCCACTTTCTTTCCTAACAACTACAAAAGGGGGAGACCACACTTTCAAGAGAACTACAAGATACTTTTTAAAAAAATAAATTGTGTACTTCTTAGAACAAGTATGTTCATATCTGAATAAAAATGCTGTAGGGGTGCTTATCAGAGTGCTGGGAAATTGATAAAAATGTAGAATTCATGTGGTTCTTTTCATTAAGTTGTAATATGAAGGCAACATCTGTGTATCTATCCCTTCCAACTTATAAGGACAATACAGATACAGAAAAAAAAAAAAAAATGCCCAGAAGCAAAACTCAATCTGAACAAAGTTCTATAGCCACCCATACCTATCAACAGGTATCTGTATACAGATATCTATTTAGGACACATCTGTGAAGCTTTCTTTAGGACCCAGCAGGCAAAAATTATCGATTATCTAAAGGCACTACGATTACGCAGTCAGACCTCCCTTTAGATGTGATTAATATTTCACTGCCTCTCTGAATCTGACTTGGTTTTTTATTATAATTTGCTATCATTTCACAAAGAACAGCACAAGATTCCTCTAAATAGCTCCTGCCAGCCAGCCATACATGATAGAATGTCTTTGCAATACATACATATTATGGTGGTCTGGCTATTAAAATGCCGTAAGCTCTGTTTGTTTGTTTATTTTTTAAAACTCAACTTGCAAGTCCAATGTAATAAGATGCTGTAGCTTTTATGAAAGAGGTGAAATAATTTTAAACACAGACACACAATGAGTTTATTTATTTAGAAACTTGTTAAATAGAGTCTGGGAATTCAAATCTTCAATGTTGACATTGTACAGAACTGGACCGTAGCCAGAATCCAGTCTCTAGAGGGACCCATTGGACAAGGAATTCAGGCCTTTTTCTCCTCCCACTTGAGCTAAATAGGTAGAAGCCATTAGTTATACCCACAGAAATATCTAAACCGCACTCAAATAAGCTGCCCCGGCCAGGGCACTTCAAAAGAGGGTAAGTGTGTTTAGCTTTTTAGTGCTGAACTAGAGCAATATGTCACACTTTTGAAAGAGTTTTGTAAACAGTTTCTTCCCTATGTAGAAACATCTCTGAAGTTTCTTGTATGCCATGTAAGCAAAGGTAATTAACAAGGATTACATTTTTTTCATGCACTGGGGGAAAAATACCAATCTGTGTGTAAACTGGGGATCTGGAATAAGAAGCACACTGATTTCTCTCCTCCTTTCTCCCTCTCGTTTTCTGTTCAATTTGTCTCCTTTTTATCCTCTGCTTCACACTTGTTCTCACTACACAGCCAATTTCCTTGAGAATTCCCTGGTAAACTCGGAAGGCCAGTATAGAGTGGGAAGAGGGAAACCTAATTTTAGAAAGAGGACCTTAGTAATTGGAGTGGGTAAGTAGGGAGGGCACTAATGATTCATCTGGGCCTCCCAGGAGAAAGAAAAGCAGACCCCACGGATATTTTAGAAAGTGCCTAGAGCAGCGGCGTCCAGGCAAGGAAGGGTTAACCCAGGATCCAGGGGGAAAAAAGTGCCTGGCATCATTATAGTGTAGCAGTCTTCCTCCAGCTCCCAGCCCCCCTCCCCTACTAGGCTGGGAAGGTGAGAAGGGGCCTGCCCTGCCGAGTAGAGGGAGGGAGGGCATGTGTGCCTGCCTTCCACACATATGTTCCTGGACCCCGGACGTGTGAATGTTCGTGCGCGCGTGTGCATGTGTGTGTGTACGGTCAGTGCAAACCCGGCTCCAAGGGAAGCAGGGCGTCAGACACGCAGCACCTATGAGGTTGGAAAAGGAAGTAGAGTTCTGGCCAAAGCTTCAGAGCCAGGAGACGAGCAGCCAGAATGGTGAGGTTGGGGGACGCCGAGAGCGAGCACAGCTTCCCTCCTCGCTGAGGCCTCCCCAACCCCACCCCTAACCCCCACCAGGGCCCAATTCCTCCGCACGAGCAGTTTTGTGATGAGAGGTGGGACGGTGTACCCACCGCTTAGGAATAGGCACTGGGTACCCTGGGAACAGGTTAAGAGACGACGGCCAGAAGATGGCAAGTCAAGCTTCCCCACCCCACGCCCCGCTTCCGGCGGAGGCAAAGTGAAGGGAGATGCTGAGAGACAGACGGCGGAGACTGGCGTTTAGGGGGCAACAAGTCGACGCTCTCTTGCGCTCCTTTGCCGTCCTCGCCCAGGGAGGAAGGAGCCAGACGTCCCCAGCTGTGGCCTTCCTGCACTAGACCACGTGTGCAGCCTGGGATAATCTGGCCCCAACTTCTAAAAATAAAATAAACTCCCAAAAGACAAGATGTTTAAAGAGAAACTTCTTACAGATTACCTCCAATCTAAAAATAAGAAACCAAAAATTTTGTGGAATGACGTGTTAATTTCTATTCGATAAGCGTCCTACGTGTTGAATGTCTGCAGAGGAGGCCCGACCCCGGGGGTGGAGAATGAGACCTAGCTTGAAGGCCCGCGAGCTGGGCTACCCGGCAAAAGACACACTCCCTCAAACTCAAGTAGTCATACACACACTCCCACGCCCAACCGTCGCCCAAAACTGCAACTTTTCAGTCCCAACAAATGAAAACCTGAAAAGAAAGCCTTGATTTCCTTTTCCATTAGCCCCTGCAGCTAATGAACCGTCCCCTTCCCCAGTGTTGGGGGGAGGGGGAACTGAATGAAAGGGTAATTAACCTTCCCCTAAACACAGATTTTCTTTTTTCTTTTCTTTTTCTTTTGCGAAACACATCGAAATGCTGCAGGAAGACTGCGCTCCAAGTGCCAAATACAATAAAGAAGCCTAAGCTGGGGTAATGGTCAGGTTATAGAAAATAAACCGTCTTCCTAGAAGGGGCCTCGGCCTCTGTCGGACGAGCCTTTTTCCTCCCTCAAAAGCAGTCTGAAACAAATAAACATAATTTGTTTTAAATAAACTGTGTTTTAATCTAGTTTGTTGTTTGTTTGTTTGTCTTTTAAGGAGAAAGAAAACCCAAGTAGGTGGACAAGACGGGAGTGCACGCTGGAACCTGGCCGCGCATCTCCTTTATCTTAGGTATTGGACTGCTAAGGCTGGGAGTTTAAGGACCGGAGAGGGCCGGCATCTACTTTTCCTACTTCAGAGCTTGTTTTTTAACAGAGATCAAGTGTAGAAGTAACAAGTGGCCCCCTTGCCGCGGTCTTGCTAATCGCATCGCCTTGTGCGTCTTTACGAGACTTCTGGGGGGCCAGTAGTTAAGGGGGGTTACACAGCAAATTCTCTGCTGTGATTGAAACCCTGCCTGGTGTGACTCTGGAGAAGCGGGGTGAGGTGGTTCCTTCGGTGTTTTGAGATTCTGGACGTGTTGGGCAGACCCAAAATTGCTTCCTTCCCATCCATCAGGAGAATAACAATTGCAATTGGCATTTCTGGCGCGGCCCAGGTGCTCTCTTAGCTGCCCAAGAAAACGGCTGGGAAGCTTCCCTGCACTGCCAAAGTCTGCTTGGCTTTTAGTTTTCTTTTCTCAAAGATGGGAATAAAAGCCAAGGACTTTAGACAGTGCAAATGTCAATCTTCTTGCTTTTCCCTTCTTTATTTTTTAATTAAGTTTTAAAATCCTCCCAAATGACTTGCAACAAATTTATCGGTCTCAACTATTGTGTAAATAGCAAACCCTAAAGTTGGAGACTGGGTTGTGCGTTCACTTCTAGGTGTAACTACAGGGGATACTTTTAGGGTCTGTAGTTCCTAGTCTCGGCCCACGGGCTCCTGTACAGGAGCCAAGACAGAGTCAGGATTTATGACTACCAAAGAAATTTACAGATGACAAAAAGAATAACAAGCCATCGAGAAAACAGCTGTTTCTATGACTTGTTTCCATTGTTTACTTTTGCAACGAAAAAGATAGAATTTATTTTTCAAAGAATGCTGGTCACACTGCCCTTCCTAACCCAGCAAAATAAACCAGTGCAGACTGAGAGGCGAAGTTTTCGTTAGACTATTCCACCGCAGAGGTCACAGACCATCTCTGCCACGCACTAGGAAACTCGCGCGCTACTCGAGGAAAGGAAATAGCGCTTTAAAATACAAAAACCCGTAGTTTTAGTATGATTTCCTTTATTACCCAGATTGTAACTGAAGAATTGCATAAAGCAGCGCTTCTATCTGAGAAAGGCAGCTGCGGCGACAACAGCTGGAGTAGCGTAAGCGGGAACCTGAAGTTCAGCAAGAAAAGTTTGTAAATGTTCTGATTTAGTTACCAGAGAGCGACAGCGGCCTCCTTGGAGACACTACATACAAAATAATCCATCAGATGAATGACAAGTATCACATCAGAAATGTCCAGGGCACTAATTTAAGCTGGATGTTGAGTGGGCTGTGCGCGCGGGATATTTTAATTACGATAGCGTACATCTTGTCAATTAAAATAGTTGGCAAAATTGCTCAAGAAAATTTAAAGTTTTTGTGCTCTACTTTCACTTCGGCCGATACTGGGCAAAGAGGCTTGCTTCGGCTTTCATTTCACACAACTTAAACAGGATTGAAACAAGCTCTCCTCACTCCCCACTCCCCACCCCCACACACACACTTCTAACCTTTAGTCGGAACTGAAGCCCCTAGGCCTCCAAGCATATGTACATTTTCCCCCTCAAATGAAAATAAAAACAGTGGCTTCGTAGAAAAAAACAGGAAAAAAAGGACTTCCATTGGCGCGCTTTGACACTGTCGTAGCTAAGTGAAATGAACATTATCCCAAAGAGAAGTAGATGATTGATGACCCAGAGAGCCCCATATTTACGTTGATACCTAAGACCCGGGCGAAAGGAAACGTTTTGGGAAAAAAGGGAGTGCTTGGGTGAGGACTGGAAGGGCACTTACGATGCCAGCCTCTCGCTGGGCTAAGTGCGGACTCCCAGCGCCCGCGAAGCCTAGCCAGCCGAGAGGTCGCAGCCTTCCGCGCGCGGCTGAGGACGCCGGAGGCTAGAGGAGTGGGAACACCGTATTTTGGTTCTAAAGTACGAGGGAGAAGGGGGAAGACTGAGGATTTCACTGCGGAGAAGCATCCTACCCTCCATCTTTCCTTTCTCTGGTCCACAAACAAAATTAAGAGAGCTCTGTTTTCGCTGAGTCCAAGTGTGGGAGAGCAAGAGACTACTGGTCCTCTCCCTAGGCTGCCGCAACCCCACGTGCTGACACCCTCGTGCTGGAGCGCTCTGGGCTGCTCTGGGTCTCGGCGCCAAATCTCCTCAGACTTGAGGTCAAAGCATTTGAACAGACCAAGCTCTCTCGCCTAGTCTTGGCTGAAGCCCGTGCCACCTCGCACAGTATCGGGTTCGGTGGGCGATGCCGGTGGAGTCACCCACCAATTTCGCAAGAAGAGTTAGGGGTAGGGGTCCCATCGCCCCCGCCCCGAACCCAATCGCCCTTGTCTCGCGTGACCAATGCCGCTCCATGCCGGGCAGGCAGGGGGCGCCGGGGAGGGTGAATGATCCGGGCCGGGGGCTGCACTGAGAGAGAGAGAGCAGAAGGATCCACCGCCCCCTCTGCTTGGCCCTATGTTCCGGCAGCCCGCCCCCTGGGGGTCGATCGGCATCCCGCCAGCCCCCGGCTCGCGGGTCTGAGCGCGCCCTTTCGGCCCTTTCTCCTCCGCGGCTGTCACCGCTGGCTGCGCGCCCTCCACTCCCAGCTCTCTACGCGCACGACGATCCTCTTCTCTCCTCACCTACCCGCGGCTCCGCGGAGCCGGTAGCTCTGCTCTGTCGGTGATGCACACCCCCCACTACAGCCCCCGCCTGCGTCTCCCTCCACCCCCCACCCGCTCCAATCCCACAGCCGTGCGGCGCACGCGGGGGAGCACCGCCGAGCTCACAGCGCCCACTACAGCACCCGCGGCTCGGCGCAGCCTGCCAGCCCGCGCAACTTCCAGCGGCCGTCTTGCAACTTTTCCCAACTCCACCACTGCCGCCCGCCGCCGCCGCCGCCACTGTGACTGCCTCCGAGCCTGCCACCCACCCCAAACCCCAGAAACAAACCAAAGCTCGAAAATGCTACTTAACCTTGCTCGCTCCCCAATCGCCCCCCCTGCTCCCCCCTCCTCCCACACTCGGGAATAGCTGGTTGGCCAGAGGCGACTCTACCCCGCCTGGGGGGAGGGGAGGGAAGGGGGAGACGCTCTCTCCTCTCCTCTCCCCCACCCCACCCCTTCCCGCTCGCTCTCGCGCTCTCTCCTCCCTCCCACCCCCGTCTTTGCTGCCCCCACCCCCACCCCCACCCCGGAGCTGCCACAGCTGGTCAGTGCGCGGGGCTGAGTGCAGCCCCCGCACCTCCCGCGCCCAAACCAGAGCGAAAGCGCGGGCTACCGGGCGCGGAGGCTGGGACCGGCAGGTTGCTGGGGCTGCGCTGTGCCTCTACACCCAAGGCCCCGGCGCTAGACGCAGCCCCGCGCTCCCTCCCGGAGCGCTGGAGACAGATATGCAAGATGGCAGAGGAGGGGGAAAAGCCAATAGAAAAGGGATATTGCACCTACTTGTGGCCAGTTTCCTTGCCCTGCCTTTGGATCTCATGCTGTGCCCAGTCCTGCGGCCGCTGGTGTGTGGTTGGTTTTTTTTTTCTTGGATCTTTTCCTTCTTTTGCTCTCCCTCTCGCTCCCTCCCCTCTCTCCTTCTCTCTCTCCCCCTCTCTCTCCCTCTCCCTCTCCCTCTCTCTCTCACACACACACACTTCCACACACTCACTCTCTGTCTTTCCCTCTTTCACTCTCTCTCTCTCCCTCCCTCTCTCCCTTTCTCTCAATCCGCACTCGCTATCTCTCCAGCATTGTCAGTTTGGACACCTTCGCACATGCGCGCTAGACGCCCCTCCAACATCTCAGCGCCGCCAAAAAAAGTTTGGAGCGATTTATCACTTTGATTTGGAGATCTTGTCAGATGGCAATCGCCGAGGAGGCGGAGAAAGGCAGCCACGGGGAGGGCGGCGGGGGGCGGGGAGCGAGCGCGGGGAGTCTGAGGGGAGCAGACACCTCGCCCGAAAAAAAAAAAAAAAAGAAAGAAATGAAAAGGCTCGGGCAGAGGATTACGTGTTGGAATCACCAATAAGCCTGTATCATTATTTTTTTTCTCCACCGTAAATTACAGAAAAAATATCTGTACCATCCATGGGAGAAAGTAAGAAGTGAGGGGGAAAAAAAACTTTTAAAAATCTTTCTCAGAGTTAAGAACTAGAAAAGGGCTGGGCCCTCCGCGAATGACCCAGGAGAAAGTGAGAATCATCCCGAACTCCGGGAAATCTGCTGCGGCGGCTGCTGCTACTGAAGTTATTGCGGCTTCCGCTTTCAGAGATGGAAGCGGAATAAATAACCGTTTTTTCCTGGATTTTAGATGTAAAACCTATGCTTTTTTACATTCTTGGAACATTTCAGTGGTCTATTCCCACCAAGTAGCAGTGCTCATTCTTGATCCCAAAGTCCGGGCAGGCGAGGACATTTGACATCCAAGACCTCCTGCCTTCCCCGAGGTCCGATGTCACCTTCCGGCCTCTCCCACCGCTGCCCCCGAGGTCTCCCGCTGCAGCTCAGCCTGCCTGCCATTTTCATTCACTCGCTTAAACCCACAGTCTCCGGGGTCACAAGGGGGGGGGGCTGAGTGTTCCTCCCTTATCCTTAAAAAAGACATTTTAAAAAAGTAAAGTTGAAATTTACTTTAATTACAGAAATGGGGAACTCCTAAAGGGACTAGCTGTGCTCAAGGTATGAATCAATCCCAACTATGTATAGATTTTCTCCTGGTACAATCTCCTTGCATTAAACAGTTTTGTTCAATACCTTCCATGCGCTATTTATGTCCCCATTAATATCTGTTGCAAATCCTGCCAGACACCATAAAAGAAAATTATAATCTTTTCAGCCTTCTTGCTGCGACAATACATTCTTAGTGTTCAACTTAAAGGAAAGGGAAAAGAAAAGCAGATCCTGGGCATGAGTTTGGCAAAGGCAGGGGAAGGGAAGATCATTGAGAATGCCCAGTTGTATTTGCTGGCATTTATTATCAAAACTAGGAGTGGAGGTGTGAGAAAACAGGTAGAAAGATACACCTGGAAAGCGCATCGATGGCCGGCAAATATCTTTATTCCAGGAAACCAAAGCTCAAAGGATTATCTGGTATTTGAACTTTGGTTGATGTGCTAAGGATGCCCACTATTTTTCTTTCTCCAGAGCTGCGTAATTCCAGGGGCATTTGTCTGAAGATACAGGTCCCTGGAGAGCAAAGCTACAGGTCCCATGGGACACAGATTTGCAATGTTGAAATATGAGGAAGGGAAGGGGGAGGCGGAGGAGAGAATTACAGAGAGCCGAAGTAAAATAACTTCCAAAGGAGAAGGCTCTGGTGCCCAAGCACATGGTTACAAGAGAATTCTATCACCCCCTCTGAGCTAAAGAGGCACGTGGGGTTTTTCTAGGCTCTCTGCAATTCCAGTTGCCAAGTGCGTCCAGGTGGGTGTGCTTACACATTCGGCATGTGCAAAAAAAAAAAAAAAACCCACCAGCTACTACAGTACTCTGGGTGTGGGTTCCCGCGGGTCTGTGACTCTAAAAATTCTCCAAAATTTTATTAGCTCCCTTCAGGTTAAATGGGGGAATGCCTTCTGTCTGGCCAGAAAAGGTCCTCAGAGGAAAAGGGGAAAGGGGCTAACCTCCCAAAAAGGGACAAAATCTCTGGGGGAGGGGAAAACACCAGGCTGGTCAGCAAGGCACCTATAGAAGCTGCTTCAGATCAATGTACGGGGCTCTGTGGGGACGGTCGCCTAGGCCAGAGGATTGGCGGGCAGCGACTGGGGGATCGGCCCTTCCAGCTGTCGGAATCGAGAGGGCTTCTAAGAATTACAGCCTTGACCTCCGAGGAGCGGAGGTGGAGCCGCCCGGGCTTTGGCACCCAGTGACCGCGCAGCGCCCTAGATAGAACGAGACTCCGCACCCCAACGTGGGACATTTCATTTCACCTCCTGACCTCTAGGAATTTTTTAGGGGGGGGGGGGCGCTCTCCGCTCCACTCCTCGCGTTGATTTCTTTTATCTCAAGGAAAAGGGGTCTTTTCCTTGAGATGAAAAGACATGTGGGTTCTCTGCAGAGGGGAGGCTAAAAGGAGTGGCGGGGAAATTTCTGGAAAACCAAAGGATCTTGGAACCAAACCCCGAGATTAAATACAAGACCCACGTGTGAAACTAGGATTGTTTCTGCTGAGAAATTATAAACTACGTGGCGGACCAGGGGGTGGGGTGGGGGTGTGAAGGGAACTCGGTGGGATGTGAAAGACTGAAGAGAATGAAATCAGTCTTCCATCCCCCAAATTTAGAAGTCCATATCTTCCAAACTTCTAGGAGACGTGGGGAGAATGGAGGGGAAGCACGGCTGGAGCACTCTCCTCTCCTGGATTTTAAAGTCCCTGGGGGTCGTTGTCCCTTCTGCGCACGGGTCTTTTTGTTTGTTTGTTTGTTTGTTTTTTTACCGGGAGGTACCGGGGATCGAACCCTGGTCTCTCCATATGGTAGACGGACGCCGAACCTTTGAGCCACGTCCGTTTCCCTGCGCACGGGTCTTGATCAGCCTGTTATTTCCAAAAGTTTCGGAACACGACTAATAGCTGCCCAGTTCTTACCCCGTACGGAGGGGAGAGATGCCGAGCGAATTCAACCTATACTAACTGAAATAAACACAAACTCCTCTGTGCACCCCGTCCCTCCGACCCCCCCGCCATGGTCAAGGCTTGGTGAAGAGACAGGTATTACTTTAAAAAAAAAAAAAAAAAAAAAAGTATTCACGGTACCATTACTTTTTTTTTCAAACATGAAAACTAGGTTTCTTTTCTTCAGCCTTTTTCTTTCTTTGTCGTTTGCTTTTTGCCCTGAGTGTATGTTAATAAAAGAGCTAAATTGCTAGTTCAAGTGTATTTAACCTGATGGAGCAAACGCCCAGCAGCAACCAGCCGCGTTCCCAGCCCGCAGCGCCACAGCCCCTACGTCCCTGAGGGTTCCTATTCCCAAGTGCCCGTATCCCATCAGTACCACCTGTCCCAAGTCCCAGCCGTGGGACCCGAGCAGGTGACTTTCTGTTCAACGGCCCCTGGAGTTCCCGAAATCTTCTGACGGGTCGTCTAAGCTGTCGCTGGCCCAAGAGAAAAGAGGCCTCCAACAAGTTGGCAGAGCGGCCCTCGTTCCTGGTCCTGCCCCCACCTCCCCTTTGCTCTCTCTGTCTGAAATTCGTTTCCTTGAGGGGGCAATTGCGTGGGTCCCAGCGTTTACATGACTTCCTCCCACGGAAGCGGGCATCCTGAAAGATGTGTCTGGTTGGAACGTCGATGAGCTTATGGATTGGGTTTGCTTGCTTTATTATTGCCAACTTTTTTTCTTTCGGTTTTTTGTTTGTTTTTGCATTTCTGTTTTTTTTGTTTTTAAAGGATAACCAGGGAGATCGAGGTGGGAGTTGGGGGAAAGTTGATTAATTTAAGAGGAGGAAAGACGCGGACAAGTATACCCCTTCTCCGGTTATGTTTTTTTAATTAATGCTAGAAACGGCAAAGAACCGAATTTCCATACATTTCATGCAACAGGAAATTTTCCTTTCCTCGCATTACAATCGAACCAGCCTCACAGTATCTTTAGAAGAAAGTTTGAATTCTTTATGGAGGTATTTCTTGGCCTATTGTCTTTGTGCAGTGAACTTTACATCGTGCTATTCAATCGCAACCTATATTCTCCTGGCTACCAGCGAGATTAATTTAATCATTGTAATGCAATTATTAATACTGTTTACCCAACGCTGGGTTTCAGGTTGGCTGTTAAGAAATTAAACTCTCACTGGGTGACCAGAGCTAGGCAGGGGTTTCTTCATGTTGAAATGAAACAGTCCTCTTTATTTAGTCTCAGAGCTCCAGCTTTCGGCCACGGGCTCAATTAGCCAAAATGGAAACAATTTTCATTCATTGCAATAACTCACTGTTCTGGAGATCGCTTTCAAAACATACACTTTATTATTATACGCTGACCTTGGTGGCGTGGAGTGGCAATAAAAGAAAGAGTCAGGGAGATCTATCTAGCCCCCTTGGGCTATAATTATTAGAAATTAATTGGGTTCAGGACCCTGGGTAGCCTAGCTAAATTAATAGCTTGTCTAGTGGTTTAAATCCGAATTTTCAGTCCACAGGAGAGAAAGGGAGAGAGTCATAGACATGAAATGCAGACCCAAGGGACGCCTGAGTTTACTTGTAAGACACTCGTCTATTAAATAGTGTCCAGAATACATTTGAGTTGGGGAGAGCGGGCCGCAGAAGGAGGGGGCGGGGACGAGAATAAAGAAAGGAGCGAGAGGGGAGGGCGGCTGTGAGTGAGCGAAAAGGTCTCGAGTTGATTTTATTCGATTTTTCTTGTCTGCATTGTTTTCGGGAGGGGTTGCATTTAGGGGTTAAAATAAAAAATAAAGATCCCGTGTACTCGGAGCTGTCGTGCCGGAGTAAAAGTGAAAAGGGAGCCTTAGGCAAAAGGAAATTACTGCGAGCCCGCGTGACCTTTCAGGGAGGTAATCAATCAAGTGATCAACAGGGATATTTATCATCGCTATATAGGACTACTTCACCCTGCACGGGCGGGGGGAGGGCGAGAGGAGGTTGGAGACACGCGCACAATCACACACACACACTCACAAAAGTTTGGACAAACCCGGTAAGCCTCGAGACAAAACACGTAGGCTTCAATGAATGTTAAGACCGCCCGTTCTGACTGACATTCTTGAAGAAACATACACTCGCGCGCGCACACGCAGGGGGAAATGCGCACATCCCGCAGCAGCAGCGGCTGCCGAGTTTCCCGGCTGAAACGCCTGCTGCGTTTCGGTGTTAGTTTTAAACTGTCCGCTGCGCTTTGCCCCTAAAGGGAAGCTCACGGTGAAATGTGCTTCAACAGACCGCTAGGCTCAGGGCTGCGCCGGGCGGGCGAGGCAGGCAGCCAGCTCGGCTTCCGCGCCCACCCCAGAAGGGCCGCCACCGCTCACAGGAGATGCGAGACCGCGGAGGTCGCCTCTCTCTGCCGCACGCGGATGCGCGGGCCAGGGACACGCAGGCAGCCTCCTCTTCCTGCGAAATCCTCGCACTGCCCTGGCGGCACTGCCCGAGGGAGGCGCGCTCGGGGCCAGCCACCTCCGGCGAACGCGCGCCGCGAGGCTTCGGCGGCCGCGAGTTTTCTGCCCAGTTACCTATAACCCTGTAAAACTCGCCGTTTTGTAAATTGCGTTTGCTGCCCTAGGTTTCTTAGCAAATCGTTAGGTTTTACAATCCTGTTCCCTCCCTCCAGTCCTTCATAACCCCTCCCCCCCCCCAATTTAGACATGTATATAAGGGGGCGGAAGGGTCAAGGTGGCTGGCTTTTAATAACAATGATAATATTAAATAGTCGACTTAAAATCTAGGCCCCCGAGGCCCTAGCCCTACTCGGGAATTGTAATCAACAGTTCTTTCCAGGGAAGGTCGAGTTGATTACTGGCCCACTAGGCTGGGGAACTATTTCCCGAGGGTTTTATGAAACGCAGGTTGGGGTGATGCGCGCTGCCTCCCAGGTAGCGAGCGCCGCTCCCGCGGTGTGGGAATGTGGGGCTGCGCCCGGGCCGCGCCGCTTGGCACCAGTTGCAGAGCTCGCTCTCCCCCGCCCGCCGCTCCCGTCGCTCCCGCCGCTCCCGCCGCAGCTCCAGCTGCCCTCTCCCGGCTGGGCCCAGCCTCCTGACGCACAGCCTAGTCTGCGGCGCCCCCGCCTGGCTTCCGAAACCACGGCAGCTTGAGGTGCGCCCGCTGCCTTGGGCTCCAGCTGTGCACAGTAGCCGCCTGGGCGTGGGGATGGGGGAACAGCTGGAGCGCCCCGGGGAAGCACGGATTTGGGTGGAAAAGAACCCAACAAGGAGGATTAAGAGGCGAGCAACTCCCGGAGCTGCTACTGGTCTAAAATCAAGAGGAGCAACTTTAGGGGCCACAGATCACTGCCCTGTAGGAACTGGAGCTCAGGGGGGGAAACCAGAACTGCTGGTGTGCGAGGCCGAGGGAACGTTGAACTTCCTTGGGTCCCTTCTACCGAACAAGGAATAATCTAGAAAAGCCTTTCGCTAGTCTGCTCACTTTAATGTGCATATGTAACACGTGGAGAGCTTGTTAAAATGGAGATTCTGATTCAGCAGATCTGGGGTCAGGCCCAAGAGTTTGCATTTCTAACAAACACGCAGCTGCAGCGGAGGCTTCTCCAAGTGTGATCCGTGGACCAGTAACAATAAGCATCACCTGGGCTTTATTAGAAATACAGACTCTCAAGCCCCAACTCAGACCTATTAAATAAAAATCAGCATTTTAACGGGTGGATTCGCTTGTACATTGAAGTTTGAGAAGCATTGATCCTCAAATGTGGTTAGCCGAGTTTCCTTAAAATGAGAATCTGGTGTGTGTGTGTCGTCGTCGTCGTCCCCCTTAGATTAGTGCACTTTCATGCCTTGGGCACGGTGGAGGGTGAAATCGTGAACCTAGTCCTTTAAAAGCTTCATCTTCTCTAGCCCATGGTGGAAACCCTTGCCCCACTTAGCCGTTGGCCACTGGGCTCAGAGGCCAAATGCTACTGGTGCAGCTTTCCTAGATCCTGACTTGGTTGGCACTACCCCCGCCCCCTAGCATTTTACTGCCAAGTCTGTGACATTTATTTCTCCCACCTATATTGGAGTTCGTTGTTTCCCCTCACAGCTTCTTAAAGGCCTTGCCTTATGTTCTAGCTTTGTTTTCTCCTCTGCCCTGAGGAAATAGTAATTCCTTCCCCTGGGATTAAAGTATAAAAATTCTTTGGGGGCAACTCACCCTGCAGTAGGCCTGCAGTCCGTGCCTCGAACCCTGTAATTTTCTTACTTTCTTCTTTCTTAAACTCTTTACTCCCTTGCCTACCCGAAAATAAATAAATAAATAAATAATTTTGGGAACTGTAAAGAGGTGTTGCCTCTTTTCTGACCTGTCAAACTGCCTCCTATAGGCTAGCACAACGCTTTATATCACTAGGCACTTAGCATGTTGTTGTCTTTCTCTGGAAGGTTCTTGAACTCATCACACACCTGAAATCCTAAATGAACTTAGAACACACCCAAATTTAAAGCTCTTTGTGTGAACTCTTGGGTCCTAGTTTCCTCTCTGTAAAATGTTCTAGAGAAGGAGTTCTTAATCTGGAGTAGATAGAATTCAGGGGACTATGTGGCTTGTGTTTATCCTAAATTTTTTTTTTTCAGAGGGTTGTCTTGAGCCTGGAAGTTGTCAGCATTCTAAATGGTCAATAGCTGAAAGTTGATATCTTCGAGTTAAAAGCTAGCCTTTGTGAAATAAAACTGTGGGCCCTTTTCAGGGTCTGCAAAAAGGACACATGCCATCAAAGATCCTGGAACTTTTTTGGAAGCCATTGTTGTCAGCGTTAGGAAAAGAGGGCAGTATGCAGATTTCAGGATAAGGTACATTAGATAAACTCTGGGTCAGCAAGACACAGTTGAAAGACCTTAAGAGTCAAACCTTTACAGGTTCAATTCCCAGTCCTACCTTTTACGAGCTGTATAAACTTAGGCCCAGTACCGAACTTCTCTGAGTACCTGTTTTCTTCTCTGTGCAATGAGAATAATTATGTATATTTTTCTGGATTATTGGGAGGATTCAAGATAATTCTATAAAGTGCCTAGTAAGAGTGCCTGCCATGTAGTAATTTAATAAATGGAGCTATTTAGAGCTCTGAACTCTAACATTCTGTAATTTGACATAATGATGAGGCTATATTATGTGCATATTTTGGTCAGGGGTCTTGGACACTGCCTTTACCCTTCCCATTTGTAATAAGATTTTTTTTTCCTTTAGTCAGCAGATTGTCCCCTCAAACAGCTGAGGTTTGAGGCCTTAGATATGTATAAAATTGGCTGGTGCAACTAGATCTTAACACAACAGTTTGAATATGGGCACTAATTGTGTGTGTGTGTGTGTGTGCGTGTGTGTCACTGGGTTTTAGCTATACATTTTTAAGAGATTCGTGGGTACTTGTGCCCTGGCAGGTTTGAAGAACAATCAGTTCTTCAATACCTGGCAACTGTCAATATGAGTCAAGATTCCAGCCAGCTCATCCCTTACAAGGAGGTTCCTGACCTTCTCCTGGACAGCCTGAGGCACCAGGACCTGGGTCACTGAGACTCTCCCCTGACCTTCTGATTGCAAGTCTTTCTAAACAATACATACAACATCAGAATTTGGGAATGTCTAAGGTATCTGTAGGTGCATTTTTTTTTTTTAAGGCAAATCTAACTTTGTATTTTTTAAACTTGTTTTTATTTCCCTGTTGTTTGTTTAGTAAGTGCTTTTTAATTTTGGTTTTCATGAATCCTTTGTTGCTCTTACTTACAATTTATGAAACTATAGATTCAGAATAGATCCCTGCCAGGAAATAAAAGATTTGTGAAATTTACACATTCAGTACTTTAAAATTCTTTGTTCAAACAAACAAGTGATTACAGTTGACATGAGAAAATATAGAAATCATCAAAGTGAATTAATTTGCTTTATGAACTTTCAAACTTCTAGACATAGCAGATTTCCCCCATCTTTTTAAAGCTCAAACCATAAGGTCCATGATGGGGCAGCTTATAAATGAGACTGCCTTGTAACAAGATCCTCTTGGTGCTCAGTAACTTGATTCCCTTGACTTGAGTCCAAGGCAGACCTGGCTACCCTCAAACTCTGCTGTAGAATGAAGTCGAAGTTCAATAGCCACAATAGTGTGTCATACAGGTGTGCCCTGCTTTATGAAAAGCCACATCACAATGTGATTATTCGCTCCATGCTATTTTATTAAATAATGAGTTCCCCTGGGACATTTAAAATTTGATTTGACTCACAAAAAAATTGATTTATATCCACTGTTCCCAGAAACATACCTGTGGAGGTAAAGTTCTATTTTTTAAATGTCGATGCATGTCCCATAGCAAATACTTTATAAGCAGTTTGTTTTCAAAGGTTAAGAAGAGGAAGCATACCACAGTTCTGGGAGTGGAAAAGAAACTATTTCTGTACAGAAGAAAAATTGTAAAGAGAAGAAACTGCAGGAATCAATCTATCGAATTATCTACTTTGAGGGCTCATGTAGATGTAATAGAAGGCTGATATGTGATAGGATTTGGACATCAAACATTTTAGAAAATACAATTCTCCTATATTGTATTTTAATACTAAACTTTCAAAATCAACTCTATAAACACTCTTGAAAAAATGCTTTTCAAACCTGGAAAAGAATTTTCTGTTGCATAGGGTGACTGAAGAATAATTCTAAACTTGGTCTGGGCTTACACCCATTCAGAAGTAATATTCTAGGTGCAAAAATATCACCATCCAGCTCATATCCAGGTTTCTACTTAACTGGTTGGCATTGGATTGAAACTCTGAAATTGGATACAGAACATTTTGGCAACACTTGTTTCTTAAGGGCTCTAGGAGAGGACTTCCCTTCTGACTCCAGTGGAAGTACCAATGCAGAGAAGCCATGACAGTGAATATTTTGGTGCATCTTTTTCTGTTGTGTTGATGTCTTGCTGAACTCTTCACATTTGTGTCCAAAATTTCTACAGATCAACAATCATGCATGTTTCCTCATCAAACTAAATGGGCAATCTGGAGTGGAGCAACATGTAGGCATGGAACATAGCATCTTTATATTCAGGAACCTTCTTTTCTAATCTACCCTATACACTACTGCCTGATTAATCTTCCTAAGGAACAGTTCTGATAATGTCATTCTCCTACTCAGAATCTTCAAAAGCCCTTAATTATTTTCAGGGTAAGGCTCCAAGTTTTTGCTTTTCATTCAAAGCCCCCCATGGTGTATGCCCAACTTATCTTTCCAAATTTATTTCTCATAAAAGCCTTCCTCAAATCCCATAACCCAGGCAGACTAAGATCCTTGATGTTTCTGGCGCATACCATATGCTTTCCCACCTTTCTTGCTGTTTCCTCTATCAAGAATGCTTTGTACTTCCTCTTCACATGTTCAGTCTACTCACCTTTTGTGATCCAAAACAAACATCATTTCCTCCAGTAAACCACTGATATGGTTCTTTCAACTGGAACTAATATCTTCCCACCATCTACCTCCAAAACCTTGAAGAATATTATTGGTTTCTTTCCTATGGCATCTCTGCCTTACATACTGGTGCATCTGTACTTCTGTGATCTTTCTTAATAGACTGTACATTCCTCAAGGGGATATTTGTATCCTACTCTTCTTGTCCTGCAGTGCCAAAGCACATCTTACTCAGAATTAATTGTACCTTACAAATATCAGGATTTTTATTTTTCAACAATTTCAGAAAACGCTTAGTCATTACTTTTTAAAATACTGCCTTTCCTTTAGCCCCTCCATTCTTTGTTTCTTGCTCTCTGAGTAGATATTTGTTGGATCTTCTTGCTTTATCTTCTATGTTTCTTAGCCTCTCTTTCATAAATGCCATCTATTTAACTCTTTGTGCTTAATTCTGTATAATTTCCTTACATCTATATTCATGTCCCTCAATTCTCTCTTTAGCTGTGTCTAACCAGTTATTTAAACTCTCAATTTTTTTCATCTCAATTATTTATGCTTTTTAATTTCTAGAATTTATATTTGATTCTTTTAAAAAATCTGCCTATTATTTTTTCATAATATTTTATTGTCTTCTTGTTTTTTATTTGAAGATTAACTTTGTAAGCATTTTTAAAGTATCTGTTTTACCTGAGAGTCTGTTATCTGAAGTTCCAAGAGGTCTAAACCTGCTATTACATCTACTGCCCATTGCTCAGGCAAATTCTTTCCCAATGTTTTAGAATTTTAGATTGTGAGCTCACCTTCAGCAAGACATTATCTGTGGGATTCCTTTTTAAAATTACTTGAACACAGAGAGCAGACAGCGAGCACAAAACAATGATGGGGGAGGGGAATAAATAAAATAAATCTTAAAAAAAAAAAATTACTTGAAGACCTATCCTTCTAAAGTGGTTTGTACTTGCTTCTGTCAGATGCCTGGAGTCATCATCAATGTTTTTGTTAATTTAATGGACTGGGGTTTCCCAAACTATAGAGGAAGTATAAATTAAAACCCCCAAATTAGTGAGTGGGCCTATTGGTAAAAATTGTCAGAGGAGGCTTTTTTTCTTTTTGACCCAGAGGTCAGGATGAGATAAACACTTCCTTGTTACCTCCTTTTCTACTAGATTGATGATGTTCTAGACAAGCCTTTTACTAATGGTGTAACTCTTTGAGACTCAGCTTTATGCAGAGTTATCAGTTCTAATTCCCCAATTCATTCTGGGCCAGAACTTTATTTCCTGATTCCATGAAGGTTTTGAAATGTAAGCTTTGAGTTCTCAAGGCTAATGTCTCCCCAACCCCCAAGCTCAGGCTTCCAGGATTTTGATTCCCTCTTGTGTTTGACTCCAGGGACTTCCTTTACTTTTTTTCAAAAATATTTATCAATTATTAACCAGAATGTTTCAATGCTTTGTGAATGGAGGGCTTGCAGATGTTTTAGAGCTGTATGTACCCTCAGAAAAACAGGCTACATCAGTTAAGGCATGGCCCAATTCAGTCAGGATAGGTCTTAATGCTATTACTGAAGTCCTTTATAAACAGAGTAAAATTCAGACAGAGAGAAAGAAAGCCATGGGAAACAAGAAGCTGAAGGTCATGGAATCTGGAATAGAAGGGAAAGGCCAGGAGAGGCCACTATATGAATTGCAATGTAGAAAAAGAGCCCCAGGACCAAGGATCACTGGTAGCCAGTCCCGGTCTTCGGGGAGAGATTGCCTTGATGGTGCCTTGACTTGGACTTTCTCTTAGCCTCAAAACCATGAGCTAATAAATCCCCATTGTTTAAGCTAGCCCATTGCATGGTATTTGCTTGAGCAGCCAAGGAAACGAAAACAGTACATAAAAATACTGGGATGTCTAGACCTGAAAATACCTGTGGTGGTTTTCTTTCCATGGATTTTGATTTCAATTTTCCCTTTTCTTGAATTCTTTTATTCAAAAGAAATTTCTGAGTCCCAAAACAAAGGCAGAATTGAATGTGAGTTATAAAAGTAGAAACACAATAGCAGTCTTTTCACACAGTTTTTCACCAGCCTAAAATCCCTCACCCTACCTCCCTTATCTGTCCATCAAAATCACATTCAGCCTTCAAATGTCAGCCTAGATTCAGCCTTCTGACTAATTGCTAACCTCATATGCTTCTCTGTAGACAACACAGCCTCTCTACTACATTAATTACTCCTTCCTCTTACAGCACTTTCACACCATCTGTCTTAATTCACTTTCTTCACTTAACCTTCAGTTACAATGTGTGCAAACCTGTCTTCTTCAGTGGATTGTAAACTTCCTTGAGTGTTGTGCCTTAGTTCTGCATCCCCAGCACATAGCACAGTACTTGATACATGAAAAGTCTTCAATAATTTCTTTTCTTTCAATAAAATAAACTAGGTTAGTCAAATCTTGGTTAATATTTATGTGCAGTCAAGGTGCTTCTGAGCTTTTATGTTTCTCTTAGTGGCAATTTTAAAACATGGTCCCCAATATTTTTAATACTCCTATCAAGAGGTAGAAGCTATGTCTCCTTTCCATGAATCTATGCAGGCTTATGACTGCTTCAACCAGTAGAGTAGAGCAGAAGTGATGTTATGTGACTTCCAAAACTTGGTCATAAAAGCCCATGCCAAAAAAAAGAAAAAGCCCATGCAACTTCTGCCTAGGTTTCTTGTAACATTTGGTCTCTGAAAATTCTCTCTTGGGGTGTTCCACCTCCAAAGCATACTGTGAGAAGCCCAATCCACGTGGAGAAGACTCATGTAGATTTTCTAGTCGACAGTCCCAACTGAGCACAGCCTTTTCATTATCCCAGCCCAGGTACCAGGCATGTGAGCAAAGAAGCCCCCAGATTATTCCAGCCTTCAGCTGTTTGAGTCACTTCCAGGCATTCAAGTCTCTCCAGCTAAGGTCAAACCATCCTGCTCTGTCCTGTCCGAATTCCTGACCCACACACTCCATGAGCATAATAAAATAAGTATTGCTTTATACCACTACATTTGGAGTGGTTATGCAGCAGTAAATAACTGGAGCCTGGCCTTCATCTGGTCTGTCAGTGACAGGAATAACTATAGTTTGGTCAGTTCAGAACCCTCTAGAGGCTGGGCTGGTAGTTTATGTGTGCTCCTTTCTCCCAGCGACTGCTCCCATGCCAGGAATCAAAAGTATGCCTCAAATGGATTTCGGCTGCTAGACATGTTTTGAGCATTTGGCTCCTACCTTGTGCACCGAGTCTGCCTTACTGGCCTTCTGTTCTGGACCAGGTCTGAGCCCAACGTGGTTAGCTGACAATAACGACCTCCCAACTCATTACTGCCACTCCCTTTCCTTGTGGCTAGACCTTGCCTCTGCCATCCCTCATCTTAGACTTGGTGATTTGGACATTGCAATGATCCTCCTTAGTGAGGGACAGCTCTTTCTTCCCCCTGTCATCCCACTGGATATGGTCCTCCTTACCATGAGTTCATAATGAGCAGCATGGCATAACCACCCTGTTCAGATGCAATTAGTCTCACTCAGATCATCTAAAAGCAGACACACCTGCAGAGATATGGACGCAGAAATGTGAGTTGTGTGAGTCAGTAGAGCAGTTGGATCTCCTGGCAAGTCCAGAGCAGAGGCACAGGGTACTCCTGGGCAGCTGTGTGGAGTTTCTGACATTCGGTCCCAAGCATCGCAGGTGTTGAGAAGCAGGCAATGACGGCAGTGGTGGTTGCTAGGTCAGTCCTGTGCTGTGGGACAGCGTTTCTTCTAGTTCCTAAGTGAAAATCCAAGCCTGGTTCTCTGGTCCTCCCAGGGATCTGTAAGGGACCTAATATCTTTTAATAAAATCTTCCTGCTTAAAATAGCCAGAGTGGAGTATTTAGTGGAATTAAGAATACTGAATTTATCTTCTCCCAACATCTTGTGACCTATGAATCGTTCAGAAAATCCTAGAAGATTTTCTGAATGATTATTTAATTTTTGTTTCTAGGTCCTAACACAGAGTACTATTAATATTAAAGATACAGGGGGTGGATGTGGCTCAAATGGTTGCGTGTCCGTTTCCCATATGGAGGGACATGGGTTCAATCCCCTCCCTGGGACCTCCTGGTAAAAAAAAAAAAAAGAAAGAAAAATATAGAAGGTGCATGAGCGGGTGAGCCACCCAGGCCCCTGCTAACCACGCAGCAAGATGATGACGTAACAGGAGAGTGACACAAGGAAGAGCCAAGCAGAAACGTGCTGAGAAACCAGGAACTGAGGTAGTGCAGGCGGTAGGATGCTCTCTCCCACATCAGAGGTTCCAGGATCGAAACCCAGTGAAGACAGGAGGAGAAGGATGAGAGAAGAGGGCAGGAAACAGACACAGAGAATTGCCCAATGAATGGACACAAAACAGCAAAAATGGGAAGGGGGTGTTTTTTAATGGATAAAAAGTAAATAAATAAATAAATATTGAAGAGACATTATGAGCCCTACCATGGCAGTAAAAAATTAACAAGTGTTATATAGTAATATTAAAAACAATGACCGGCCAACAGATATGACATATTCAAACAGTATTACTTTCACTAAAGGCTTTAATGTTAATAATGTTAAAATAACAAAAGTATTAATAAAGCTAGTGAAAGGTTTTTAACTGCTAATAAATTTATCATTTACTTTAAAAGTTTTATCTTTATCTCCCTCTTGAAATTTCTATTTTGGAGGAAATGTTTTATAAGGGATATAATATATTTTACAATAATACAGAGGTAGTTTATGGATATCTATTTTAGAAATGCATGGGAAATTTTTACTGATTGGTATGCATAATCAATAAGTTTGGAAACCACTGCTATAAATTCAAAGAACCCTGCTTTGAAAGAGAACTTAAAGAACATTGAATCCAGTGGTTTGCAAATTTCTTTGATGGCAGAAATCTTTCTTCAAATAAATCTTTCACAGAAGTTCCAATACATAAAATAAACGCTATGCTTTGGTAGGATTCCCCATCTGCTCCCCTCCTGAGTGGTTCAGGGGAGCACTACTTGCAAACTGTAAATGCACTAGACCCCTCTTAATGCACTGATCAGGAAACCAAGGGTCAGAGAAGAAATGACTTGACCAAGCGTTATTCGATGACTGAGATGGGGCTAACCTACACCTGAATCTCTTTTTGGCCAAAGGTCTTCCCACCATATTACATTATTTTGTTTAAGTGGTAGATTTGAAGGCGTTTTGGTGGTGCTTTCTAATTTGCCTTCCCTTTTGTGGCTCTGGGATGTTGAGAGATGTTTACAAATCTGAGGATGGAGAGTATCTGAGAAGCTGAAGGGAAATATTAGAGAGCACATACCCATTACCTCCACCCCTCAGCATGTCCAATCAAAGATGATCATATAAAAAAAATTTTAATGAGTTTACTGTGCATTTTGTCTCTGCTTCTTCTTGCCTGCTGGCTTTAATTTAAAGAATCTGGATTTCAAGTCCAGCCAAACGCTTATATTGGATCCAATCACAGTCACACTGTCATCCAATAGAAATGTGGTAGCACTCAAACCCCAGTCCCTTGTTCACACATGTGTATTGTACCCAGTAAAGAATAAGCTGTAGTGACTACAACAAATATCTCTAATCTTCACTGAGAATGATGACAGTGGTAATAAAAATAGTCTTTTCCATGACAAACATTACCAGTAAATCAACAGTTGAAAAGGGATAGTTTTAAGAGTAACCAATGCATTAGCTCTTGTCAATGAGATTCCTTTTGGCAGTAATATATCCTGGGGATTAAGCTAAACCAAATGTTGTAACAATGGAAAATGCACTCATGTTAACAGCCAGGATTATCATCCCAGTTAATATTTACTGTAGATACATTCAAATTTATATTTTTGGACACAGTTTGATCACTTTCATCTTCTTGATAAATTCCATTTTAGATTAAAACCAACAGAATACATACCTTAAAATTTAAAAAGTCATGCAGTTCATTTTCTTTTAAAATGCTTATGCTTTTGAGGATGGGGGGAAGGGACTGCTGCTCTCCTGGATCTGCACACAGTGATGGGAATAAGCAGTGAAAGCACTGCCTAAGAAAGTTCTGTAAGTTCTTTGGCCACATTCACTTGATGCTCATAAATTTGAGGCCAGCCATTACCGGATACTACATGGCATTTTTCTTTGATTTCACATATATTTTCTGCCACTTGGTCCCTTGGTGGCCATCCAGGGAAGTAAGAGGTCCGATGTTGACTTTAGACCTGAGGACTTATCCCTCTGGTTCCTATATCTAGAGAAGGGGTTCTTAACCTTTTTTTTTTTTCCCACAGACCCCTTTGCCAGTTAGGTGAAAATCATGGACCCCTTACTAAGTACACACTATACTGTGTATTATTTAATAAATACATCACACCCACACCAACACGTCCCCACAAGAATAATGTTTTTTTAAATTTAAATTCAAGCTCATGGACCCCTTGTTAAGAGCCCCTGATCTAGAGGGAGCTAGTACACAAAGCCCCATCCATAAGACTCCATGTGAAATGGGCTTTCTACTGGCAATTCCTGGGTGCAGGATTCAGCAAGTCTAGGAACTAGTGTTGTGTGCCACAAGTTACCTTTTTTATTTATTAGACTTTGTGCTGAAATTGTTCTGACACCACATTTTTGTTGATTAGTATATAAAAAATTCTTTTTATCTTGTTAGGCCATATAAATGCTAGCTCATCATGCTTTTATTCTGTGAAATGGGCAGAAAGGGGTGATAAGGAATTTGCACTTTGGGTTATTTGGCTGTTGGTTTTGTTTTGTTTTGTTTTTTACATATTTGACTATATCCTCACAAGGGTGACATTTATCCCTCCATGCTGCAGGAGAGGAGAGGGGCCCTATGGAATACTTCAGAGACCTGTAACCCGGATGCCTAGAGAAGGCCTTCACAGAGCTTGCCATCATGGGTAGGATTGTCCTTCCCTCTCTCAGGCCACCACACCAGAGCAAGCTCAGAGATCCCCTGGAGGAAACTGTTGTCCATTCCCAGGTCACCTCCATGCTACCACTCAATAGCCAGGTGTGAAAGACAACAGTTGCCCAGTGGCCCCACACCTTCCAGCTAACCACTGGTCCTCAAGCATGAACAGATGGTCCATCTTTCTGTTACACAGTAGTTCTTAACCATAGTTGCACCTAAAATCACCTGCAAATCTCTTTTAAAACACCGATGCTGAAGTTCCAATACAAACCTATTAAATAAGAATTTGGGGAGTATAGCACAGACCTCCACATGTGTTAATAACTCCCCAGGTGATTTCCACTTACTCAAGTACCCTCTCTGCAACAAGTCTTCAATCTCATAGAGATCTTTGATTCATTGGCCCTACTGCTTTTTCACCATTCATCACTCCCTCATGTCCTGGTATCCAGATTCCTATAGTCCATAATTATAATCAATCATGTGCAAGAGCTCACTCTCCCTACTGTTTTTCAACCCTGGCAAAGTCCCCAAACACCATTAAACTCACTGGTACAACTACTCCATTCCTGGTCCAGATCTCCTGAACATTCTTAGGAAAGAATATGACCTGCTGTGTTGACTTTTAATTTTAAACTCATGATCACAAGTCTCACTTAGGCAAATAGCACAGACCTAAAATCTTATTATGCTTTCATATTTTCTGTTTCTCACACTTCAAAACAACAATTTACACCTTCTGTTCTCTCCTACAAATCTCCTATATTCCCTCCCCCTTCCTATCACTTTTGGCTGAAGTTCTTAAAGGCAGTGCCTGGATTACCCCAGTAGGTTCTATTGTCTTTCCCAAATGTCCTTTGGAGAGTTTTGAAATTTGGCAAATATAATTGCTTTTCAACCCTGGCTATGGTATTTCAACATAACCCAGGGAATTTTAAATATATGAGGCCACCAACTCAGGGAACTTCTTTTCCTTTTATGATAGTGTTTAGCATATCAGGATCTATGGCCTGGAGTGACTTTAGTAACAGCCTAAGAACTTTAGTCCTTTTTTCTCCTAGTATAAAAATTCTCCTATGGTTAATTTAAGAAATGATTTTTCCACTAAATTTCCTTTTAAAAGTATATAACTGGGGTCGGATGTAGCTCAACTGGTTGGGCGTCTGTCTCCCATATGGAGGGACCCGGGTTCGATTCCCAGGACCTCCCGGTAAAAAAAAAAAAAAAAAAAAGTATATAACTAATTTTGCCTCCTTCTGAGTGATAACACCACTTCTGCTTTCAGAAATCATTGCTAACTGGGAGATGCCCATTTTAAATTCTTTGATACACTGATGAATGAGAAATGCATAAGGATAATTTTCCTTTACTGCTAATGGGAATTAAACAGCACATGTCCCATGGAATAAACTTCTTTTCCCTGCTTTAATAATAGCTGTTTTGTTTTGACTTCAGAAATTCTAGAATCAGTGTTCAGCTAACAGTAATTACTACTCATTAAAATAATCATCACCATCAGCCTGATCTGTCTCCTGGGACACAAGTCAGGCTCTAAGGAAATACATTTTTCTCTAGGATGATGAAGAACTTTAGCTGAGGCCCAGGGCAGCCTCTCTGGGAGCCAAATTTGATGACCAACACGAGCAGCTGTTAATATATTAAATTCCTAAGTCAGAATCATTATTTTAAGTGTTTTCAGAGTGAAACCATATTCTAAGGAACCTGAAATTTCCATCTTTCACTGAAAAGTCTTTACACGTCCCACATATGAAATAAAAGCAAGAACAAATGTTGATAAATTTTAGAAGTTTATTAAGCAAGGGAGGTAATAGCAGCAGCAAACCTCATTACAGGGAAGTGGAGACCAACCTCTGCTTCCTGGTTTGGGGGGTTCCTTTTAATAATATTTAGTAGAATGGCTGGTGGGAGAATAGGCATAGGAGCTTGTTTAGATAATAAAACCATAAAATCTCAGGATTGGAATGGATCTGAAGCTTGGATCCCATTTTTAACATTAGATGTATTGGGAATTCAGAGATAAGAATCCAGGCTCTATCTTTAAAGAGACCATAGTCTTGAGCAAAACTATCAGTTAGGATGCAATCCTATCAGGATGCATCCAGCTACAGCCAAAAACAAACAAAAAAACAAAAACAACCACTTACAATGGCTTAATTAGGGTTCATTTTCCTTTCAGAATTAGGTCCAGAGGTAGACAATCCAGAGTCATCCAGGCTTAGATTCCAATGATCTTCCTACTCCACCATCACTGACACATAGCTTTCCTCCACAATCTTGTCACTCATGGCTACCAGGTAGCCAGGTAGCGGCTCTACCTCCAGTCTCATGCCTCCTGCAAGGAAGGAAAGATAAGGAGGAAAGAAGAAGAGGAAGGAGATCTGCATGAATCAGGAAAACAAAATCTCTCTCGGAAATCCCTAACAGACTTTCATTTCTGTCTCCTGTCCAGAACTGTATGGCAAGGCCACCCCTATCTGCAAGGCATTCTTAAAAGGCAAGTATTTAAGCTGAGTATATTGCCATTCCAAACAAAATAGACAATCTGTTGTAAGAAAAAGTGAATATGAGAATTGGTAAATGTATAAGTCAGGGTTCTTTTGGGAAACAGAATCAACAGGAGATATCTGTAAATAGTATGAGATTTATAAGATTCTCTCATGTGATCACGGGGGTGCATAAGTCCAGGTTCCACAGGCAGGCTGCAAACCAGAGGATCCAATGAAGGTCCAATGAAGGTTCTTGATGAGTTTCCGGGAGATGTTGGCTGTCCAAAGAAATTCTCCCTGAATGCTGGAATCACTTCCCCTTTTAAGGCATTCAACTGATTAGATAAAATGTCATTCATTGCTGATTGCAGATGTAATCAGCCATCTATGCAGTAAACTCACTGATGACTAAAGCCCAGAAATGTTCTTATATTACAATTAGCTCAGTGCTTGCTTGACCAAAACTGGGCATGATTACCTGGCTGAGGTGACACATTAGCCTAGCCATCACAGTCCATCCCTTGTCCACTCAGCAACCATACACATTACCTTAAGCCATACTTAGTCTCTAAGTAAAAGCAATAACAGATATGCATATATTTTATATATATATCTCCACCTAACAATGTTCAACTCTCCTGCGAACAACCGAAATGCATTAATTTCCTACAGAATAGGGTGCAAGTCCTTGGGTAATATTCACTCTTAAACTTGACATCCGGGGAAGTGGCTGTGGCTCAATCAGTAGGGCTCCCGTTTACCATATGGGAGGCCCCAGGTTCGGTTCCCGGGGCCTCCTGGTGAAGGCAAGCCTGCCCGCACGGCGTGGTTAGCTGACCCAGCGAGCATAAGCAGCAAGGGGGGGATAAATGAATAAATAAATAAAATCTTAAAAAAAAATAAAAAAAAAAAACTTGACATCCGTAAATATTATGACATGAAACTAGTACAACTTGTCATATGATAAGGGAAAAGGTTGGGGAAGAAAACAAAGAAACTCATTTTATGTACATATATAAACATACTCGTAACGAAACAAGGAAAAAAGATTCATGACTATTACAGTCTTCATTTCTGTATCTGGTCACGTGGTCGAAGTTCATATTTATCACTACCTTCTTCCACTACCTATTCCATGTTCCTGTTACCCTCAGCAAGCACTTTAGCTGGCCATGGTTCTTTGCCTGGTGAGGTGACCCAAAATTTCATTCCTAAGGATTCTGGGCCATTGTTAGTCCTGCTTGGATTAAGTTATTGCACTTTTCCATTGACTTTAATCACAGGGCATGGCAGTACTAAGAGATGCCCTAGAGAATCTCCTGTATTCCAGGCAAACTCTTCTTTACCCTCATTATGTGGATGCAGTCCTATTTCCCCTTGATAGTAAGGATCAATCACTCTAGCCAGTACAGTAATTCCTTTCTTTGCCTGTTGATTCAGAGGTAAGAGGAGCCCAAAGTGGCCAGGTGGAAGTATTAACTTCCAGTTCAATGGAATCATTGTCATATTCCCTGGTGGCAGCACTCCTCCTTTTGGAACTAAGACCTGTAGACCAGCAGAGCTTAAAGTTACAGGGACAGGAAGCAAAAATTTTCCTAGTGGGTCACTAGGGGTAATAGTGAGTGGTGCCACTCCCATTTTCACCCCTTGATTCCTGGACCCATGAATCCTGGCTATAGGAGAACAGCACCATAGAGTGGACACTGATTTAGAGCATATACAACCTCCTGGAGAACATTGCCAGCCCTCCAATATATTGCTACCTAGTTGGCACTCTAATTGAGTCTTCAAAGGGCCATTGCACCATTCTATCGATCCAGCTGCTTCAGGATGATGGGGAACATGGTAAGACCAGTGAATTTCATGGGCATGTGCCCATTTCTGCACATCATTTGCTATGAAATGGGTTCCTTGATCAGAAGCAATGCTGTGTGGAATGCCATGGCTGTAGATAAGACATTTAATAAATCCACGGATGGTAGTTTTGGAAGAAGCATTGCGTGCAGGAAATGCAAACCCATATCCGGTGTATGTGTCTCTTCCAGTTAAAATAAATTGCTGCTCCTTCCATGGTAGAAGTGGTCCAATGTAATCAACCTGCCACCAGGTAGCAGGCTGATCACCTCGAGGAATGGTGCCATATTGGGGACTGAGTGTGGGTCTCTGCTGCTGGCAGATTGGACACTCAGCAGTGGCTGTAGCCAAGTCAGCCTTGGTTAGGGGAAGTCTGAGGTAATGTTTACCCAACTTCTCTCTTCCCCGAACCCAACTTCCCTATTCACCGCAGCCTATCACAGCACTCCCTCACAGCCATAACCTTATTTGGACATGTTGGCCTTCTCCTCTAGCCTCCCCCCTCCCTCCCAAATCTTCCCTCCACGCCCAGCAACAGCTTCGCCCTATCAGAAGACAACACGCACACCCCCGCCCAACTCTGCCTATAAAACTGCACAGCTCTCGCTGAATAAAGGTCTTACCTTCCAGCAAGCAAGTGAGTGGTGTCTCTTCATTTAGTACTGTCAGGGAGACCACAGGGCACCAAACGGCGACCCTGTGACAACTTCTCCTTAACCTCCGTGAAGACCAGGGAGCCGGGCCTGCGCTCTCCTGACAACTTCTTCACCCCCCCGCCGTTCCGGAGTGCACGCCGGACGGCCCACAACTAGCTCGTGTCGCTCCCCGGGCTGCAGCAGGGCTGATCACCCTCGGGCCCGGAAACAAAGCGGCAGAAGTCCATGTTGCTGAGTCCATGCATAACCTCCATCTCTACTTCCATGGCCATTTTGTTCATGAGCCCACTGGGAAATAACAGGAGTGGCTGGAGAAAGAGGCTGAGCATTAGCCACAGAGCGGGTCATCTTATCCACTTGATTATTAAAATCTTCCTCTGCTGAAGTCACCTTCTGGTGAGCATTCACATTGGACACAAATATTTTCATGTTTTTTGCCCACTCAGAATGGTCTATCCACATATCTCTTCCCAGACCTCTTTGTCACCAATTTTCCAATCATGTTCCTTCCAAGTCCCGACCAGCCAGCCAAACCATTGGCAACAGGCAATGAATCAGTGTACAAATGGACGTCTGGGCCCTTTCTTCTTCCAAGCAAAATGAGCAACCAGGTACACTGCTCAAAGTTCTGCCCACTGGGAGGATTAGCCCTCCCCACTGTCCTTCAAGGATGTCCTAGAAAAGGGTTGCAATGCTGCAGCTTTCCATTTTCAGGTGGTACCTGCATATCATGCAGAGCCATCTGTAAACCAAGCCTTAGTTTTCTGTTCCTTAGCCAACTCATTGTAAAGGATTCCCCAAGAGGCCAATTCTGTGGTCTGGGAAAGAGAAGGTAACATGGCAGGGTGGTGGCTATGGGCATTTGGGCTACTTCTTCATGTAACTTACTTGTGCCTTTAGGACCCACTCAAGCCCTATCTTGTATATACCACTTCTATTTTATTATGGAATGCTGCTGTGCATGCCCAACTTTATGGTTTGATGGATCAGACCATACCCAGCTCATGATAGGCAACTCAGGTCTCATGGTAACTTGAAGGCCCATGGTTAAGTGTTCAGTCTCTACTAACACCCAGTAGCAGGCCAAAAGCTATTTCTCAAAAGGAGAGTAGTTATCTGCAGAGGATGGCAGGGCTTTGCTCCAAAATCCTAAGGGTCTGCATTGTGATTCTCCTATATGGGCCTGACAAAGGCTCCAGACAGCATCTCTATTTGCCACTGAAACTTCCAGCACCATTGGATCTGCTGGATCATATAGACCAAGTGGTAGTGCAGCTTGCACAGCAGCCTGGACCTGTTGCAGCGCCTCTTCTTGTTCCAGTCCACAATCAAAACTAGCAGCTTTTCTGGTCACTCAATAAATAAGCCAGAGTAGCACACCCAAATGAGGAATGTCTCCAAAATCCAAAGAGGCCAACTAAACATTGTGCCTCTTTTTTGGTCATAGGAGGGGCCAGATGCAATAGCTTATCCTTTACTTTAGAGGGGATTTCTTGACATGTCCCACACCACTGGACACCTTAGAAATTTCACTGAGGTAGAGGGTCCCTGTATTTTTGTTGGATTTATCTCCCATCCTCTCTCACGCAAATATCTTACCAATAAGTCTAGAGTCTTTGCTACTTCTTGTTCGCTAGGTCCTATCAATATGATATCATCAATATAATGGATCAGTGTGATATCTTGTGGGAGGGAGAGACAATCAAGGTCCCTGCGGGCAATATTATGACACAGGGCTGGAGAGTTGATATACCCCTGAGGCAAGACAGTGAAGGTATATTGCTGGCCTTGCCAACTGAAAACAAACAGTTTCTGGTGGTCCTTACTAATAGCAATTGAGAAAAAAAGCATTTGCCAGATCAACAGCTGCATACCAGGTACCAGGAGATATGCTGATTTGCTCTTGCAATGATACCACATCTGGGACAGCAGCTGCAGTTGGAGTCACTACCTGGTTAAGTTTACAATAATCTGCTGTCATCCTCCAAGATCCATCTGTTTTCTGCACAGGCCAAATAGAAGAGTTGAGTGGGGATGTGGTGGGAATCACCACCCCTGCATCCTTCCGATCCTTGATGGTGGCACTAATCTCTGCAATCCCTCCAGGAATTCAGTATTGCCTTTTTTTTTTTTTTTTAACTTTATTTTGTACATTTAATAATTGAAAACATAAGCAATAAAAAACTAAAAAGTAAACACAAATGAATAAATATATTCAGTATTGCTTTTGATTTACTATTTTGCTAGGCAATGGCTAGCAAAATAGTGGATTCCACTTGGCCTTTCCTACCATAATAGCTCTCACGCCACAAGTCAGGGATCCAATGTGGGGATTCTGCCAGTTACTGAGTATGTCTATTCCAATTATGCATTCTGGAACTGGGGAAATGACCACAGAATAGGCCTGGAGAACCCACTGTACCCATTGTAAGATGGACCTGAGCTAAAACTCCATCAATCACCTGACTTCCATAAGCCCCTACTCTGACTGGTGGACCACAGTGACGTTTTGGGTCTCCTGGAATTAATGTCATTTCTGAGCCAGTGTCTAATAATCACTGAAATGTCTGATCATCTCCTTTTTCCTAATGCACAGTTACTCTGTTAAAAGGCCATAGGTCTCCTTGGGGGAAAGGTGGGAGGAAGGTTAACAGTATAAATTTTTGGCAGTTTAACAGGATCCTTCCCAAAGGGACCTGGCTTTCTCCTCATTCAAGGGGCTCTGGGTCTCTAAACTGTCTCAAATCTGGGAATTGATTAAGGGGCCATGATTCTCTGCATCTGTAAGTTTTGTTCACTTGACCTAGAACTCTTCTGCTTATACAGATCCAGAAGAAATTTAGTAGACTGCCCATCTATTTCACTTCTAGGTACCCCATGATCTATTAGCCAATGCCATAATTCTATGCGACTCAAACTATTTTGAGTGCGGCTTTGAATCTGCCTTTCATTGCAGTAGCCACGCCCACCCGTCTTTGGTGATTAACTGAAGACACTTGACATTTACCGGCCCCAGATCCGATCATCCCCATAATGTTTAAGGATTCTAATTCCATTACAGCCCTCCTCACAGTAATATCTGGGCTACAGAGAAGAGCAAACACAGAGCTCTTCAGGGAAGATAGAGTTAGTCTTGGAAATTTATTCCTCACAGTCCTGGTTAAAGGTGTGTCCTCTGGACATTCCTGGGGTGGGTGGGCAGGTCTCAAATGGTAAATCCATTCTAGTATTCCAATCTCTCTTAGCCTTTGAATTTCCTCTTCTACTGCATACCAGGGCAAATCGCATCTCAACCCCAGACGTGCTAGGCCATCTTTTGGTCCATGTTTCAGTCAGTCACCCAAACAAACTGTTAGAGCCCTTTCTAACCCCTTGCACTACAGCATTGAATCCAGAATTTCAGAATTTATTCCATGTCAAAAATTCAGTGTGATCCAGTTTTATATTCCTTCCACCACTATCCCATACCCATTCCCACACATATTCCCCTGATTTCTGTCTACATAAATTGGAAACTCATGCAGTTCTTTCTGAGTATAGTGTACTTCCTCATGTGTCATGCTTTGTATTTCACTTTTGGGGGATTGTTGTGATTTTAGTCTAGTAATAGGTCTCTAAGAGAGGGGGGGTGGATAAGGAAAATGCAAGCTACTGACCTCAGGCATTCCTTTGCATTTTCTTCTCGTGAGACAGGATTAATCTCTTCAGGCACGGGTTGGAAGGCAGATTCCTCAGGGCAGGGTGGAAGTTGGGCAGTACAGGCTTCAGTTTCTCTAGTACCCACCTCAAGGCAGGAAGGAGGTCCGGACTCCCTGGGGCAGGCTGGAGGCTGGTTGATACAAGGTTGACAAAGTGTGGTCTCCACAGGGCAGGCCATCTCAGGTTTATCTGGTAAAGTCTCAGCAGAATTTAGGGTTTCCGTGTCCCCACCAATACTATCATCATCTCATATGTCTCCATCTCAATCTTCTGGGTTCCACTCCTTTCTAATCAATGCTTTCTCTCTGCAGGGTTGAGATTTTAGTTTCTTTTGTAACTCTGCTACTCATACAATAAGAGTCTGAGTTTGGTTCTCAGATATCTCAAGCCCGTGGCTGCAGGAGACAAAATTTTCTTTCAGAGTACACATAGAAGCTTTCACATCATTTATGTGGCGTTTAAGTTTCAAATTTGAAGACTTTAGCTCATCTCTTTATTTTGTAACTGTATCCAGAGTATCTAGGAAGATTCAGCCAACATCATCATACCTTTTGACTTCACAAATCTCTGTTAAGGTGTTGAAAACACTCTCACCCAGGTCCTTGCCTCTTATAAGCATGGAAGTAGGGGAATCCATTGATGATATTTTGCATATCTCAATTGCCAACTCACACCATGGGCTGTTAGTGTCTTCTTCGTTATTGGAAAGGAAGTCATTAGTACGCTTGAGTCCAATTAGAGTAGAGAGCTGTGATGGTTAGGCTAATGTGTCAACTCAGCCAGGTAATTATGTCCAGGTGTTAGGACCAGCAAGCACTGAGCTAATTGTAATACAAGAACATTTATGAACTTCGATCAGCAGGAAGTTTACTGCATGGATGGCTGATTACCTCTGCATCAATCAGGGAGATTGCATCATCAATGGGTGACACTTTTATCCAATCAGTTGAATGCCTTAAAAGGGGAAGTGATTTCAACATTCAGACAGACTTTCCCAGCTCGTCTTTGGACAGCCAGCTTTTCTCAGAAACTCATCAAGGACCTTTCATCGGACTTTCATCGGAGCCCCTGGTTTGCAGCCTGCCTGTGGACCTGGACTTGTGCATCCCCACGGTTGCGTGAGAGACTCTTATAAAATCTCATATTATTGACAGGTAGCTCCTGTTGATTCTGTTTCCTGAGAGAACCCTGACTAATACAAGAGCCAACTGCAAAACTCTCAGAACCACCTCAGACATCCCATGTTTAAGATTCTGTTCCTCTAGAACCACTCCTGGTACCAACCTGTACTAGTCAGGGTTCTCTAGGGAAACAGAATTAACAGGAGATATCTGGAAATAGCATGAGATTTATAAGATTCTTTCATGTGACCATGGGGATGCACAAGTCCAGTTTCCACAGGCAGGCTGCAAACCAGGGGCTCCGATGAAAGTCCAGTGAAAGTCCTTGATGTGTTTCCAGGAGACGTTGGCTGTCCAGAGATGAACTGGGAAATTCTCCCCAGATGCTGGAATCACTTCCCCTTTTAAAGGATTCAACTGATTAGATAAAACATCACCCATTGCTGATGGCAATCTCCCAGGTTGATTGCAAATGTAATCAGCCATTTATGCAGTAAATTCTCTGATGACTAAAACCCATAAATGTCCTTATATTACAATTAGCCCAGTGCTTGCTTGACCAAAAACTAGGCTCAGTTATCTGGCTGAGTTGACACATTAGCCTAACCATTACAGTAAGCAACACACAGTATCTACCATAAACTAACATTGACAATTACACTATAGTGTGATTTGTACATCATCATTTTTTTCAGGAGAACACACAAGTATCTAGCACCCAGTTCAGGGGAGTGGGTGCTGTGGAGGGCTTCACTAAAGAAGTGACACTCGAACTGAATTTCAAACAAAGAATGGAACTTTCAGGATAGATAAAAGGAAGGACTGCTTCAGTAGAGGGACTGAGGATAAGCAGGAATGAAAAGAACGGCTGTTCATAACATTTTCAATTGCCACCGACAGAAATGCAACTCAAACTGAAAATTCAGAGTCGATGTTTCAGGCATGCCTGGTTGTCCCGGCCCGCGGGACAAATCAACTGAGACTCTGAGTTACCCAGCGAAGGAATGAGACATAGACACCTGTAAGAAAATGGCTGCACACTTTATTCTACTAACATAGTTCTACCGTTGCTCTAGCTCTATTGTTCTATATCCGCGCGGGTTACAATCAACTCTTTTATAAGCAGGGGAAGGGGAAGTACATTAGGGCTTAGGTGTCGGTACATGATTGGGTAACGTGGGTTGTTAGGCGTGGTAGAGATGGTCAATGCACAAACATTGTGGCACGAACAGTCACATGATATACCTTTTTAAGAAGGAGAAGAAGAAGACAAAGAAGAAGATAGAAATGGCCATGACAGTTGTATTTGTTGGACATTGCCCCCAACACCTGGTTCCAGAGGTTCAAATGATGTCACCAAGACTCAATCTCTCTCTTTTTCTCTCTATCCTTCGATTCTGCAATAGCCAGTAAGGAGCTCCAGGCTTATATTCCCAACCGTTCCAATAAAGTCATGAGTATGCATCTCATTGGAACAACTTGGGACATGTGCCTATCACTCTGACTTATCAGCGTGGACAAGAAAATGGAATGTGCTGATTCAACAAGCTGGGCTCCATGGCCACCCCTGAAACTCTACCCAAAACACTTGAACTAAAGCAGGAAAAAAGATTCTCCAAAGGAAAACTGGAAGTAAATAAAGCAGGCTAAAAGAACAAATGTCTCTTACAGAGAACAAAAGATGTTAGTGATATTTAGAAAACGTGATACAATCATAGGTGAACAACTGGCTGATTTTGGTGAGGGACGGGGAAGACTGAAATTACCCCTGGATTTCAGGCTTGGTAGCTGGGGTGTGTATTAGTCAGCCAAAGGGGTGCTAATGTAAAATACCAAAAACGGGTTGGTCTTTATAAAGGGTATTTATTTGGGGTAGAAGTCCACCAATACTAGGCCATAAAGCGTTAAGTTTCTTCTCTCACCACAGTCCATTGCCACGTGTTAGAGCAAGACAGCTGCCGGCGTTTGCCAGGGTTCAGGCTTCTGGGGTTCCTCTCTTCCCGGGGCTGCGTTTCTCTCTGGGCTTAGCTCCTGTTTCCTCCTCAAGGTCAGCTGTAGACGATCAGGCGAACGGCTTCCTTCTCTTCTCCTGGGGCCTTCTTTCCAACATCAAAATTTCTTCTCAAAAGACTGCTTCTCAAAAAACTGCTTCAACTGTCCTTTGCCTTGCCTTTTATATTCAATTCCCCACCCACCAAGGGGTGGGGCTTAATGCCCTAATCCTAACCTAATCATGCCCAGATTAACAGATCAGTTTACAAGCATGATTCAATTATATTTTTGGAATTCATAATTACATCAAACTGCCACAGGGTGTATGATGTTGGCACTAAGCTGGGTGTTGACTACACTCAGAGAACCAGATTGGGGGTGGGGTGGTAGAGGGAGGAGGGAGGTTGGAGGTAATAATAAGTACATTCCCTAGAGAGTCAAGGGAAAGGGAACTGCAGGCAGCAGGAAATATAAGCAGAGTTTTGAGTAGACTACTGCACTGGAGATACTAATTGTCTAACTTCATACAGGGACATCTAAAATTTTATTTATTATAATGTTCAAAGTGCTCTGTTTTTGAAAATTTTTCAAACACATCCTACCTCAGCTGTCACTCATTTTTTCAATCCTCTAATGTCTCCTTTCCTCTTCCTCTTAAATAATTAATTCCTTAAAACACCAAGCAAGGGGTCAAATTTAGCAGCAGTTTGAGATAACTGTGATTGGAACCTGTAGCCATAATGAAAAGTAGCATCAGAATTTTGAACCTATATGAGGCTTATTGGCCAATAAACTGATTCTAAATCCAGTTTCATTAATGTGCAGCATTTGTCTATTCCAAAAGTGCATGGATAAATCTTCAGAGCCAAGTTAGCATTTTAAAATATGAGTTGGCCAATAATCTTACAGAGCATACAAGCAGGTTAAAATGGTGTTTCCATTTTAAATGAACATAGTTAAATACTTACAGACTCTAAATAAGATTTCTCTTATATAAATATATGGTCATTTTTAAAACAATGACCATTATTACAGAGATTGAGTAACCTGGTTTCAAAAGAACAAGGACAATTTTTGCCAGTTTAAAGGTAGCTTTAAATATCTCTTAAGTAAACCTATATTAGTTATATTAATCCCTTAAACTAGAAGTAACTTTATTTTGAATATACCTCTGGAGTTATATGCGGTTGTCAGAATTCTTCAATAGTACCTCCATTACATATAATAAAACTACTACTCAAAATGGATAAGAAATCAATTTTTAAGTATATTAAGAGTAACCAAATCTTCAGATTATACTGAGAGAAGAGATAACAAACATAATTTGTAATTGACGTTATTAGCTGTCTACCCAACATCCATTCTTTCCTTTTAAATTCCTTACAGAACCTTGACAGATTTTAGATATAGTTTTCCTCCCCAGGCCTTCTGCCTCAGGGAAGGCTGGTCCCGCCCCAATCCCAAGGGTGAATCCAATTGGTCTAAGACCACCGTGATGGTGCCATTCCTCTCACAATGATTGGCTCAGACATGGGTATGCGAGATCTGAGGCGAAGTCTGCTGGGAAGACTAGCCTCTCTCTTAAAAAGAGGCAGAAGGAAGAAATCATCTATTATCAACCAGAGGTTGCATTGTCTGGACGTAGCCCACAATAGCTCTAACCAACTTGACACCATGTGGTGAGGTATCCTGAAGCCTGCCAACATGCCAACACTGACTTGGTAGAAAGATGGAGAGAACCCTAGTTCTTAATTATGTTGAACCACTGAATGAATCAATCCTGAAGCCATCATACTTTGAGAATTATGTAAGATAACATTTCCTTTTATTTTTTAAACAATTCTGAGCTGTGTTTTCTGTTACTTGCTGCCAAAGCATCCTGTTCCATAGTTTTATTCGTTTTTAAAAATCTATTAAAATATTGAGAGGTTAAGAAAAATAATAGCAAAAAGGGATATGATAAAAAAGGAACAAAATACATTTCACTTCTAAGAATTGACTTTCAGAAACAGTCATATATCCATGGGGAGAATGAACATTAACATTCAAGGTGGTTCACTGCAGAATTGTTTGGTGTAGCAAAAGACAGAAAATAGCATAAATGTCGTGATTAGGAGAGTAGCTCAATTAATTATAGAAAAACATATTGTTGAGTCTCTGTTCTACTTCTATTACCCCTTGATGGACAATGGCCAGGAACAAGGAGAGCTATCTAAGCAGTAGCTGCCACAAATGCCATAATTCCGAGGCAACTTACACACAAAGAGCCACATTTTCTAATCCAGAGTCCATTCCTGGTAGCAATGCCAATCATGATGACAAGGAGGACATGACACTGTATAGTCTATTATCTTCACTGCACTTTGACCAAAGTCTGTTGTGAAACAAATCCTTAGTTCTCCCAACAAGATCTCAAACATACAGGCTCAATTTAATTCTTTTATACATACCTCAACTTCTTTTCTGGGGGGCGGATGTGGCTCAAATGGTTGGGCGTCTGTCTGCCGTGTAGAGGGACCTGGGTTCGATCCCTGGGACCTCCTGGTAAAATGGAAAGTGTATATGTGGAGGGCACATGGGTTGCCGGGCTCTGTGTGCTGGTGAGCCGTCAGGCCCTGGGAGCCCTGCAGCGGGATGATGACGTGGCGGGGGGGGGGGGGGGGGGGGGCTGAAGGCCGGGGCGGGGGGGGGGGGGGGGGGGGGGGGCCCCCCCCCCCACCCCGGGCTCGGACGGCCAGGAGCCGGGGTGGCGCAGGCGGCGGGACACCTCTCTCCTACGTTGGAGGTCTCCAGGTTCGAATCCTGCTGAGGGCTGGGGGAGGAGGATGAGAGGAGATGGCGGGAGACAGACGTGGAGAGTTGCCCAGCAACTGGACACAGAACAGCAGGATGGGGAGGGGGGGTTTAAAATGGATAAAGTAAATAAATAAATCTTAAAAAAAAAACAAAAAACTTCTTTCCCTTTCATCCCATCTTTTGTCTCAGTACAAACTCCTCCCAGACTCCACCCTAAGTCTTTACCCCAGATGAAGCTAGTGAGAACATGCATGCTTGACCTCTACTGTCTATTTACTTCATTTTTGTGATTTTTTTCATTATAATTGCATCATGAGATGGAGGACCAGTCGCCATTATAACCAGAAATGATGACTGTATAGTTGGCCTTTACCAAACCTTAACTCTACTCAGTCAAACTCTCACTTTTGTAAGCATCCTAAAGTTCCCTCTCTCTGTTTTCTACTTGTTCACTGGGTTCTGGTGACTTTATATGTCCCCCTGATTTCACTAACTTCACACATTATAGTGCTCCTAATTTATCAGGCAAGGTAGACTATTTGACAAAAAAAATAGACCAAAGCAAGATATGGCTCCAACAACACTGGTGTGTCCTTTATTACCTGCACTTGAATCTTTCTCTTGGAATCTGTTTCTTGGGGAACCTCAACTAAGACAAGGCCACCATAGGTGAAGTATGATGAAGGCCTGAATCAAACAGGGACTGTAGGGCTGGAGACAAAGGAAGTAGGGCTGGAAATACATTTAAAAGATATTCAGAAGTACTTGGTAAGAGACTAAATAAGGAGGATATTGGAGAATTCCAGGATGGTCCCCAGGTTTCTGATTTGGGCAACTGGATGGATGACAGTGCCATTCACCAAGTAAAAGAATACAGAGAGGAGCAGATGTGGTTCAAGCAGTGGAGCACCCATCTCCCACATGGGAGATCCCAGATTTGGTTCCTGGTGCCTCCTTAAAAAACAAACCACAAGCAAAAAAAAAAAAAAAAGAAAAGAAAAGAAAAAACATGATAAAACTAATTTGGGAGAAGGGAAACAGATGTGGCTCAAGCAATTGGGCTCCTGTCTACCTTATAGGAGGTCCAGGGTTTGATTCCCAGGGCTTCCTGGTAAAAGGCAAGCTGGCCCGCACGGAGTGCTGGCCCGTGCAGAGTGCTGACCCATGCAGAGAGCTGGCTCAGCATGATGATGCAACAAAAAGAGACACAGAGGAGAGACAATAAGAGATGCAGTAGACCAGAGAGTTGATGTGGTGCAAGAAATTGAGCGCCTCTCTCCCACTCCAGAAGGTCCCAGGATCAGTTCCCAGTGCCACCAAAAGAAAAGACAAGCAGACACAGAAGAACACAGAGAGCAGACAGCAAGCACACAACCAACGGTGTGTGTGTGTGTGTGTGTGTGTGTAAATAAATAAATAAATAAACAAACAAACAAATAAATAAATAATTTTTTTTGAAAAACCCAATTCAGGGAAGCTGATGTGGCTCAGTGATTGAGCACCAACTTCCCAAATATGAGGTCCCGGGTTCAATCCCCAGCCCCTGGTACCTCAAAAAAAAAAAGAATACAGAGAGAAGGAAGTTCTGGGGAAAGAGGATAGGCTCAGAATTGAATATACTGAGTTCAAGACATCTGGAGAAGAGCCAAGTGGAGTTGAGAAATAGAGTATTGGGCATACAAACTAGAGCTCAGGAAACTTGCCTGAGCTGGAAATATGTAGTTGGTACAGTGGACATTTGTCATTATTGTGCCCAGAGTCTGAATCCCCTTCTTATTTGGGGAAAATAGGATGAGTAGAAGATGAAGGAAAGCAGGGTTCCCTCCTTCCACAAGAGAGCATATTAAAGAATGAAAGTGGCTCTCTCTGCTTAGAGGAGCCCACACCAAATCTTGGTGTATGTTTCCATCTTTCTCTCCCATTTCTCAGCAAGCTCTGTTCTTTCCTCCATTTCCCAAAGAGTGAAAGTATTTTGGGTAGAACAGTATGACAAGGGTGTGGAGGATGCCACAAATTAGAACAGAGGAAATACTGGAGGCAGGAAGCATGTCCAGTGCTCATGGAAAAGCTAATTGCGGAGGACTAAATCTTAGAAATAGTCCAAAGGAAACCCATGGCCTCACACATTAAATATGCCCAGTATACATTTGTTGATTGGTTTTAATTTAGAAACCTGGCAACTGATTGGAAATAGGACTAAACTTTTAAAATCAGACATCTAAAGACTTGGGACTATCTGAAGACTTGAGTCACCAGCAGCTCCCAGATTGTTTTTTGTCTGGAAATTCATACTCCTCAGATCTCAGATTCCTTGCTCCTTGTGTACCACCAGTGGCTCACATTTTTCTTTGGTAACTATAAACTTTTCCTCTCCTAGGTGGCTATCGTCACTCTGAATATTATTAATTCTATTTTTCTTTTCCCAAATCTGAGGAAAGTTTTTCCCTCAAATGGTTTTCCCGATTTATAGCCAATCTTGGACAACCAGGACTTTAAGAAGTCACTTTATTGCCTTGCTCTTTCAGCTTTACAAAACCATCTCCACCCTCCCACCTCTGCTTCCACCTCCAGCCCAAAGAAGAGGAGCTCAGAATATGTTTGTTAAGGGCTGGCTGGAGGGCATTTAAGTGACACCATCCTCAGCCACTAAAATGAACTGGCTCCCTGGGGTGGAAAGAAATCTCTGCTTTTCCAGTGTTCCCTCCCCTTCTATTCAGCCGCCAAGGTCTTAGACATACTTCATTATCCAGCTTTAGTCACCATTTTTTTCCAGCATCCTGTAGGGAATTTGATCAAAAGAGAATCCCAGAATATAAACTAGTCACACCTGCACATTTTATTACAAGCATGTTGTTTGTTTGCTTGATCGGGATGGGGGAAGGATGGTGGAAAATTAACAGCTACGTGAAGACTGTCCTCACAGCTCAGCTCCTCTGCTGCGGGATTCTTTCCAGTTGGTGCAACAGGAGATCTGGGGCCTGTGTTTGCTTTTCTTGGCACTCACCGAGGTGGTGTCTGTAGCTGAAGACACTGGGGCTGTTGCCAGAAGCCCTGCTGGAGCTGGGACTGTGTGATTCCAGGTTCCAAGATCTCATCTGCTCACAGCCATGGGGAACATTTTGATCTTGGCAAAAGCTCTCATGCCGGCACTCCATGTCGACTGATTCTTCTCCTTACTTCTCTGCCCCAAGTAGAGAAGTGGTATGACCTCTGGACACAAACAGCTCGGCAGCACCACTGTCTCCGGAATTCCCCATATCTCCCTGGGGAACTCACCACAGTGGACACAAACATGATTATAAACTGCTAGTGACCTGGCAGCACGTTAACAACAGGCCCTGTGACCAGAAAAGGAGAGGGAGCTTTCCTTTTCTGATAGCTGGCTCTGGAGGTAAGTGCCCTAGAGTGGGCCTACTTCAGAAACCAGGGAACTAGATGTTTCCATCTAGTTCCATGCAAATTAGCACATCCTGAATAAAGTTAGAAAACCAAAATACATTAACTTTAAATGGGAGCTACGATCCTCTTCTTTAGGCTGTTGCTGGTCAGTAGTATCAGGCTGGGTGTTCTCCATCAATGCCAATCACCTGGGGAGACCAAGACCGACTGTTGACCCCTTTGGAATACTGGATATAGTCAATCTAGAAAGTCATCCAAAATTTGGGCTCCTTATTTACTCCCCACCCTCTACCTTCCACTTGCATGAGCCTGCCTACTTCCTGCAACTGTTACCTAATTCCCCTTGTCCAAGGAGCACCTCACATATCCTCACACCCAAGCATCTCAGTTCCACCCTTCCTCGTATGCAAAGAAAGGGCTCCATACTCTAAGAAAGGGATCTCCACCCCATACTGCTTCTGAGACAGTGTTTCCCAACTTCCAGTCCACACATGGGAGAGACAAAATTGAATCACCATAAATTCACTCTCTTTCCCAACTTCCACCTCCTCAAGAATGACATTCCCAGCTCTTCTCCCCCAATTCCTTAGCCTTTTTCCTGGATACAAAATAGTTTCATTTATTGGTCTATAGTACAATTTTAGTTGAGAAACAGTGGAGGTAGGTTGGGGATCTCCTTCAACCATGACTGATTGGACCGACTTAGGTCACAAGCCTAAAGCTGGATCCATAACTGAGAAATGAACAAGGTTAATTGGCTTAAATCCAAATTCTTGAGCCAATTCCTAGCAAAGGGGATAGGATCATCATGATGGGCTTAGATGATTCAGGAGCTGGGAAGAGATCACTTTCCTCTGAGTCACGTGTTCTGATGGGGAAAAGGAAAGGCATCTGATGGTTTCTGAGGAGAAGAAAGAAGGAGGAACAGCTGCTACAATCATTGACCTCACAGTTCCTTCACCAGGACCATCACATGCTGTTCTGCAGTTTGCACACTGCTAAAGGAGCCTGGATGATGGATTGATTCAGGTCTGCTCTGCTCACCAACCTGTGCACCTTCGTGCATAGCTGTGTCTGACAGAGAAAAAAGTACCCCCTCCTTCCCGTCAAATCCGGTCAAGGGGCTTCTTTTGTTCACCAAGCCATGTGTGAACTCCTGGAAGAAGTGTCTTTCCCAATTTGCACAAAGGACCTGTGGTAGACAGGGAGATACGCCACTTTCAAGAAAGGACTGGGGGGGCGGATGTGGCTCAAATGGTTGGGCATCCGTCTGCCATATGGAGGGACCTGGGTTCGATCCCCGGGACCTCCCGGTAAAATAAAAAAAAAAAAATATATATATATATATATATAAAGAAAGGACTGGCTGCCCAGCTATAGCAGTAGAGGTAGCTGACAGCCACCCACTGTTAGCTCCTTCAGGGTCAGCCTCAGCTTCCCAGGGGAGTTCATGCTCTTCTCAGAGTGGCCCCCAGCCAATGACTGAGCAAGTTGATGGTTCCACCCAAGACAGGACTCTTCTAATGGGCATTCCTTGTTCTGGAGCTCCTGGTTGGGAGGGCAAAGAGTTTGTCAGATCTGCATCATGGATGTTATGCATGTTTGTTTTGTAAGTTCATGATGTTTACTGAATACTTATAGTTTATGTATGTTCGTGTATGAATGATATACTTCAATAAATTGTTTTTTTAAAAAAAGATCTGCATCAAGGTCTGAAGGCTCCAACTGCCCAATCCTACATATACTGTCACTGAGTTACTCCTGAATAAGTCTTTTGAATGCCTAAATCCATCTCAGTGCCTGCTTCTCAGAGAATCTGCAATAGTACCCAGATAGCTAGCTCTGACTCTACCTTCCACTCTCTCCATTCCACCCACACATCTTGCACCTTCACAAAACCTGTCCTTTATCATCTACATTCCACCTACTCCTGCTAAAACTGCTTTTCCTCTTTATTATGACCTTCAGTCCTTTGACCTTTCCCCATTCTTTGTCCAGCAGCTGCCATCTAGTTTCCATTGCATCATGCCTCAACCTGAACCCTATTAAATCATGACTTTATCAACTGATTCCTCCCCATCCTCAGACTAACCCCCAGCTCTGAGAAAGGCACTGTAAAATGTCTTTCCTTCCCTCCTGCTATGGAGCTACTGAATATTTCCTGGAGAAAATCTTAAAACTACGTTTCATGACTTAATGACAAATCCAAGCTCTCTAACTCTAATTAAGCCTTCAGGACTGCTCAGTGGGTATTTTACTAATCTCTGTAGTCTCCCACAACATTGATTCCAGCAGTTTTCCTTCCTCTTTACTTCCTAGTATCCCTGCCTCCTAATTTTATTCTCATACCCTAAGGTGAATTATTAATCTCCTTTTTCTGGTCATCAAATTTGTAGTCCCTAAATTTCCCCCTTTACAGTGGACATCTGTTGTTTTTACCTACCCAGATCCATTTCAGTTTTCCTTGGAGGAACAACCCCTCTCCCATTCCCAGTCTTTGCAGCTTCAGTGGGCTGGCCCCTACCTCCTCCAAGGCTGACAGTGTGATCCAGGCCTAGCCGGCCAGTGCACAGTAGATGGCTCTGAGATGGGCATGTGAACCAAGCCAGACCTATGAAACTCTTATCTGAACTATCTGAGGACAAAAAACACTTTCTTTTCCTTTGGAGATTGCTAACCTGTAAGGAAATAAGCCTGGTGCTGTAAAGACCACATCTTGCCTCACAAGGGAAGAGCCTGCCTGGGAAAAACCCAGCCCAGATGAAAGCAGATCTGGTGCTCATGGCATCTTAGAGCCTTTAGATCCTTGAAGCCATCACACTGGGATTTTTCAGTTATATGGTCCAATAAATTCTATTTTTGCTTAAGCCAGTTTGAATCACATTTATCTGTGTCTTTACCTATCCTGATTTGTCCTAGTCTGTATCTGATACATGTACCGTTCTTATTTGTACAGTTTTCCTATGAATGCCTTATTTTCCTTTGGGGCCTTGTTTTGTTAGTTTCCCTTTCTCCACTAACTTCTCCCCCCTCACCCATATTCATAACTGGTATTAGCTGAATAAATATTACCAAATCATTTCAAAAGCAATGTCTTTTATGAGAACAAGCAGAAGGCAGTTCTAAAGGTATTATAATAAAAACATGGCTCTCAAAGAGTGACTTCATTCCACAGGTAGGCAGGGGACGGTCCTTTCAAAGGGTGGAGGGAAAAGTTTTCTCAATGACACAATCCCTATCCTTCCATGTCTTCTTCTAATGGGCCTCAAATGGATGCTAAGATCTCATCTCCACACTCACTGTCCATTTGGCGGTCAGTGCATCCCATTCTTCCTGATGAATTGTTTTGCAACTCACGAGTGAGCAGAATATGAGCCATAGCATTCTATGTAACAGATTTTGTAGAATTCAGAGGACTCAGAGGGGACAGACTTGAGTGCATCAACAGCCCTAAGTGTGCTCAGAAACTTTTCAAGGCTCAGAGTTGTTTTTTGTTGTTGTTGTTTGTTTGTTTGTTATCTTAAATATATAATACATTTACATCATTTACAATTCAAAATTATATAAAAAGATGTATACAAAAAGAGAAGCCTCACCCCCTACTCCTCTAACTTTTCCATCAAGTTTTCTAAAGTTCCTGGTTTATGTATATTTCTATTGCTGCATAACAAATTACCACAACCTTAGAGGCTTAAAACAAAATATATTTATTATCTCACAATTCCTGTAAGTCAGAAGATTAAGCAAGGTATAGCAAGGTTTTCTGCTCAGGACCCCACAAAGCTGAACTCAGGATATCAACCATCTAGAGCACAGAGTCATTTTCCAAGTTCCTTTAGTTCCTTGAGGAACTGAGGTCCGTGTTTTCTTGCTAGCTGTTGGCCAAAGATCACTCTCAGCTCCTAGAGGCTGCCCTCAGATACTAGCCACATGGTTCCTTCCATATGACACTCACAACATGTCTATTTTCTTTTTCCAGGCCAGCAGGAATGCATCATATTAACTGGTCTCCCCAAACTAGGAAACTCTGGCAACCACTGATCTACTTTCCTTTCCTAAGATTTGTCATTTCTAGAAGGTAATATAAATGGAATCTTACATTATACAGCCCTTTGTGTCTGGCTTCTTCCATTCAAAATAATGCATTTGAGATTAATCCATGTTGTTGTGTTTAACAGAAATGTGTTCTTTTTATTGCTGAGTACTATTCCAATGGATGGATGTTCCACAGTTTGTACCTGTTGAGGGATATTTGGTATGTTTCCAGTTTTTGTTGATTTTGAATAAAGCTGCTATAAATACTCACATACAGGTTTTCAGCATACAGATCCTTCATATATTTTGTTTTATATATATATAATGTATAATATAACATAATATATGTAGCTAAATTTTTTGGTGCTATAGTAAATGGTACTGTTTTTTCACTGCTAGCATATAAAATATATAATTGATTTTTACATTGATTTTGTATCCTTGGAAATTTCCAAACTCAGCCATTAGTTCTAGAAGATTTTTGCAGATATTTTCAAATTTTCTATGTAGACAATCATATCATTTGCAAATAGAAACAGTTTTGATATAGGGGGCAAGATGGCGTTGGTGTAGGAGGGCGCACACTGCAAGCTCCCAGAGCAAGGCGGATTGGGGACGGGGTCCTGCCCAGGGGTCTGTGCTGTGCACGCGTGGAGTGAGAAGCTTGGGACATCTATCTGCGCGGATCGGCGGCGTGGACCGAACGGTGGAGATTCGTGAGTTTTGAGGCTGCCGGTGGAGGTTGGCACAGGCGGCTGAGCCCCGCGGTTACGGAAATAAAAAATAAAACGGCCATTTGGAGCCGCGGGCGGGGGCGAAAAAGTTTTATTTTCTGGGGAGCTGGCTGCCTGGCGCCCCTTGGACCTTGTGTGAGCAGAGCAAACAAGCTAGTCAGCACCCGGTG
>JAKSZT010053887.1:61092487-61119850 GCA_026826555.1 Tolypeutes matacus | reverse complement strand
GATGTGGTGGGAGGTGTGGGAGGTGGGCAACATGGGAATCCCAGTGGGTTCCGTGTAATATTTTAGGTAATCTAAGCAACTCTTAAAATATATGTATATATATATATATATATATATATATATAAATAACATTTTTGTAAGCAAATACACATATATGCATATATATTTATATATCATTTTACAAATGTTTGTATGTATTGTGAGAATTTTGATTTTTACCCATAATAAAAAAAAAGAAACAGTTTTATTTCTTCCTTGCCTATCTATATGCCTTTTATTTATTTTTCTTGTCATTGCATTGACTAGGATTTCCAGTATGATGATGAATAGAAAGGATGAGTGTAGATATCCATGTCTTATTCTTAATCTTAGAGGAACATGTTTTCACCATGAAGTATGGTTTTAACTGTAGATTTTTTTTTTGTAGTTGCCCTTTACAAAGTTAAGAAGTTCCTTTCTATTCCTTTGTTGCTAAGAGTTTCCATCATGAATGGATTTGAATTGTCAAATGCTTCTTCTTCAACTATTAATTTGATTGTATGTGTTTTCTTCTTTAGTCTGTTAATATGATAAATTACACTGATTGATTTTTGAATGTTGAATCCATCTTGCTTTCCTGGAATAAATCCACTGGTTTGTGATATATTACCCTTTTTATGTATTGCTGGATCATATTTGCTTATATTTTGATGACGATTTCTGTGCCTGTGTTCATAGGAGAAATTGGTCTGAATTTTCTTTTCTTGTAATGTCTTTATCTGTTTTTGATTAGGGTAATGCTGGCCTCATAAAATGAATTGGTAAATGTGTCATGGTTTTCTATTTTTCTAGGAGAAATTGTGTAGAATTGTTTTGTTTTTTTTTTCTTTAATATCTGGTAGAATTCTCCAATGAAACAATCTGAGTATGGAGATTTGTTGTAGGAAGTTTTCAAACTACAAGTTAAATTTCTTTCAAAGATATAAGACTATACATGTCACCCATCTCCTCTTGAGTAAGTTTAGTAGTTTATATCTTTCAAGCAGGTCCGTTTTATCTAAGTTGTTGAATTTATGGGCTTAGAGTTGTTCATAATATTTCCATATTATCCTTATAATGTCAGAAGGCTCTGTAGGTGATAGTACCTCTTTCATTCCTGATAATGGTAATTCGTGTCTTCTCTCTTTTCTGTATTAGTCAGTCAAAGGGATGCTGATGCAAAGTACCAGAACTCTGTTGACTTTTATAAGGGTATTTATTTGGGGTAGACGCTTACAGTCACAGGCCCTAAAGAGTCCAACTCAAGGTACTATAAGAGGTATTTTCTCACCCAAAGTCATTGGCCATGTGTTGAAGCAAGATGGCGGGCAATGTCTGTGAGGGTTCAGCCTTCCTTCTTCCTCTTAAGGCTCTGTGGTCCCAGCTTCTTCCAATCTCAGCTGTAGGCTGGCATAAGGCTCATCTCTCTTCCCAGGGCTCATTTCTTTCCAGGCTCAGCTGCTCTGGTCTCTTCACAAGGTCAGCTGTAGACCATCAGGCTCATCTCTTTTCCTGGGGCCTCTGCCATGTCTAATGAGCTGTCTCTCTTTCTCTGTGTTCTTCTCTGTGTATCTACTTCTGTGTGAGAGTCTGTTTTATCAGCCCATCAAGGGGACTGGGACTCAATGCTGAGTTGCACTTTAATGACACAGTTGAAACAAAGCCCTGATTGTAACATAATTTAATCAGACATCTCAGCTGAATCTAATACAACCAAAGGGTTACATGCCCTTTGGAATTCATAAATAATCTCAAATTGCCACAGTCACTTTATGAAAAGAACTTGAAGGGTCTGAGATTTTACCCTACTTGCAAGATAAGAAGTTAGCTTGCCACAGTTATCAAAAGACTTGAGACTCCTAGGTCAGATATGAAGTTAAGGTTATTACTCAGAGTAATGGCGGTAGCCAGAGTATTAGTATTTTTGCAACAGTTTTCCAAGTTCAGATTCCCACAGGGCAATACAAAGAGTGCTAGATGACACCTAAACATGCAATACATTGTATTACAGGAGAGGAACCCTGAGCTTAGAGAATCAGAATCTTTTATATTGAACAGTAAGCAGGTCTTTCTTTTGCTACAGAGTAAGATATCTTTAATTTACAGGACTGTGAGCAGACTTGCTCTTTATTCTAGAAGAAGGCACTATCTCTCTCTTCCAAAACTGTTCACTATATAAACATTTTTTAAAAAATCATCTAGAACAAAGGTGTATTAGTCAGTCAAAGGGGTGCTAATGTGAAATACCAAAAATGGGTTGGTCTTTATAAAGGGTATTTATTTGGGGTAGAAGTCCACAGATACCAGGCCATAAAGCTTAAGTTTCTTCTCTCACCACAGTCCATTGCCACGTGTTAGAGCAAGACAGCTGCCGGCGTTTGCCAGGGTTCAGGCTTCTGGGATTCCTCTCTTCCCGGGGCTGCGTTTCTCTCTGGGCTTAGCTCCTGTTTCCTCCTCAAGGTCAGCTGTAGATGATCAGGCGAACAGCTTACTTCTCTTCTCCTGGGGCCTTCTTTTCAACATCAAACGGCTTCTCAAAAGACTGCTTCAACTGTCCTTTGCCTTGCCTTTTATATTCGATTCCCCAACCACCAAGGGGTGGGGCTCAACGCCCTAATCCTAACCTAATCATGCCCAGATTAACAGATCAGTTTACAGGCATGATTCAATTATTTTTGGAATTCATAATTACATCAAACTGCCACAAAAGGGTAGTCAGTGCCTGGCATGCAAAATGTGGAGAAAAGTGAGAGATACATGCATAATTGTTTCCCAACTTTCTCCTTAGAGGTTGATCATTATATTGATCATTAAAAAAAAAAAAAAAACAGCTTTCATTTGATTGATAATGATTGCTTTTCTCTATTGTTTTTCTGTTTACAATTTCATTAATTCCTGTTTTTATCTTCATTATTTTTTTCCTTCTGTTTGATTTGGGTTTAGTTTACTCTTTTCTTTTTCTAGTTTTTTAAGGTGGAAGCTTAGATTGGATACCTTTCTTCTTCTCTAATAAAATCAGTCAATGCTACAAATTCTACTCTGAGTACTGCTGTGGCTTGTATCCCACAAATTTTGATGTTGTATATTCATTTTCATTGAGTTCAAAGTACTACCTAATTTCTCCTGAAACTTCCTCTGTAACCCATGGGATTTTTAGAAATGTGTTGGTTAATTTCCAAAAATTTGTTGATTTTCCAGAAATCATTCTGTTACTGATTTCAAATTTAATTTTGTTATAGTCAAAAACTAGTCCATTGAGGGTGGTGAGCCACACTTGTGGGAGATGTTTGTGTGGGATGTGGTGGGAGGTGTGGGAGGTGGGCAACATGGGAATCCCAGTGGGTTCCGTGTAATATTTTAGGTAATCTAAGCACCTCTTAAAATATATTTATATATATATAAATAACATTTTTGTAAGCAAGTGCACATATATGCATATATATTTATATATCATTTTACAAATATTGGTATGTATTGTGAAAATTTTGATTTTTACCCACAATAAAAAATAAATAAATTAAAAAAAAAAAAAAAAAACTATATTTTGGGGAAGCAGATGTGGTTCAAGCGGTTGGGCTCCCGTTTACCATATGGGAGACCCTGGGTTTGATTCCCGGGGCCTCCTGGTGAAGGCAAGCCAGCCCACGCTGCGCCGTGAGCTGGAGCAGAAAGATGACGCAAAAAAGGGAGACAAGCAGACACAGAAAAATGCACAGCAAATGGACACAGCGAGCACAAGCAGCAAGGAGGGGATAAATAAATAAAATAAATAAATCTTTTTGAAAAAAATACAACTATACTTTGCTGGGAAGTAGGTGTAGCTCAGTGGTTGAGTGCCTACTTCCCATGTACGAGGTCCCAGGTTCAATACCCAGTACCTCCTAAAAAAAAAAAGTATGTTTTGCAAGAATTCAATTATTTAAAATTTGTTAATGTTTGTTTTATGCCCCAGAATATAGTCTATTTCGGTGAATATTCCACATACACTTGAAAAGAATGTATATCTACTGTTGTTGGGTGGAGTGTCCTCTAAATTTCAATTAGCTCAAGTTGGTTGAGAGTATTGTTTAGTTCTTCTATGTCATTGCTAATTTTCTGTCTACTTATCTATTACTGAAAGAGAAGTGTTAAAATCTCCAGATATAATAGTGAATTTGTCTCTTTCTCTTTTCTGTATCAGTTTCTGCTTCATGTATTTTGAACCTCTATTCTTAAGTGTATACACATTTAGGATTATGTCTTCTTAGTGAATTGATGCTTTTATCATTATATATATATACCCCTTTCTTTATCACTGGTAACTTTCCTTGTTCTGAAGTCTATTTTGTCTGGTATTAAATGGTTCCTGCAGCTTTCTTTTGAATAGTGCTTGCATGGTAAACTTTTGCTAAGATCCTTTTATTTTTTTAACCTATTTATGTCATTATAGTTAATGGATTTCTTGTATACGGCATATTGTTGGGTATTGTTTTTTTTATCCTATATGAAAATTTCTTTTTTTTTATTGGTGTTTAGGCCATTTATCTTTAATTACTGAATGTTTGGCTTTAGAGCTATCGTTTTATTATTTGTTTTCCATTTGTACCCTCTATTTCTGCTTATCCTGCATTCTGGATTATTTTAATATTTTTAGATTTTAATTTAAATTTATCTATTGGTGTTTTGATTATATCTCTTTTTATTTTTTATTTAGTGGTTGCTCTAGGGAATACTATATACCTACATCAACTTTAATTGTCTATTTAGAGGTAATACTACCACTTCAAGTAAAATGTAGAAGAAACCTAACAATTATATAAATCTCTTTAGCCTCCTCAATCCCCACTTTATGTTGTAGTTGTCATTTGTGTTACATCTACATATATTGAAACCCCCAACAATCTAATAATTTTTGCTTTCAACAGCAATACATAGTTTATAGAATTTAAGAGGAAATATATTCAATTATATTTTCCTGATGACCCAATTGTCCTTCTTATATCATTTTCCTTCAGCTTGAAGAAATCCCCTAACATTTCCTTTAGAACAGGTCTGGTGGCAATAAATTTTATTCCTCTAAGGATGTCTTTATTTCTCTGCCATTCCTGAAGAATATGTTCACTGGATATAGAATTCTGGGTTAACAGTTCTTTTCCTTCAGCATTTTAAAGATGCTGTTCCATTGTCTTTTGGCCTCTATGTAATGTGTCATTTTCTCTGGCTGTGTTCAAGATTTTTTTTCTTTTTCTTTGGTTTTCAGCAGTTTTATTATGATCTGTCTGGTGTTGGTTTTCTTTGAGTTTATATTGTAACCTTATGTATTTCGCCAAATTTGGAAGTTTTCAGCCATTATTTCTTCAAATATTTTTTCTGCATCAATCTCTTTTTCTTTTTCTTCTGGGATTGCATAACACACAAAAATATTTTTTTTCTCAGTTCTTCACACAAGATGATTTCTGTTGGTTGAACTTTAAATTCACTGACTCTTTTCTTCATCATCTCAATTCTGCTATTGAGCCCATACATTGAATTTTTTTTTTTATTTCATACATTGTATTTTCCAGCACTAAAATTTCCATCTGATTCTTTTTAGATATGTAATTTTTAATTCTCTGCTGAAAACTTTTATCTTTCATTCATTTCCAGTATGTTTACTTTCAGTTAATGGAAGATAGTTATAATAGCTGCTTTAAAGACTTTGTCTAATAATTCCAACATCTAGGTCATTTTATGGCTGGCGTCTATCTTTTCACGTGAGAATCAGTCATATCTTTCTCGTTCTTTGTATGTTGAGTTATTTTAGATTGTATCTTGGACATTTAAAATATTATGAGACTCTGGGTCTTTTTAAAATCTTCTGGAGATGGGAAACGGATGTGGCTCAAGAAGTTCGGCGTCCGTCTACCATATGGAGAGACCGGGGTTCAATCCCCGGGACCTCCTGGTAAAAAAATAAATAAAATAAAAATAAAATAAAATAAAATCTTCTGGAGAATGTTGACTATTTTCGTTTTAACAGGCATCAATATGGTTAGATTTAGGCTGTAAGTTCTGTCTTCCTTTTTTTTTTTTTACCGGGAGGTCCCGGGGATCAAACCCAGGTCCCTCCATATGGGAGACGGATGCCCAATCGTTTGAGCCACATCCGTCCCCCTGTCTTCCTTTTTTGGTCAATTTGTTTCAATGTCAGTTCTGTTTCAAATCATTTGCTCTTCTGGGTTATCCCACACATGTTCCTCTCAGGAGTTAATCCAGGAATAGTAGTGTGATTTATAGCATAGATCAGTTCTCAGTACTTTTGTTAGAAGCTTTGGGCCTGTTTTGTGCATGCACAGCCCAGGCTAGCAACATAAGATTTCACTGTGACACTCCCGTCCATGAAGTCCAAGAATTATATGGAAGTTAACATGTAGTCATAAAGCTTTATTTTTTCATTACCGGCCCTTGTGGTATTTTTGTTACTCTCAAATTACTTCAGCTTGATAGTGAATTACACAGTGATTATATCTGAATCACAAAACTACTAAAATGATTTTCGTCTCTGTGTTATTAAAAAGTGATATGCTAGGGGGATGGATGTGGCTCAAATGGTTGGGCGTCCGTCTCCCATATGGAGGGACCCGGGTTCGATACCCGGGACCTCCCGGTAAAAAAAAAAAAAAAAAAAAGAAATATGCTAAAAATCTTTTTTTTTTTTTTTCCAGAAACAACAATACAGGCATTCTCCACTACCTTAGGCTGATTTTAACCCAATTTTCTCCTTTACCCCCAAAAGTAGTTCCCTTTACAAAGAGCTTTCTTGCCTTTCCATCTCCTCGGAGGATAACAAGTGGATTTATGTTTAATTCTTTCGTTCAACAAGTATTTATAAAGTGCCTACTATGTGCTAGATACTAGTCTAGGTATTGTTTGATTAAAAAATAATGGCCTATGCAAATATTCTCACTGTCCTGATTTTGTGATAATTAGGGTAGGCTAAACATTCGCTATATAGAAACCATGCATGTGTCCCCAGACCTAGTTTTTCTCCTTAGGTCTGGTTTTTATAATGCTGGTGATAAACTAAGCCTGATTTATTATATGACCATCCTGTATGGGAAAAGACTGTAACTCTAGGTATCTTTGGTCAACCTCAAGAGATATAGCAGGGGGACGGATGTGGCTCAAATGGTTGGGCATCTGTTTCCCATATGGAGGGATCTGGGTTCGATCCCTGGGACCTTCCAGTAAAAATAAAATAAAGAAAAATATAGAAGGCGCGCAGGCTACCAGACTCTATGCACAGGTGTGCCATCAGACCCCGCAAGCGGGTGAGCCCCTCAGGCCCTGTGCACAGGTGCGCCGCCAGGCCCCGCACGTGGGTGCGCCGTCAAGCCCCATCATCACATCAAGATGACAAGCCACGCAGCAAGATGATGACGTAACAGGAGAGTGACACAAGGAAGAGCCAAGATGAGACGTGCCAAAAAAAACAGGAACTAAGGTGGCACAGGTGGTAGGACGCCTCTCTCCCACATCAGAGGTTCTGAGGATCAAATCCTAGTGAAGACAGGGGGAGAAGGATGAGAAGAGAGGGCAGGAAATTGACACAGAGAGTTGCCCAGCGAATGGACACAAAAACAGCAAAAGCAGGGCGGGGTATAAAAATGGATAAAAGTAAATAAATCCTTTTTTTTAAAAGTATAGTAAAGTAAGATACAGACTATAGTTAGTAGTAATATTTTGATGATGCTCTTTCATAATTTGTTAACAAATGTTTCACAACAATGCAAAGTATTTGTGGTGGGATGATGTGTGAGAACCCTGTATGATATTATGCATGTTTGTTTTGTAAGTTCACAATGTTTACTGAACACTTATTATTTATGTACGTTCATGTATGAATGATATACTTCAATAAATGGTTTTAAAAAAAATAATGGCCTAACACTGGAATGCATAAGTTACCAGAGAAATTGGGGGATTTATTCCTCTGGAGTTTTAAAAATAATTATTTGTCTATTCAAGACTATTAACTGGATGATGGCTTGGAGTGGAGAATGGACAAAGTCACCTCTCAATGTTCTCTGAGTTCAATGAATTCTCAAGACTGAAATAATAAAGAGATGCCATAAATAAACCCAAAGCACCTCCTATAAGGGAAACAAAATTGTTAATAAGCTGTTTTCCCTCAAATTTTACCCCTTCCATACCATTGCAATTATACATGTTCCTATTCCTCACAATTCTTCCCCAGAGCCCCACAAGTTTTGAAGGGATAATAAAAGCCATGATGTCTGAGAAGTACTGTTAGCTAATGGCCATAGTCCAAACATCCCATCTTGCTGACTTTGGCGCGATGCTTCATATTCAAACTGTTTCCATTTCTCCCCCACTGACAAAATCAATGGGAAAAATATATAGTGAGCTAACTAGGATAGAAAATATTTTTGTTGCTCTACCAACAAATTCATAGTAAGTGTGACAAGAATAAACATTTACCATGTTAAACAGAATGAGTCTTCACCAATGAGACGAGCACAATATACATCCGCTTTTAAAGAAAATATAATTTTTTTTTCAAAAAGAATTACAAATGGCCAATATCAATTTATTCTTTTTTTTAACATTTTTAAATTTTATTTTGTACATTTAATAATTGAAAATATAAACAATTAAAAACTAAAAAGTAAACACACATGAATAAATATATACATTTCTCAATTAAATGTAATGGATACATATAAATTTTTTTTTCTGAATCAAACAATATATTACACAATATATTTGGTTCATAGTAACGCATTCATACAGTATTTGTCGTTTTGTGTCTGGCTTGCTTCACTCAACATAATGTCCTCCAGGTTCATCCATGTTGCCATATGTTTTATGATTTCATTTCTTCTTACAGCTGCATAATATTCCATCGTGTGAATAGACCACAGTTTGTTTATCCATTCATCTGTTGATGGACACCTGGGTTGTTTCCATCTTTTGGCAATGGTGAATAATGTTGCTATGAACATCGGTGTGCAGATGTCTGTTCGTGTCACTGCTCTCAGTTCTTCTGGGTATATACCCAGTAGTGGTATTACAGGGTCACATGGCAAGTTTATATTCAACTTCTTTAGGAACTGCCAAATAGTCCTCCATAGTGGTTGTACCATCCTGCATTCCCACCAACAGTGAAGAAGTGTTCCTATCTCTCCACATCCTCTCCAACACTTGTAGTTCTCTATCTTTTTAATAGTGGCCATTCTGATAGGTGTGAAATGATATCTCATTGTAGTTTTGATTTGCATTTCCCTAATCATGAGTGATGTTGAGCATTTCTTCATGTGTTTTTTTTTGCCATTTGTATTTCTTCTTTGGAGAAATGTCTACTCAGGTCTTTGGCCCATTTTTTAATTGGGTCCTTTGTCTTTTTATTGTTGAGTTGTAACATCTCTTTATATATCCTGGATGTTAAACCCTTATCAGATATGTGATTTCCAAATATTTTTTCCCATTGAGTTGGCTGCCTTTTCACCCTTCTGACAAAGTCCTGTGAGGTGCAAAAGTGTTTAATTTTGAGGAGGTCCCATTTATCTACTTTTGTTGTTGAAAATATTTTTGTTGTTCTACCAACAAATTCATAGTAAGTGTGACAAGAATAAACATTTACCATGTTAAACAGAATGAGTCTTCACCAATGAGACAAGCACAATATACATCCGCTTTTAAAGAAAATATAATTTAAAAAAATAATTTAAGAAGTGACTGTAACTAGCCTGCATGATTCAAATTGGGTTTACTACTGTATACTGGCTGTGTGAACTTAGATAAATTATTTAACCTCCCTAAGTTCTTCTTTCCATGACTATAACATTGGAGAATAAGAGCTATGTAACGGTTTGTTAGAATTAAATGTCTAGACAATAGGTACTCAATTAGTGCTAGGTAAATATGAAAACAAAGTTAGTAAAACTTCTAGAAAAGAGCATTTGTGTCTGTCTGCAAAATGTCCTTGGGGAGAATTTATCCCAGCCACTTTATATATGTTATAGATTAAATAAAACAGAGGGATTTCTTACAACAGTCATCTGAGGCAGAAGAACAAATCTTCCCTTTTAATAAATATTTCCTTACTTCAATATCCAATTTCATTAGATTAGCCTGAATGTTTTTGGAAGGACCTCACAGTAATGATGCTGAAGAGTTTATCTAACAGTTGGCCATGAGATTTGCTGACACTTAATGAAATCTGTTTAATTACTCCAGCAGCCCCTGTGTTGGCTGCGGTGCTGGGGTCATTGGAAAACTCGACCCTGTGGTAGTTGGGATACAAGAACGTCTTCTGCTGATTGAAGCCTGTACCCTGTGGAAATGTTTTAATGCGGTCCTTGAAGATGTCCTAAGAAATGTTGTCAACACATATTCTTCTTTGTAAGGCCTTTTATTTGGTCAGGAATACTCAAGAGTTCTGTCTTTCTGCCTGTGGTTTACCACATTGTCTCCCTTTTGATTTCAAATCTAGTTTAGCTGTGTTTAACGAAGCAGAGGTAGCTGAATTAGAGGGATGTCATCAACACTGCTCCCTCAGAGAAAATTTCCCATCAGATAAATTATTAAATCAGCTACCAGGTTTTGATGCACAGGAATCACATTCTTGCCACCTGATCATTCACTTGCAGAAAAATATATTCTCTATATTGTTGGCAAAGGGGCACGCTCAACAGACCACATGGAAAGCTGGGTTTGATCACAAACCTCAGTATGAAGAACTTCAAAAGAAGGAAGAGGCAACAATAAAAGAACAACTTATTCAGAATTCACAGTCACAGGCGACTTTTGGGTAGCAAAGAAAAGCTTTTTGAAGATTAATATCTAACATAAATTAAAATATATGACAAAACCCTTCAAATATATAACTGCTTTACATAAACATAACTGTTGTTTATTATGAATTGATGAATCTTTATGAACAGATATTATCAAAACATAATAAATTACCATATTCAAAGGTGGAAATGTTCCCCCAAGGTGTGTGGGTTTTGTGTGTGTGTGTGTGGTGGTGGTAGTTTTTTTTAAAGCATAGGAATTCCCAAGGACAAGAAATTGTCTTGGGAAACGGATGTGGCTCAAGAAATTGGGCGTCCGTCTACCATATGGAGAGACCGGGGTTCGATCCCCGGGACCTCCCGGTAAAAAAAAAAAAAAAAAAAAAAGAAATTGTCTTAACTGTGATCATCTGACCAATTAAAAATCTTATGTCAGAAAGTAGATTACAAACTACTAGGGGGTGAGGATGGGGGTGGGAGTGGGAAATGGGGAATTAATGTTTAATGGGTAATGAGTTTCTGTTTGTAGTGATGGAAAAGTTTTGTTAATGGATGATAATGATGGTAGCACAATATTGTGAATATAATTAATACCCCTGAATTGTATTCTTGAAAGTAGTTCACATAGGAAATGTTATGTTGTATATATGTAACCACAAAAAAAAAATTAAAAGAAAAAAAAGTTTGACAAATCAATGAATTAGCGTTCAAAAAAAAAATATCTTGATGTCATAGGTTTTTTACTAGTTCCAAGAATAGGGGATGTCCCGGTGCACAGAACTAACTTGGTATGGGGTTTGGCTGTTCAGAACAGATGGTTATTTAAAGTAAAAGTGAAGCTCATGTTTCATTGAATAAGGGAAGGACTTTCTAGAAATGTAATCATTGGGAAAATCTTGTATTTTGTTAAAATAATTCTATTTCATAGTCCATATTAATCTAAAAAATAGCTTTCAAAGCCACTATCCACATTTTAATCCATTTGAGGTAACTCGGAATACATGCACTGTATTTTCCTTTTAGGCATTGCCTATTCCTTTCATATTAAGCAACGTTACTTCAAAAATTGGAAACTTTCCTACCTAGTCACAGAAGAGAGTAAAGTTCCTTGACTTGACGGTAATAACAGGAATCAAACTGGCCTTTCTCCTTTTGCTCTTGTTTAGCCTCCAATGGTTATGTGAAAAATCAGGATATTCCTCCCCCCCAAAAAAAATACAGAACAGTGACATAGGATGGGTTTACACACCAGGACACGAGGAAAATGATGAGAGAAAGATGATAGGATATTCCTGGATCAAAGAGAAGAGTCACAACAAAAATACATAAAATACTTAGAAGTAAGCATAACAAGAAGTGCTAAAAACCAATTTAATGGTAACAGTAAAACAAATTAACAATAAATGAGATTTGAAACAACTGAGAAGCAGATCTTATTTCTGGATAGGAAAAAGCAATTCTGAAAATTTGTTAGATGAAACCAAACTAACCTATAAATTCATGCCATTCTCAAACTGTTAACAATGGTTATCTATGAGGAATGGGGCTGGGGAAAATATTTGTAATACATATGACAGCCAAAATCTCCCTAATAGCATTTGATAAGAAAAAAACAATAACCCAACAGAAAAATATAGACAAAATGTATGACCAAACAGTTCACAGAGAAGGAAATATCAATTGTTCTTAAATATACGGAAAGAAACGTAGCTTCATTAATAATAGGAAAAACACAAATTAGGAAAAACACAAAAAATAATCGTTACCATTTTTCATTTATCAAATTGGCAAAAAACAAAGTTCGATAGCACTCTGTTGGGCATAGTTGCGGGTAAACAGGAACTTTTGTACATGGTTGAATGTTATTATATGGCTTGTATGTTATAGATTAGTAATACTTCTTTGGAGGGCAATTGCCTAATATCTATCAAAATTACCAATGCATGTATTCTTTGATCCAGAAATTCGACTTACTACAGATACTCATGCATGCGCAAAATGGCAAAATGACACAAGGCTAACTGTTGGAGCATTGTTTCATATAGCAAAAGGCTGAAAACAACCAAATATCCTTTAATTGGAGACTGATTAAATAAAGTATGGTACATCCATATCACTGAATATTATTCAACTGAAAAAAAAAGGAAAAAACTCTTTATATACTTATGTGATAAAAGTTCCATGATATATTGTTGAATAAAGAAAGCAAGGTACATAACAGTATTTAAATATGCTAATATTTATGTATAAGAGGGGAGAAAATAAGAACATATATTCGAATGCATAAAAATGTTTATAACAATAGCTACTTAAAAAGGGAAGGTGCAAGAAAGAGGAGGGGGAAACAGAGGTGAGGAGAAATTTCCCTATATACCTTCCCCCACACACACTTTATTAGAGAAGTTGTGCATTTAAAGAATAATCGTGCACAAAATACAGGATTCCCGTACACTACCCCACCAACAACAACTTGAATTGGTGTGGAACATTTGTTACAACTGATGATAGCACATTTTTATACTAGTACTATTAATTAAAATCCATGGCTTAATTTAGGGTTCACTGTTTGTGTAGCATAGTTTCATGGAGTTTTTAAAACTTTTTATTCTGTTACCATATATACAATCTAACATTTCTGCTTTTAACCATAGTCAAATATATATTTCACTGCTGTTAATTGCACTCACAATGTGCTACCATCACCATCATCCATTACCAAAACACTTCCATCATTCCAAATAGGAACCCAGTACATTTTAAGCCTTAACTTCCCATTCCCTGTCCCCAACCCATCCCCTGGTAATCTATATTCTGGATTCTGACTCTATGAGTTTGCTTATTCTGTTTCAAATCAGAGAGATCATACAATATTTGTCATTTTATGTCTGGCTTATTTCACTCAACAAGATGTCTTTCAGGTTTATCCAAGATATCTCTTGTATCAGGACTTCATGCCTTTTTACGGCTGAATAATATTCCAATGTATGCATATACCACAGTTTGTTTATCCATTCATTGGTTGATAGACAACTGGGTTGCTTCTATCTTTTGGCAATTTGAAAAATCTTTCTTCTTATTTAATATAAGCATGTAGAGTCATAAATTTCCTTCCCAGCACTGCCTTTGCTGCATCCCGTAAGTTTTGTTGTCTTTTCATTTTCACTCGCCTCAAAATATTTCCTAGTTTCACTTCTGATTTCCTCTTTAACCCATTGGTTGTTTATGAATAAGTTGTTTAATTTCCACATATTTGTGAATTTTCCATTTCTCCCTCTGTTATTGATTTCTAGCTTCATTCTGTTGTGGTCAGAGAATATACATTGTATGATTTCAAATTTTTAAAAATTTACTGATTTTTTCCGGTCACGGCGCCGCGGGGTGAGGATCTCGTGTCTACGCTCGCAACCATGCAGTCCAAGGGCCCGTTGCAGGCTGTGCAGAAAACGGCTACAGCCGTGGCGCACTGCAAACGGGGCAACGGCCTGATCAAGGTGAACGGGCGACCCCTGGAGATGATCGAGCCCCGCACGCTGCAGTACAAGCTGCTGGAACCCGTTCTGCTTCTGGGCAAAGAGCGGTTTGCTGGTGTGGACATCCGTGTCCGTGTGAAGGGTGGTGGTCACGTGGCCCAGATTTATGCGATCCGCCAGTCCATCTCCAAAGCCTTGGTGGCCTATTACCAGAAATACGTGGATGAGGCTTCCAAGAAGGAGATCAAAGACATCCTCATCCAGTATGACCGGACCTTGCTGGTGGCTGACCCACGTCGCTGCGAATCCAAGAAGTTCGGAGGCCCCGGAGCCCGTGCCCGCTATCAGAAATCCTACCGATAAGCCTGCTACAAGGAGCAGGGTTCACCTTTATAATAAACAAGGGTTGTGGGACTTGAAAAAAAAAAAAAAAAAAAAAATTTACTGAGACTTGTTTTGTGACCCAATATATGGTTTATACTGAAGAATGATCCATGTGCACTCAAGAAAAAAAATGTAGGGAAGCGGCTGTGGCTCAATCAGTAGGGCTCCCGTTTACCATATGGGAGGCCCCGGGTTCGGTTCCTGGGGCCTCCTGGTGAAGGCAAGCCCGCCCGCGCGGCGTGGTTAGCTGACCCAGCGAGCACAAGCAGCAAGGGGGGGATAAATGAATAAATAAATAAAATCTTAAAAAATATATATATATGCCTTTTGTTGTTGTTGCTGTTGTTGGGTACAATGTTCTATATATGTCTGTTAGGTCTAGTTGGTTTAGTGTATCATTCAAATCCTGTACTTCCTTATTGATCTGACTAGATGTTCTAGCCATTATGGAGAGTGGTGTGTTAAACTCTCCTACTATTTATGTAGAACTGTAAATTTCTCCCTTCAAATCTGTTAGTATTTGCTTCATATATTTTAAGACTCTGCTGTTAGGTGCATATATATTTGTAATTGTTACATCTTCCTCTTCAATTCTTCCCTTTATCAGTATATAATGACCATCTTTGGCCCTTGTATTTTTGACTTAAAGTCTATTTTATCCAATATTAGCATAGCCACCCAGCTCTCTTTTGTTACTACTTGCATGGTATATTTTTTCCATCCTTTCACTCTCAACTTATTTGTATCTTTGAATTTAAGGTGAGTCTCTTATAGGCAGCATATAGTTGGGTCATGCATTTTTATTCATTCTGCCATTCTCTGCTTTTGGACTGGAGAGTTTAATTCATTTACATTTAAAGTCACTACTGATAATTTAGGACTTTCTTCTGCCATTTTTCTATTTATCATTTGTAAGTCTTATACCTTTTTTGTCCCTCACTTCCATATTGTACCATATTGAGTGCCTTCTCTTTTCTATCTGGATATATTTTTCATCTTTTTCCTTGTGTTTACCATGGGGTTAAAATTTAACATTCTAAATATATAGCAATCATATTTGGTTTGATAACAACTTAATTTGAATGGCATACACACACACTTTTCCTATTTCCCTCTGTCCACCTCCCATCATTTTTTGTACTTATACCACTTATATCTGTGTACCCAGTAGGTTCAAAAACCTAGATTTATCATTACTTTTTATGCATTTGCATTTAGCATCTGTAGGAAGTAAGAAGTGAAGTTACATACCAAACAATACAATTCAATTCAATACAATACAATACAATACAATGGCATTTACAGTTACTCAGATGGTTACCTTCATTTTATTTCTTTATGTTGCTTTGAACCACTGTCTATTGTCCTTTCCTTTCAGTCTTAAGAACTCCCTTTAGCATTGCTTGTAGGGCAGGTCTAGTGGTAATGAACTCCCTCAGCTTTAGTTTATCTGAGAATGTCATAATTTCTCCCCCGTTTTTGAAAAAGAGTCTCACCAAATATAAAATTCTTGGCTGATGGTTGTTTTCCTTCAGCCCTATAAGTATTTCCACCCACTATCTTCTTGCCTCCATGGTTTCTGATAAGAAATCAGCACTCAATCTAATTGGGACTCACTTATATGTAACATGTTGCTTTACTTTTGTAGCTTTCAGAACTCTCTCTTTGTTCTTTGCATTCAATAGTGGAGTCAGTTTAAAATGGGGTTTATTTTTCTTCATGTTTATCCTGTTTGCTGTTCTCTGAGCTTCTTGGATGTGCATATTCATGTCTTTTGCTACATTTGGGGAGTTCTCTGTCAATAGTTCTTTGACTTATTCCTTCTGCCCCTTTCTCTCTTTCTTCTCCTTCTGGGACTCCCAAATTTGACTCTTGGTTGTACTTGAGCCTATAGCTGTCTCAGGCTATTTTTTACTTTACTATTTCTTTTTTCTTTCTGCTCCTCAGCCTGACTCATTTCAGGTGTCTTGTCTTCAAGTTCATTGATCCTTTCTTCTGCCAGCTCCAATCTGCTCTAGAAACCTTCCTGGGCATTTTTCATTTCAATTATTGTGGTCTTCAACACTTTTTAAAGGCTTTGTTTGGTATGTCTACATTCTCATTTTCTTCATTGGTGTTTTCTGTATTTTTATCCCCTTCCTTTGGATGTGCCATCATTTCCTGTTTCTTTGTCTTGTACTCTTTTTGCACACTGTACATTTCAGTATTTTAAAATATCAACTCTGAAATTTTTTCCCTGGGATTTCTGTTTCTTGGTTTTGTAACCAGCTGGTGATAAGACAGAGTTATTCTTGAGTCTTCAGCCCTCCTTCAGAAAGGTCTTCCCAAGGTGAATGCAGTGTACAGGTTTCTCTCTGTCTTTCTGGGTCTCTGTCTTGTCCTGGGCTTTTGTTTGTTTTGGAGTTCCTCTGTTTATAGGAGTTTGGTTGACCCTTCTGTTTCCCAGATCTCCTTCTCCTGAGTGTTTGAAGCTGGCAGGCCTTTGCCTCAAACTGTCCAACTCTATATAGTTTTTAACAATCCTTTCACTGTCTCTAGCTGCTTTTGCCTGGAGGGCAAATTCTCAGAGGAGGGTGATCCCAGAGAGGACTTTCCTAAGTCAGTATTTGCCAGGCAAAACAAGGCCAGGGACCCATGAAGGAGGTGCAAACCAGCTCCAAAGTCCCCTGGGGAGGGGATCAGGAAGGGTGCCAAAAACCTCTCCAATGGCTCCCCAAGGCTGAGCTTTCCTGGCCTGCCCAGTAAATGCACCCCTTCATTTCACTGTCCCCCATAACCCTGAGGAAGCACTGTGTCTTTGAATCTCCACTGCCTCTACCCCTGTTTGGAGAGGGTTGAAACAATAGCTGCACTCAGAGCCAGGCCCCCAGTGATCCAAATTCACTTATCAAAAGCCATGATCACTGAGTGGCCATGCCCACCCTTGTTCTTGGGGAAGAGGATTTTTTACAGCCCTTTCTGTCACCAGTTAGCTAGGAACTGGACACCTAGGTGGCCTGCCATAAGAGTGGGAGATGGGTGCTTGTAGCTGTGGCACATAGGCAGCAGTTTACTACTCTTTACCATAGTTTATCAACCACTTCCTCCCACTCTTCCCTGGATACTGTACAGTGTTCTTCTGGCCTCCAAAGTTTCAAAATAGTTGTTTCAGACAGTTTCTGCCTGTTTAGTAGTTGTTTTGATGGAAAGACTGAGTCCAGGAGCTCCCTACTTTGCCATCTTCTCTGGAAGTCTCCTCCCCCTATATACCTTTTAATAACTTTAGATTTTTGAACATCATCTTGAAAAACATTAAACTAACTTTTAAATGGACTTTTTTTCTTTATGAATTATTTTGAAATAAACCTTTTTATACCTTGAAATTACTTTGTAAACATATTTGTGACAACCCCTGATTTTTGTAGGAGTATCATAGAGGCAATTATATTTTAATAACCAATATTAATTGCTCTGTCATATTTAATTTTTTTTTAGGAGGTACTGGGGATTGAACCTGGGACCTCATAAATGGGAAGCAGGCACTCAACCACTGAGCTATACCCCCTCACTCTCATATTTAACTTTAACAAAAAGTTTATCACATTATTATAATTTAACAATCAAAAATTTTCAAATATCTTGAATATATCAATCTCTCTTGACATGGGGGCAGGTGAAAGAAGATAAAGGGGGAAATAGATTTTATATTTTAATGTATATATACACAAATATGTATTTATAAAGGAACTGAGGTTAATTTTTAGATAATATTACACTATTACAATATCTTCTTATTGGTTTAAACTGTCACATAACCAACATTTCCCACAATTTGTTGATTCTTGTTCACATATAAAGAAATAGTGTGTGTTTAAGCAGTGCTATATTTACTGCCTTAAAAAAAAATAGCACATTGAAGTCAATGGACTTCTGCCCTGAAGAAATGTAATGAACTTGTCTATGGAGAAAATGTCTATGGATGCTGCTCCAGCCTAGTTGTGAAGAGCACAGAATTTTGGAGTAAGACCCATCTAGAGTCCACTACCTGTGCAACCTTGGATGAATTACTTCATAGGAGACTGTTTCCTATCACACAGTAGACTCCTCATAGGGTTGTTTTGAGAATTAATTGAAATAATGTGTATAAATGGTTTAGTACAGACCTATCTTTTAACTCAATGAAAGATGGCTATTATGATGATGAACTCTCTGTTCTTTAATATATATCTACATGAGTGTTTATTTTTAGAACATTCATGTAGATGTACATGTCTGCAGCAGAAAAAAAAATAAGAAGAGGAACAAAAGATACATAAAGAAATGAAGAAATAAGCACCCTCTTTAGTACAATCTGTGGGGGTTGGAAAAAGTTCTCCTAGCCAGACGTATCTCACCAAAGGAGTCCACAATTTGTCCAGAAACTATTTAAGAATTCAGTAGATTCCTCAGGGTAAGCACCTGTTAACATGCAAATATCTCTAGAAGGAGATTGATCCATTAACTATTACTATTTAGCATAGCATATTAAATAAATTAGTAGTTACTGGAGGAATTCTTCTTAGAGAAGAGAACAGTCTCTGGTGAAATACTCAAACTTGATGTGCCATTTCCATTGAGGAGAGAGAATCCTTGGGTGCACAGCTTGAATGAGGCAGGATTAAGACAAAAAACTGCTCTGCATAAGAAAAGAAAAGGGATTTGTATTAGTCAGCCAAAAGAGGTGCTGATGCAAAATACCAGAAAACTGTTGGTCTTTATAAAGGTTACTTATTTGGGGTAGAAGTCCACAGTTACCAGGCCATAAAGCATAAGTTTCTTCCCTCACCAAAGTCTGTTGCTACATGTTAGAGCAAGACAGCTGCCGAAGTTTGCCAGGGTTGAGGCTTCTTGGGTTCCTCTCTTCCCGGGGCTCTGTTTCTCTCTGGGCTTAGCTCCTTTGTTTCCTTCACAAGGTCAGCTGTAGACTATCAGACGAATGGCTCGTCTCTATCCAGGGACCTTCTTTCTTTCCTCACGACCAAGCTCCTCCGTCTGCTTGCCTTCCTGGGCTCCAGCATCAAAACTCCAACATCAGAACTGCTCCAAACTGCTCTTTACCATGCCTTTTATATTTGATTCCCACCCAGCCAAGGGGTGGGGCTCAACACCCTACTGACCCGGCCCAGTTAACGCCCTAATCATAACTTAATCATGCCCAGATTAGCAGACTAGTTTACAAGCATGATCAAATATCTATTTTTGGAATTCATAATTCCATCACACTGCCCAACTACTACAGGATTTGTGGAGGTTGGGGTGTCCTGATAGCCTGGGAAGGAAAAGCAGTCTTTGAATCCTGGAAATGCTAGGTGTTCCTCTCAGTTGAAAAGAAAAATGCAAGTCCCTCCCCATGGCAGGATTGACCAAGGGTTTTCGAGAACAGAAAAGTCTGAACTTCACTTGTAAGTGGTTTGTGTGGTTTCATGCCAGGTACCCCCCTTCCTGTGCCCCAAACCTTGTACTTTGGGCAATGCAGGGATATAAGCGCTATCGAGGAAGAAGACATGTACAAAAAGGGGCAGAAGATACAGTAAGGACAGATGAAGAGTGGAGAAGGAAACTTCCAGAAGCAGAAAGGTAGAATCAAAGTGTCTAGGTCTGGAGAACAAGCACCCCCAAGAGTCATCAGAGATTGTGGGGATGATAGGAGTGCAGGGAGGGTGGCGAGGGATGCCTCCTTTCCCACTATATGGAATGAAGGGGTGAGTCTGTTTAATTAAATATCAAAGGATGGAGTGATCCAGCTGAATGTTGGTTGCACTAGATCTCTTTCTTCCCGCTCTTTCAGTACAGCTCTCTAATGGCTGAAAAAAAGCTAAAAGCAGGACCCAGGGGGCCTAGAACCTAGAGATTACAGGAAAGAGATAATGTATTAATTTGGGGTTGGAAGAGAAAGCTTGGGAGGGATGATACATAAGTGGCATTAAATGGAGATAACTTAGCAAGAGATAATTGTCCTGAATAGAGAAGGGCCCCCAAGCTTGAGCAAGCTCTGCACAGATTACAAGTTAACATTTTAAAAATTACTCACCTAAATTCAAGTTTAGATATATGCTATGTGGATAAGTGATAAAATGCCAGATTACCTGCTATAAGTTACTGAGAGGAAAATACTAAATGACAAATTCAATGGGAAAAATTTGTAATTAAAATAATAATGGGAGGCGGCTGTGGCTCAATCAGTGGGGCTCCCGTTTACCATATGGGAGGCCCCGGGTTCGGTTCCCGGGGCCTCCTGGTGGGGGCAGGCCCGCCCGCACGGCGTGGTTGGCTGACCCAGCGAGCACAAGCAGCAAGGGGGGGATGGATGAATAAATAAATAAAATCTTAAAAAAAAAAAAAATAAAATAAAATAATAATAATAAAACATGAAAATGGTACTTTACCCCTTCCCTGGCAGTCTGTTTAAACTAGTTAAATTAAGACATGAAATGATTATATCGGCCTTAATTCTTCAAGTTATTATTCAACACCTTCTTGGAAACATGCAGATAAAAGTCCCACCTTGGAGAATTTGAGATAAGAGTGAATGAAAAGGAAGACAAATTAGTAGGCTTTACTAGTTCTCACTCAGAACCATTATGCTCTGTTACTTTAAAGCTGCCTACAGATGCATAACATTAAATTGAACCTTTAATGTATTTGGATGTGGAAAAGCTTACAATCATAAGGCCTGTTCTTAGGTTCGCACTTATCTTTGTACATTGTAGGGGCCATAAAACCAGGTGAATAGCAAAGGCTGTTGTGAAACAAGATAAATGAGAATTCCATGAGTTATAAAGAAATTCAAGCTTCTTCCTCTGATGAAAAACATATAGGTATTCATATGCACTTTAGATATCATTCAGCTAAGTCCAGTAGATCCCACAATGCATCAGTTTACAGGCATATTAATATGATGAAAGAAATGATGAAATTTGGTTGTTTATTATAAATAGTAAAACTGGTCAGATGTCCAGTGATCCTAAAAATAGGTAGGTTTACATTGTGACACCCATCAATTCTCAGGAAGTAGAGAAAGAAACACAGTCATACTCTGAGAATAATGTCCACCAAGAAATAGCCAAAACTCCCTTCATTTGACCATAAACCCATCAAAACATCATGGTATATGATAACTTCATGCAGTACCTGTCATCAGTTAATGACTCATGCTTGCTTCCTTCCAGGGTTGGTACCTTCTGCTGGCTGGCAATCTTTGGGGTACCTTGGCTTTTCCATTACATGGCAATGCACATGGCAATGTCTTCTCCTTTCTCCTCCAGGTTCTGTTGACTTCCAGCTTCTGGCTGCTCCCCATGATTTCTCTCTCCATCTGACTTTTATTTATTTTTTTTAGGAGGTACCAGGGATTGAACCCAGGACTTTGTATATGGGAAGCGGGCACTCAACCACTTAAGCTATATCCACTCCCCTCATCTATTTATATACCTTTGTACACTTTCAACCAAAGTTTGTAAAGTAAGATTGTTCTGACATTGCAAACTGTTTCTGTCTTCAGTTTACAATTTTGAATAAACACTGATTTCACTTTACAAGATGGGAGGAAAAATTCTAAGTCTACTGTCATTAATGTGATTGGGGTTCTTGCTACAGGTGAATAGCTATTGCCATCTACTGTTGAGAAAAAATAAAATTGTTAAGCCAAAATTTTTCAGCCTTAATAAGGTTTTGACAGATCATAAATTTCTTAAAAATGACTTTATGAAGGCAGTCAGTTGAGAGAATACTTTCTCCTAGCCTAGAGAGCTGTTTAGTATTCATAAACTAGTTTGAAAATTAAGGAAAACAGAAAATATAGCAAATATAGCTCTAATATCAGAAAAATTGCTAGGTGTAACTATTCTTATATTTGATTAAAGGTTGAAAGCAAATCATGTTTAATTTGTTTTCATTTGCCCCACAATACTAGTTACCACAATGAAATTAAAGAAATATAATTAAATAATTTCTTTTTAATTATCTTAGCTTCATTTCAAACTTTAAATTAAAACATAGATTAACTTATTTTCTTCATTTTCTCACAAAACCATTAGAAATGCATAGACAAAGTCATTTTTTTAAACTTCAGATTTAGCTATAAATATTGTTAGAAAAACAGAGTAGTTAACAATTTAGTCATAATTAGGTATCTAATAGTGCATACTTAAGCTCAAATTTAGAGAACATCCCTTTAGGACAAAAAGCTACCACATAAGCAATGCATCTGAGTCAGTGTAACCAGCACATTAAAATGCTCCTACTAGAAACGGGAGGCAGAGTTTTGTGCCTCCGGATCCATCAATGTGAAGAATGACCTGTCTTTATTGTGGTGGCTGGTGTTGAGCCGGAGGAAATGATCTGGTGGCCGAAATTCAGTTTCTTTTCCACATAAAAAAGTATTTTCCTCTTTAAAGAATATTTATTTAACTCTGTCAACAACCAAGCACCATGCCACGTCCTGTGACAGCTACCTCACAGTCAGGAGAAGTGGATGTGGAGCATGATGTGTGAATGTGCAGAGAAAGACTTCAGTGTGAATGTCTGAGGGGAAAAGAGATCTTTCAGCTTTGCAATGCGTTACTCCAAGTATGCAAGCTGATAACATACTATGCACAGTGTACACTGTGTCTCCTGTGCACATGTGTGTATATGGGGGCAGTTATGTTTCTAAAACTTAATAACTGATTTTGCTATTTTAATAGCTATGGTTTATTTCATGGGCTTCATGAAGATATTTTAATCATAACTAGCACTGATGTAACATTTACTGTCTATAAAATGCTCTCACGCATGTCACAATTTATTTGCTCAAGTAAACGTTTACTGAGCATGAACCATGTTCCAGGCTCTCACAGGCATCGGGAATACAAAGCTGAAAAGACACCATTCCGTCCTTCAAAAACCCACACAGTCTAGGTGAGGAAAGAGGGAAGCAAACCACACAGCTGGGTTTACAAAGCTATATGAAAAGCTCCATTATAAAGGAATGAAGGGGACATTATGTGAAATGAAAGGTAGCAGATCTGTTTCTGGTTGTGGAAGGGGGCAGGGATGGAGGAATGTATAGGTGATAGAACACAATAGCACATGAACCAGCAGAGAAGGGACATGTCCGGAAAACTACAGGTCTTTGTTGGATGTCACATGTTCTTAGGGCATCAGCAGATTAGACTGGTGAGGAAGGTGTTATGCAGAGGGGTCTCGGGCATATAAGCCTAGGTTCATGCAGAAAAGATATACAAATTATAGGAGGAAAGCTTGCAAGCCAGGAAGTAGCAAAATGCCCATAGTCCCTGAACTCTCATTATGCCACAACTTAGGTGGGCATTGATGGTCTACAAGCCCCACAGCTAACATTCCAGTAGAGAAGGACTCTGCTGTGGCTTACATATTATAGGGTCAGAGGACAGGGAACATCGATGCACATACATGACATGGAAACTCCCTGGTCAAAGAAGTGGCTTTGATAGAAAGAGAGAGAGCCTCTGGAGTCCAGGGGCCAGTATCAACCTGATCTTCTGCTGAACTAGCTGTGACTTGCTATACCCACTCTCTGCTAATCTACAAAAAATGGAAAAGAGATGAGCCTCCAGGATCATCCAGATTTATTGCTCCAAACAAGAGAAGAAAACAGGAACTGAAGGCTCTTGTTTGAAGAGCTGATTTGAAAGTGCCCGCTTCAAGGAGCCACCAACTGTTCTCAGGCAGCAGTAATAGGACCTGACATATTTTAAAGAGGTCACCAGCATTATGAATGATAGATGAGGACAGAAGGCCAGTCAGGCAGCTCTTGCGAAAGTCAGGCTAGAGGGTTTGAGATATGGCAGAGAGAGAGAGGATGGGGAGGGATGGTCAGACCAGACAGGTATATGGGCAGGGTTGGAATGGACAGGCCTTCCAGACTAGTTAGATGTGGGGAGAAGGGTAAGAGCAGAGTCAGTCTAACATTACCTGGTCTCTGGCCTGTGAAGATGGGTTAGAGAAGAGGAGGACTCAGGAGGGAGTTGAGAAGTAATAAGACTATCTTTTTTTTTTTTTTTACTTTTAATTTTTAAATAATTATAGATTACCGGAAGCTAAAACAATAGTACTGAGATATCTCATGTACCCTTCACCTTGCTTCCCCTAATGGTTACATCTTACATAACTATACCACAATATTAAAACTGGGAAACTGACATTGGTACAGTATGTATGTCTAGTTTTTGTCATTGCATCACATGTGCAAATTCTTCCCTCATGCCACACCTTTATAGTCACACCAACTCCCTCTGGCCCAGCATCCCTAACCCCTGGCAACTACTAATCTGTTCTCCATCTATGATTTTGTCATTTTGAGAATGTCATACAGTATGTGACCATCTGAGATTGGCTTTTTTTCACTTGGCGCAAAACCTGACATCCATCAATTGTTGCATGTGCTGTTAGTTCATTCCTTTTTGTTGCTGAGTATTATCCCAAGGTATGGATATACCACAGTTTGTATAAGCATTTACCTACTGAAGGACCTTTTGGTTATTTTCCGTTTATGGCTATTACAAATAAAGGTGCTATGAATAATCATGCAAAGGATTCCATGTGGACATAAGTTTTCATTTTCTGGGATAATTGCCCAGGAATGCAATTGCTGGGTCATATGGTAGGTGTATGTGTATTTTTTTTTTTTTTTTTTTAAAGATTTTATTTATTTATTCATTTATCGCCCTCTTGCTGCTTGTGCTCGCTGGGTCAGCTAACCACGCCGTGCAGGCGGGCTTGCCTTCACCAGGAGGCCCCGGGAACCGAACCCGGGGCCTCCCATATGGTAAACGGGAGCCCTACTGATTGAGCCACAGCCGCTTCCCAATGTGTATGTGTATTTTTAAGACACTGAATTGAGCTGTATTTTAAGTATTATTTTATGCATTCTGAAAGTAAGAAAAGAAAAGCATGGTGATTAGCAGCCCAGGCTTTGGAGAAAACTAGACTTGGGGTTGAATCTGGCACTGCCATCATAAACTGTGAGCTTTGGCAAATTAATTAATTCTGCTATAGTTATATGTCATTTTATGACATACAGATTTGTGTAACATTTGGATGGCTTCAAAATAGCACTGGAATGAAAATTTTCCCGCTTTACTTGTGCACAGGGTGGGCAGGATTCCTAGGTATGAAATGCATAGCTCTGTGCTTATCAAGTGCATATCAAGGTAGGAAAGCTGGGCTGAAGAGAACTGACAATGTAGGAGAAGGTGGGGCCAATTTATACCTAAGTTAAGATGGGCGGGGCATGTAATAGAAACTGAGATGGGATAAAGTGAGGAGTTGGCTAAGGGTTATAAGGGGACAATTGAAGGAGACTCTAGAATAAGCCAGTCCCAATACTCACACAGAAAAAAAATGGACTGATGCATGATTTGATGAAAGTCTCTCAATCGGTTCAGCCACATTCTGGTTGCTGGTGGTTTTGTGAGCTACCCAGAGATGCTGTGAGGAGTCAGTGGGTGGAAGCAGAGGGTAAGATAAAACATTTGTTCAATCATTCAGCAAATATTATGACTCAGGTTTTGCATATGGTTTAAAGCTAAGCTCAAAAATAAGTGTGTGGGAAGCGGCTGTGGCTCAACTGGTTGGGCTCCCATTTACCATATGGGAGGCCCTGGGTTCAGTTCCTGGGACCTCTTGGTGAATGCAAGCCAGCCCACGGTGCAGTGAGCTGGCACAGCAGGATGATGCAACAAAGGGAGACAAGCAGACACAGAAAAAAAAAACACACACAGCAAAATAGACACAGCGAGCACAAGCAGCAAGGAGGGGAATAAATAAAATAAATCTTTAAAAAAAATTAATAAATAAGTGTGTATTATTTTGGGGTGGCAATGAGATAAAGTTGTTTAAAAGATGCCAGATCTAGGTGGGAGTCCAGGCAAGCAGGGAAAATCAAATAGAAGTTGAGTTTAGATGGTATATGGCAGAAGCTGAGGTTTAGACAGTATATGGCCAGGTTCAGGGAGGCCAGCAGTGGCAACAAAAGGCAGAAATATACCAAGTCCAGGCAGCCAGAATCAGTTCTTGGAAGGTCTGCAGAGTAGATGAAGCAAGTGGAATAAGTGAATTTCTGATTCTAGTACAAAGAAGACTTTTTGCTTTTATATCTAAAGTATTTTCTGCTGCCTGCTGCCTGCTGTGAAGCCATAGGCCTGTGGGTGTTAGTTCTAACCAGGGAGAGATCAAAGGCCTGTAAAAGTCTTTCTCTGATGAGAATAAAGAATTGAGCTCACTTCAGGTAAGATTAATAAAGGCTAATATATTGGTTAGGATGCACAGAAGCACAACAATGTCATCAAGGACTCAGCTCATTATTCCCTATTTCCCTCTGCCATCTTCACACTTAACCCTTGTGACCACAAAATAGCAGCTGTGGCATCAGATATCACATCATCACAAAACCTCATCAAGAGGCAGGATGAAAATAGAGATTTCTTCTCATGCTCTTTCCATTGGTAAGTAAAATCATTCCAGAAAGACTCTGCACAGATTTCCTCCTACATCTCCTTGTCCATTATTTTGTCACTTGCCTAGGCTGATATCAATCACAGACCAGGGGTGTGGAATCACCACTATTGACTTAGACCAATCCACATTCACCAGCTGGGGTTAGGTTGATGTCTCTCTCCTTCCTTCCTTCCTTCCTTCCTTCCTTCCTTCCTTCCTTCCTTCCTTCCTTCCTTCCT
>JAKSZT010053887.1:61065955-61092477 GCA_026826555.1 Tolypeutes matacus | reverse complement strand
CCTTCCTTCCTTCCTTCCTTCCTTCCTTCCTTCCTTCCTTCCTTCCTCCCTCCCTCCCTCCCTCCCTTCCTTCCTTCCTTCCTTCCTCCCTCCCTCCCTCCTCCCTCCCTCCCTTCCTTTCTTTCTAGGTTTATTTATTTATTTATCCCCCTACCTTCGTTGTTTTGCACTCGCTGTCTGCTCTCTGTGTGTTCTTCCGTGTCTGCTTGTCTGCTTCTCTTCTCTTTAGACGGCACTGAGAACCAATCCTGGGACTTTCCAGAGTGGAGAGAGGCTACTCAATCTCTTGCACCACCTCAGCTCCCTGGTCTGCTGCATCTCTTATTGTCTCTCTTTTGTGTCTCTTTTTGTTGCGTCATCTTGCTGCGCCAGCTCTCCACACAGGCTAGCACTCCTGTGCGGGGCAGCACTCCTGCACAGGCCAGCACTCCACGTGGGCCAGCACTCCACGTGGGCCAGCTTGCTTTTCACCAGGAGGCCCTGGGAATCGAACCTTGGACCTTCTATATGGTAGATGGGAGTCCAATCGCTTGAGCCACATCTGCTTCCCAATTCACCTCTTAATGGAGCATATGGGAGATGAATTGCTGAACTCAACCAAGACGTTGCTGGTCCAGAAGAAGAGAGGTATGACTCTTGAATAGGCTGTGTCTGCCCACAGGAGAATTCATTAGCTTTTCAAAGTTCAGCATTAGAGAGGAGCAGCACATCCAGATGAAACTTCCCAAATTAGTTATTATAAGGCCTGTCCTCCATATTAACTGGTCTTTCATTTCAACTAAGGTTTGGGAAGAGTTCCAGGTGGTCTCACCTATATTTGGCCTCAGTAGAGAAGGAGCAGACAATGCTACCATTGGTCACATGTCACTGGTTTTCTCTAAATTGCAAAAATGGAGTTTCAAATAGAATGACCTTCTAGATACATCTCTGCACAACTAGACTCTTCTCTGCTGGAAATGTGGTCATTGTTGAACCCCAAACCAGAACCAGAGTAACGTAGAGAAGAAAATTTTCCACTGTCCCTAAGTGTCCTATCTGAAAAGCACACAACCTCCCCTCCCTTGAACAATCTTGCAAGGACAAACAAGCACACAACCTCCCCTCCCTTGAACAATCCTGCAAGGACATCTCAACCCTGCAGCTATGCCCCAGGCTATCAGAGTGTTCTGTGCAAACGCTAGCTAACTGCCAAAATCCGCATCTGTACATCCTGCTTGCTTGCAAACTGCGTCAGCAACCCCCTATAAAAGGGAGCCATTTGGGAAGCGGCTGTGGCTCAATCAGTAGGGCTCCCGTTTACCATATGGGAGGCCCCGGGTTCGGTTCCCGGGGCCTCCTGGTGAAGGCAAAGCCCGCCCGCGCGGCGTGGTTGGCTGACCCAGCGAGCACAAGCAGCAAGGGGGGGATAAATGAATAAATAAATTAAAAAAAAAAAAATTTCCAAAAAAAAAAGGGAGCCATTTTAGAACCTGGGGGCTGCAGTTCTCTCCTGCATGAGAGGTGCTGCAGACACCCGTGGGCTTAGCTCAATAAACTTCATAAAAGTGGTTAAAGTCTGAGTGTGGTCGATCTCCTGGGTTATAACAGTCATGAACAAATAGCTGAGAAGTCCATTTATTACAGTTTTAAAAAATAGGACCTAGGATTAAGAGGATGTGAATTTCACTTCTTATTGCTCAATCCCTTCCTGGAAGAACTGAGAATTAAAGAATTTTTAGAGCAAAAAAAAGAAGAGTTTGTTGTTTCAGTAGGGAAGGACCTAATAGCAAGGGATGAGTTGATTGTAAAATATGTAGCCAAGAATGTCTGAACAGTGATGAGCATGGAGTAAAACCTTGATTACTTGAGCTGCTTTAAGAGTGGCTTTGAGGGAGGATTATGGGAAGATGGCAAAGTTGGGAGCTCCAGAAATCAGCCCTTCCAACAAAACAACAATTGAATTGGCAGGAGCTGTCTGTATCAACTACTTTGAAACTCTGGAGTCTAGGGAAACACAGTGCAGCATCCAGGGAAGAGTGAGAGGAAGAGTCTGGTAAATTATGATACACACCAATGAGTTTCACCCTTCCTGCATCAGCTACCATCCCCCTTCCCCCAGTCTCATGGCAGGCAGCAGGAGGAATGGAGCTCAAGATCCTGGTGCGATGCAAGAGACACAGCAGACCAGGGAGCTGAGGTGGTGCAAGAGATTGAGGGCCTCTCTCCCACTCCAGAAGGTCCCGGTGCTACCTAAGGAAAAGACAAGCAGACACAGAAGAACACACAGCGAATGTACACAGAGAGCAGACAGCGAGCCCAAAACAATGGGGCAGGGAGGCGGCGGGGGGTGGGGGGGTAGGGGGGACAAATAAATAAATAAATCTTAAAAAAAAAAAAAAAAGAAAAAGATTCTGGTGCAACTTGTTAGTGCCAGAGTGGGACATAAAACCTCGTTCTCCAAAGTTAGGGTGTGTGTGGTCTGATCCCAGATATTTAGTTTTGGCCAGTTACTTCAATTTGCTAGGGACCAGCTCTAATTGCAGCCATTGTCCCAACACATACCCCTGCCCCCAGGCAAAGGCAGTAACATTCCTCTAAACTATGAAAAAAAGTTAAAGGGCTGCATTAACTGGGCAAGTGATAAATTAAGAAAATGTAGCTTCAAAGGCCTGGTGCCCTGGCTAGGCCCTCCCTCACCACCTCAACAATGCAGGGTGGAGTCAGCTTACTCTCCCATTTTGAGTGCCTGGCCTTGTTCCAAAGGGAGCAGAATGGCCCCTGTGTGCATACTGGGGTGCATGTACTGTCACTTCCCAACTATTGTAAAGACTTCTAAGAGATTGGGCTGGGGAACATGTCCCAGGCTTCCTTCTTAGAGTTTACCCTGTGGGCAGAAAAGCTGCTTGCAAATAGCTGATATTGTGTGAAAAACAATTAAGTTTCAATTAAGTGGCCTAGGGCAAGGGACTACCTGCATTAAGTCATTCAAGAGAGCACCCAAGAAGGGGAGGAGGTCTATTTCAGAGGGAGTAAAAGGGACATTCACTAGAACTCCTATAAACTGTAAATAGGGAATTTTTAAGGCCTCTAGCAAGCGCAAGCCCAGAAGAAGCAGGCTCCCCAGCTCCAGCTCCCTGAAGGCTCAGATCAGAGAGGACCCTGCACTTCCCATTTGCTTTGGGCTGATCTTCTTGATAGGAGGGCTAAGCTCTAATGGAGACCACCAGCCTATCAAGAGCCAATTTGAAAAGAAAGTGAAAGGTTCATTTTGCCTTGGTTATTTGTTTTAATTAGCTCCTGGCATTCAAGAAAATCTCTGTCATATCTCTAGTTGTATACAAACTTAAGGTGCAGTACAAGGACTAAATCCCAGAGATAACACTTTAAAATATTAAAATGTACAGTGTGCAACAAAAGATTACTGGACAAAGAAACAGGAAGTGATGGCCCATACAAAGAAACAAGATAAAAATCTGGAAACCATCAACAAAGAGGACCAGACTTCGGAATTACTGTACAGAAAGCTTAAAATAATGATCCTCAATATGCTCTAAGAGATAAAGGAAAACATGGAGAAAGAACTAAAGGATAAAAGGAAAACAATGAGTAAACAATATGGGAATCTCTCCAGAGAAATACTGGAGTTGAAGAACACAATAAACAAAATGAAAATTTCCCTAGACAATTTCAACAGCAGTTTGGAGGTGGCAGAAGAAAGAATCAGTGATCTTGAAGATAAGACAACTGATCAGATTCAGCCTGAGAAGCAGAAGAAAAAAGAATTTAAAAGAATGAACAGAGTCTAAGAGACATCTGGGAAATCATCAAGCATACCAATGTATGCATTATAGGAGTCTCAGAAAGAGAAGAAAGATAGAAAGGGCAGAAAGAATATCCAAAGAAATGATGGCGGGAAGCGGCTGTGGCTCAATCAGTAGGGCTCCCATTTACCATATGGGAGGCCCCGGGTTCGGTTCCCAGGGCCTCCTGGTGAGGGCAAACCCGCCCGCACGGTGTGGTTAGCTGACCCAGCGAGCACAAGCAGCAAGGGGGGGGGGGGGATAAATGAATAAATAAATAAAATCTTAAAAAAAAAAAAGAAATGATGGCAGGAAACTTTCTGAGTATAATAAAAGACATGAATATGAACATGGAAGAATCCCAAAGAACCCCAAATAGAATAAACTTAAAGAGAACCACACCCAGACACACGGTAACCAAATCTCCAATACCAAGGACAAGGAGAGAGTTCTGGAAGCTGCAAGAGAAAAGCAATGAGTTATGTACAAGGGAATCTCAGTAAGATAAGTGCTAATTTCTCATAAAAAACCACAGAGGCAAAAAAGGGAGTGGTATGAAATATTTAAAATGATGAAAGAAAATAATTGCCAACCAAGATATTATCTGTGGCAAGTCTCTCTTTCTAAAATGTGGGAAAGATTAAGACAGTCACAGATAAAAGCTGAGGGAGTTCATTACCACTAGACCAGTCGTACAAGCTAAAGGGAGTTTTTCAGACTGAAAGGGAAAGGCACTAGACAGTTGATCAAAGTAGCACAAAGAAATAAAGACCTCTGGTAAGGGTGCTGAAATGCAAATGCATAAGAAGTTATAATAGATTTGATGGTTTTGGATATACAATGTAGAAAGACATAATTTGTAACAAATGCAAAAAACAGTACAGGGACAGAGGGGTAGAGGAACAATGTATGCTTTTGCAGATAAATTCGTATCATATGAAATATAACTGCTATAGATTTAAGATGTTAAATTTTAACCCCATGGTAATCACAATGAAAATCTATTCAGAAAGAAATAAGGGGCTCAAAATGGCACAATACAAAAAAATATAGGGGCATTAATGGAAGAATCGAGGGTCAAAAAAAGGTATAAAATTAACAAAGACAAAATAGCAAAATGGCAGAAGAAAGTACTATATTTATCAGCAGTCACTTTAAATGTAAATGGATTAAACTCTCTAGTTATAAGGAAGCAATTGGCAGAATGGGGTAAAAGGAAGATTCAACTATATACAATTTATAAGAGATTCACCTTAAATTCAAAAGCATAAGTAGGTTGAAAGTGAAAGGATGGAAAAAAATATACCATGCAAGTAGCAATTAAATGAGAGGTGGAGTGGCTATATTAATATCAAATAAAATGGACTTTAAGTAAAATCTGTTATGAGGGACAAAGAGGGTCATTATACATGATAAAGGGGTTAATTCAGCAAGATGACATAACAACAGAGACCCAAAATTTATGAAGCAAATATTGACAGATTTGAAGGAAGAAACAGACAATTCTACGTTAATAGTAAGATTTCAATGCACCACTTTCAATAATGGGTAAAATCTAGACAGAATATCAATAAGGAAACAAAAGACTTGAATGATACCTTTACCAGCTAGACCTTGCAGACATATATAGAACAGTTCACCCGAAAGCAGCAGAATACACATTCTGTAGTGTCTATATATCATTCTTCAGGACAGAACATATATTAGGACACAAAATAAGTCTCAATAAATTAAAAAATACATGAATACCTTGGAGATATTGCAGATTTGGTTCAGACCACTGCAATAAAGTGATTATTGCATTAAAATGAGTCACATGAATTTTTTGGATTCCCAGTGCATATAAAAATTGTGTTTACATTAAACTGTAGACTATTAAGTGTGCAATAGCATTATGTCTGAAAAATACAATATACAAACCTTAATTTAAAAATAGTTTATTGCGGGGTCAGATGTGGCTCAACTGGTTGGGCATCCATCTCCCATATGGAGGAACCCAGGTTCGATCCCCGGGACCTCCCGGTAAAAAAAAAAAAAAAAAAGTTTATTGCTAAAAAAAGATGCTAATCATCATCTGAGCCTTCAGTAAATAATAATCTTTTTACTGGTGGAGGAACTTGCTTCAGTGTTGATGGCTGCTGACTCATCAAGGTGATGGTTGCTGAAGGTTGGGGTGGTTCTGGCAACTTCTTAAAGTACAACAACAATGAAGTTTGTAGCATTGATGGACAAATCCTTTCACAAAAGATTTCTCTGTAGCTTAAGATGCTGTTTGATAGCATTTTACTGACAGTAGAATTTCTTTCAAAATTGGAGTCAATCCTCTCAAATCCTGCTGCTGCTTTGTCAACTAAGTTTATGTAATATTCTAAATCCTTTGTTGTCAATGTTCATAACATCTTCACCAGGAGTAAATTCAATCTCAAGAAACCATTTTCTCTGCATACTCATAAGAAGCAACTCCTCATCCAATAAAGTTTTACCAGGAGATTGCTGAAATTCAGTTATATCTTCAGGTTCCACTTCTAGTTTCAGTTCTCTGGCTATTTCCACCACATCTACAATTACTTCCTCCACTAAAGTCTTGAACCCCCCAAAGTCATCCAAGAGTTTTGGAATCAACTTCTTCCAAACTCCTATTGATATGGATATTTTGACTTCCTTCCATGAATCACAAATATTCTTAATGACATCTAAATGATAAACCTTTTCCAGAAGGTTTTCAGTTGACTTTGCCCAGATCCATCATAGGAATTATTATCTATGGTAGCTATAGTCTAATGCAATGTATTTCTTAAATAAGAAGATTTGAAAATCAAAATGACTCTTTGATTCATGGGCTGCAGAGTGGATGCTGTGTTAGTAAGCATGAAAACAACCTCCATCTTGTTGTACATCTCCATCAAAGCTCTTGGGTGACCAGGTACATTGTCAATGAGCAGTAATATTTTGACAGGAATCTTTTTTTCTGAGCAGAAGGCTTAAAATATTCAGTAAACCATGTGGTAAACAGACATACTGTCATCCAGACTTTCTTGTTCTGTTAAATATAGGCAGAGTAGAGTTCACATAATTCTTAAGGGCCCTAGGATTTCTGGAATGGTAAATGAGCAATGGCTTTAACTTAAAGTCAGCTACTTTAACCTGTAACAAGAGAGTCAGCCTATCTTTTGAAGCTTTGAAACCAGGCATTGACTTTTCCTCTCTAGCAATGAAAGTCCTAGATGGCATCTTCTTCCAATAGAAGGCAATTGTGTCTACATTGAAAATCTGTTGTTTAATGTAGACACCTTCATCAATTATCTCAGCTATATCTTCTGGATAACTTGCTACAGTTTCAACATCAGCACTTGCTTCTTCACATTGCACTTTTATGTTACAAATATGACTTCTTTCCTTAAACCTCATGAACCAATCTCTGCTAACGTCAAGGTTTTCTTTCATATCTTCCTCACCATTCTCAGCCTTCACAGAACTAAAGAGAGTCAGGGCCTTTCTCTGGAATAGGATTTGGCTTAAGGGAATGGTGTGCCTGGTTTGATCTTCTATCCAGAATACTAAAACTTTTCCCATAAGAAATAAGCAATAAGACTGTCTTGCTTTCTTATCATTTGTATGTTTACTGGAGTAGCACTTTTAATTTCCTTTAAGAAATTTTCTTTTGCATTCACAAGTTGGCTGTTTGGTGCAAAACACTGAGCTTTTGGCATATCTCGTTTTCAACATGCCTTCTTCTCTAAGCTTAATCACTTCTAGCTTTTAATTTAAAGCAAAGTGGATGTGGCTCAAGCAACTGGACTCCCATCTACCATATAGGAGGTCCAAGGTTCGATTCCTGGGGCCTCCTGGTGAAGGCAAGCTGGCCCGAGTGGAAAGCTGGCCTGTGCAGGAGTGCTGGCACACGCAGGAGTGCTGGCACAGCAAGATGACACAACAAAAAGAGACACAGAGGAGAGACAATAAGAGATGCAGGAGACCAGGGAGCTGAGGTGGCACAAGAGATTGAGTGCCTCTCTCCCACTCCAGAAGGTCCCAGGTTCGGTTCCTGGTGCTGCCTAAAAGAGAAGACAAGCAGACACAGAAGAACACACAGCAAATGGACACAGAGAGCAAACAGAGAGCGCAAAACGAAGAGGGGGGTGATAAATAAATAAATCTTTTTTAAAAATATAGTAAAAGATGTGCAACTCTTCCTTTCAATTGAACATTAGAGGCCATTGTAGGTTTACTAATTGGCTTAATTTCAATATTTCTGTGTTGCAGGGAATAGGGAGTCCTGAGATAAGGAAGAGAGATGGGTAACTGCCAGTTGGTGGAGCAGTTAGAACATATACAACATTTATTTTTTATTTTTATTTTATTTTTTTAAAGATTTTATTTATTTATTCATTTATCCCCCCCTTGCTGCTTGTGCTCGCTGGGTCAGCTAACCACGCCGTGCGGGTGGGCCTGCCCTCACCAGGAGGCCCCGGGAACCGAACCCGGGGCCTCCCATATGGCAAACGGGAGCCCCACTGATTGAGCCACAGCCGCTTCCCTACAACATTTATTGATTAAGTTTGCCATCTTATATTGGCAAGGTTCATGGCTCCCCAAAACAATTACAATGGTAACAGATTACAGATCACCGTAATAGATATAATAATAATGAAAAAGTTTGAAATATCGTGAGAATTACCAAAATGTGACACAAAGACACAAAATGGAAAAATGGCACCAATAGATTTGCTCAATGCAGGGTTACCTTCGATTTGTTAAAAAAAAAAAAAAAAAACCTGAGAAGCATAATAAAGTGAAGTACAATAAAATGAGATACACCTGCATTGAAATCATAAAACGTATCAGATGCAACAAAAGCAGTATTGAAAGGGAAAGTTATAGCTCTGTATTAGTCAGCCGAAGGGGAGCTGATGCAAAGTACCAGAAATCTGTTGGCTTTTATAAAGGGCATTTATTTGGGGTAGAAGCTTACAGTTACTAGGCCATAAAGCATAAGTTACTTCCCTCGCCAAAGTTGCCACATATTAGAGCAAGATGACTGCTGATGTCTGCCAAGAGTTCCGGCTTCTTGGGTTCCTCTCTTCCCAGGGCTTGTTTCTCTCGAGGCTCAGATGCCCTGCTCTCTCCACAAGGCCAGCCATAGACTATCAGGCAGCCAGCTCTGTCTCTCTCCCGGGGACTCAATTCTCTCTGGGCTCAGCTGCTCTTCTCCTCTGTGTGCTTATTTCATGGGCTCCAGCTCAAAACTTCAACATGAAAACTCAAAAACTCCATTCTCTGCTTGCCGTATGGTTTTCTCTGTGAGTTCCTGCCCACTCAACATCCCACCGACGTGGCCCAATCAAAGCCCTAGTAACAACTCAATCAAGTAAAAGTGAAACCTTTAACTCCAATACAATCTAATATGCCCAGACCAGTTCACAAACAAAATCCAATATCTATTTTTGGAATTCATAAACAATATCAAATTGCTACAAGCTCTAAATGCTTAAATTAAGAAAGAATAAAGATATCAAGTCAGAGACCTTGCCTCAAAACTATAGGATGTAGAAAAAGAAGAATAAACTAAACTCAAAGTGATCAAAAAGAAGGAAATAAAAAAATATTAAAGCAGAGAGAAATGAAAAGAGAATTAAAAAAAAAAAAAAAACAATAGAGAGAATCAATAAAATCAAAAGTTGGTTCTTTGTAAAGATTTTTAAAAATCAACAAACCTTTAGCTATAACCAACAAAGAAAAAAGAGAGAAGAGACAAATAACTAAAATCAGAAATGAAAAGGGGACATTACTACCAATCCCACAGAAATAAAAAGAATTATAAGAGAATACTATGAACAATTGTATGAAAATAAATTAGATAACTTAGATGAAATGGACAAATTGCTTGAAACTCACAAACTACCTACACTGAAGCAAGAAGAAATAAAAGAGCTTAACAGACCAATAACTAGTAAAGATGTATGAATCAATTAATTATAAACCTCCCAACAAAGAAAAGCCCAGGATCAGATAGCTTCACAGGTGAATTTTAACAAACATTACAATAAGAACTAACACCTATCCTACTCAAACTCTTCCAAAATATTGAAGAGGAGTGAACACTCCCTAATCCATTCTCTGGGGCCACCACCACCCTCATAGCAAAGCCAGATAATTATACCACAAGAAAAGAAAACTACAGACCAATATCCCTTATATAGATGCAAAATCCTCAACAAAATATTAGCAAACGGAATCCAAAAGCATATTAAAAGAATTATACACCATGATCATGTGGGATCAATGGTGATTTAACATAAGAAAATCAATAAATGTAATACACCACATTAACTGAACAAAGGGAAAAAAAACCACATGATCATCTCAATTGATGCAAAAAAGGCATTTAATAAAATCTTGCATCCCTTCTTGATAAAATACTTAGAAAATTAGGAATAGAAGTAAATTTCCTCAACATGATAAATGGTTTCTGTTTTAGTTTGCCAAAGTGCTGCCAATGCAAATTACCAGAAATGGGTTGGCTTTTATAAAGGGGATTTATTTGGGGTAAAAAGCTTACAGTTCTGAGGCTGTAAAATATCCAAATCAAGGCATTATCAGAGGTGCTTTCTCACCAAAGTTAGTACTGTTGATCCTGTTGTCTGGCCATGTGGCAAATCAAGATGGTCACTGATCTCTGTTGAGGTCTCTGCCTACCTCTCCAGGCTCACTGTCTCTGAGCCCAGCTCCCAGAGCTTAGCTGTGAGCAACCAGGCATAGGGCTTCTCTCTTTGGGGCCTCCTCTATCAGTCTTGGCTGTTCCACTTTCTTCCTGAGTTCAGCTGCAAGCTATCAGGCATATGGCTCATCTCTCCCTAGGCCTCAGTTCTTTGAGCCTCTAAGGGGCTTCTCTCTCCTTGCAGTTCAGCTGTGGGTCCTTTCTCCCACATTGCAGGATCAATATGGTGGTTCCCTTTCCTGTGTCTCCATTTTTATCAGAGCCAGAAAGAGGGCGAAGATTCAACCTGAGTCACACCTCACTGATGTAGTCCGTTTGAAAGGTTCTTACACCCACAGGAATGGATTAGTTCACAAATATGAACTTTCTCTTTTTGGGATTCATAAAATAATTTCAAACTGCACAGTATCTATAAAAAACCCACAGCTAACATTATCCTCAATGGTAAAAGACTGAAAGCTTTCCCTCTAAGAGCAAGAACAAGACAAGAATACCCAATAACCACCATTGCTATTCAACATTGTATTGGAAGCTCTAGCTAGAATGATTTTGCAAGAAAAAGAAATAAAAGGCATCCATCCAAATTGAAAAGGAAGAAGTAATACTTTCCTTATTTGCAGATGGCATGAATTCCACAAAGATGCCAAGTACAAGATCAATACCTAAAAACCAGTTGTCTTACATATGCTAGTAATGAACAATCTGAAAAAGAAATCAAGAAAAAATTTCAATGCATGAGTTTGGATTTATGGCGGGCCCATCCCCGTGAACCTCTCATAGTGTCCCATGCCAGAGCAAACTGTAGCCCTGAACCATTGCCTGTCCTTGTCCACAGGCCTTGGCACTGAAGTGGGCTGCACAGTGTAAAAAAGAAAAGAAAAGAAAAAATAAAAGAAAGATAAAAGAAAAAAAAAGATAAAAGTTCATTTACAATAGCAATTAATAGAATCAAATATCTAAGAACAAATCTAACCAAGGAAGTAAAGGACTTGTTAACAGAAAACTATAAAATATTGCTAAAAGAAACCAAAGACCTAAAGAAATGAACAGACATTCATGTTCGTGGATTGAAAGACTAAATAGTGTTAAGATGCCAATTCTTCCCAAAGCAATTTATAGATTCAATGCAATCCCAATCAAAATCCCCACAGCCTTCTTTTCAAAAATAGAAAGGCCAATCTTTAAATTTATACGGAAGGGTAAGGGACCCCAAAAGCCAATTCCATCTTCAAAAAGAAGAATGAAGTTGGAAGAGTCACTCTTCCTGATCTTGAAACTTACTACAAAGCCACAGCAAACAAAACATCATGGTACTGGCATAGTGACAGGTTTATAGACCAATGGAATCAAATTAAGAGTTCAGAAATCAACCCTCACATTTATGGCCAACTGATTTTTGACAAGAGTGCCATGTCTGTTCAATGCAGAAAGAGTACTATCTTCAACAAATCGTGCTGGGAAAACTGGATGTCAGGAAGCAGATGTGGCTCAAGTGATTGAGCTCCCACCTACCACATGGGAGGTCCAGGTTTAGTTCCCAGTGCCTTCTAAAGACAAGCAAGACAGCGAGCTAACATGATGGGCTGGTGCAGCAAGCTGATGCAAAAGATGATGCAACAAGTGCAAGGAGGAAAACATAATGAAAGACACAACAAAGCCAAAAATGGAGGTGGCTCAAGCAATTAGACACCTCCCTCCCACATGGGAGGTCCCAGGTTCGATTCCTGGTGCCTCCTAAAAGGAAGATGAGCACACAATACAGCATTCTTTGCAAAAGAATAAAGGTGGACCCCTATTTCACACCATATACAAAAACCAACTTAAAATGGATCATAGCCATAAACATAAGAACCAGAACTATAAAACTCCTTGAAGAAAATATAAGGAAGCATCTTCAGGACATGGAGTTAGGCAATGGTTTCTTAGACTTTATACCCAAGCACAAGCAACAGAGGGAAAACTAGATAATGGGACCTCATCAAAATTAAAAACTTTTGTACATCAAAGGATTTATCATGAAAGTAAAAAGACAACCTATTCAATGGGAGAAAATATTTGGAAACCACGTATTCAATAAGGGTTTATATCAAGATTATGTAAAAAAATCATACAACTCAACAATAAAGAAACAAACAGCCCATTTTAAAAATGGGCAAAACACTTACTTGAATAGATATTTCTCCAAAGAAGATTTACAAATGGCCAAAGCACATGAAAAGGTGCTCAACATCACTAGCCATTTGGGAAATGCAAAACAAAACCACAAGTAGATACAATTTCACACCCACTTGGAATGGCTACTATTAAAAAAAAAAAAAAAAACAGAAAATTACAAGTATTGGAAAAGATGTGACAGAATAAAAACACTCATTGCTGGTGGAATGTAAAATGGTACAGCTGCTATGGAAGACAGTTTGGCAGTTCTTCAGAAAATTAAGCATAGTATGATCATATTACCCAGCAATCCTAACTTCTGGGTGTATACCCCAAAAAATTTCAATGGAGGGGCTTGAACAGATATTTACACATACACCAATATTCATAGCAGCATTATTCACTATTGCCACAAGATGGGGTCAACCCAAGGGTCCAGCAACCAATGAACGGACAAATAAAGTATGGTAATACATACAATGGAAGATTATTCAGGTATAAAAAGGAATGAAGTCTGATGCACGTGACACCATTGATGAACGTTAAAGACATTATGTTGAATGAACTAAACCAGACTCAAAAAAACAAATATTGTATGATTTCACGGATATGAAATATTTAGAAGAAGCAAACTCATAGAGTCAGAATCTAGAATGTAGGTTACTAGGGATCAGGACGGGGAAAGGGAACAGGAAGTTAATGCTTAAATTGTACAGCGTTTCTATTTGGGTTGGATGTAAATTTTGTTAATGGATGGTCGTGATGGTAGCACATCACTGTGAATATAATTAACAGCACTGAATAATGTATTTGAGTATGGTTAAAAGGGGAAATTTTAGGTTGTATATATGTCACTAGAATAAAAATTTAAAAACATAGGACTGCACAACACCAACAGTGAACTCTATTGTAAATGACGGACTATAGATAATAGAAAAATTATAAAAATGTTCTTTCATGAATTGTAAGAAATGTACAACACTAATGAAAGGTGTTAATAATAGTGTAGTATATGGGAACTCTATATTTTATGCATGATTTTTCTCAAACCTACTACTCAGAATTAAGCAAAAATTATATTTCAACTTAATTATAAACTGTAGTCCACATTTCTGTTTAAGGAAGTATATTGTAATGATAGTTATTGAATCTTTGTGGCTCAGGATTTGCAGTATATGATATTGTAGATAGGTGGGCAATATATTGATTCCAGGATATGTCCAAGAAATTTCTTTCAGTGGTTTAGAATAAAAAGCTAAAAAAGTAATCACTATTAATTAAAGGATATGGGTAATTGAATTCTAGCTAATTGAAATTTTTCTTTAGCTCAAACTTTATATTTTTATACCCTCTTCAAGAATCAGAACACTTCATGGGTTCAAATGAATTTCCTTTATGCTCATTCTCAGAATGTGAAGAGATTACTCATATTATTTCTTTTAAAGGAAGAAGTTTTATAACTTAAATTTACATAGAAGTGCATATTCACATTATTTACCTAATCTAATCTTTACAAAGGCATTGTGAGTTAAGAGTAGATATTAGTTGTAACAAATGTACCACACTATTGAGGGATGCTGTTGATGTGGGAAAATGTGGAAAGGAGAGGGAGTGGGGCATATGGGAATCCCTTATATTTTTTTATGTAACATTTATGTAATCTAAAGCTACTTTAAGTTTTTTTTAATTAAATTTTTTTTAAGTAGATAATAATAAAATCATTTTAGAGATGAGGAAACAGGCTCAAGATTAAGTGAATTGCCCAGTTACTGAGAAACCATGTGGTGAAATTGAGATTTAAACTCAGATATTCTATCTCTCAATTTATTATTCTTCCTACTTTTGAGGACAAGATGTCTGATTTGTCTGGGCCAGTCGAGATTTCACATATAGAATTCCAGTGTCCCCAGCATTAAGAGTTGGTTTTTAAATTTAGAATACAGCACTGTAATCAAAACTGTGAGAAGACTCCCAAAGGAAGAATCACGTCAGACACTCAAGCTAATATTCTAAATTTCAGTGAAATGAAATAATGGCTACCTCTTACCCCCTCCACCCAACCAACTAAAGAGTGGAAAAGAGGAAATTTTAACGAGTAACAAGGGGAGGGGGTGGGGAATGAGATGGTAGGATGCATAAGGGAGAAGGCCACAGACTTTACTTTCAATTTTATCCTATATAAAATTCATATAATAGTTGCTATAATGCAGTGCATTGTACTAATAAAATAAGTAAACACTTTAAAATAATCAAGGATAGTTTGAATATTAGGACAATGAAGGAATGACCTAGGCTCTAACTTCACACAGTAGAAAGAAGCCGTAAGATATGAACATCCTTAATTTTCCACCATCAAATCTTCAAATTGACCTGAATCTGATGACACATTTCCTTTCCTCCTGCTACAGTGTAAAAGGTGCTCTTTTGGGAAGCGGCTGTGGCTCAATCAGTAGGGCTCCCGTTTACTATATGGGAGGTCCCCGGTTCGGTTCCCAGGGCCTCCTGGTGAAGGCAAGCCCGCCCACACGGCGTGGTTAGCTGACCCAGCGAGCACAAGCAGCAAGGGGGGGATAAATGAATAAATAAATAAAATCTTTAAAAAAAAAGGTGCTCTTTGCTTTTCTGAGGCTAATCCTTTTTCTGCTGTACTGGCTTCTTAGAAACCTTTCCCTCCAATCATCAACCTTTTTTGGTCCACAAGCCCCTTTCTATCAGCATATAAACAAAATAGCCTCCCTCAACTCATTACCCTATCAGCTAATTCTCCTTATTCTCACCTCTCCTTCACAGCCAAAGTAAAGAACTGTCTACACCTACCATCTCTACACCAATTCCTGCAACTCAATTCTCCATCTACTGCATTTTGGCTTCTTGCCTTTCCAATCTAACAAAACTATTCTTACCAATAGACAGGATGATCATATAATGAATTGTTCAAATTAAGATTTGGGGGAATGAAAAAGAACATTATTAATACTTACATTGGAACAATAGGCACAAACAAGATCTGTTCATATACAAATTGGGACATATGGACACTATAAATATTTCCACTTGAGTATTTTACTTCTTATTCTCAACATGAAAACACTGAATAATTGATTTTCCTACAAAACCTGTTCTTCCTCATATCCATCACATTTGCTCAAGTCAGAAACCTGGGAATTATCCCCAATTGCTCTCTTCTCCCTCTTCTCCCACAGCCCTTCCATAAAGTCTCTCCCATAGATCTATTTACAAAGTATATCTCAAATATATCTGCTTCTCTCCCCCTTTATATACTATTTAAGTCGTATTCACCCACCCATTATACTCTAGCACAACACCCTGTTCATTTCCTTCGAAATCTGTAATTATATATTTGCTAGTTTATTTGTTCACTATCTGTCTTCTTAGTTTGCTGTCAAACTTTAGGGACGGTGAAGTTTGTTCACCCAGTGCCTGGCTTTCCCAGCACCTAAAATAATGCTGCTACAAAACAGGTGCTCAATGAAGGATTATTAGATGTATGAATGAAGAAATGAATGAATACACAAACAGATGGAAAAATAAACACTCTGCAGAACACCTTTGGAAAATAATTACATAAGTAGTATGAAATTGAGAATAATTTAACTAGATCTTTGTGTCTCATAAAAAAAAAAATCAGCATCAAAATCTCTGAGACAATCCAGAAATAAACCCTCACCTACACAGTCAACTGGTTTTTGACAAACCTACCAAGCCCACGCTGATGGGAAAAAAACAGTCTCTTCAACAAATGGTGTTGGGAGAACTGGATATCTATAACCAAAAGAATGAAAGAGGACCCCTATCTCACCCCCTATACAAGAATCAACTCAAAATGGATCAAAGATCTAAATATAAAAGCCAGGACCATAAAACTACTGGAAGAAAATGTAGGAAAACATCTTCAAGACCTTGTAGTAGGTGGTGGTTTCTTGGACCTCACACCCAAAGCATGTGCAACAAAAGAAAAAGTAGATAAATGGGACCTCCTCAAAATTAAACACTTTTGCACCTCACAGGAATTTGTCAGAAGGGTGAAAAGGCAGCCAACTCAATGGGAAAAAATATTTGGAAATCACATATCTGATAAGGGTTTAACATCCAGGATATATAAAGAGATGTTACAACTCAACAATAAAAAGACAAAGGACCCAATTAAAAAATGGGCCAAAGACCTGAGTAGACATTTCTCCAAAGAAGAAATACAAATGGCAAAAAAACACATGAAGAAATGCTCAACATCTCTCATGATTAGGGAAATGCAAATCAAAACTACAATGAGATATCATTTCACACCTATCAGAATGGCCACTATTAAAAAGACAGAGAACCACAAGTGTTGGAGAGGATGTGGAGAGATAGGAACACTTCTTCAGTGTTGGTGGGAATGCAGGATGGTACAACTACTATGGAGGACTGTTTGGCAGTTCCTAAAGAAGTTGAATATAGACTTGCCATGTGACCCTGCAATACCACCACTGGGTATATACCCAGAAGAACTGAGAGCAGTGACACGAACAGACATCTGCACACCTATGTTCATAGCCATATTACTCACCATTGCCAAAAGTTGGAAACAATCCAGGTATCCATCAACAGATGAGTGGATAAACAAACTGTGGTCTATTCATATGATGGAATATTATGCAGCTATAAGAAGAAATGAAGTCATAAAACATATGGCAACATGGATGAACCTGGAGGACATTATGTTGAGTGAAGCAAGCCAGACACAAAAGGACAAATACTGTATGAATACATTACTATGAACCAAATATATTGTGTAATATATTGTTTGATTCACAAAAAAAAAAAAAAACAACAAAATTTACATGTATCCATTACATATAATTGAGAAATGTATATATTTATTCAACTGTGTTTATTTTTTAGTTTTTAATTGTTTGTTTTCAATTATTAAATGTACAAAATAAAGTTAAAAAAAAAAAAGTAAATGGAGTTATGAAAGAAATATCTGACCAAGAGAATGCTGCCACTGACACCATTTGAGAGTTTCTAGCTATGCACCAGAGGAACTAGTGCTGTGAACTTATCAACATAAATGAGGAAAACTGTTGTGATGAAAACAATGAAGATATCCCAGAGGAGGTGATGCCTGCAAAAACTTCACATTGAATGAACTTTTGGGGGGAAAAAAAAAATATCTGAGATATCTCATGATATTGAAAGCACGAAGGATCAATGTTGGAAGCTGATCCAAACCTGGAAAGCAGTGTGACAATTTACCAAGCCATAGAAGAGAGATCCTCGCTCCATATTCTAAGACACACAATACTAAGTCTACAGATACTGTTCAAACTACTTTTGATAAGTTTCTTTTTTTAAACAAATAAAATCCTTCAATTCTCAAAAAAAAATCTCTGAGACAAAGACCAAACAACAAATAAGATCAGACCTAGTGATGAGGAGTGGAAAGAATGAGGGTGGGAGTAGAGAAGAGTAGAGAGACCTGGTGAATCCAAAGTTTCCTCTGTTTCTCTCCTTTGATAGCTGTTCTTTCTATAATCCTGTTTTAATTCCACATCTTGCACCAGCAGAGAAAATTACATTAATGAACAGGTTAAAACAATCTTTCTGCTTAAGGAGCACCAATCTGTCTAATAGGGACTCCTCTATTAGACCTGTTAACATGGAAGTCAAACCTGCAGAAGCATCATCAGCATTGCTACCTTTTGCTATAATCAGGTGGTTGCAATAAATACCCAAGGAAGATTTATTCCATAATGAGGAATGATACACTGGATAATCCTCCAATAATTTATTTAAATCTTTTTAAGCAGTTTAATTAATCTTTAATTAAAGATTTATTTAAATCTTTTTAATAAATTTTATTAATTTTAAATTTAATAATTTAAAATTATTAAAAATAATTTTCAGACAAAAATTAAACTAGACAGTTATTCTCACTTCAGTTATAACATCATTCATATGAAAATCTCTGTAACAAACAACTGACCAAATAAGGTAAGAGCTACTACGGGGAAAAGGAAAGAATGGGAGTGGGAAATGGAGAAGGGTAGGAGAACTGTGAGTTTTCAGTATTGTATATTTCATTACTGAAATGCTACACATAGGATAAAGAAAAAAGAAAAGATCTTCCACCTCTAAGGAATAAATATTCTAAGCACACCCAGGGGTCCCAAATTTACTAGCTCTTGGGCCCACACCCTGAATTGCATAGACCTTGTGCTCTGCTATTTGATGTTACAAATAATCACAAACTCAGTGAATGATAAACTGTATGCTGCAAACCATATACATGCTATTTGGAGGTTACAAACCTTCAAACGAAAGACAGCATCTGAATCTTGTTAAGTCCTGCCTCTAGAAATGGCAGTGCTTCCTGTCACCATGTCCAGAGCAGAAGGGTACAAAGTGGGAGCAGAGAGGGGCCTACAAAGCTCTGAGGTCTGTGGCAGACCTCCTGGGTTATAGGGAACATTTCCTTCTACGACAGAGGTCATCGGAACCCCTGTTTTAGAATAGTGCCACAATATGATTCCTTGGTAAGATAGCAATCATACTGCAATCATGCCAATCCTCCTGGTATTGGGTAAGGTGCTTTTGAGTGGAAGCAGTAAGTACCCCAACTCCAACTGGCTTCAACAATAAAGGTGATTTATCAGCTCACGTATTTGAAAAGTCAGAGGTATGGCGTTCACTCAGGATGCCACCTCTCTTTCATGTGTTTCTCTGGGCTCTACCTTTCTTTGTGTGTTGACTGTCTTCAGACTGGCTTCCCTCTTATTGCAAGTGGCTAACAAGAGGACATGGGTTACTTGCTTCCTTATCCCATCCAAAGGAAGAGACCTCACTTGACTCAACCATGAAAACAAAATGCTGCACTGGCAAGGGAGAAGGGGGTAGAAAAATCCCTTGATAAAGGCAAGGATCATGCACTCCTACCTGCAATGCATGGCTGCAACTGAATGCTGAAGGGCGTGATGTAGAAGAGGCACTGCCATGTCTATGCCCGCTCTCGGCATTGATTTCCTTGACCCCTGGGACTTAGAACCACAAACAAAGCAATTTAAGAAATAGATTTTACTCAGTGTACTTAACCATCTTTTCTCTCTATCTCTCTCAGCCATCTTTACCTCCTGCTTTGTCAAAAACTGATTAGCAGTGCATGAGCAAGTAAGGCAGGAAAAGGGATGAGGAAAGATAAGACCGGGAAGATATGGTGTGTCCCTCATTTTAGTACTAGAGGAACTCTGGGAAATTCAGTGATTCAATCTGAATAGCTATTCGAGTTCTAAAGCTCTCCCCAGATCTAGTGCTCTGAACAAGTAGGTGATCAAGAAAAATTCTATTTTGGGAAATTCTAGAAAGAATGCAAAATAGGTAGATTACCCAGAATCTATACAATTTCTATACAAGTCATGCAGTCTTAGTAATTTTAAAGGAATAATCTTTAAAAAAGGAAAATGTCCTGAATAATATTTATTCACAATAGTGGGGGGGGGGGGAGGAAAACAACTTAAATATCCATCAGTAGGGGAAATATTATGTAGATTCAATGGAACATTAGGCAACAGTTTTAAATAATGATTCTAAAGGCTCTGTAATAACACAAAATAATGCTTAGATTTACTAGTAAGTATAAAAAAGGAGAACTTGGAATTTAATTATGTAAAATGTCTATATCAAATATAAATATGTAAAATATACATGTAAAAAGAGATTGAAAAGAAATATTCCAAATGATAAGTTGAGTTTTACTGAAATGTGATTGCATTTCTACATTTTTGTGATACTTAAAAAAAAATTATTCAATAAATAATTATTGAGCACATATTATGTATTAGGTAGCAGGGATATATCAAATGAGCTAAATGACTTGGTGCTTGCCCTTATGCTTTCACCATGCAGTGAAAAACAAGCACGTAATTTATTTTAAGTTAGGAAAAGTGTTATGAAGGTAAACAACAGAATGCCATGCAAAGGGAGGGAAGCTGCTAGAAAAGGGGTCAGAGAGGTCTCCGAGGAGGTATTTAAATTGCAACTTGACCATGAGAAGGTGTCAAGAACTGCAAGTGGCAGGACAGAGCATTTCAAGCAGTGACCCCAAGGTAAGAAAGAGCATGGCAATTCCTGGGAACTGACAAGAGGCTGATATGTGAAACACAGTGAAAGGGTGTGGGGAGTACAGTAAAAGAGGAGAAATGAGGTTAGAGAGGTTAGTATTGACCAGATCATGCAAAACCTTGATACGAAGTTTGGATTTTATTCCTAGCGCAACGTGAAACCACTGAGGGGTTATACAGAGAAGAAACATGGCTCAGTTTGCATTTTAATCAGATCATTCTGGCTTCATTGTATAAATGAATTGGGGGTGGGTGGGGGCAAGATAATAAGCAGGGAGACTAGTCAGAAAATCTCTGCAGATGATGGTGAAGGAGATTAGGGTGATGGCAATGGAGATGAATCAGAATGGCAAGCCTCACTCAGGGTATGTTTTGGAGACTGATAGAGGAGAGGTTACAGTGGAGTGAGGGGAAAGTGAGACATCAGGGATGGTGCCAGGTCACTAGTTTAAGCAACTGGGAGTATGGCGGTGGCATTTACAGAGATAGGAAAGGAAGGAAGAAATAAGTTTGGGGTATAAAATGAAGAATTTTATTACATTTAAATAACACTGAATTGCAACATATAATCTGTTTATATAATCCTTTTCTGCAGGAAAATCTTTAAGGATGGAGAATATGGTTTTCACCTTTGAAGTCTCAGCAGCCTGAATAATGAGACATGGTGCAGAGGAGGCATTTAGTAAATTTATTAAATTAATATTACAGATTTGCAGATATTTCATTCATCCCATTGTAATAAGATTCTAGTTATTTTGAAAGGCCTGATTTTCAAACAGTTTTCCTTACAAGGAAATATAAATAGACCATTAATTATTCTTTAACTTAAAAAGAGAATGAGAATGTGAGATTCTTTTAATTCTTTTTTGTTTGTTTTATTTTCTGTAGTTAAACTGAAACAGGAATTAAAAGCTTCTCTCTTTTTTTTTTTTTTTTTTTTTTTAAGATTTAATTTATTTATTCATTTATCCCCCCCTTGCTGCTTGTGCTCGCTGGGCCAGCCAACCACGCCATGCGGGCAGGCCCGCCTTCACCCATATGGTAAACAGGAGCCCTACTGATTGAGCCACAGCCGCTTCCCAAAAGCTTCTCTGTACGTGTTTAAATTCTTGGGACTGCCACTGACCTTCTTAAGTGATTTTACCTCCCAGTATTTCAGTTTCTCCATTTGTAAAAGGGAGATAAAGGTGGTTGCCTAACCTCATAAGGATGTCATGAAAATAAATCAGAGAAATTGCTTTGCCCTCCTTGGAGAAGGGCTCTAGGAATTAAGCATTATTAGATATGATGATGAATACCCACAACTTCAAAGATATTTTTATTTGCCCCCCAAGTCTTTGAACATGTTAAATCTATGAATAGCAAATAACACTGGGTTAAGTGTTTATACATTTCTGGCAAGCTTTCACTTCTTGTTAGGCAGTAAATGGTCTTTGAATAAATGTATTTCTCATTCTTTGATAACATACTTCCTTGTTTATACACCTGAAAGATGATTATCATCTGGCTTATGAGGTCAAGTTGAACTCCCTGGTGCCATTACAGCTCAACTGTAGCTTTGAGTTTTGATTCCAACATTGCAAATAAGTCACTCAGTTCACTTTAGCAAGCTACTTGCATTTTTTTTTTAAATGACTATGAGGTGAATACAACTTTTCTGAAAGTCATGTTTTTCTTTTTAACTATAATAGTCTCATTCAAAAATTGATCATATGCAAAATACAGTATTTTTATTACTTCTTTGCTATATTTTTTTCTGATGGGTTTTCCTTAAATATCTTTTTTTTATATTTGAAAATTATTTTATTTAAAAATCAACAGGGTGATTTTAATTTTCTTTTTTATGCATCTCAATATTTTCTAATTTTTACAAAGATCATGTATGTATATATATATAAAATATAAGGTACTATTTAAAAGTCCATTCTCACTAAAACCATAAAACTCTTGGAAGAAAATATAGGGGAATACCTTCAGGACTTGTATTAGGCAATAGATTCTTAAATGTGACACCATAAGCACAAGCAACAAAAGAAAAAATACGTAAATTAGACTTCACCAAAACTAAAAACTTCTGTGCATCAAAGGACATTTGCAAGAAAGTGAAAAGACATCCAACTGAATGGGAGAAAATAGTTGCAAATCATATATATATCAATAGTTGCAAATCAGATATATGATTTATATATTTATATTCAGAATATATAAAGAACTCCTACAACTGAAAAACAAAAAGACAAACAAAAAACTGGGCAAAGGACTAGAATAGACATTTCTCCAAAAAAGATATATAAATGGCCAAAAAGCACATGAAAAGATGCTCAACATCCTTAGTCACTAGGGACATGCAAATCAAAACCAAAATGAGATACCACCTCAAACCCACTAGAACGTCTGCTATTTAATAAAGAGGACAAATACTATATGATTGTGCTATTATGAACTAAATATATTGTGTAAACTCATGGAGTTTATAATTAGAATATAGGTCACCAGAAAATAGAATAAGGGTAGAGAATGGAAAGCTGAGGGTTAATCTTTATAGAATTGGTAAAAAAAAGTTGTTTGTAAATCTTTGGAAATGAATAGAAATGATGAAAGCATTTCACAGTGTGTGTTACTAGCAGAGCTATTATATGGGTACCACAGTGGTTGAAAGAGTAAGTCTAAGGTCATGTATATTACTAGAAGGAAAGCCAAAACATTTAACATGGGACTGTATAACATAGTGAAACCTCATGTAAAATACGAATATGGGGCATATTGCATATATAAGACTATTTGTTCAAAATATGAATACAAATAAACTAGAGAGAAGGAAACAGAATAGCAGCTATGTACAGCAGGGGAAGCATAGAAAGATTGAGAGGTGATGAGTTTTGGTGTTTGTTTTTTTTAATTGAAATAATGAAAATGTTCTAGAAATGATTAAAGTGATGAATCAACTGTGATGATACTAAATACCATTGATAGTACACTTTGGGTGGATTTATGCTTTATTAATATGTATCAATAAAATTGATTTGTTAAAAAAAAAAGTGTTGGGAAGCGGATGTGGCTCAGTCGATAGGGCTCCCGTTTACCATATGGGAGGCCCCAGGTTCGGTTCCCGGGGCCTGCTGGTGAAGGCAAGCCAGCCCACGAGGCGCGGTGAGCTGACGCAGCAGGACGACCCGACAAGGGGAGACAAGCAGACACAGAAAAACGCACAGCAAATGGACACAGCGAGCACAAGCAGCAAGGGGGGGGATAAATGAATAAATAAATAAAATCTTAAAAAAAAAAAAAAGTGTTGGTGAGGAAGTAGAGAAATTGGAACACTACATACATTGTTGGTGAGAACTGCCAGTTTGGCAGTTTCTCAGAAACTTAAGCCTAGAATTACCATGTGACCCAGCAATTTTACCCTTAGGTATGGCCCCAAAATAACTGAAAACTTGGGCTCAAATGGATACACCAATGTTCAGAGCAGCATTTTTCACAATTGTCAAAAGATGGAAACACAAATGTCCAACAGATGACTTAATAAACAAAATGTGCCCAATCCATACAATGGATAATTACTCAGCCTTAAGAGGGAATGAGATTCTGATACAGGCTACAACATGGATGAACCTCAAAATCATTATGCCGAGCAAAATAAACCAGACACTAAAAGCCAAATACTGTATGATTCTGCTTACATGAAATATCTAGAAAAGACAAATTCATAGAGCCACAAAGTAGGTTCGAGATTATCAGGGCCTGGGGGGAGGGAGGGATGGAGAGTTATTGCTTAATGGGTTCAAAGTTTCTGTTTGGGATGATGAAAATTTTGGCAAGGGAAGCACAACATTGTGAATGCAATTAATACCTCTGAATTATACATTTAAAAATAGTTAAAATGGAAGTATTATGTTATATATGTCACCACATGTTTTGGTTTGTTAGGCTGCTCAAAAGAGAGACCATGAAATGGGTTGGCTTAACAATGGAAATTTATTGGCTCATGGTTTTGAGACAGGGAAAATGTACAAATCAAGGCGTCATCAAGGCAATGCTTTCTTCCCAAAGACTGGCTGCCCACAATCCTTAATAACTCTGCCACATGGTGGCATCTACTGGTCTTTCTCTTCTCTTCTGGTTTTGTTGCTTTCAGTTTCTTGCTTCCCTGGCTTTCCTCTCTCTCTCTCTCTCTCTCTCTCTCTCTCTCTCTCTCTCTCTCTCTCTCTCTGTATTCATCCTTTGCACTGCTGCAGCACTCTGTCTCTTCCTTCGTGGCATTTCTTGTGCTCTCCTTTGCCATTAAATGGGTGCTCTCAGTTTCTCTTCTTGCCTGTCCACTCTGGCCTCCCATCTCCCCCACAAACTGTAAGGCCCAGTGGCAGACATCGTGACTTCCTCAGTCTTTCCCCATCCTAGTTTTGGCACACAGGAAGTAGTCCATAAGTGTCGTTCAACAAATCTGCACTGAGTCTTCTCTCTGGGCTTGACCTGACCCTTTTCATTCCTGGGCTTGTGGGCTTACTTCACCCTCAGCCCATCCTGAGTTACTCACTTCTGACCAAGGCTGCAGGGCCACTCGGCAGTTCCGATCCAGCCTGTCCCCTCTCCTTAAATTGCTTTAAATAGCTGTAATTATGCACTTGAATTCTAATTAGTTATAATTATGTCTATATCTAACATAGATAGCCATGATACACATAAACATCATCAAAGTAAAAACCTACAAGCCCACAAGACACAATACAAGATAGTCATAATCTACAGCATTTCTTATTGCAGATGTGCATCAAGTTCACAATTTGCATCATATTTAAAAATTCACAAACCATTAGCACTTCCACCTTATCCACATATCCCTTACCTATATACCCAACAGAAATCAAAACCACTGCCTTCTCTAGGTAGCTACAACACATCCATCAGAAGTGCTATAAAGTCATTATTTACAAAGTGAGAGAACCAGACAGACCTCATCTTTAATAACAGTGGTTGCTCTTACACACATTAACTCATGTAATCCCCCCCAACCACCCTTCAGGGTAAGTCTTAGTATACCCAATTTCCAGATGTGGAATCTGAAGTTGGGTGATTTGCACTAGAATCATGTAGGGATTCCCACAAGCTAGTTTGACTCAAAAGCCAATGTGCTTGACTACTACGATACTCTCATTCCCATTTCTTCTGTTTTCTTTTTCTCTCAAGGAAGAAATGAGAATTTAAGGCAACACAAATGAAGCTACCACATACTTTGATGGACTCCTAGGAAAGGACAGCTAAACCAGGGTGGAGGAAGGGTATGGGGAAAATGGCCTCAATTCCACCAAGTGATGGTAGAAGCCTTATACTGAAAGACAGGCCTATTCCTCATGTAGAGCCACTGGGACAGACACCTGTTGTGTAAATGTAGGTGTCATAACAAATTGAAAACAGTAAATTTAGCATTTGAAAGCAGATCCAATGACTCTAGTTTGAATGCTTTATGCAATTTATTTGCTTGCTTAACCACATGCTGCCAATACAACCAACGCACAATAACCAGGTCAAGGGCACACACTACGTTTAAAGGTGAAGGACACAGAGTCTAAAGTCCATTGGCCCAGGGAAGCGGATGTGGCTCAAGCGATTGGGCTTCTGCCTACCACATGGGAGGTGGTTCGGTTCCCAGTGCCTCTTAAAGAGAAGACGAGCAGACAGTGAACACAAACAATGGGGGGGGTAAATAAAATAAAATAAAATAAAATAAAATAAAATAAAATAAAATAAAATAAA
>JAKSZT010053887.1:60967246-61065945 GCA_026826555.1 Tolypeutes matacus | reverse complement strand
AAATAAAATAAAATAAAATAAAATAAAATAAAATAAAATAAAATAAATCTTTAAAAAAAATTAAGTCCATTGGCCCAAAAGCTGATGGACTGCAGGCAGATACTTTTGACAAGTGGTCTCAGGAACCAAATCCAAGGCAGTGTTCAGCAGAGGTTCCAAAGCTGATGGAGGGAGGCGTTGGTCCCAGTGCTACAGTGAGAGTGGCAGTGAGCTTCTTGGCAGCACAGCATAGGAACTGAAGCGAGGAGTCAGAGTGACTGGGTGTCAATCTGCCTCAACGTGACTGCCCCCAAAATGGCGTCTGCACTGGGTTTTTATAAGACATGCCCATGTAGCTGGCATCAAGCCACTCAGTAACATTTCTTCTCACAAATGTCTGGTTAACACTGTGATGGTTAGGTTAATGTGTCAACTCGTCTTTGGACAGCCACTTTCTCCCAGAAACTCATCAAGGACCTTTCTTGGAACTTTCATCGGAGCCCCTGGTAAGCAGCCTGCCTGTGGAAACTGGACTTGTGTATTCCCACATTTTATAAGAGTGAGAGACTCTTATAAAATCTCATATTATTGACAGATATCTCCTGTTGATTCTGTTTCCTGAGAGAACCCTAACACAAACACCACAAAAACATGTTTTTCTCAATTTGTTATATTCTATTTGTGGTCAACATGTTTATAATATTTGGGTTCTTTTCTCAACTTGTTACAATGTTTTTTGAGATTCAAGATCATTAATATCATTTCAATACACAACAGTGCCTTAGGTCCCACATTTGGAGAGGGAATCCTACACTGCTATTTTCAGAATATTATTAAAGTTCACTTTTGAAACTTCTGTCTTTGGTGACATCCTGAGGAGCCTATGAAAGATGCTAACAGTATAGCTGCCTCTCAAATACAATTACCTTAAGTAGACTCTTAACTGAGGGGGTAGTCCAAAACCTCACACTCCTAGGGAAGGCATTGCTGATTACTGGTATCATTGAATTTGCAAAGGCCAAAGGTCACAAGTTAATGCCTATCATGACCCAGATTTTATTTCAAAAGATTGTTTGGTCCATACAGTATTTACAGTTTATTTCAAATTAGCAACATTTTAAAATCAGTGTGTTCACATAAAAAATCTAAATATTGGCAATTTTAAGCCTCCATTCCCACAAGGCTGTTGCTCTGATTATAAGAGACACTTGTTCTCCCAAGTCTCCACGGTCTCCATTTTCTTGTTCCTAGCATGATTCAATTCTGTTTCCTGTAGACATTCAAATGTGCAAACTCTGTCCTAAAAGCCTCCGGTTTTTTTTTTTTTTTTTTTTTTTACTTCTATCACACATTACTATCTTAGAAGAATAAATGGGGAAGTAATATGGTGCTTTTTGTTATTTCAGTCTTATCCTAGTTTAGAACCACTTTTCTACATTTTGTGACTGTATGTGCATACATGTGTGCATCTACTAAGTGTTTAAAAAAAACACCTTGTATTGTGTTAACATATGTCTTAGTTTCCCAGCTGCTTTGACAAATATCACACAAGGAGTTGGCTTAAACAACAGGAATTTATTGGCTCACAGTTTCAGAGGCTAGAAGGCTTGCTTCTTCCTCAGCTTGGTAACATTTTGGCTGGCTGGGTTTCTTGTCTTTCCTCTCACATGGTGATGTCCTCGCCTCTCTCTTCCAAGTTCTGTTGACTTCTGGCTTCCCTGTGGCTTTCTTTCACTATTTTTGAGTTTCTTCTGCTTATAAAAGACTCTAGTAATCCAGATCAAGACCCAACCTAGTTCCATTGAGCCACACCTTAACTATAAATAGCATTCTCAAGAGATCCTACTTACAATGGGTTCACACAGCACCTGGAACATGTCTAAATTTGTCCAAGAACATGTCTAAATTCAGGTATGTAACTCAAGCCACCACAATATACGCAACATTTCCCATTTTAACCACTTTCAAGTATACAATTCATTGGTGTTCAATACAATTACAGTGTTGTGCTACCATCACCAGCATCCATTACCAAAACTTTTCCATCACCCCAAACAGAAACTTGGTATATTTGTTAAATCTTGAGCCAGGCTAATATGGAATTTTCTTACTGAGGAACCAGGACAAACTGAATTGAAACCAAAGTCATTCTCAGAGTTAAAAACTATAGGCAATCCAGGACCTTAAACAAGAATCTTCTTATTCTGAGGAAGGATAAAACAAACTCCATTTTTCTCAATATTATTAAAACTATAGCTTCCTTCCTGCACATAAAATTCTCACTTCTTCATTTGAAATTCAACAGAAGTAACAGAAGATAAATAAATGGGACATATATTGTTCTTCTCAAACTTCATATACCCTTTGCCCCGCTACACCCCTTTGAGAAGCACTGGTTTAAATAATGTAAAAGACATGGAACAGGCCCCAAGTACTTCAGGAACCATGTGGGCACCTGTACTCTCTCTCAGGCACAGGTGTTCACACAGACCTTGAAGTACTTATAAAAGAGGAAATACATTTTGGACTTTCCAGGACAAATCACTTCAGATTTGTGGAGGAAGAGGGGTAAGGAGTGGGAACCAAGTTTACAGGCAAGTGACCATTAAGGATACTATTTTATTTTAAACCAGAAAATGATGGCAAAGTTAATGCCAGCCATCTTTTCCAGGGACACCAACACAGCATTAAAGGGCGACATAGTGACTAGACTGGACTGGAAGCTGGGAGACCTAATTGCTGGTACCAACTCTGCAAAAATTTAATTTAGGCAAGTCACTTAAACACCTCTAAGCATCAGTTAATTATCTGCTAGAGGGACTTAAACTTTTTGACAATAATAAGTTATATTTGCTTATTTGGAAACGGTTTTCATGTAAATTTTTTCATTGGGTGACCCTGAAGTCTCCTTATTACTCTAAAACTATATAACTGAACAAAGTGAATACATTTTGCTAAAAGAAAAATATATCAAATGTTTATAATTTTCCTTTGACATGTTTACAATAGCCATTAGTCAGAGGGAAGATTTCAAAAGAGCTAGACAACAGCTTTGGACTTATTTTTATTTATTAAGCAGTTTCATTGAGATATATTCACATACCATAGGATCTATTCAGTTTATAATCAATGGCTTTTAGTATAATCACAATGTTGTACATTCATCACCTCAAAAATTTTTAGGACAATTTCATTACTCCAAAAAGAAAGACTCCACATTCCTTAGCATTCCTTCCCCAGCCCTACATAACCACTAATTTCATCTTTATAAATTGATTTATATTTACATTTCATATAAATGGAATCATACAATATGTAGTACTTTGTGTCTGGTTCCTTTCACTTAGCATGTTTTTTTGTGTGATATTAACATTTTGCAGTATTAACATACATTTATTCAGCTTCAAAGAAAGTCTTATATATGCAATTTTACCTTCTTATTTCACATATTTATATTTCACATAATATATTTAGTTCATAATAATGAAGGACAATATTTGTCCTTTTGTCTGGCTTACTTCACTCAAAATAATGTCCTCCAGGTTCATCATGTTGTCATATGCTTCACGACTTCTTACCACTGCATAATATTCCATTATGTGTACACACCACAATTTGTTTATCCATTCATGAGCTGATGGACACCTGGGTTGTTTCCAACTTTTGGCAATTGTGAATAACACCGCTATGAACATCAGTGTGCAGATGTCTAGTCATGTCACTGTTCTCAATTCTCCTGGGTATATATACCTAGCAATGGTATTGTTAGGTCCCATGGCAAGTCTATATTCAACTTCCTTAGGAACTACAAAACAGTCCTCCACAATGGTTGTACCATTCTACATTCCCACCAACAGTGACTAAGCATTCCTATCTCTCCATATCCTCTCCAACATTTATAGTTTGACTTTTTAATAGTGGCTAATCTAATAGGTAGGAAATGGTATCTCATTGTATTTTTGATTTGCATTCCTCTAATCGCTAGTGATGTTGAACATTTTTTCATGTGTTTCTTCACCATTTGTATTTCTTCTTTGGACAAACGTCTTTCCAAGTCTTTTGCTCATTTTTAAATCTGATTGTTTGTCTTTTTATTGTTGAGGGCTTATTTTTAAACTGTATTTATTAAATCACTATTTTCTTTTTAAAAATGAGAAGAGCATTCCCAGTCTATGGCCATCCTTACCCAGCCCCAAACAAATTTGTAAATGTGAAGAAACAAAAGTACCACTAGATGGAGCAAGAATAAAAGACATCTATTTATTTGTAGTTAAGGAATCCCACCAGCCCTCAAGAGAACTAAGATCACCTTCTGAGTAAACCCAGGCTTAAGGAAGAATCTAAAGTCACTGGCAAAATGGAACTAGAATTTCATTCCTGACTTACCCTGTGCTTTTTCCATAAAGTCACGCTGACTTGGGGGAGAATTTTTCCTTTTTTCTTAAAGAACATCCAGCAACAGCGGATTAGTTTTTCACATTTCTTAACCGTAATAAAGCTAAGAAATACGTTAGACCATTTTGAGGGACCTACTTAAGGTAATAAGCTGTAGACATGAATTCACAAATTCACCGACATGCCCCTCCTCCTTTCAACTGCCAGGATAAATCCTTGCAACTGCCCCAGAAAAGCTGTTTTAAGGAAATGAACGCACACATAAATAAGCATTCACACATAAATAAGCCCTAAGTTTGGGGACGAGAGGGCAAAATGGCTGTCCATTGTTTCTTTTAACCTAGTAGGTCATCAGCTCACTTTATCTTTCTGAAAGGAAACGAGACCCAATTCTTTTTTTTTGGGGGGGGGGGCGGCGGTTATAAAATTTTTTCTAACATTTAATGTCTTGCATCCAAAGGCAGAGACAAAGATGACAAAGAACACAACAATTTTAAAAACAACACAATCTACACGGTCCCGAGTACATACTAGATCTCCTAGATAACACGCTTTTGAAAGCACTGATCTTCCACTTCGGACTGGGGACGGAATTGAGAGGACTGGTCGAAATCTACTTTGGGAGAGGTTAAAAATCTCAACAAAACCCGCAGAGTACGATCGATCCACGTTGTGATAAAACGCCAAAAGACAACAAAATCACGGCAGCGGCAAAAAAAAAATAAAATAAAATAAAAAATCGAGGCAGGAACGGCTAGTTGGCACCCCCGATTTACCGTCCATTCATTTGGGCCAACCTCAAAGGTGCATTCGCACTAGCCCAATCAGCCAGGTCGGGGGGGAGGGTCACAAGCCCAGCATAAACCGTGAGGGGTAACCAGTAAGCACAAACGGCATCCCCTCTCCAGAGGGAAAGCCCCTCGGCAGGCTGCACGTGTCTGAGCCGAGTCCCAGGCGCACGACCCACAGCTCAGGGAAGCGCACCGCGCGTGGGGACTCGCTCCGTTTTTCTTCCTGCGGCCTACGGCCTGCGCCTCACCCTTCGCCCCCGCGGGATCCGCGGCTGACAGAGCCTAACTCTTCGCGGCTGCATTGGGCGCCTCCGAGGAAGCCCCGGGCCGACCGCGGCCTCTAGGCGGAGCGCGGGGGCAGGGCGGACGAGCCACCGCAGGTTCCCGGATGGGGCGAGCGGGCCAGCGGCTGACATTTTTTGTTTGCTCCAGATATGATAATGGACGGCAGTAGGCCGAGGCTTTTCCGCACGCTGAAAGTCAGCGAGAAAAACAGCGCGCGGGGACCAAAAGCGCGGCGCCTATGCCCATCTTAGTTAGGGTTAGATAACAAAGGACGCTCACCCCTCCCGGGCCCTCCCTCCGCAACCCGCCGCAGTGCGCGCGCCGCCTCCTTATAAAGGGAACGGAAGCGGCCGGCGCTGATTGGTCGAGGTCCGCCAGCCCGCCCTGGCTCTCGCGAGAGCCTATCACCCCACAACTAATTTTTTACGCTCTATTTCCGGACTTTAGGACGACTCGCCGCCCCTCCCCCGCTCTTCCCTCTGAGCGGGCTCTGGGGCTTCAGAAATAAGGCTTTTCCGCTGCCAACAGACGAGATACGCCTGGCGTCTCAGCGGCACACCTGGACTGGCGGGGGCATACAGAACAGTGATCCCGAAGTCTGGTTGATCATCATGTTTGTTGTAGAACTTGACGCAGGGCAGCCCTCTGACCCACTAAACCAGAATCTCGGCTTGGTGGGCCCCCTTCTCCGTGGGATGCTGCCCATTTTGATTTAAGCATAATTCACTGTATTTTGACAATGTTAAGGGAAGTTAAGAAACACCGCCTATACATTGTATTCCAGAACGCGGTTAATTGCAAAGAACCACCCCTTTCCATGACTTAAGACTCGTGGATGCCCCCTTGTTTACCTTTCATCAGGCCGGACAAACTCTCCAAATTCCCATTCTTTGTTTCACAAACCATTAGCTGAACTGCTTGTCCCCACCCATTAGTGGGGACAAAATGCTTGTTAACCAAACTTTGGTTAAGCTTTTCTCCTTCTCCCAAGTCCCTGAATTTTAAGGGCACCTTCCAGAAAATAAGCTGCTGCTTCAGTTTAAAACACATAGATCGACCATCTGATCACAACAACCTTTAATCCCACTCCACTCTTATCAGGTCCTTTCCTCTGTATAAAAGAAAAATCCTTTTTGCCTAACTCTTGAAATGCTTGCTAATCCAATGCTCAGACAGTTCTCACTATTGCAAGAGCCCCTTTCTCTCTTGCAATAATCCTTTTGAATAAGGTCCCTCCTTACCAAGTCCAGATTTGCTTTTTGACAATTTCTTAATCTTAACAATATGGACTAAATCTCCTTTTTATTAGGAAATAAAGGCTATATAAAGTAATACTGTGTCGTAATTAGGTAAAACAAGAACAATCTTCCATAAACTGTAGTGGATTTTATAATGGCCAGTATTGAGGCAGTTGTACATATAACTGAAAAGTTCAGCCTGCTGATTGTAAAAGTGGACTGCTTAAGAATGAAATTGGAGGACTCACACTTTCCTATCTTAAGACTTATTACAAAGCCACAGTAATCAAATCAGAATGGTACTGGCACAAGGACAGACATATAGACCAATGGAATCAAACTGAGAGTTCAGAAATCAACTCTCACATTTATGGCCACCTGATTTTTGACAAGGGGGCAAAGACCACTCAATGGGGAAAGAATAATTTCTTCAACAAATGGTGCTGGGAGAACTGGATGTCCATTTGCAAAAGAATGAAGGTGGACCCCTACCTCACACTATATACAAAAATCAACTCAAAATGGATCAAAGACCTAAATATAAGAAACAGATTTATAAAAGTCCTAGAAGAAAATGTCAGGAAGCATCTTCAGGACATGGTGTTAGGCAATGGTTTCTTAGACTTTACACCCAAGAACAAGCAACAAAAGAAAAAAATAGATAAATAGGACCTCATCAAAATTAAAATTTTGCATCAAAGGACTTTACCATAAAAGTAAAATGACAACCTACACAGTGGGGAAAAAACATTTGGAAAACATATCCATAAGGGCTTAATATCTAGAATATAAGAAGAAATCCTTCAACTCAACAACAAAAAACAACCCAATTTTTTAAAAATGGCAAAAGACTTGAATAGACATTTCTCCGAAGAAGATATGCAAATGGGCAAAAAGCCCATGAAAGATGTTCAACATTACTAGGTATTAGGGAAATGCAAATTAAAATCACAATGAGACACCATTTCACAACCACTAGAATGGCTACTATCAAAAAAAGAGACAATTACAAGTATTAGAAAGAATGTGAAGAAATAGGAACACTCATTGCAGGTGGCAATGTAAAGTGCTGCAGCCACTGTGGAAGACAGTTTAGCAGAAAGTTAAGTATAGAATTACCATATCACCCAGCAATCCTACTTCTAGGTATCTACCCAGAAGATTTCAAAGCAAGTACTCAAACATATTTGCACACCCATGTTCATAATGGGTTCACAATCGCCAAGAGCTGGAAGCAATCCAAATGAACATCAACTGATGAATGGTTAAATAAAATGTAGTATATGCACACAATAGAATATTATTCAGTCATAAAAAGGAATGAAGTTCTGACACATGTGACAACGTAGATAAAGCTTGAAGACACCATGTTGAATGAAATAAACCAGATACAAAAGGACAAATATTGTATGCTCTTATGGATATGAAATAATTAGAATAAGCAAACTCATAGAGTCAGAATCTAGAATATAGATTACTAGAGATCAGGGTGGGGATAGGGAATGGGAAGTTAATGCTTAAGTTGTACAGAGTTTCTATTTGGGTTTTTTGTAAATTTTTGTTAATGGATGGTGCTGATGGTAGCACAACATTGTGCATGTAATTAATAGCACTTAATTATATATTTGAATGAGATTAAAAGGGGAAATTTTAGATTTCATATATATCACTAGAATAAAAATGTTAAAAACAACAACATAGGACTGTACAACACATACAATGGGCCCTCTTGTAAATGATGGACTATAGTTAGAAGTACAAGTATTAAAATGTTCTTTTATGAAGTATAACAAATGCACCACACCAATGCAAGTGTTAATACTGCAGTATATGGGAACTCAGTATATTATGCATGATTTTTCTGTATACCTACAACTTCTCTAATAAAAAAATACATTTCAAAAATGGAGGATTTTAGTAAAGGTTTTAAGGGTCTCTAGGGATAAGACTGAACTCTGTATTGTATACAGTGCATTGAAATGTTAAAATACATAGTTTTTCTTCTAATTTACAAAAGGGAGGGCATTTTGGGGTATATTTATGTTTCTAGAATTTAAAAAAAATTTTTAATTCATGGAAGTGGAAGGACTTCCCAGAAGATGGCAGATTAGAAAGACATGGGACTCTCTTCTCTCCCAGAAAAATAGCTAAAAGACAGGCAGAAATGGCCTGGGGAAAAAAATGTTCTAGGATTTAGGACACCAGAGGAAGGCTGCACACCATCCAGAAGAGAGAGGGGCACAGGGGGAAAAATCTCTATGTTAAGACCATGAGTAGAAGCTGCAGCTGCAGTCACTGGCACCCTTCCCCTACCCTATGAAAAGACAATTTTGAATTCTCCAGCCTTGGCCTGGCAGCTACAGACAGAAGGGGCCACAAAGATCCACCTCTCCAGGAAACTGGAGAAAAAGGGACTTAGCTTAAGGCTGACTAAACTTTCAGCCAACAAATTTGGTATGCTGTGTCACATGAGCATTTCCAGGCTGGGTGGGGCCATGCCATTGTTTGCCTTGGGAGCCAGCATGGGACTAAAGAGATACAAATGTCTTAATCACCCTCTTTACTGATCAGGACTGCTTGTTGAGAATGCAGAAGGGAGTGGAATTATTTCCTACCCATGAAAAGGGAGGGGGCTGTCAACAAAGGTTGGAGAACAGCTTCTGAGAAAGTTTGAACTGCAAGGCTCTTAGCCTCCAGGCAGCATCCTCTGGCACATTGATCCTTCCATGTTGCGGCAAACACTCTGACCAAGATTTGAACTGAGAGAGCTGCAGAAGGGCACCATCTGCTGGCAGGCCAAGGAAGTGCACGTGAGGAAATTAAAAGTAAATAAGTAAGAGAGACTTTTCCTGGCCTTTACAGACTCCCTCCCCAAGGCCCTTGGAAGCAGGTCTGCAACCCATTACAGGGCCCAGATTTGAGCAACTAAGAGGGACAATCCTAAAGACCTAGAACAGGGTGAACCAAGAATCAAAGAATGGCAGTAATACACAGCCTCCTGCCACTAAATCCATATGAAAGAGAGAGAAATTGAGCATCAGAGTAAACTCACCAACATAAACAGTAGTCTAGAGATCAGCAAAAAATTACAGGCCATACTAAGAAAATGGAAGAAATTGTCCAAGCAAAGGAATATATCAAAGCCCCAGATAAGATACAGGATTTGAGACAACTAATCAACAAGATTCATACAAATTTCCAAAATCAAATTAATGAAGTGAAAAGACAATATAGCTAAAGAGAACAAGGACATCAAGAAGACACTGACCTAGCACAAAGAATATGAAACCTGAATAGAAAAATAACAGAGCTCATGGGAATGAAAGATACGATAGATGAGATAAAAAAACAATTAGAAGCAGACAGCAGCAAACTTGAAATGATAGAAAAAAGAAGTGATATAGAAAACAGAAGAGCTGAAATTGAAGATAGAAAAAAGAATGGAAAAAATTGAGCAGAGGCTCAGAGAGTTGAATGATGACATGAAGTGCAACAACATACATGTCATGGGATTTTCCAGAAGGAGAAGAGAAGGGAACAGGGGCAGAAAGAGTATTTAAGGAAATAATGGCTGAAAATTTCCCAACTCTTATGAAAGAAATGAATTTACATGTCCAAGAAGTACAGCAAATCCCAATCAGAATAAATCTGAATAGACCTACTCCAAGATACATATTATTCAGAATGTCAAATGACAAAGATAAAGAGAAAATTCTAAGAGCAGCAAAGGAGAAGCAAACCATCACATACAAAGGATGTCCAGTAAGACTTAGTGCAGATTTCTCATCAGAAACCATTGAGGCAAGAAGTGGTATGATATAATAAGGATATTGAAAGAGAAAAATTCCAAGTCAAGAATTCTTTACCTGGAAAAATTGTCCTTCAAAAAATGAAGGTGAGTTTAAAATATTCACAAATAAACAGAAATTAGAGAGTTTGTAAAAAAAAGAATCCATTTTTGCAAAAAATATTAAAGGGAGCCTTACAGCCCAAAAGATAAAGACAGGAGAGAGAGGCTTGGAGGAGAGTATAGAAGGCAAAAGTAGAAGAAAGGATAACCAAAAGAGTAAAAGGATGAAAATTAGATATGACATATGAAAACCAAAGAATAAAATACTGGAAGTAAATAATACAATTACAGTAATATCATTGAATGTGACTGGAGTAAATTCCCCAATCAAAAGATATAGGCTGACAGAATGGATTAAAAAAAACATGAGGGAAGCGGCTGTGGCTCAATCAGTAGGGCTCCCGTTTACCATGTGGGAGGCCCCGGGTTCGGTTCCCGGGGCCTCCTGGTGGAGGCAAGCCCGCCCGCACGGCGTGGTTAGCTGACCCAGCGAGCACAAGCAGCAAGGGGGGGATAAATGAATAAATAAATAAAATCTTTAAAAAAAAAAAAAAAACAAAAAAAACATGAGCCATTCATATGCTGCCTACAAGACACTCACCTTAGACCCAGGCATACATACTAGCTGAAAGTGAAAGATTGGAAAAAGATACTCTATGCAAAGAGTAACCAAAAAAAGAACAGGGGAAGCTATCCTATTATCAGATAAATTCTGGCAAAACTGAGGGGAGAAATAGACATCTCTACAATAATAGTTGGCGACTTCAACACACCACTCACATCATTAGACAGAACTAGACAGATCAACAAGGAAACAGAGAAATTGAACAATATGTTAAATAAGCTAGACCAGCAGAATGTAGCATCCCAAATCAGTGGGTTATACATTCTTCTCAAGTGCTCATGGATCTTTCTCCAGGATAGACCACATGTTAGGTCACAAGGCAGCCTCAATAAATATAAAAAGACCGGAATTATACAAAGCACCTTCTCAGATCATAATGGAATGAAACTGGAAATCAATAATAGTCAGGAAAAGGGAAAATTTGCAAATATGTGGAGACTAAACAACACACTCCTAAATCATCAGTGGGTCAAAGAAGAAATTGTAAGAGAAATTAGTAAATATATTGAGACGAATGAAAAAGAGAACGCAACTTATCAAAACTTATGGGAAAAAGCAAAGGCAGTACTGAAAGGGAAATTTATAAACCTAAACACCTATATTAAAAAGAAGAAAGAACTAAAATTAAAGATCTAACTGAGGGAAGCAGCTGTGGCTCAACTGGTTGGGCTCCTGTTTACCATATGGGGGCCTCCTGGTGAAGGCAAGCCGGCCCATGCGGTGTGGTGAGCTGACACAGCAAGATGACACAACAAAGGGAGACAAGCAGACACAGCAAAATGCAAAAGCAAATGGACACAGAGAGCACAAGGAGCAAGGGGGGATAAATAAATAAATAAAAATAAATCTTAAAAAAGAAATCTAACTGAACAACTGGAGAAACTAGAAAAAAGAACAGCAAGCCATTCCCAAAGCAAGCAGAAGGAAAGAGTAAAGATTAGAGTAGAAATAAAAGAAATCAAGAACAAAAAGCAATAGAGAAAATTTTAAAAACCAAAAGTTGGTTCTTTGAGAAGATCAATAAAATTGAAAAACCCCTAGCTAGATTGAAAAAAAAAGAGAGAGAGAGAGAAGATGCAAATAAATAAAATCAGAAATGAAAGGGGGGAAAATTATGACTGACCCCACAGAAATAAAAAGGATCATAAGAGGATATTATGAGACTTGCCCAAACTGATTTATAGATTCAATGCAATACCAATCAAAATCTCAACAGCTTACTTTACAGAATTAGAGAAGGCAATTACCAAATCCATCTGGAAGGGTAAGTGCACCCGAATAGCCAAAAGTATTCTAAAAAAGAAGAGCAATGTGGGAGGAATTTCACTGCCTGACCTTGAAACATATTACAAAGCTACAGTGGTCAAAACAGCATGGTACTGGCATAAAGATAGACATATCGATCAGAGGAATAGAATTGAGAATCCAGAAATATACCCTCACCTATACAGCCAACTGTTTTTTTTTTTTTTTTTTTTTTTACCGGGAGGTCCCAGGGATGGAACTCGGGTCCCTCCATATGGGAGACGGACACCCAACCAGTTGAGCCACATCCAACCCCCTCCAACTGGTTTTTGACAAACCTACCAAGCCCACGTTGATGGGAAAAAAACAGTCTCTTCAACAAATGGTGTTGGAGAACTGGATATCTATAACCAAAAAAATGAAAGAGGACCCCTATCTCACCCCCTATACAAGAATCAACTCAAAATGGATCAAAGATCTAAATATAAAAGCCAGGACCATAAAACTACTAGAAGAAAATATAAGGAAACATCTTCAAGACCTTGTAGTAGGTGGTGGTTTCTTGGACCTTACACCCAAAGCACGTGCAACAAAAGAAAAAGTAGATAAATGGGACCTCCTCAAAATTAAACACTTTTGCACCTCACAGGACTTTGTCAGAAGGGTGAAAAGGCAGCCGACTCAATGGGAAAAAATATTTGGAAATCACATATCTGATAAGGGTTTAATATCCAGGATACATAAAGAGATGTTGCAACTCAACAGTAAAAAGACAAATGACCCAATTAAAAAATGGGCCAAAGACCTGAGTAGACATTTCTCCAAAGAAGAAATACAAATGGCAAAAAAACACATGAAGAAATGCTCAACATCACTCATGATTAGGGAAATGCAAATCAAAACTACAATGAGATATCATTTCACACCTATCAGAATGGCCACTATTAAAAAGACAGAGAACTACAAGTGTTGGAGAGGATGTGGAGAGATAGGAACACTTCTTCACTGTTGGTGGGAATGCAGGATGGTACAACCACTATGGAGGACTGTTTGGCAGCTCCTAAAGAAGTTGCCATGTGACCCTACAATACCACCACTGGGTATATACCCAGAAGAACTGAGAGCAGTGACACGAACAGACATCTGCACACCGATGTTAATAGCCACATTATTCACCATTGCCAAAAGTTGGAAACAACCCAGGTGTTCATCAACAGATGAATGGATAAACAAACTGTGGTCTATCCACACGATGGAATATTATGCAGCTGTAAGAAGAAATGAAGTCATAAAGCATATGGCAACATGGATGAACCTGGAGGACATTATGTGGAGTGAAGCAAGCCAGACACAAAAGGACAAATACTGTATGAATACATTACTATGAGCCAAATATATTGTGTAATATATTGTTTGATTAAAAAAAATTTTTTACATGTATCCATTACATTTAATTGAGAAATGTATATATTTATTCAAAAAAAAAAAAAAAGGATATTATGAGAAACTAGACAATCAAGATGAAACGGACAAATTCCTAGAAACAAACAAACAACCTACATTGACTCTACAAGAAATACAAGATCTTAACAAACCAATTACATTTCAAGAGATTGAATCATTCATCAAAAATCTCCCAACGAAGGACCAGATGGCTTCACAGGTGAATTCTACCAAAGCACTTCAAGAATTAACACCGATCCTGCTTAAACGCTTCCAAAAATTTGAGAAAACACTACCTAACACATTTTATGAAGCCAACATTACCTTAATACCAAAGCCAGATAAAGATACCTACAAGAAAAGAAAATTAGAGACCAATGTCTCTAATTAATAAAGATGCAAAAATTCTCAATAAAATACTTGCAAATAGAATCCAACCACATATCAAAAGAATTATACACCATGACCAAGTGGAATTTATCCCTGGTATGCAAGGATGATTTAACATAAGAAAATCAATTAACTTAATACACCACATTAATAAATTGAAGGAAAAAAACCTGCATGATCATCTTGATCAATGCAGAAAAGGCATTCGACAAAATCCAGCATCTTTTCTTGATTAAAAAAAACACTTCAAAAGATAGGAATAGGAGGAAAGTTCATCAATATGATAAAGGGCATATATGAAAAACCCACAGCCAACATTGTGCTCAATGGGGAAAGGTTGAAAGCTTTCCCCCTAAGATCAGGAACAAACAAGAATGCCCACTGCCACCTCTGTTATTCAATATTGTGCTAAAAGTTCTAGCTAGAGCAATTAGACAAGGTAAAAAAAAAAAAAAAAAGGCATCCAAATAGGAAAAGAGGAAGTAAACCTCTCGCTATTTGAATATGGCATGATCTTATATATAGAAAATTCTGAAATGTCTATGACAAAGCTACTTGAGCTAATAAACAAATTCAGCAATGTGGCAGGATACAAGATTTGTTAGTCAGGGTTCTCTAGGGAAACAGAATCAACAGGAGATAGCTGTAAATAGTATAAGATTTTATAAAATTCTCTTATGTGACTGTGGGGATGCACAAGTCCAAATTCCACAGGCAGACTGCAAACCAGGGGCTCCCATGAAGGTCCTTTATGAGTTCCCAGGAGACATTGGCTGTCCGAAGTCAAGCTGGAAAATTCTCTCTGAATGCTGAAATCACTTCCCCTTTTAAGGCACTCAACTGATTGGATAAAATGGTCATTCATTGCTGACGGCAATCTCCCTGGTTGACTGTAGATGTAATCAGCTATCTATGCAATAAACTCACTGGTGACTAAAGTCCATAAATGTCCTTGAATTACAATTAGCCCAGTGCTTGCTTGACCAAACAACTGGGTACAATTACCTAGCCAAGTTGACACATTAGGCTAACCATCACAAAGATCAACATGTAAAAATCAGTAATGTTTCTTGTATTAGTCTACCAAAGGGGTGCCAAAAATTTGTTGGGTTTTAAAAAGGGTATTTATTTGGGGTAAAAGCTTACAGTTACAAGACCCTAAAGAGTCCAATTCAAGGTTTCTTTCTCACCAAAGTCAGTTGCCACGTGTTGAAGCGAGATGGTTGCTGATCTCTCCCCTCTAGGTTTCCTCTCTCTCAGCTGCAGGCTGGCATATGGTTTGTTTCACAGGGTTTCCTCTCTCTCCTGGCATAGTGCTTGTTTCTTTCTGGGCTTCTTATATCAGTCTTCGCTCTCTTCCCAGGGTCAGCTGTAAGCTATCAGGCAAATGGCTCATCTCTCCCCAGGGCCCAAGGATAAAAAATGACAGAGTTCTCTCTCTTCCCCTGTGTCTTCTTGAGTGTCTGTTTATATCAACCCATGAAGAGGGCAGGGACTCAACCTAAGTTATGCCTTACTGATGTAGCCCTATCAGAAGCCCTAAATTGATCTTATCAAGTAAACTTAATCAGAGGTCCTTCATCACTGAATTTAAAACAATCAAAGGGTATCACACCCAGAGGAATAGATTAGTTTACAATCTTTCTCTTTTCAGGATTCACAAACATAATCTCAAACTGTCACATTTCTGTATACTAGTATTGAACAATCTGAGGAAGAAATCAGTAAAAAAAATTCCATTTACAATAGTAACAATAAGACTCAAATAACTAGGACCTATATTCAGAAAACTACAAAACAATGCTAGAAGAAGTCAAAGAAGACCTAAACAAATGGAAAGACATTTCATGTTCATGAATTGGCATACTAAATATCATCAAGACATCAGTCCTGCCCAAACTGATTTACAGATTCAATGCAATACCAATCAAAGTTCCAACACCCTCCTGTGGCAGTTTGGCATTGTTTATGAATTCCAAAAATAGATATTGGATTGTGTTTGTAAACCGTACCTGGGCATGATTAAATTATGATTAGGACATTGATTGGGCCATGTCAGTAGGATGTTGAGTCCCTGCACCCTTGGTGGGTGGAGACTCACAGCTAAAACTACAGAGCAGAGCAGAAGAGGGAGTTGGAGTTTTGATGTGGAGTTTTTGAGCTGGAGCTCTGGGAAGTAAGCACAGAGGAGCTTGGTCATGAGGAAAGAAAGAAGGCCCTGGGAAAAGAGATGGGCTGTTCACTTAACAGTTCACAGTTGGCCTTGTGGAGACAACAAAGCAGCTGAGCCCAGAGAGAACTGAGTCCCAGTTCTCTTTGTAGAGAGACAAAGCCTGGAGAGCCTGACCATGGAGCCTTAAAAGGAAGAGGAAGGCTGAATGTTGGCAGCCATCTTGTTGCAACACATGGCAACAGACTTTGGTGAGGGAAGTAACTTGTGCTTTATGGCCTGGTAACTGTAAGCTTCTACCCCAAATAAATACCCTTTATAAAAGCCAACAGATTTCTGGTATTTTGCATCAGCACCCCTTTGGCTGACTAATACACCTACTTTACAGAAATAGAAAAGGCAATTACCAAATTCATTTGGAAGGGAAAGTGCACCTGAATAGTCAAAAGCATTCTAAAAAAGAAGAGTGATGTGGGAGGACTTTCACTGCCTGAACTTAAAACAACATACTACAAAGCTACAGTATCAAAACAGGATGGCATTGGCATAAGGACAGACACATCAATCAGTGGAATAGAATTTAGAGTCCAGAAATAAACCCTCACCTCTATAGCCAACTTGTTTTTGACAAACCTACCAAGTCCACATTATAGAACAGTCTCTTCAACAAATGGTGCTGGGAGAGCTGGGTATACATAACCAAAAGAATGAAAGACGACCCCTATCTTACTCCCTATATAAGAATCAACTCAAAATGGATCAAAGACCTAAATATAAATGCCAAGATGATAAAATTACTAGAAGAAAATGCAGGGAACCATCTTCAAGATCTTGTGGTAGGTGGTTTCTTGGATCTTACACCCAAAGCACGAGCAACAAAAGAAAAAATAGGTAAATGGGACCTCCTCAAAATTAAACACATTTGCACCTCAAAGGACTTTGTCAAAAGGATGAAAACGCAGCAGACTCAACTGGAGAAAATATTTGGAAATCACATAACCAATAAGAGCTTAATATCCATGATATATAAAGAGATACAACAACTCAACAATAAAAAGACAAAGTACTCAAGTAAAAAATGTGCAGGGAAGCGGATGTGGCTCAAGCAATTGAGCTCTCATCTATTATATGGGAGGTCCCAGATTCGTTTCCCAGGCCTTCTGGTGAAGGGGAGCAGGCCTGTGGGGCATGCTGGTCTGCGTGGAGAGCAGGCCCATGCGGAGAGCTGGCACAACAAAAAGAGGCAGAGAGGACAGACAATGAGAGACACAACAAAACCAGGGAGCTGGGGTGGCTTGAGCAATTGGGTGCCTCTCTCCCACATCGGAGGTCCCAGGATGGTTCCCGGTGCCTCCTAAAGAGTAGATGAGAAGATAAGAAGAGAGGACCAGCAGACACAGAGAGCACATGGGAAATGGACACAAGAGAGCAAACAGCGAGCACATACACACACAAAAACAAACCGGGGCGGGGGGGGTGGTAATAAATAAATGGAATAAATCTTAAAAAAAAAAAAATGGGCAAAAGACTTGAATAGACATTTGTCCAAAGAAGAAATACAAATGGCAAAAAACCACATGAAAAAATGTTCAGCATCACTAGTGATTAGGGAAACGCAAATCAAAACTACAATGAGATATCATTTCACACCTATTAGAATGGCCACTATTAAAAAGAAAACTGCAAGTGTTGGAGAGGATGTGGAGAGATAGCACCTATTCACGGTTCATGGGAATATAGAATGGTACAGTCACTGTGGAGGACTGTTTGGCAGTTCTTAAAGTTGAATATAGATTTACCATATTCAATACCATATTCAATACCAATACCAGTGGTATTGACCTGGCAATACCACTACTGGGTATGTACCCAGAACTGTGAGCAGTGACACAAACAGATATCAGCACACCAATGTTCATCGTGGCGTTATTCATGATTGCCAAAAGTTGGAAACAACTCAGTGTCCATCAACCAATGAATGGATAAACTGTGGTGTATATACACGATAGAATATTACACAGCTGTAAGAAGAAATGAACTCATAAAGCTTATGACAGCATGAATGAACCTGAAGGATATTATGTTGAGTGAAGAAAGACAGACACAAAAGGACAAATATGGTATGACTGTGCTACTATAAACTAAATATATTGTGTAATCTCATGGAGTCATTAACTTGAATATGGGTCATCAGAAAATAGAATGAGGTTAGAGAATGGAAAGGCAAGGGTTAACTTGTAAAGATTGGTAAGATGGATGTGTGTTTATCTTTGGAAATGAATAGAAAAGGTGAAAGCACAGCATAAAGGGTATGACAGTGGTTTAAAGGGAAAGTCTGTCATGCATATTACTAAAAGGAAAGCTTAAAAATGTAACATGGGAATGTATAGCATAGTAATACCACATGTAAAATATGAATATGGGTAAAATTGCATACATAAGACCATTTTTCTTTGAAACTGAACCAATATATGTTAACACAAGATGTTGATATCAGACCAAAAAAAACCTCATTATGCTATGTGAAAGAAACCAGACAGAAAGTACTAAATATTGTATGATTCCATTTCTATAAAATGTAAATATAAATCAATTTATAAAGATGAAATCAGATTAGTGGTCATGTAAGACTGGGGAAGGATAGAGGGATTGAGAGGTGACTGCTAATGGGTGTGGAGTTTTTCTTTTTGGAGTAATGAAATAGTTCTAAAATTTTTTGTGATGATGAATGCACAATACTGTGATTATACTAAAAGCCATTGATTGTATACTTTGGATAGATTGTATAGTATTTGAATATATCTCAATAAAACTGCTTAATAATTATGCAAGAATAGCCAGAATAGCAGCTATGTACAGCAGGGGGAACAGAGAGATTGAGAGGTGAAGAATTTTCCTGTTTGTTTATTATTATTGAAATAATGAAAATGCTCTAATAATGATTGAAGTGATGAATGCACAACTTGTGATTATACCAAATACCATTGATTGTATACTTTGGATGATTTGTATACTTTATTAATATGTACCAATAAAATTGATTTGCTTAAAAAAATAAAGATGGAATTAGATTAGTAGTTATGTAGGGCTGGGGAAGGATAGAGGGATTGAAAGGTGATTGCTAAGGGGTGTGGAGTTTTTCTTTTTGGAGTAATGAAATTGTTCTTAATTTTTTTGTGATAATGCACAATACTGTGATTATACTAAAAGCCACTGCTCGTACACTTTGGATAGATTGTATGGTATGTGAATATATCTCAATAAGGCTGCTTTTTAAAAACAGGATATCTGAGAAAAAGCAGATCTTAAGTTAAGAAAAAAAAATTCATGGAACTGCACAACACAATGAACCCAAAACTAAACCATGGACTATAGTTGATAGTACAATTATAAAAATGCTTTCATCAATTGCAACAAATGAACCACAAAAATGTAAGGTGTAGGGGAGTGGATGTAGCTCAGTGATTGCTTCCTATGTACAAGGTCCTGGGTTCAAACCCTGACACCTCCTTAAAAAAAAAAAAAGGAAGGCGCTAATAATAAAGTGGTATATGGGAACCCTGTATTTTAGGCACAATTTTTCTGTAAACCCACAACTTCTCTAATTAAAAAAAAAGTGGAACTCTTGTTCAATTGGGTGGACTCTGTAGAATTGTCACTATTGGCTCCTCAGTCTGACAGAAGTAAAATATTAAGGTGGTTGATTCATCAGGATTGTAAGGATAGGGAAAATACAAAATGAGATTTTTCACAGCATTCTAATCCATTTTTTTAGATTACCTGAAAAGGATCACATATGACACCAAGGAAGGCTAGAGCTTGCCCAGAATCTTACAGACTGGGTTTTCAATTAACTAAGAGATTGTGGTTAAGGATTGTGTGCCTGCCTACCAGAGCAAGCTATTTTGGAATCTCTTCATAATTAAATCTCATCTTCTTTAAGTCTCGATTTCTTAATGTGTAAAATGCGATAAATAACCTGCCTTGCCCATCTCTTTGGGATGTTGAAGTTTAAATTAGATAATGTATGGTCAGCCCTATTTTTATTAAAAAAATAAAGTGCTATGTATTTGAATTCTATAGTGAGGGATTCAGATAGTCTCACTACAGTGCTTCAGGATCTAATGAAAATCACCTGTTCAAAACTGCCCTCAGATAATAATTTTCTATACTTTCTCCAATCTTGTCTTGCTACAGTCACTAAAATGGAAGACATGTGCCAAGGGATGAAACGTACCTCTTCACAAATGCTTGACTTGGGCTAAACTAAGTGACTTGCTCCTTGGACATGCCCATCATTTTTATACCTCGGTGCCTTTGCCTGACTGTTCCCTCTACAAGGAATGTACTTCTAGTCAATTCTACATTTCTGTATACCTACTGGGAAGGCACCATGCAAGATACGAAGGAAGGAGACAGATGAAAACGAAAAGCCTACAACTCCTATCTTCGAAGAGCTTACATCTAGTAAGAGGGCTAAGGATGCATGAATTAAGTGGGCAATACAATACAAATAATATAATGTGATGGAGAACACATTGACTCCATGGAGGAAATGGCGTCTGAGCTGGGCAGGTAAATCCTATAATTTTATAAGCAAAAAATAATATATTTTATTACGCTTTAAAAGTGCCTTTTAGGGAAGCGGCTGTGGCTCAATCAGTGGGGCTCCCGTTTACCATGTGGGAGGCCCTGGGTTCGGTTCCCGGGGCCTCCTGGTGAAGGCAGGCCCGCCCGCACGGCGTGGTTGGCTGACCCAGAAAGCGCGAACAGCAAGGGGGGGATAAATGAATAAATAAATAAAATCTTTTAAAAAATTTTTAAAAAGTGCCTTTTAAGAACATTTTTTCACTTGAACCTCACACCAACCCATGAAACAGAACAGCAGTTAGCATTCCCATTTTACTGATGAGGAAATTCATCTTCAAAATGCTTAAACAACTTGCTAAAGTCATACAGCTGGTAAGTGGCAGGGTCTGGACCTAAACCCATATTATGTTCAATTTAGAAGGGAAGGACACTCCATTAGGTTTAAATTCCAGCTGTCATTCAGGCCCAGCCCCAAAGCCAAATCTACCAGAAAGTCTTCCTTGAGCCCCTTAAATGGCATTTTCCTATGAACTCCCAGGAAATTTTTAACTTCTTTTAAGACACTAAATCACTTTCTATCTTGTTATTGTTTTAATTTAGGTATGAATGTCACCTCTTCTACTAAGTGGATGGTTTCTTAAGAGCAGAATCTGACTCCTGATTTAGTACTCATCACCCTTGAAACAGTGCCTTGTACAGAGTAAATAACTAAACACCTCGTGTTGTTTGTCAATACTGCCACCATTCTCTCAGCTACGCAAGTCATGTCAGACTACTCTTTTCCCTTCATATTTATATAATTAGTCACCAAGGTTTGTCAGTTTTTCATACTTTTTAATTCTAATTGCCTTTGAGTACAGGACATGACTACTTTATATCTCAGTTAGCTTCCTAACTGATCAACTATCCAGGCCCTTCCCAGTCCAGTTTATCCTGCAAAGAAACCCACCACATTCATCTTAACATACTTTCCTTATGTCTCCTGCTTTTAAATCTTGTCATTCCCCTTCATCTGTAGGACATTTAACTCTTAATGTCTTCCATTCCTGGGTCTTGATCTACCTCCTAGTCATAGTTTACTCTGTTCCACGTGAACTCTCCATTTTAACAAATTCATTTCAAGTCTGCCCTAAGTATTCTTAGTTCATTCTCCTCTCTAGCCCTTTGCTCATTCCATTATGTTTGCCCTTATTTCTCCCTCCATGGTGGCATACTTCTTCTATGAAATCTTTTCTCACCACAGCAACCTTCTTTCCCTAAACTTGAACAAGCTTAAGTTTGTATATCTGGCACATATTGTATTTTCCCACAAATTGCTCTCTCCCCAAGGAAAATGTTAACTCTATAAGGTCAATTATAGTGTTTCCTTTAGCATTTAAGTTGGTTCTACTCAATAAATATCTGTTGTTTGACTGCTTCGCCATTATTTTCCCCCATTATAGAAATGCAACAGAGACATGGACACCCCAATAATTGAAATATTTTCTGTTCTCCCAGAATCATATAATATCCAAGGTTTTCTCTCTCACATATACTCAAAACATTTTCCTCTAACCATTTTATCTGTATTTCAGAAACATCTTTGGTGCACTATGTTGGGTCCAACTTCTTTAAATTCTGCAGCAGTGATCCACATGTCCTGGAAGGCAGATAGGGATGCAAGAATGGAACCTCCCATCCACACTGATATTTTCCTTTCTGGGGGAGCTGTAACCTGCACAGGGGTGTTGGCAGGCACCACCTTTGCTATATCCTTAACTAGTCGTTTGTCTAAACCAGGGAAAGAGGTTGATCCCCCAGAAAGGATAATATTGGAGAAGAAGGAATTCCTTAGATCTATATCGCATTTCATTATGCTGCTGAAGCACATCTTATCAATGCCAGGGGCCTCAATGTTCATGAGATGTGGAGAAAAGAGGGCCTCTGGACAACGAAAGAGCTGATCATGGAGCTTGATGGTATTCCCATCAGGGAGTTGGTAAACTTTCTCCAAAATTTCCATTTTCTTGGCCTTTTCCTCTTCATAGTTCATAGCCACATAACAAAAGGTTTCCTTAATGTCTGTGACAATCCTTTTGTCTGAAGCACTAAACAGCATGATACCACGGTCCTTCAACAGCATCATGAGGTAGTTGGTGAGGTCAAGGCCGGCCAGATCTAGCTGCTGGACACCATGAGGCAGGCAGTAACCCTCAAAAATGGGCACACATTGGGTAATCCCAGCACCTGAATTCAGCACAAATCCAGTTGTAAAGCCAGCAGCAAAGAGTGCCAGCACACCCTGGATGGACATATAGAAGGCAGGAACTTCCAGGTGCTCAAAAAACACTTCAGTGATCCGTTGCCGGCTGACCAGTGGGTTCAGTGCTGGCTCTGTAATCAAGACTGGGCCATCACCGGGCTTTAGCTTCAGATTCTGTTCATAGATATGCTTCCACATGAACTCCATGTCCCCCCAGGAAGTCACGAGACCACGTTCCACTGGGTAGCTGTAAGGAGAGTGATAAGATAAGTGGCAGTTTTCTATTTTTCAAGTTTCGACACTCTTCAAAACTGGGTTAATCCCCATATTTATTACCAATATTCCTTATGGGCAGCGACTATCACAGCATCTCAGGGAAGGTAACTGTCAGCAAAAATTAGCACAGCTATCTTCCTCTGCAATTTTTGTTGCTTTCCATATTCTCTCCCCTTTGGGAGGCTCTTTATGACATAAAAAAAAAAAAAGTTGGAAATTCCCACATAATAAATAGCATAATAGTAGATGTAGGTTTGTTAGGGGGGCTTTCTGTTTTTGTTTTTTCTTTCTTTCTTTTTTATTATATTTATGTTCCGGGTTTTTTGTTTGTTTGTTTTTTTAAGTATACCTGTGTATGTGTAAAGAGGAAAGAATGGGCCCATCTATGTAGAAAGGTCAGGGATCAGGAAAGATTTTTCGGCCCCATGAAGCAGGCTAATGTAAATGCTTCGGTCGGTTCTGAAACCAGATTGCCTGTGTTCAAATCCCACAATACACAGTAAGATTTTTTGTTTCTTTTGTTTTTAACTTTTTGTTTTGAAATCCTTTCAAACTTATAGGAGAATTGTAAAAATAATACAAAAAACAATATAGAGAACTTCAATATACTCCTACTCAGATAAACCAGATTTACCAGGTTTTAAAATATTGTTACATTTGGTATATCATTCTATCTGCTCTCTTTCTCTCTCGTAGAAATACAGTTTTAATAACAATTAATTGAAGAAAATAACCGTAATGACAAAAGGTAAATAAACTTGGACTTTATGAGCGACTTTTACACGTTTGAATACATTTGTATAAAGGGAGCACGTTCACTCGTTAGATGCTTGGTACCCTCAGAGATTTATGGCCCACGCGTTAGCAATAAAGCCAGTTGGCTGAGGCTTTCCTGCCCCTCACTTCTTTGACCTTTCACCCTTGCACTCCTCATCCCGGCTCTCCCTCCCTCTCCTCCAGGATTGCCCCACCGGCCTCGGGTCTCCTGCCAGGCCCTGTCCGCCCCCAGCCGGAAAAGGCGGTACCTGACGGATAGCGAGCCTCGCCTTGCCTGAGCTTGGTCGCCCACGAGCATTTCTTGGACGCTCTCGGCCGCCCAGGTTTGGCTCTTGGCGCGGCCTGTAATGTTGGGGTAGACAAACTGGGGCTCCCGACACCCAGCCAGGCCCGCCTTGATCACTCCCGAGCCGTTGTCGATCACCACCGGTAACTGATAGAAGCTCATGCCGCCGTCGCTGCCTCCCGTCGCCGGGCCTCTCCAGCCGAACAGGTTCTGGGCTGCTCCCGGAGGTCACAAAGTGCTCGGACGCGGCACCCCGGGCTTCGTTACAGTGCCCCAGTGATGTGCAGGGGGCCGACGGTCGGCCTAGAACGCCGCGTCACAGAGGCCCCGGCACAGCCGCCGTAGGCTGCACCCGGCTGGGGCGGGCGAGGCCGGGAGAGCGTGGGCCCCACCCGCGATGACTTCTAGCGTGGGCTTGGGCTCCCCCGGGAGTCCGGGAAAACCCCGAAAAGATACAAACTAACCCTGCACGAGTTCATTTCTCCAGTATATCCAAGAACCATGAACACATCTCATGAACACAGTTTCATTTCCCAAAGCCAGTGAATTATGGTTTACGAGTCTCTGGTCCCCGGCCTGCGGGAAGCGCTAAATGCGCCCTTGAAATTTGGAAGGGGTGGGGTGTCAGACAGAGGAACGTCGCCGCAGAGAGGCACGGTCCTCGCTTCTGCAATGCTCATCAACGTCTAAAAAGAGAAAGGGAAAAAATGCTAGGATTTAAAATAAGTTTTAAATACTTATTACTTCTGTATACTGGGCCACACTTTCTTGCTGTGTTTCTTTCCTCTGGTTTCTTAAAAAAAAAAAAAGCATGTCACATTCTAGCAATCTTGTCGATTAATCCCTGGGTAATCTGGAAACTCATTTCCATTCCATAGTCTCGATTATCAAGCATAAGCGTGTTTGTTTCTTTGCAGGAAAAGTAGGGTTCCTTACATTATATGAAGTTTAAGTTTGAAAAATTCAAATATATTGCGTTCCAAATACTGCATTTCGGTGTCTGATTTTTTTTTTTTCCTCCTTCACTTTGCATATCCCGTAGATTTTAAAACACCTACATAAATTAGAACCTCCAGTTGTTTTAAAGAGGCGAAAGGAGAAAATTCAAACGCTTTACACGTTCATACACCCGAAGCTGAAAAGGGTCTGCTAAATAAGAGGCGGGACTTGGTGCGGTGCGCCGCCGTGGTGGCGGAGACTCCGTGACACGCGTGCTGCCGGCCCTTCCCTGCAGGCCTAAGCTCCGCAACACTCCCCGGAATCTCATAACCTCGGCGGAGGGGCGGGAAATGTGCGGTAAAACACTTCCTTCTCAGAGAAGAAGGGGGTGCGCCCAAAGGAAGGCTAACTAGAGGATGCCTGGTTTTTCAGCGGTACCTAGGGGGCTTTGAAAGAGTGCACCTGGATTCAAAGTTTTGAAATACTTTCAGCACTGTTCAATGGAGTATTTTTTTCTTTTCTGATTTTTTTTTTCTGTTAAAAGTTACTGTTAATTCTATTTGACGTGGTTGAGGTGTGTGTTGACACAGCAATATTAGGGAACGTTTGAGACCTAGTGCACAGTTAAGTTTCCGTAGTGTAGTGGTTATCACATTCGCCTAACACGCGAAAGGTCCCCGGTTCGAAACCGGGCGGAAACAAGTACCTTTTCCTAGTTCCTCAGTAACGGTACCTTGTAATATTTATATTTCCTGGATTTTTAAAACACCCGACCTTGATAGCAATTTATGGAACTTTGGAAACTGAAACTTTCGGCTAGGTTATAGTTTTATTCCTTTACCAAATGTTTTTATTTAACACTTTTCACATGGAAGTGACCACGTTTTAAAAAATGAGTTCGAGGCGCAATCCGATACTGAAGGAAAAAAAAGTACAGTTTAGAAAGTGACTTTTCTAGAGATGAAACGTAAATTTGGTTTTCTGAGATTTTGGCCGTGGGTACTTGCCCGTGAGTACGACAGATGAATCCACCCGAACACTTCAACACGACTTATCTTACTGTTTCTGTTTTGTATATTATGGAGATAACTGGAATCTTTTTCTTTCGCTATACAAAATTTGAACTCCGTGTAATTAATTGTTATTACAATTTGTCTACTCCAGACGCATGAAAACCCTTTCCGGTATTAAGCCCACCTTCCTCTGATGTTGCGCATGCCCAGTGTCCCAGCTACTTTGCTCCGCTTTCGTGCACCTCAGACTCCTTGTGAGGTAAGGGTATCCCAGAAACTGGGCTAGAGTTGGGCGATGCAAACAAAAGCCAGAGGCGCCCAAGAGCTTTCGGGTACGCAAACGGTAAAATGGTGATCTGCTCAAACATCTCCCATGGACGAGAGCCCAAGAGTACACAAAGCAGCTGTTTCTACTCGTCGGCCCCCAAGGAAGAGAAGAATGATGGGAGCAGACGAGCAACTACAAGCCCCAGTATGCAGTGCACAATTCAGCTCCAGGAAGAGGCTCGCGGTGCAGTGCTGCCTTTCTCGGCCCAGAACCAGGGCCGACCAGAATGCTAAAAATGAGAGGATGGCGGGGCGCTGTGATCGAGCCCTTAGTTCTCGTATTCATGACGCCTGCTGATTTGTGGGATCCCTGGCCTGCTGGGGCGTGGGATTTTTGTGGGCCTCCCCGCCCTACAAAGGCCGGAAACAGGCCTCCTCTGTTCCATAGCCACCTGCGTTGCCCTGGAATGCCCGGGGCCGGATGTGACGCCACTTGGAGGAAGAAGGGGAGGCGGAGCGTAGCGAGGTGACGTCCTCTCAAGATGGCGGAGAGAGAGTGAAGAAAGTGTTTCCTCTTGGCTATCGGTGAGTTTCGTGTTCATCCTTCAGCCCGCCATTCCTGCTATCTCCGGATCTTGGGCCATCGGAGGTCAGACTCCTTGGAGTTCGAGCGCGGGTCGGGGCGAAGGTATTAATGTGGAAAGCATGGACGTGGCATCCCCTGTGGTAGCCTTGGCCACAACCTCTGCTGTGGGAATTCGCGAGAGTGGGAGTTGAGCGGAGGGCAGGGCGACCGAAGCCGGGGAGGGACTGGCTTTGGTTGTCACTCGCTGCTCCTGCCGCGGAGGAGGGGGTGTGGCCTCCCTGGGGCGAGTGACAGACGCTTTGACAACCCTTCGACCTATGTCTTCTCTGCCATTCCGGCACCTGTTTGAGATCAATTGTGTGTGTGCCGCGGAAGCTAACAGGTTTCGGTGATTTGAGAGCGATTGAAAAAAAAAAAACAAAAACAAAAAACCGTACATTGTCCTTTAACCATCTGTCTTCAAGGAATCATTTCTTAGTGGTTTGTTAATTTTTTTTCTTAACATAGACCTACTGAACTTGAAAGACTCAAAGGTTCAACTGATGCAAGCGTAAAATTTTGCGGTGCTTTTTTCAGCTTGTGGAAGTAGTTTCATTCATCAGCATTTATTGATATGTCCAAAGGATTGTTAGTTGGCCAAGATGAAACGAAAGATAAGACAATCTCACTTATCTTTTCAGCCTTTTAAACCATGTCCGTTTGATACGGATTTTTATGGGGAGAAAATGGGCTAACTTTATTCTTATTCACGATGTGTCCTCTGTCCCGTTTTCCCGCAATTGGGTGGGTGAAACGTTTGATGAAAAGTTATGGTTACTGATTTACTATTTCTTTTGTTTTTTAGAACAAGAGTAAAGTTCGGTTCTGATCTAAAAATGCAGTATTCCCACCACTGTGAGCACCTTTTAGAGAGACTGAACAAACAACGGGAAGCAGGTTTTCTTTGCGACTGCACTATAGTGATTGGAGAATTCCAGTTTAAAGCTCATAGGAATGTGCTTGCCTCATTTAGTGAGTATTTTGGTGCGATATACAGAAACACTTCTGAGAACAATATCTTTCTTGATCAGAGTCAGGTGAAGGCTGATGGATTTCAGAAACTGTTGGAGTTTATATACACAGGAACTTTAAACCTTGACAGGTAAAGTACACATTTTATTTTCAGTTATAAAAATTAGTAGTCTTTAGAGTTAAAGATTTATATTTTTTCCATTCAGTCACTGAACCCAGAGCCTTCAGATATTGATGTGCATAGTTTTTGCATTTTTTAAATAAAAAAGTCAGTATCACTGATTTGGGATAGACAGAGTACATAGCATTTCATAGTACAAACAAAATAATAAGATTAAATAATGAGGTTAAACCTTTGTTTCTGACACATTTATCTACTGAAACAAAGTGTGATTTTAGTTACATAAACTTGAAGATCCAATACAATGAATTCTGAGTTCCAGTTTCCCATTGCTTTTTGGTCTTTATATACTTCCAGTTTTATTTCTCTGTATCCACTACCACTTAAAATGATTCAGTTGGGGTAGGGGTGTTGATGGAAAAGGAGGAAGAACTGTACTCATTTAAACATGCTGTCATTTTCAGCCATAAATTGCAAAATGCAGGAACTCCTTCTGATTTTGATTCTTGAAAATAATTTCATTTCCTTCTGTTACCTCTGTAACGGTATCTGTACTACTGCTTAAGGGAATTAGAGCTTGCTTATTGGTTACTATATCTCCATGAGCTTGTTGCTAACCTCTCTGGGCCTCAGTTTCCCCATCTAGAAAAATGAGATGGTATTAACAACTGTGAAGATTAAATAAAAATTTACTTGAAGGCCCACCTTCCAATGAACATTAATTTTCTTCCTTTATTTTCTCTTCTGTATCCTCCTCTCCCCCATCAATTCCACATTTCTTGGAGAAAAATTAGAAAAGAAAAAAAAAAAACAAAAAAAAACAAAAAGAAATATGAACCACTATTAACATTTTGTTATATATTCTTTCATACTTTTCCAGATGATCTTTATAGATAAATACCTGTATACAGTAAGCAAAATCCTTCCCTCCCTTTTTTTTTTTTTTTTTTTTTTTTTTTTTTATTATGGGTAAAAATCAAAATTCTCACAATACATCCCTCCCTTTTACATTGCACTTTCTCATAGAAATGTACTTTTATTTTTTTTGAGGTACTGGGGGCTGGGAATTTAACCCGGGACTTCGTATGTGGGATGCTGGCACACAACCACGGTGCCACATCTGCTTCCCTGAGTTGATTTTCTTGTTCGTTTTGCTTGTTGTTTGATTTTTTTTTGTATTTTCAGGAGGCACCGAAACCAGGACCTCCCATGTGGGAGGCAGGAGCTCAACTGCTTGAGCCACATATGCTCCCAGGAAATGTACTTTTTTAAAAAAACTCTTATCATAGTGCTGCTTAATATTTTTGAAAAGGAAACATATCATTTAAAAATACTATTGATATAATGAAATCTTTACAAGAGTCAGTTCTTTTTTTTTTTTTAAAGATTTTATTTATTTATTCATTTATCCCCCTCTTGCTGCTTGCGCTCACTGGGTCAGCTAACCACGCCGTCCGGGCGGGCTTGCCTTCACCAGGAGGCCCCGGGAACCGAACCCGGGGCCTCCCATATGGCAAACGGGAGCCCCACTGACCGAGCCACAGCCGCCTCCCAAGAGTCAGTTCTATATACATTGATTGAAGGAACAGAGCAGTCTTAGGTTAATCTCATATGACAGATTATTTAAATTTACTTACTAGTTGACTATACAGAAAACTCTGATCTATTTAGAATACTTAATATAAAGTTAACCACAAAACCAGTGAGTTTTATTTGACTTTTAGTGGTTTTCCTTTCTTGATTAACTATGCCAGGATAAACCTCATTGAATTATATGAACACACTGTAGAGTACCTTTCTTTGAGCTATCATGCAAAGAACCAATGTTTTGTTCACTGTTTTTTGGTATTTATCCTTCCCAGACTGGAGAGCTAATTGTTTGAGTCCTACCAAAACTGTAAGAGAAGACTTATATCAAAATAGAAAGGCTGTACAACTTAGTGATTAAGAAAACAGGCAGTATAATAGAGAATTAAATTGGGCTTAAACGCCAGAATGCCTAGGTCATTTCTTGGTTCCAGCACTCTGTGATCTTGGACAAATTACTTAATTTCTTTGAATCTCTGATTCGTAATTTGTATGTAAAATGGGAATTACAATAGATTTCATAGGCATGTTCTAAGGATTAAATGAGCTCATCATGTAAAGCATTTAGCCATATACCTGACAATATATAATTAAATTGTCTTCATGGCTGTTCAAAAAATGAAAACAAGTTTGCAAGCACTCTTACTTCTAAACAAAAGCAGAAGATTGTTTATTGAGGTAAACATGCTGATTGGCTTTCTTAACTGTGACTGAGATTACAGGCTGTCTATGAAATAAATAATTTGTATGAGTTATTGCTTCAGTATTGAACAATCTGTGTGTGACAGTGCTAACTTGTATTGATCTTAAAGGCAACCTGACCTTGTTATATCTTTGGTGGTTCATTATTCTGGCTCATTAAGGACAATTATAGTTATGACCAAAAGATCTGTTTTAGCTAAGTATAATAAGTAGTGGAGTATATTTGATTTTCATTCTAGTTGGTGCCTCTCATTTATTGTACTTCATAATAGATTATGTAGCAAAACCAATACAAATACTTAATGTAATGTAATATGTTTTTGGGGAGTGTTGATGCTATATAATGCAAAAAGCACCTTGTATAAAAGATGAATAAGATTGTTTTTATATTTGGGGCTTTGTGCTATCTCTTTGCCAATAGAGTCTTGACTTATTTACAAAGACCACTCATTATATTTTCCAAAATTATAGTCAAAGGCTATAAATAAAGAAGATCTTAGGTAATGTTTTCTTAACTAGGTGAAAAGACCCAGTTTGCAAATTGTGTTCCAAAAGTTTATTTGAAATATGTTTGGAAACTTGGGATAGATTTTCCCAGAGAATAAAATATTTTCTGAAGTGGTGGTTAGGTTTCCAAACTAGCTCATAAGTCTACTTAATTTGTAATTAGCTGAAGAATAGTTATGTTTGTAATAAAAGACTATTTTTTTAAAAAGCCATTGTGATGCGAAATTAAAAGAAGGCATACAGTTGGCTCTTTTTTTTTTTAAAGATTTTATTTTATTTATTCATTCATTTACACCCCCCCCCCGGCCTGCGCTCACCGGGTCAGCCAACCACGCCGCGCGGGCGGGCCCCCACCAGGAGGCCCCGGAACCGAACCCAGGGCCTCCCACATGGTAAACGGGAGCCCCACTGATTGAGCCACAGCCGCTTCCCTACAGTTGGCTCTTGAATAAAGCAGATTTAATTAGAAAATGAGGGAATAGGTAGAGTTGTAGGTGCTGTTAGGATACTTTGACAGACCTTTAGAGGTTCATAACTTGTTATTTTTTATTTCATTTCAAATTTTAGGCCTTTTGTTTTTAAAAATAAAGGCATTGCTTCCAGCACTATGGTAATGTTATCAGCTATGATTAAAATGTTTTTTTTGGCTCAAATATATGATGAAGACAGAAGAGGGAAAAGAGAGCTTTTTCCTGAAGAAATAAGCAATATTTGGAAAAGGAGGGCAAGTAGGAAGGTTGAGGATATGTGTTGTGTGTGTCCTCAAATAATTAAAGGGTCATATTTTTATTGTTACTATTAATTCAGTTCTCTGATTTTACAGCTAAGGAAATTGGAGCCCCCAAAGATAGCGACTTACCCTAATTAATTCAGGCAATAATGCTAGAGCCAGTACTAGATTAACCGAGCAAACTTTTACTACATTCTAAACTTGGGAGGGCAGGGACTATTTGGTGTTTCTTAATATCCCTTTCAGTACCACACATGGTAGTTGTTCAGTAAATAATGACTTAGATGTTGAACAAGGTGACTTAAGTCTTTCTAAATAACTCTACTATGACAATCTGTCTCCAGCTAACTTGGGTTGATTATTACAAAAAAAAAGTGGGAGGATTGCTGGAGAGCTTAGCACATTTGAAAACCTTGTTCCTCAAAGTGTGGTCTATGGACCAGTAGCATCAACATATCCAGGGAGTATATTAGAAATGCACAAACTTAGACCCCACTACCAACCTACTGGATTGAAATGTGCATTTTAACAAGATCTTTAGATGATTTACAGGAAGAGTAAAGTTTGAGAAGCACAATTAAAATCCCCCACAGGGGACCAGGGAAAGGGAGTAAGAAACAGTTTTTATTAGTCTTTCTCTTATACCGGTCCAAACAAGTTGGTTGCTGTCTGAAGAGGCCTCAGGATGAATGGGAGGAAGTAGTAAGTTGCCAACAATTATTTTCATGTTCCAAGTGTTAAAACAGCCAGAAAATTAACTTTTTATTTTTCTGTAATGGTTCATAGGTAGCTATGAGTAGTCATTATTTTTTTTTTTTACCTATTTTAGTTCTGTAAAATTGGAGATTTTTACCTGAACATTATTCTGAATGAATTTTGTACATTTGTTCTCATTAGTTATGCCTTTTTCAGCATTCTGTTTCATTATGGGTCTTTAAAAGACATTGAAGCTTATGGGCAGCTCTGTTTCAAAAATAGTTTTTCTTGATCAGAATATTGTCATTTAGCCTTGTTTCCTTACAGTTGGAATGTTAAAGAAATTCATCAGGCCGCTGACTATCTCAAAGTGGAAGAGGTGGTCACTAAATGTAAAATAAAGATGGAAGATTTTGCTTTTATTGCTAATCCCTCTTCTACAGAGATATCTAGTATTACTGGAAACATTGAGTTGAATCAACAGACCTGTCTCCTTACTCTACGAGATTATAATAATCGGGAGAAATCAGAAGTTACTACAGATTTAGTTCAGGCAAATCCTAAACAAGAGGCTTTAGCAAAGAAGTCGTCTCAAACTAAAAAGAAGAAGAAGGTTTTCAACTCCCAGAAAACAGGGCAGAATAAAACAGTGCAATATCCCAGTGACATTTTAGAGAATGCATCTGTTGAATTATTCCTAGATGCAAATAAGTTGTCCACAACCATAACAGAACAAGTTGCACAAAGAAATGATAATTCAGAACTCGAGTTGACATCAGTTGTAGAAAATACTTTTCCAGCACAAGATATTGTGCAAACTGTCACAGTGAAACGGAAACGTGGAAAATCACAGCCAAATTGTGCTCTGAAAGAACACTCTATGTCTAATATAGCCAGTGTGAAGAATCCTTATGAGCTGGAGAATTCTGGGGAAGAGCTGGATCAGAGGTATTCCAAGGCCAAGCCAATGTGTAACACATGTGGGAAAGTGTTTTCAGAAGCCAGCAGCTTGAGAAGGCACATGAGAATACATAAAGGAGTCAAACCTTACGTCTGCCACTTGTGTGGAAAGGCATTTACTCAGTGTAACCAGTTGAAAACACATGTAAGAACTCATACAGGTAAGATTGGTTTGTGGGGAGATACAATTGTTTTTATAACTGTGATTAAAATATTTTTTATAGAGAACATATAAGTATAGCAAATGTTGACTGCTTGTGACCAAAATTTGGTATATTCTTGTATTCATCAAAGTATTTAGCATGTTTGTTGAAATTTCTTTGTAATTTCTTTGTAATTGTAACCAAGTTTTTAATGGATATTTGTTTTATTGTAACTGATGCCCAGAAGTCCCAATGTATGTGCTTTCTACCATTTCCCTCACAGTTAAAATAAGGATAAACTTGGTTCTACCTTGCTAAGTATTTAACAGAGACAAAGATATTAAAACCAATAAAGAAAAAGTAATTACAGTTCAGTCCAGTTTTGATATTCTGCCACCACATTTTCTACCTGCTTTCTAGACTTTGTCAACTTCTGAACATGTTTATTAGAATTATACATATTTTCCTTCCTCAGCCTCTACATTTACTTTTATTTTGCATGTCCTTTTTTCTGATGGTAAAGTGTGAGTCCCCATTGGTACACTTAGATTTGTGCTTTTTAAAATGCAGTATGTATTTCTCTTATTGATTACCTTTCACCATTATGAATTGAGAAACACTAATTTCTTTTAACTCTTATCGGTGTTTTCAGTAGTGGACTCAAACTATTTGTGTTTACTTCTAGCAGTTAACATTTTCTGAATACCAAAACTAGTACCATAGACGAACTCTTGAAAGCTTATACAGCTTAAGCAATTGAAACAGAATATTTCCTTAAAAATATAAATTTTATTTACTTATTCTTTTAGGTGAGAAGCCATACAAATGTGAATTATGTGATAAAGGATTTGCTCAGAAATGCCAGCTAGTCTTCCATAGTCGCATGCATCATGGTGAGGAAAAACCCTATAAATGTGATGTATGCAATTTACAATTTGCAACTTCTAGCAATCTCAAGATTCATGCAAGGTAAAAAAAAAAATAAAAGAGTTGTTTGATCTTTTAGTCCCTCATTCACCTCATTCTATAAGTCCCTCATAGCTTAAGAATAGACTGCTGGATTAAAATTCAGGACAATAGAGTTCTAATTTTGGTTTTACCACAGCATAGTCTTAGCATATTCAAGGAACCACAGGAAGCCATGGTGGCTGGAGGGGAGTGAGTAAAAAGGGAGGAAAATACTAGGAGGTAAGATCAGAATGGCAATAGGGCAGGCATCCAGATGGGGTAAGATTTTCTAAGCCATTATAAAGCTTTTACTCTTGAGATAAGAAATGAATGATATGGTCTTGCTTGCATTTTAAAAGGATTACTCTGGCTCCTGTATTAGGAAAAGACTGTAGGATTGCAAGAATGGAAGCAGGGTGACAAGTTAGGAAGCTATAGATAAAATCCAAGTGAGAGTGATGATGGCTCAGGCCAGGGTGGTAGCATGGAGGAGGTGACATAAAAAGTAGTTACATTCTGAATGTATTTTTAAGATGGAGCCGTAAGAATTTGCTGACAGATTGTATGTGGGATATTAAAAAGAAGAGTCAGGGGGGCGGATGTGGCTCAAATGGTTGGGCGTCCGTCTGCCATATGGAGGGACCTGGGTTCGATCCCCGGGACCTCCCGGTAAAATAAAAAATATATATATAGAAGGCACATGGGCTGCCAGGCTCTGTGTGCCACTGAGCTGTCGATGATGACGTAACAGTAACAGAGGAGAGACAAGACGAGATGCTCCGAAAGCTCCAGAAGCCAGGAGCTGAGGTGGCGCAGGCAGCAGAATACCTCTCTCCTACATCGGAGGTCTCCAGGATCGAATCCTGGTGAAGACTGGAGGAGGAGGATGAGAAGAGATGGCAGGAAACACACACAGAGAATTGCCCAGCAAATGGACACAAAAACAGCAAATGGGGAAGGGGGGGTTTAAAATGGATAAAGTAAATAAATAAAATCTTTAAAAAAAAAAAAAAAAGAAGAGTCAAAGATGGTTCCAAGGTTTTGGTCCTGAGTACCTAAAAAGTTGGAGTTACTATTAACTGAGATGGAGGTTTTTGGATTAAGCGATTTAAGAGGGAAAGATCAGGAGTTCGGTTCTGAACATGTTAAATTTCAGATGATTATTAGACATCTGAATGGCAATGTATGATAGACAATTGGTTACTTAAGTCTGGAGTTCAAGGGGCTGATTTAAGCTGAAGATATAAATTTGAGAGTTAGTGGCATATAGATGGTATTTAAAGTCAGCATTGGATGAGTTCACTATCAGAGTGAATATGGATAGAAAAGAGATCAAAGGACTGAGGCATTCTAATCATAATAGTTCTCCATTTGGAGGAGAATCAGCAGATGCAACTAGGAAGGAGCAGTCAGTATAGGAAGAAACCAGGAGAGTGGCCTATCCTAGAATTCAAGTGGATATCAGTATATTTGTATGCTATGATACAGTGGGGGTGGGGAAAATGGATGATGAGGGTATGGTAAATTGCAGGAGTGATATCACTGAGCTGACAAGGGAGTAATAGATTATGTAGTGTGCTGTAGTGTGCAAATGAAAGTAGTTGGGTTCAGATGTACTGTCAACCTCACATTATAATTAATAAGAGGGCAGACAAACTATAGGTTTAGATGCCAGTAAGTGGATAGTTGTGATAGTGGAGATTTTCTTCTGATTGCTTAAATATTTCTTATTGAGGTAGGAAGTAAGGACATCAACTGAGAGTGAAGATGACTAAGGAGGTGTTGGAGGTTTGAGGAAAGAGTATTAAAGAGTGGAATAGTGAATGGACTAGCCAAGAATAATTGCTGGGCAGTATTAATGACTTACCTGACAACCATATAAAGGTGATAGCAAAACTTTTTGAACTGCTCTCAGAACAGTGAACACCAGTGAAACAACTGCCAATTCTAAATCTATATTCTTGTTCTGTTAAGATGACATAAAATACTGTATGAAAAACTGTCCTAAAAATGCTTATCTATATAGACTGACCCCCAAATTGTTTTACTTACCAGCATATAATCTAGTATTTGTTTACTAATAGGAAGCATAGTGGAGAGAAGCCGTATGTCTGTGATAGGTGTGGACAGAGGTTTGCACAAGCCAGCACATTGACCTATCATGTTCGTAGGCATACTGGAGAAAAGCCTTATGTGTGTGATACCTGTGGGAAGGCATTTGCTGTTTCTAGTTCTCTTATCACTCATTCTCGAAAACATACAGGTAAGAGTTCGACACAGACTGCTTAAAAGAAGGAAGGTTGTTATAGGTAAAAGCAAAAGGAAAATAAAGTGGGGTCTTTATAGAAAGTAGATTGTAAGCTTTGTGGTTAGATATCTATGCTTGTACTTTTAGAAGCTTTATGATTTTCACATAAATATTATATATTAAAACTAACTTATTTTATAGAATACAAGGTGGGTAAGATTTTTTATTACATAACTTAAATATATTAAAATTAGTGGGATAAGTTTTTGATGATATATATACTTAAGACATGTTTTATGACTTCAGAAAAGTTCCTTAGACTCTTGAGCTTCATTTCCTTTGGATAAAACTGTGGAATGAAATTAAGGGGTGAGGGTGGGTTTGGTTTAACACATTGATTTTATAACTCCTTTCCTACAGTAGGCCTGCTGAGATTTGCAAATTATTATAAACAGATACTTCAGAAACAAATACCAGTTTTGAATCAAATAGAATCTATTTCAAAAACTCATAGAGTTCAGTCAGTTTTTGTAGGAGACACTTTTTAATAGACTCTTTCCTAAATGCTTTTTCCTCTTTAATAGTATAAGTAGGTAGCAAGAGCTCAAATATGGCTTGATAAATACATTTTTTTAATCATATAAAAACAAACCCCTTGCCCAACTCATCTCTACTAGAAGAGTTATTTGCAGATTGGAAAGCATCAGGTTACATGAATAGTATAGAATAATTACTAATACTCATTTGTCAGATCACTGAAAATACCTCTTAATGTACAATTTAAAGAGGTTTTAATTTAAATAATATTTTAGAACAGCTTAATTTAGATCATTTGTAACTGATAAATATTATATTGGTATAGTACACCACTTCGCTATCTTTTATTTTCCATCTAGGTGAAAAACCATACATATGTGGTATTTGTGGGAAAAGTTTTATTTCCTCAGGAGAGCTCAACAAACACTTTCGATCCCATACAGGTCTGTGTTTAGGGAGAACGTATTATTTTTTTGTTCTCTCTAATTTCTTTTTATGTAAACTTTGACTTTTAAACCATTATGGACTTTATGGTATCTAGTCATGCTCTACCTATAGCTATATTTTAATGTATAGATATCAACTTTTTATTGCTTATTTTGTTCTTCTAGTTGTTTGGAGTGTGAATTAAGTTTGGTCAAGAATTGTGTAGATTTTCCAAGAAATAGTGCCAGATAATCTGTAGTTTTTTTAATGATTTGGATTAAATTGCACATATATACCAAGAAATGAAAAGAAATAGATAATACCAAGATAACATCAGATTTTCTTATCAGTGTTTAGTAAACCAGCTTTAAGAATGAATATTAATATTGACATGTTTATTGTAAAAAGGAGTCTGTAAGTAGTATAGAGAATACTAAATGAGAAAAGAAAAAAAAAAAAAAAAAAAACCAAAGGAAAAACCCCACTTTGAAAATCTAATGTTTTCTTTTTAAAAATTATTCCTTATAATTTATATTTAGAATAGTTTGAGCACCTAGTAGAGGTTTGCTAAATTAATTGGCAATTTGTATTTTATCATACTCTTAGTTCACAGAAGAAAGCATTGAACAATTCTTATTTCAAAATAATTTAAATTTTGTAGCATTTTATTCTTGAGCTACCTGAGAGCAGAAACCATAATTAGGCTTTTTTTCTCCTGCTACCTGTTTCTCTAGCCAGGGTTTGGCATATAATTGGCACTCACTAAATGTATGATAGAAGTAAAATAGGAAGGTTGTTTTTTTGTTTTTTGTTTTTTCTGTTATGAAAATCCTTCATTTTCCCTGACATAGGGATGCTGTACATAAAATAAAGGAGTTCCTATTTATATAGAATGTTTCATTTCACTATTTTAGAAGCAAGTGATTAAAATGGTGGTTTAAAGTCAAATTTAAACACTATCATAATTTTTGCTTTGTGTTCATAGATATTGATATTTTTGTCTTAGCCAGCAGCTTCTAAAATTTTGAGGTTTTAAACTTTTTAACTTGTTTTTCAGGAGAAAGACCATTTATCTGTGAATTGTGTGGAAATTCGTATACAGATATTAAGAATTTGAAAAAGCACAAAACAAAAGTCCATTCTGGTAAATGTTTGTTTCTTTTTTTTTTTTTTTTTAATTTCATGCTTTTATAGTTAAAGAGTGTGCTATTAAACTGTTAAGGTTGAGGTACACATTATAACAGTTAAAACCAGATAGCTATTTCAATAAACTAGCGAGACATGGAAGAAAGAAGCTTATATTTGCAAACAACTTCACTCTAGATTTCTTTTTCATATTGAGCTCCTGGTAATACTTAAAATATTGCCCTTTTTAAAAACTTGATATGAATCATTTTAGGAATGAATAAATATATAAACAAGGCTTATACCACTGTTCCCCATACAGTTACCTGGGTTACCTGGGTTTGGGTAACTCAGGGTTTACTGTAGTTATTTGTGATGAAGTGGGATCATGAACGTCAGCCCAGAAATGTATAAGAGGAAATAGGGAAACAGCCCCAAATTGTTTAAATATATATAAAAATGGAAAGCCAGACTAAGGCTCATGCTTAAAACGAATCCTTAAAAAAGTTTCACTGTGCTTACCATTCTGTTCTATTGTCATTAGGAAAAAAAAAATGAGACTTGTTTAGTGTGTAAAGAAAAGGCTGCTCATAAGGATTAAGTCAGAAACATCTGCAAACAGCATTGAGTCATTAATTCACCAAACATTTATCAAATACCTGTAAAGTCCTGTAACTATACAGGGAATGGGAAGCTGAACAAAGGATATCCTTGACCTCAAAGACCTTACAACCTGGTGTTGGTGACCAGAAATCTAAATAAATAACTATAATTACAACATTGGTATAATGGAGGCACAAATGTGTTGATGCAAAGACTAATTCCTCCTGAGGTGGGTACTGGAAAAGAATTTTAGAGGGCGTGTGAAGTATGGAGAAGAGTTCAGAGGATGGAGGTGGTAAAAGGGAGGATTCATTCTAGGCAGAGAGAACATTGTAAAGACAGTTAACACAGGCTGTATTCTTGTCTGGTTGAACTGTAGCATGGTCTGTCAAGAATATAGAGAATTTTATGAAAGCAAATATGTAGTTTTTTCTGTCTAACTAGAATAGTAAGTTTGAAATGTCAACACTTTGGAGTGACAGAAGCATATTAAAGCTGGTAGAAAACATGAAGGCAAAAATGCATCTCTAGTAAGTGATAATTATTCCCTTGAGTAGAGCAGAATTTCTCACCTGTAAATTTTTGTGAAAGTGCCATACTTCTGAACTTGCACTTACAGAATATTATGGACTACTCATCAACACATTCAAAGAACAGAGTATATATCATACATATCTTTGTTATGTACCTTGAAGGAATTGGAGAATTATAACTTGACATTTGCCCTCAAGGAATTTAGTCTAGTTGAGGATTCAAAGCATACCCGAGTAAAATGTTGAAGACCAATAAATGATGTCACAAGGCAGTATATGAAAGATGGATGAGTGATAAAAAAGATAAAATACAGCTCACCCTGGTCTAAAATGATTAAGTCCATTTTTATAATGGAGCTGGTGCTGCAGCCTATCCTCGAGGACTAGACTGGATTTGTATAGACAATGAGGAGAGCAAATCAACAAAAGAGAAACAGTATGAATTAAAGGTAAGGAAGTTGAAATGCAAGTTCTAAGAACAGTAAGTAGATTTGGCAGGGTTTTTGGTGTGTTTTGTTTTTTAAAGGTAGTGTAATTTTTTTCCCTTTCTACTTCAGGTGCAGACAAAACTTTAGATTCCAGTATAGAGGATCATACTTTGAGTGAACAAGATTCCATACAGAAAAGTCCCTTATCAGAAACTATGGATGTGAAACCTTCTGATATGACTTTACCACTAGCTCTTCCACTTGGGACGGAGGACCACCACATGCTTCTGCCTGTCACAGAGAATCAGTCTCCTACATCAGATACATTGTTGAGGTCGTCTGTGAATGGGTATTCAGATCCACAGTTGATTTTTTTACAACAGTTATACTGACTTTGTGAGGAATATGAAATTGCTAAGTCATCTCTGATAGTAAACATAAAACATCTCTGGTAAGGTGAATATATTCATATTAAATTACCATTCATTTGAGTTGTGACCATTATTTTTCATTCACTGAAGTAAAAGCACTTAATTCTACATCATAACTGTGCAATGCTTGTTTTAATTTTAGCTTTTATGTCTAGACTATAGACACAGCTTTTTTAGGAATGGATTTACTACAGTAGAACTATTTTTGGTGGATAATTTTTATTTTCTTTTAAAGTGGCCTTAGTTTGAATTTTATTTTGCATTTTAGAACTGCCTTCATTTAAAGAAGTAGACTCTGTTAGTTTACATAATTTAGTTTTGACTTGTGTGATTTTAATTTTTCTCCCTTCAAAATTTAAGCAGAATCCATGATAGTGCCAGCCAAGAGTGTTGCTGTTTATAAGCCCCATAGTCCAATACATAAACTGGGTAGGGGGGCGGGTGATAAAATTTCATATTTCTGCCTAAGAAAATTTAGGTACTAAATAAGAATTGTGCTATTTCTTTATTAATATATTCTGTTAGACATAACTTTTCTAATGAACAAAAAAAAATGTTTCTATTAAAAGCTTAGAAAACTGTATATAAAATTCTGTTCATTTAGAACTCAGTATTCTGGAGAAAACCAATGCTCAGTACTTTTGGTTTGAGTCTTTTGATGCTATGTTTTCAAAATGAATTTTAAATATTTATTTGATGTTTTTATCTTCTCAAAAGACAGTTTCAAAATTTGATTCAATATGTCTTATGTTTTAATGGGTTTCCAAATTGTTGGAGATCAGGAAAATGAATTGAATTTTGATAGTTTTTGATAAGCCTCTCATGCCTGTTATGCACTTTTTGAAGTGAACATTAAATTCCAAAAAAAACTTTCTAGATATAAACTTAAAGCATACTCTAAATCACTTGGCTTCTGAATTTGATAAATTAATATAAATAACTTCAATTATAAGTAGACATTTTGGGATATTAGAAGGCCAGTTTATTAAACATTTTATATTGAGTTTTCTATAATCTATTGGGTTTTAACATTTTATAAATTAAATGACAATATTTGGTTGTTGTAGTTTCACAATGATCCTTTTCCTTCTTAATGAATATAGAAAGTCAGTATTATCCTCATATTTACTACCACCTTTGCCCATTCCACTTTTCTCATTCATTGATTTATTTCACTCTCTGATCATTGGACATGAAATTATCAGTCTCACAAAGTCTGTTCCTATATTGCTTATCAAACATTATGGTGACATTTTTTTCTTATTTCTGCCATGCATTAGTTGTGGCTTATTTGTTCCCTTGCTTTAAAACTATACCTGTAATAAAGTTAATGTATTTTCTATGAGTATTATTTTTTAAATTGTAATTTTTCTGTTTGGGGTTCAAGTCATAGGAACCAATTACAGGATATAATACAACTACTTAATTTTTATAAACTCTAGAGATTGTCACCACTTAAGCACATTTGGCATTTTCACATTATATTGCCACCAGTGGGATTAACTGAATAAGAGTTTGAAATACTGCATTTATATAATACACATCACTTAGTATTTAATTATTTATCTATGAAATCTATACATGTTTATTAACCTAATACACGGGGTTAAATACAATTCATAAAGGTATAAAATGCTCAACTAATCTTTTCTGGCTTGGAATATGAAGAAATTAAAGAACCTTAAAAAACAGTCTCTTTAAGAAGTCTGCTGAAATGAAGATGTTATATTTAATTCACATCTTCATTAACTTACACATCTAACAAAATTTCTTAAAACTGTTAAAGTGATGTCATAATTCTATAAGGACAATAGGTACCAAATTTGAATATAGTGGTAATTAGCATTTTGTCTTTCTATAGATTAGTCCTCAAATTTATTATTACTTTTATATTATTTGGTAGGATTAGAGTGGCTTGGGCTTTTGTGCTTTTCTTAATCACATTATCTGCTTCTTAGCTAAAATAACTTCATTTTAAATTGACATGATTTGAATAACCATTATCATTTGCTATTTCAGAATGACATGTAAAGAAAGCTTGAAGACTGTTCCTTCTTGTTATTCTTCTCATAATGCTATGCTATTCTTTACATCATATGCATATATTTTACTTGTATCTGGTATCACTCTAACACTGATATCATTTTAGTTACATCCATCTTTCACTAAATACATTTATTACAATGTAGTGTTTTAAGAAATGTCTATTCTTAATTATGTATGTATTACAAAGTTGGTTGACAGTCTCTCTTAGGAATGCTGAAGATCTTACTGAGAATTGAATTATTTTCTAAATGAATTTAATTTTGTTTTGTATTTGTATTAGATTATTCCTACTGTAATGTTAGATTTTAGACTTTTTAAAAAGAAATCTTAGATTATATAAAAATGATTTTGTTGTTTTTAAATGGTATTTGTTTTAAGTTTAATTTAACAAGATGATTTTTATAGACAAATTTTAGGAAATTGTTTTATTTTTTCAAAGGAAAAAGTTCTGTCAGTTCCAACACAACAGAATTTAATGCTTTTCTATTTATTTCAATTCTATACAAATTGTGCAAATGAGAGTAGTTGAAATGCACACGTATTCATTTTTAAAAATAAGCTAATTTTAACATTTGATGCATATCAGATATATTAAAAAAAAATAATGATATATAGGCACCACCCCACTTAGAACTACTGGATAAGACAATCTCTAGGGCAGGGGTTCTTAACTTTTTTTGTTCCACAGACCCCTTTGCCAGTCAGGTGAAAACCACAGACCCCTTACTAAGTCCACACTATACTGTGTATTATTTAATAAATATTTACATTACACCTGCACCAACATGTCCCTACAAGAATATGTTTTTTCGAATTTAAATTCAAGCTTACAGAGACCCCTTCTTAAGAGACCCTGCTCTAGGGCATATATATGCTGGAAAAGCCCCATGTATACCAAATATTACTATTAGTCTAAACATTTTTTGGTGTTCTATATTTGGGAAGCAGTTAAAAAATGAATCGATAAAACTTTCCATCTTTTACTCAAAAGATTTTAAGTCTTTAAAAGAAGTAAAAAAATTGTATTTTAATGCAGTTTCTTTAAATTCTACATTTTCATTCATTATTTATGAACAATAGTGAGATTTAGTTATTGGAGCATTAATTTCTTGTGACAGTGATATAGTCACTATCACAAGAAATTAACCCCTGCCCCTTTCATTCAAGGGAGGTTTGGTATATTTATTTAAGGAATTAGATAGTGTATTAGTCAGCCAAAGGGGTGCTAATGTAAAATACCAAAAATGGGTTGGTCTTTATAAAGAGTATTTATTTGGGGTAGAAGTCCACAGACACCAGGCCATAAAGCGTTAAGTTTCTTCTCTCACCACAGTCCATTGCCACATGTTAGAGCAAGACAGCTGCCGGCGTTTGCCAGGGTTCAGGCTTCTGGGGTTCCTCTCTTCCCGGGGCTGCGCTTCTCTCCGGGCTTAGCTCCTGTTTCCTCCACAAGGTCAGCTGCAGACAATCAGGCAAACAGCTTGCTTCTCTTCTCCTGGAGCCTTCTTTCCAACATCAAACTGCTTCTCAAAAGAGAGCTTCAACTGGCCTTTTATATTCAATTCCCCACCCACCAAGGGGTGGGGCTCAACGTCCTAATCCTAACCTAATCATGCCCAGATTAACAGATCAGTTTACAAGCATGATTCAATTATATTTTTGGAATTCATAAATACATCAAATTCCCCAACGGTTACAGATAGTTATCATGTAAACATAGTAGTCTTTCAGAAATAGAGTACTTAATTTCAAGAGGAGTACATTAAAACGAACATCAGGGATATGGACACATTTTTGGATAAAAGTATCTAGTCAGTATTTCAAATGTTGGAAAAATACTGACATCAGAATACATAAACTACAAAGATGAATAGATAAATTCCACCCTTAAGTGTACAGTCATTTGGGAAAGGATGAATATAATTAGTAATAAAACAAGCTGGGATATTGAGTATTATACTGGAGGAAGGCAAGAATGGAAATGCTGGGCAGCCATTGCTCACCTGGATAGGCAACCAGAGGAGACTGCTGATGGGAGGAATTTGCACACAGCTGACTGAGGGTTGAGACAGGCAGAATGGAAAGAAAGTACGAAATGGAGAGGAGATAGGAGTCAAAGACATGTCCCTGACTATATTCAAACACAGTCTTATTTGAAATAGTCCTCCACTTGTAGCCTGTGCTGAATGGGTGGGATTAGATAGCCAAGTTTATAACCCATGATCTCATACCCTCAACCACAGTTAACTGCTGAAGGGCAGGGATTAGACAGCCAAATTTGTAACACATGATTCCATATTTGCAACCACAGTTGACTGGATAGGATACCTTACTAGGGAGAAACAATTATTAGACAGGCCTAAGCTGGTCAGATTCTTTCTCAAGAATTTGAACTGCATAAGAAGAAATCAGTTCGGGAAGCACATGACAACATGGAGGAACCTTGAGAATATTGAGTGAAATAAGCCAGACACAAAAGGATGAATATTGTATAGTTCACTGATATGAACTAAATACAATGAGCAGACATATGGAATTGAACTATGAAGTGAAGGTTGGTGGGAGATGGAATATGGGATGTGAAGGAAGAGAAGATGCTGGATGTATGTAGAATGTTTAAGTAAGTCAAGTGTAAATATTTGGTAGTGGTTGGATTTGATGGTAACATTATAACGAATGTAACAAACACTGATAATTTATGGATGTGATTTGTGGCTGAAACGAGTAGTCTGGGAAGATTAATGTTGGTTGGAAGATATTAGGAATGTGTAACAGTGGTTTTGGAAGTAGATGAGGATTGTGATTAATATAAATATAGGAATGTTCTACTACAGGGTGTTAATGTAAACAAGAATTTGAAGTACAAAATTCAAAGACTAGCAGATATTGGTGCACACTTAAATGAAAAGATTATTTAGAACTGGCCTAGTGAGTGAACCAAGCTAAAGTCTAAAGGAAATGATGAATAAGCAAAGAGAGCTGATTTATAGAGCACAGCAAGGGAATGAAGCAGGTTTGCAGAGCCAAAAAAACTGAGGCCCTATAGGAGATAGGAGTGGCTTTGGTTTCTGGCATTGCAGTCCCAGTATTGAGGGGGCACAGCTGTGCTTTATTTCCTATTCATGGATGCTAGTGATATTTACTTGTTGTATCCTTACAGTAAACTCACTTTTTCTTTAACAGGCTTGAGCCAGTTTCTGTTACTTGCAATAAAACAGCCCTACCTTAGGAGTCATTAACTGTGATAGGGAAGGTAAGTCAAGGAGCAGATTTGTGGAAGGGAAAATTTTATTTAGGATGTGCTTAATTTGATTGGTGGTGAGATAGCTATGTGAGAATGTCCAGCAGTAGTTGGAAACGGGGTCTAAAACTTGGGAGAGGTTAAAGCTAGAGAAAGAAATGTTGGAGCCATTTGTATGATAGAAATTACTAAGACGGCCCTAAGAGAGATGGTACAGAAGAGCAAAAGATGACAAAATCTTGGGGGAAATGCATTTAAAGGATGAGCAAAACACAGAAAAGGAGATGGAAAGTGATAACAGAAAGTTAGAAAATCAGAGTAGGATAGGTTTCCACTCAGGGTAGTCACTTTGTAGTGATACTACATGGTACAGAGCAATTAAATAGGATGTGAGTCAAAGACAGCATTGGATTAGATAATTTACTTGATGATCCTTTGGAAGGTTATTGCAGGATAATAGTAGTAGAAGAAGCTAGAGGGATATGGTTTGAGTAGTAGATAGTAATGAACAAGATCATTATTTTATCAAATATCTAAAAAATAAGCCTGTTTATTATGTTTTTGCTTTCAGATTTCAAACACAAAAACTGATGAGCATAATAATGTGATCTGCAACACTGTAAATAAGGCTGTATTTGAGCTGGGTATTAAAGGATGCTTGCCAAAAGGAAAATTGGGGGACACTTAAAACACATGTGATATGATAGCAAATTTACAATTCAGATGTGCAGAGGAAATGGATCTGTCCTTCCTTTTAAGTCTCTACCCAGTCAGGAAAATATTGAGTTTTAGTCCTAACCAGTATAAAACTTATTTGGATATAAAGGGGATATAATTTATCTCCTTTAGTCAATGCCTAATCTTTTGGAAAATTTGCTGTCTTATTTCCACCCTGTCTTCTCTCTAAAATGGTGTTCAGGTGTATGGAGGAGGGGATTTACATAACAAAATAATATGGGAAGACAGGGCCTTTAGCTCTTCTATTCACTGGACATTCGACTGGCCTCTGATGGAGTAGGCAACAATTTGTAAAATATCTATCTGATCAGATCTCTCCTAGCCTAGTCAAGTTCCAGTAATTCTTGGCTGCACTGGCTTCACCTCAGGTCTCTTGGGTGTGGAGAAAGCTCTGAGGCTTTATCATATGCAGCTTTCTCAATCAGTCCAGCATAGATCCTGCTGCAGACTTATCATGTACCACTCCATTGCAGGCTCAAGCCAAGCCTACTTGTTTTCAATTCAGCTACCTTCTGAGTCTCCCCTTGGGGGAACATGAGAACTTGTGGGTCCCTTCTTTAGCATATAGTAATAGAGTAGCCTGGGAAAGTAAACCTTCAAGCCTTCCCTTTCTATAATCCGCATTGTTAAGTTTCTTTGATGTGACTGTGTCCTAGCCTGAGAGGCTCTTCCAGAATTCTGTAGACTCCTACTACCCACCCACATGTGATGGAATACTTCAAACAATGAAAAATGGACTACTGCTGCATTAAACAACAAGAAGGAATCACACTAATGTTGACCAAAAGAACCAGGTACAAAAAAAAGTACATACTGTCTGACACCATTTATATAAATTTCAAGTTGGGATAGTGGTTGGCTATTGGGGGAGGGTTGGGGAGCTTCAAGGAAGTTGGTGGCATTTTTTACTTTGAGTCTTGGTTAACCCAAATGTGTTAACTTTATATTTAATACATGGCTGTTTACTTAAGATTTGTGTACTTACCTGTTTGATTGCTGTACTTCATTAAAGTAGGGGTGTGTGTGTGTGAAACTAATTGGAAGAATGAGGAAATCAGAGCATTGGTTCTCAAACATTAATGAGATTAAGGGTGACCTGGGTTGTAAAAATTCAGACTATCCTGTGATTTTGATTCAGTAGGTCTAAGGATCTGTATATTTAACATTTGCCCCAGGTGATTTTGATACAAATGGTACTCTACACATTTTAGAAATGTCCATTTAGGGCCTATAGTTTAATGAACTGACCTTACTCCTGGACTTCAAGTTCAGAAAGCTTATCATTAGTTGTTTTTCAAGTCTGAGCTTGTTGGCTTGATGCATATCTAATTCTTGCTTAATTTTTTCAAAAGTAATGAGAATTGTTTAAAATGTTCATATTTTTTTCTATAGTGAGGCTTTATTGCATTCATTGAATTTTGTGGTTTTTCAAATTTGATTAAAGGACAGAGGTTTTTATGCATTTTCTACTGCATTTTTTTAGCAGTACAGAGATTCTTTACTCTCCTGGGATATATAACTTTTTTAGGTACATATATTTAGTTCTAGCTATTTTCAGCATGTAACAATGTAAAAGAACTTTGTACTACATAATTAGTCTTTATAGCTGCAAAGGAGAGATCTTTAAATGGAAAGAAAACAAGATTTGGAACAGATGTAAAAAAAACACTGACAAGTAAGGGTTGATAAAACCTTGGAACTGTTAAAATGAGTAGTGTAAGTGTAAATTCTGTGGTCTACACACTTTTGCCAGTTCCACTATACACTCTTTCTGGGCAAGGACCATTCATTTATGCATTCTCTTTAGTATACAGACAATGCTTTGTGGACAGCAAATCCTCAATAAGTCTTTTTTTGCATTAATGGAAGATCAAATTATTTCTAAAATTCCATTACCAGATTGTGGTCGTTTTCTTTATTGCCAAAATAACATAGAAACAAGGTTTATTTAAAAAAGAAAAACACCTTGAAATTAGTTGCATACATTTTGTTATTAAGGACTACTGGGTGTATATTTTTCAACCAATTCCAGATGTTTTAAGATTTGTTTATTCAGAACAGACTCGGCCTAAGTCCCTAGGATGTTAACAATATGTCCTGGATGATTCAAATTCAACTCTCTGAAAGCATGAGAATGGAAGGCATTTATTTAGGTCTTTTCTGGCTCAGTGACTCTATAACGTTAAGTGAAAATAATGCCTCATACAATTTATTCAGATGTCTTTCCCCTTGCATAACCACCCTCCTAGGAAAAAGGTGGTGCTTGAATATGACTAAAGATCTGTTATAAGCTTTAAAAATCATCAAATCATTAAATAACAAGTAGGGGATATTTATCTTAATTGTTTATTCTACTAAAAAAAAAAAAACGAGCAGTGGCAGATATGTTTTTGTTTTTGATGTTTGGTTTTTGGAATAAATACAGCTAAGATTTAAGGAATTCACAATTTACAACTGTACATTTGGCCACCTTCTTCATACTGCCTTCTTGCTCACAACATTTAGAAACAGATAATATTTTCTTTCACACTACAGAACCTTATCTTAATTTAAAGTAACCTTTTAAAACTTCCCATATTGTTTTCATACTTTGACTGGTTTGGTTTAGTAATCATTTAGATTAAGCAGCTCGCACTTGATGTGTCAGAGTAATGAAAGTGGTGGATATAGGTCTGTAATCAAGGATTCATATTGTCTATTGCCTCTTCATCTTAATTTGAAAACAAGACTGGCCATGGACAATAGCTGTTTGCCATCATATCATTAAAATGTTACTGGCATGCCAACAGAGAACTATACTAATTTCTATTTAACTAAAAGTTAACTTGTAGCATGACTTACTTGGAAAGGGAGATATATATGTTTATATATATATGCCTATATTTGTGAAACTGTTATTAACACTTGTGTGTAACAGACAAATAGGATATATAGAATACTTTCTCAGCTTCTAAACTTTGAAACCTCTTGAAGTTCACTGCAAATTTTCCACCTGAAACCTTTTTACTATTTCATAACAATTTTGAGTTAGGATACCTGTAGTGACCTTTTCTTTCATGCTGTTTCACTACTTGGTTATATTTTCATTGTAAAAAGAAATTAATCTTTTTTCTTGGTCTCTTTCTCCAGAGTTAAACTTTTAGTCTCTACTTTGTAAAATTTCTTATTACACTACTTAGTTCACACAGTGGACAATTATACAAAGTTCAATATAGTCATATCTTTTACACATTTGACAAAAACAATTTGCTTTAATTTATGAAAGAAAATGAATTTAGTAGGCAAAATATTGATGACTGTGAACTTGTAAAAATAAGACAAATATATGAAAATTATTTCAGAACTTCTTTTTCATAGGTGGTAACCTACTGGTACAAGGGCAAAACCTGCATTAGACGAATGGCCATAAGCTTCTCCATAAGTTGGTGTCCAATAATAATGTTTTTTAAGTCCATTGGAAACTTCTGCAAGATACACATGGTCATCCACCACAAATGGCTCCACATCTGTATTGTCTGGTTGTAGACGGCCCATTTGAATTAAGTCTGAATATGCCTAAGATTTTTAAGGAAAAAAAACCCATATCATTAAGAAAATAATTTCTTCATTTTACGGTGCTTATATAAATTTAAATATCCAAATTAGCTGAACTGATTTGTAATTTAAAATATTTGAATAACACTGCTGAATTTTAGTGTTTTCTAGGTATTGTAGATAGGTTTTTCTTCATTTAATTTCACACAATGAAATCATAATTTTGCAAAGCTTATCTCTAATGTATTAGGCATGTTTCTTTTTTGAGTCTCAGAGTTAACAGTTCTCCATATTTATAATTATGTGGACAGATGGTCCCATGGTCAGAATTTTCAAGTCCTACAGAGTTCTACATGAGGTGGAGGACTGTTGTATTTACCCTTGAAAATCTGATAATAGAGACCATTCCTCAGAAAAAGAAACAGAATCTCAGATTTTGGCTTACAACTGGATAAAGTTCATGTACCTCCAGAAGCTAATCTACTGCTTTAACTAAGGGAAATCCCTATAGTATTTGATGCTGAACTTCTGGCCTGGCTGGCCTAATAATTATTTTTTCATTCTACCATTGTGGATTCTTGGTGTCTATGTAAGGCTGTCTTAACCATTGTGGATTCTTGGTGTCTATGTAAGGCTGTCTTAAACACATGTTGAACTGGTTTGTCAATAAAATTGCCATTATAGAATCAAAAGATTTAAAAGTTACTCAGCTTCTGGTATGTAAATCTACTAATAGATACAGATATTTATCTAAAAGTAAGTATTTTTTAGAAGATAGTATACATTTTACTTTTTTTAGTGGTGGAATTTGGTTAGTCCTTTCACAAATTTTGAGAATTATAACATCTAATTTTTCCTTCATTCTTCCCAAATGAAAACTCTGTTACTTTCCTTTTTGTTTGTTTGCTTTGAAAGTAGTAGTAAGTGCTTTCTGTATTTGTTACAAACCAAATATTTTAAGCTTATACTATATATCTCCAAGTTCCCTTGTCTTGCTTTAATTATTGAGGAGCAGATTGGAAATGTTGCCACATCAAAATTAGAGCAAATATGGGGTCGGATGTAGCTCAACTGGTTGGGCATCCATCTCCCATATGGAGGGACTCGGGTTCGATCCCCGGGACCTCCCGGTAAAAAAAAAAAAAAAAAAATTAGAACAAATAAACAATTGTGAATAGCCTTTTCAACTTTGGAAGAATTGGAACTGTGTAATTCAGTGATCTTTATGCTAATCTGGTACTTGATATCTTTTGCTATTTCAACCACAAAACTTTCTATGCTATTTTTTTAGGATTTAAGTTAAAAATTATCAAACCAGTGTTTCATTATACCTTGTAACTATTTCTAAGGCACCTTTCTAAGCTGTGAATAACATCTGATGTTATATAGAGAGGATCCATACAAAGCTTCAGTGAGAAAAAAACTTACCACACATGTAGCCTCATCAAATTTGTTTCCCCAAATGTAGATGTTAGTGAGTGTGGGATTTGTTTCCATTGATTGTGAAAGTGCAACAAGTCCTTCTCCCTCAATGTTGTTGCTAACTACTGACAACCTATGGAAAAACAAAAAGTAGTAATTGTGGAAAACAGTGGTCCCACAAAGAGAAAATGTATATGTTAGCAACTTTTATAACAAACATTTTGTGTAAAGTCTTAGCATGATTCTTCAATACTTTTTAACGTAGTGGTCAAAATATTGACAACGCAGTACCTAAAATCTGAACAGTTTTCTAATTGGATGTTTCATGTACCTAATACAATTAGTTACATTTTGAAAACAGTCTGTTGTTTTACATTAGTTATTCAGTAAATATTTGGGTGGATTATAGATACATATTTTCAGGGAAAAGTCATCCAAGTTGTATTTTCTTCTTTGACTCATTCTTATTTTTAAGTTTTGATCACATTGAATGCATATGATTTTTCTGTTGAAGTCCAGTATAAATAGTACAAACAATAATAATTTCTCATTTTAAGTAGTGATCATAACTAAAATCAGCCTAATTTTTAAAGGCATAACTTTTGAAAAATAGGAAAAATTAAAATGTTACCGTAACTTATTAAGAATCATATCAGTTTGGAAACTGAATTTTCATATTTCATAATCTTAAAAGACAAGTAGTTTGAGAGTAGTATTTTGATTAAATATGAAATCATACTAACGCTTTAAGAGTCCTGTTATGTGAAGCCAGACTTTCACTTAGATAGTTGGCTCCTGTGTTTTCTATTCTGTTAAAAGAAAGATCTATTACTTCCAGGGTAGTATTGCTTTTCAGGACATCAGCCAGATACACCATTCCATCACGAGTTATTTTATTGCTGAGAAAAGAAAAATATTTAGTTATATTTGAAAATATGAAGTATTGTTCTTTTTTTTTTTTTTTTTTTTTTTTTAAAGATTTTATTTATTTATTCATTTATCCCCCCCTTGCTGCTTGTGCTCACTGGGTCAGCTAACCACGCCATGCGGGCGGGCTTGCCTTCACCAGGAGTAATTTGGTAAACGGGAGCCCTACTGATTGAGCCACAGCTGCTTCCCATTGTTCTTTTATTAATAGAGATACAATGCTTGAAAACTGTTACATAATAATAAACAGTACTTCCTATTTTTGTAAAGCTTTATCTTAATCACCTGATTTCCAAAAAAGCTAATGAAAATTTGACATAAAATATTCCTTCCATTCTGGTTTATGTAACTAAATTGCTCATTCAAGTTATTAGGAAATAAAATATCAATATAAACTAAATTAATAAATATTAAGGTTTATGATAAAAGGATAACAACGGTTGCATTTTCTAATTGTTGAGATTAGTGCCTAACAAAGTATCTTATGTGCTATATGAATATTTATAAATTACTGCCGTTACTTAACTCTTGAATTACTTAATGTGTAAATTATCACTTACCAGCTGACATCAAGGTAGCGTAGGCTATTGTTCAGATACAGTGCATCACATAACTGTTTCATACCATAATTTTTTATATCATGCTTACACACATGTAGTTCAACAAGGCAGTGATTTTCTTTTAACATGTGGCCTATATGGACTGTAGACTCTTCCTAAAAATAAATAAAAATCTTGTTTCTAACTGTGATGTAGTACATGTTTATTCCAAACATATGCTAAGTCATTTAAGTTAGCTTTTTAAAAAGATTATATTGGCTAAGATTATTCATCTACAATTTGCATTGACCTGTCTTAAAGAAAAAATCATCTTCACTACAAATGGTATCTTTACCCTCTTAGAAACCAATAGGAGGCACTTGTAAAATGCAATCACTAAGTGATATGAAGGAGCCTGGTTAATTCGGTTTTTTGGGTTTTTTTTTAAGGATTTTATTTTCATTTATTTATTTATTCCCCCCTTGCTGCTTATGCTTGCTGTGTCCATTTGCTTTTGGTGTTTTTCTGGGTCTGCTTGTCTCCCTTTGTTGAGTCATCTTGCTGCATCAGCTCACCACGCCGTGCAGGCCAGCTTGCCTTCACTAGGAGGTCCCCCGGGAATCGAACCCGGGGCCTCCCATATGGTAAACAGGAGCCCAACCAATTGAGCCACAGCTGCTTCCCAATTTGGTTTAAAAAAACAACCCAACAGTCATTTCAGAAGGGGAAAAAAATCCAAAAATTGGTTCCATCAGTTGTTAAGCATATAATCATCCCTATTACTGTGCTGTCTAGAGTCTCTGAACCTTTCTTTCACCCTCCATATGTTCCTGAACTTTGCTTTTGATTTCCACTCTTAAGGGTTTTTTTTTTGTTGTTGTTGTTGTTTTTTTAAAGATTTTATTTATTTATTCATTTATCGCCCCCTTGCTGCTTGTGCTCGCTGGGTCAGCCAACCACGCCTTGCCTTAGTATTGTTTTCTGGTCATTGTAAGACTTCTTTTTTTAAAAAGTTCCACCACAGTCTACTGCTTCCAGACAAAACATATATAACCTCAATGAGAACTTGAGTACTAAGAATCTTAAGTTTTTAACAAAGTCAAAGCATGTCTTAAAATGAATGGGCCAAAGTATTTTATAGTAAAGAGAAGTCCTCATGCATGATTGCTGTAAATGTAGTAAGTTTTATAGTCACTGAAAATGCAGATCATGACCATGGGTAACTACATTTGCTTTTGTTATATGAATGCTTTGAAAAATACTAAAAGTTATATGAAGCCACATAGCAACAGCAAAAAGTATATATGAGCTCAATAATAATCAAAACTGTCCAGATGCTAGTTTTACCTTTTACTACTTATATGACTGAGGACAAATTCTCTCATCTAGCTGAGTCTCAATTTTCTTTTTTGTAAAATAGGTAAAATTATACCTTCCTCAGATAATTAACAAATAAAAAGTACCTAGTACAAAATAAGTGTTCTGTTCTATAGAAAAATGCAAAGCATTTAATTACTGCCCAGTATGCTATAATTCTGTATCTGATTTGTTTAAATTATTCCTTTGACCCGGAAAAGATAAGCCCAAAGGATACTGTGTAGTCCGGGATCATAAAAATTCAAACTCACCACTTAGGTACTCCCAGTATTGCTCTGCCTAACACCTGGCACAGAGGAAATATTCAATAAATATTTGTTTTTATGCCCTGATTGCACTTTTCGGCCAATAAGCTTGAGAGAGGGACCATCCTTATTAAGGGGGAGAACTAATGTTAGAAATGGTAAAGGGTTTTTTTTTTCCCCCTCTCCCTGAGCTTCTGGTTTAATTTGTACCTGGCATCAGTACTTTTACAAGTTCCCCAGATAATGCCATTGAACAACCAGGGATGAGAACCACTATCTTAGAGCTTTTTATTTTGTTATCCCTATTCGACCATGGTAATGAACAGTAAAACCCTTAAATAGAATATGCTTATCTTTGGAAACAGCAAAGTATGGGGAAGCACAAGAGGATCCACTACATAGCCATTTTAAGAGAGGGATGGAACCCTCAGGATAGAGTGGTGGCTGCCTTAGAGAGGAACAGAAAGCAAGACTAGTGCTTAGCTGGCTGCAGAGAAGCACCAGGCTGAGAGCTAGGGCCTGCGCCTGAGAAAGAGACCCTGGGCCTTTTTTTCCCCTCTTAAAACCAAGTGTGTGTGTGTGTGTGTTTAAATACTATTTTAAAAGCTACATGATTTTTTAAAAAGCTACATGATTGGGGGTTGGATGTGGCTCAATTGGTTGGGTGTCCGTCTCCCACATGGAGAGACCCGGGTTCGATCCCCGGGACCTCCCGGTGTAAAAAAAAAAAGCTACATGATTAATTAAAAATGTGAAAATTACACGATCTACATGGCATATAAGAGAAATTGCTATAAAGATAACACTAGTTTTCTATCCCAGATGATTATAAGTTTATATAACTGGTATACATAGGGAGTTAACTGCCACAGAAACCTGTGCCTCTCAATCTGCAAATAAATTTTCTAACTACAGTCTCACCAAATTGCAACTCTTTCCTTGCAACTACTTGATTGTGGCCAGTAATTTTTGGAGTTTTCCAACAGTTTGTTCTTGGGCTTTTAATAACTGTTCTCAGATGGACTTGGGAGTTATACCACTCAACATATTTAAAAGAGGGATGGATTTCTAATGTAATTTTATCTACTTTAACATATTTATTTCCTCAGGGCTTTAATCCAAAATTTTCTTGATTTAGCCTTCAAATCTATTACGTCCTCAATCTGAGAAGCTTCTCTGCCACCCCACTTCCCTTGGCTTTGATTTGAGGTTGCTCTCATGGCACCCCAAGTATCTCAATCTCCGGACTCTTTTTTTTTTTTTTTTTAATTAAAAAATTTATTGAAGTACATTACTCATACGTAAACATACATAAACAATAAAGTGTATAGTAAAAGTTGTGAACTTACAAAACAAACAATCATAACATCATACAGGGATCCCATACATCAACCCACCACCAACAACCTTGCATTGTTGTGAGACATTTTAGGTAATCTAAGCACCTCTTAAAATATATGTATATATATATATATATAAATAACATTTTTGTAAGCAAATACACATATATGCATATATATTTATATATCATTTTACAAATGTTTGTATGTATTGTGAGAATTTTGATTTTTACCCATAATAATAATAAAAAAAAAATTATGAAAGAATATCATCAAAATCTTACTACTTACTATAGTCTATATCGTATATTTGGTGTATTTTGCCTCCAATCCACCCTATTATTTTTTTAAATATATTTTTATTACAGAAGTTGTGAACTTCCAAAAACAATCATGCATGTGTAGAATCCCATACAACACTCCTTTATCAACACACCACATCGTGGTGGGACATTTGTTATAGATTATGAGATAATATCAGACTTCTACCACCAACCATGGTCCATAGTATACAATTGGCACACATTTTCCAAAACTCTCTGGACTCTTAATTACACTTGTTGTTCTCCCTCTATGTAGACTGAAAGCTTCTTTAAGATAAGGGCCATGTGCTTAATTGTTTGACTTTATATTTCTAGCACCTACCATTGTATCTTGTCTGGTTGAACTCAAATATTTATTGAGTGAATGAATCATGCATAAAACAATTTACTGGGTGCCTACTTTGATTTTTTAAATAATTTTTGGATAGGTTCTTGTATTTGAGGATTCTGGGTATCTTGTTAAACAGATTAGATTTATGTACATGCAACAATTAACATGATATAAAATTCTAAAATTTTTGATACAGGAAAGTGCAGAGAATTCAAAGGGAGAGATCTATGTAAGCAAAGAATACAAAAATACCTATCTGAGTTTGAAAAATAGTATATTAAAATATGCTTAATTCTCAATTAGTCATACTAAGGGGGAACAGTGAGGTAGATACTTTAAAGTGCTTTGAATGTTTTTCTTTTCCTTTTAGGAGATATGCCTTTGTGGAGGTTTTTAGATTAATACTAAAATAAGTTTTTATTCCTTGGTTTTTAAAAACCGATGGGAGAAGAAATCCACACAAAAAAGGAGCAGGGAGAAGCCTTGAAAGTAGGAACTGTGTTTTTACTCCTCTTTCTGTCTTCAACATGCAGCTTACCTATAGGATCAAGTCCATACCTGCCACCCTGCCATTCATATACATTTTGCCATTATTACTCATGACTTCAAAGATGTAATGGTTCAGTCAATTTAACAAACCACAACACCCCAAACAAATGAACAATAAAACAGTTCATACTGGTCTCTGATATCTGGGCCTTTAAAACTTTAACCATTTATCCTTTCATCTTAAGACTTTGTCCTTCACAGATTTATTCACTCAGAACTTGAGTTTATGAGAAAAAAAAAAAAGATGTTTGCTACTTAAACAAACATTTAAAATCACATTTAGACTTCTGGGAAGATGGTGGACTAGAAAGACACAGGACTCTTCTCTCCCAGAAAAATAGCTAGAGAACAGGCTGAAACGGCCTGGGGAAAAAATCTCCTAGGGTTTAGGATACCAGGCAAAGGCTGGACACCGCCCAAAAGAGAGAGGGGCAAAGAAAAAGAATAGTGATGGCAAAATTGTGACTTAAAACCAGCAGCTGCTACTGCCTGCACTCTCTCTCACACTAAAGACACTTTTGAATTCTCAAGCCTCTGGGGCAGCTACAGACAAAGGGGGCCTCAGAGATCCACTGCCCTAGGAAAAGGGGAGAGAGGGACACAGCCTAAGGCTGACTCTGCTTTTGACCCACAAATTTGGTCTGCTGTATCCCATGAGCTAGTCCACGCCATTGTATGCCTTGGGAGCCAGCTCGGGACTAAGGAGACTTGGGTCTAAAGAGATCCGACTCTCAATCTCCCTCTCTACTAGCCGGGACTGACTGTTGAGGATGCAGAGGGGAGTGAAATTATTTCCTACCCAGGAAAAGGGAGTGGGCTGCCAGCAAAGGCTAGAGAACTATGAGAAAGTTTGAATTACAAGGCTCTTAGCTTCCACACAGGAACCTATATCACATTGATCTAGTCTGTGTTGCAGCAAACACACTCCGACAAGTCATTGAACTGAGAGGGCTGCTAAAGAGCGCCATCTGCTGATGGACCAAGGAAGTGCATGTGAGGATATTAAAAGTAAATAAGCTTTTTCTGGCCTTTACAGCTGCCCTCTCCAAGGCCTTAGGAAATGGGTCTGCAACCCATTATTGGGTTGGAAGCCCAGTTTTGAGCAACTAACAGACAATCCTAACGATCCAGGTTGAACCAAGAATCAAAGAGCAGCAGTACAGCATGGATGTGGCTCAAGCAGGTGAGTGCCTGCTTACCACATGGGAGGTCCTGGGTTTGGTTCCTAGTGCCTCCTAAAAACAAAGACAAAAAACAAGCAAACAAATGAAAAAACCAATTCAGGGGAGCTGATGTGGCTCAATGGTTGAGCGCTAGCTTCGCACTTACAAGATCCCGGGTTCAATCCCCGGCCCTGGTACCTCAAAGCAAACAAACAAAATGCAGTAACACACAGCTTCCCACCACTAAATCCCTACAAAAGATAAGAGAAATTGAGCATCTGAGTAAACTACCATCCTAATCAGATGGCTAGACACCAAAAAATTATGAGCCATACTAAGAAAATGGAAGATATGGCCCAAGAAAAGGAATATATCAAAGGCCAGGAAGAGATGCAGAATTTGAGAAAATAATCAACAAGATGTACACAAATGTCCAAAATCAAAATGAGTTTAAAGACAATATGGCTAAAAAGATAACATCAAGAAGACATTGAGCGAGCACAAAGAATCTGAAACCCTGAATAGAAAAGTAACAGAGCTTATGAGAATGAAAAGACATAGTAAGTGAAATCAAAACACTTGAGAGGAATACAACAGCAGACTTGAAATGATACAAGAAAGAATAAGTAATAGTGCATACAGAACAACTGAAATTGAAGAGAAAAGAACAGAAAAGAATGGAGAAAAGTGAGCAAGGGCTCAGGGAGTTGAATGACAACATGAAACAGGGAAGCGGCTGTGGCTCAATCAGTAGGGCTCCCGTTTACCATATGGGAGGCCCCGGGTTCGGTTCCTGGGGCTTCCTGGTGAGGGCAAGCCCGCCCGCACGGCGTGGTTAGCTGACCCAGTGAGCACAAGCAGCAAGGGGGGGATAAATGAATAAATAAATAAAAAAAAAAAAAAAAAAAAACATGAAACGAAACAACATGTCATGGGAGTTCTAGAAGGAGAAGAGGAGAAAAAGGGCAGAAAGAGTATTTGAGGAAACAATACCTGAAAATTCCCCAACTCCCCTGAAAGAAATGAACTTAAATGTCCAAGAAGTGCAGCATACCCCAATCAGAATAAATCCAAAAAGACCTACTCCAAGACACATACTACTCAGAATGTCAAATGTCAAAGATAAAGAGAAAATTCTGAAAGCAGCAAGGGAGAAGTAAATCATCACATACAAGGGATGCCCAGTGTATTAGTCATCCAAAGGGGTGCTGATGCAGAGTACCAGAAGTCTGTTGGCTTTTATAAAGGGTATTTATTTGAGGTAGAAGTTCACAGTCAAAATGCAATGAAAGATAAGTTACTTCTCTCACCAAAATCTGTTGCCATGTATTGGAGCAAATGGCTGCCGGTCTCTGCGAGAGTTCAGCTTTCCTCTTCCTCTTAAGGCTCCATGGTCCCAGCTTCTTCCAAACTCAGCTGTAGGCTGGCATAAGGCTCATCTCTCTTCCTAGGGCTTATCTCATTCTGGGCTCAGCTGCTCTGCCATCTCCACAAGGCCAGCTATAAACTCTCAGGCAAATGGCTTGGCTCTCTTCCTGGGACTCCAGTGTCAAAACTCAATTCTCTGTGTTCTCCTTCTCTGTGTATTTCTTTCCCTGTCTTTGATTGAGTATCCGTTTCTATAGCCCACAGCTGTAGGCTAGACGTAGGTGGGGACTCAAACCAAGTATCCCTAATGACGTAGTCAAATAAAAGCCCTAATCATGATTTAATAAAGTAAAAGTGAAACCTTTGAGTCTAATACAATACGCCCAGAGGAACAGACCAGTTTACAAGCACAATCTAATATCTATTTTGGGAATTCATAAACAGCACCAAACTGCCATACCCAGCAAGACTCAATGCAAATTTCTCATCAACAACCATAGAGGCAAGATGACAGTGGTATGATACAATTAGGACACTGGAAGAGAAAAACTGCCAGCCTAGAATTCTTTATCCAGCAAAACTGCCCTTCAAATATGAATAAAATATTCACAAACAGAAACTAAGAGAGTTCATAAAAAAAGAATTGACCTTTGTAGGAAATATTAAAGGAAGCCTTAGAGCCTGAAAGAAAAGACAGGTGAGAGAGGCTTGGAGGAGAGTATAGAAGAAAGAACGGCAGAAAGGATAACGAAGAGTAAAAAGACATGAAAATATGATACGACATGAAAACCAAAGAATAAAATGGTGGAAGTAAATAATGTATTTACAGTACTATAGTTGAATGTGAATAGATTAAACTCCCCAATCAAAAGATAGAAGCTGACAGAATGGATTAAAAAACATGAGCCATCCATATGCTGCTTACAAAAGATTCACCTTAGACCCAGGGAAACAAACCGGCTGAAAGTGAAAGGTTGGAAAAAGATACCACACAAATAGTAACCAAAAAAAAAGCAGTAGTAGCTATACTAACATCGGACAAAACACACTTTAAATGCAAAAATGTTATGAGATACATAAAGCCATTATATATTAATAAAAGGGACAATCCACCAGGAAGATAAAACAGTCATAAGTATCTATGCACCTAACTAGGGTGCCCCAAAATACATGAGACAAACTGGCAAAACTGAAGGGAGAAATAGATATCTCTACAGTAATCGTTGGAGACATTAACACACCACTCACATCATTAGAATTAGACAGAAGATCAACAAGTAAACAGAGAACTTGAACAATATGATAAATGAGTTAGACCTAACAAACATATACAGAACACTACATCCAAACTTGGTGGGTTATACATTCTTCTCAAATGCCCATGGATCTTTCTCCAGGATAGACCACATGTTAGGGCACAAAGCAGCTCTCAATAAATATAAAAAGACTGAAATTACACAGAGCACCTTCTCAGATCATAATGGAATGAAACTGGAAATAGGAAAGAGGTGAATTTTCAAATATGTGGATGCTAAACAACACACTCCGAAATAATCACTGGGTCAAAGAAGAAATTGCAAATTAAATTAGTACATATATTGAAACAAATGAAAACGACAACACAACTTATCAAAACTTATGGGATACAATGAAGGCAGTCTTAATATAGCCCTAAACCCCTATATTAAAAAAGAAAGAACTCAAAGATCTAACTAAACAACTGGAGAAACTAGAAAAAACAGCAAACCAATCCCAAAGCAAGCAGAAGGAAATAAATAATAAAGATTAGAACAGAAATAAATGCAATTGAGAACAAACAAACAAAAACAATAGAGAAAATCAACAAAACCAAAAGCTGGTTCTTTGAGAAGATCAATAAAATTGACAAATCCATAGCCAGACTAACAAAGAAAAAAAGAAGATGCAAATAAAATCAGAAATGAAAGGGGGGAAGTTATGACTGACCCCAAAGAAATAAAAAAGATCATAAGAGGATATTATGAGGATACTATGCCAACAAAATAGACAACCTAGATGAAATGGACAAATTCCTAGAAATGCACAAACAACCTACGCTGATGCTACAAGAAATAACAAGACTTAACAAACCAATTACATTTAAAGAGATTGACTCCATCATCAGAAATCTCCCAGCAAAGAAAAGTCTAGGACCAGATGGCTTCACAGGTAAATTCTACCAACTATTTCAAGAAGAATTAACACCAATCCTGTTATATTCTTCCAAAAGATTGAAGAGAAGGGAAAATTACCTAACACATTTTATGAAGCCAAAGTCACCCTAATACCAAAGCCAGATAAAGATTCCACAAGAAAAGAAAATTACAGACCAATCTCTCTCATGAACATAGATGCAAAAATTCTCAACAAAATACTTGCGAATCAAATCCAACAACATATCAAAAGACTTAAACATCACGGCCAAGTGGGATTTATTTCTGGTATGAAAGGTTGGTTCAACATAAAATCAATCAACATAATATCCCAGATTAAATAATGAAGGGAAAAAAACATGTGATCATCTCAATTGATGCAGAAAATGCATTCAACAAAATCCAGCATCTTTTCTTGATAAAAACACTTCTAAAGATAGGAATAGAAGGAAAATATATGAAAAACCCACAGCCAACATTGCACTGAATGGGGAAAGGTTGAAAGCTTTCCCTCTAAGATTGGAAACAAGACAAGGATAACCACCGTCACCTCTAATATTCAACATTGTACTAGATGTTCTAGCTAGAGCAATTAGGCAAGGAAAAAAAAAAGAAAAAAAAAAAAATTAACGGCATCCAAATAAAAGAGGAAGTAGAACTCACTATTTGTGGATGACATAATCCTATATTTAGAAAATTTGGAAATGTCTACAACAAAGCTACTTGAGCTAATAAATGAGTTCAGCGAGGTGGCAGGATACAAGATCAACATGCAGAAATCAGTAATATATATATATATATTTTTAAAGATTTTATTTATTTATTCATTTATCGCCCCCTTGCTGCTTGTGCTCGCTGGGTCAGCTAACCACGCCGTGCGGGTGGGCTTGCCTTCACCAGGAGGCCCCGGGAACCGAACCTGGGGCCTCCCATATGGTAAATGGGAGCCCTATTGATTGAGCCACAGCCGCTTCCCCAGTAATATTTTTGTACACTAGTACTGAACAATCTAAGGAAGAAATCGGGAAAAATTCCATTTTCAATAGCAACAAAAAGACTCAAATACCTAGGAATCAATTTAACCAAAGAAGTACAGGACCTATATGCAGAAAACTACAAAACAATGCTAAAAGAAGTCAATGAAGACCTAAACAAGTGGAAAGACATTCTGTGTTCATGGATTGGAAGACTAAATATCATGAAGATGTCAATCCTACCCAAACTGATTTATAGATTCAATGCAATACCAATCAAAATTCCAACAGCCTACTTTACAGAAATAGAAAAGGCAATTACCAAATTCATTTGTAAGGGAAAGTGCATCTGAAAAGGAAAAGCATTCTAAAAAAAGAAGAGCTACATGGGAGGAATTTCACTGCCTGACCTTGATACATATTACAAAGCTACAGTGGTCAAAATAGCATGGGACTGGCATAAAGAGAGACACATTGATCCGTGGAATAGAACTGAGAGCCCAGAAATAAACCCTCACCTCTATAGACCACTGGTTTTTGACAAACCTACCATGTCCATGTTGACAGGACAAAACAGTCTCTTCAACAAAAGGTGCTGGGAGAATTGGATATTAATTAAAGGAATGAAAGAGGACCCCATCTCACTCCCTATACAAGAATCAACTCAAAATGGATCAAAGACCTAAATATAAAAGCCAGGACCATAAAACTACTAGAAGAAAATATAAGGAAACATCTTAAAGACCTTGTGGTAGGTGGTGGTTTCTTGGACTTTACACCCAAAGCACGCAGAACAAAAGAAAAATTAGATAAATGGGACCTCCTCAAAATTGAACACTTTTGCACCTCACAGGACTTTGTCAAAAGGGTGAAAAGGCAGTCAACTCAATGGGAGAAAATATTTGGAAATCACATGCTGATAAGGGTTTAATATTCATGATATATAAAGAGATGTTGCAACTCAACAATAAAAAGACAAACGACCTGATTAAAAATTGAACAAAACACTTGAATAGACATTTATCCAAAGAAGAAATACAAATGGTAAAAAACACATGAAAAAATGTTCAACATCACTAATGATTAGGGAAATGCAAATCAAAACCACAATGGGTTATCATTTCACACCTATTAGAATGGCCACTATGAAAAAGACAGAGAACTACAATGTTGGAGAGGATGTAGAGAGAGAGGAACATTTATCCACTGTTGATGGGAATGTAGAATGGTACAGCCACTGTGGAGGACTGTTTGGCATTTCCTAAAGAATTTGAATATAGATTTGCCACATGACGCTGCAATACCACTACTGGGTACATACCTAGAAGAATTGAAAGCAGTGACACAAATAGACATCTGCACACTGCGATGTTCATAGAGGCGTAATTTACAATTGCCAAAAGTTGGAAACAACCCAGGTGTCCATCAACAGATGTGTATTCACATGATGGAATATTATGCAGCTGTAAGAAGAAACGAAGTCCTAAAGTATATGACAACATGGATGAACCTGGAGGACATTATACTGAGTGAAGCAAGCCAGACATGACTGCGCAACTATTTACTAAATATATTGTGTAACAGATTGTATGATTCCATTTATATAAAATGTAAATATAAATCAATTTATAAAGATGAAAGTTTATTAGTTGTTATATAGGGATAGGGAAGGCATGCTAAGGGGGGGTGTGGAATTTTTCTTTTTGGAGTAATGAAATAGTTCTAAGATTTTTTTGTGATGATGAATGCACAACATTGTAATTATAATAAAAGCCACTGATTATACACTTTAGATAGATCATATAGTATGTAAATATATCTCAATAAAACTGCTTAATAAATAAATAATTTGCAAGAATAGCCAGAAATAACAGCTATGTACAGCAGGGTAAACAGATTGTGAGGTGAAGGATTTTTTTGTTTGTCTGTTTTTTGTTTATTATTATTAAAATAATGAAAATGCTCTAATAATGATTGAAGTAATGAGTGCACAATACTATGTAAATATACCAAATACCATTTGATTGCAAACTGGATGAACTGCATGCTTTATTAATATGTAGCAATAAAACTGATTTGTTAAAATCACATTTAGGTATAAAATATTACCAAAAATTAATGTTTAAATTTTTTTCTTTAAATAAAGCTTTTGCTTGTAAATAGGAGTTTACAAATATAGTAAGTACAATTCCAAAAATACAATGAATTCATTGAAATGACTTTGAGTACCTTAATTAACTGACATCACTTTGAATACGTACCTGTTCACCATACAATATAGGACGATTTAGGTTTATTCCCCTAATTGCTTGGTTTTGAGTTAGTACTGTAGCAAATGCTATCACACTTTGCATTCCCTAAAAAAAAAAAAAAAAAACCCCACAAATTCATTAAGGAAACAAAGTATATAAATTAATCTCCCTAAATAAATGTTTCAAAATCAGTTATTCAAATTCTGATGGTGTAAAATTTTGGTTTTGGTTTTTTTTAATATAAAAAAGTTTGTTTCCTTAAAGTTGACGTATCATTTATCCCTAAGGTGTTTGCCTCTGGGTTTGTTCAAATTCTTTTATTCATAATAGTTTATGTGTGTGTTTGTGCTGGGAAAGGGTTACTAATCACATGTTTCACAGCTCCCACAAGCCTTCCCCTTTCTACCTTGCTGGAGAGGGACTAGTTCTCCTTTATCTCTGTGATGGATGCTACCACACAAACCCAGCTGTTATGCCAGGAAACCTGAAAACCTGGGCCTCCCCTCACTCCACCATTCCTCTTACCCTCCCACCCAGTGGATGAGTAAATCTTATAGATTCCACTTCCAAAAGATGTCTCAAATTAGTCTACTCTTCTCCATCTAATAAGTAAATAATTTGCAAGAATAGCCAGAAATAGCAGCTATGTACAGCAGGGTAAACAGAGAGATTGTGAGTGGCTATGGCCACTGCCCTAGCCCCACTCATCATCATCTCTCAACTGGAGACACTGCAGTAACTTCCTAAGTGGCCAGTCAGCTTCCTCTTGTCACCTTCTAATTCTCCACAGAGCAACCAGAGTAATTTTTCAAAAGCAAATATCAGATCATGTCACCCCTCAAGTTAAAGCCTTTCCATGATTTCCCATTGCATTTGCGACACATTCTCCTATTCCCAGCCCATGACCCACATTCATAACCAACACCCACAACCCATGGAACCTTGCATGATCTGCCTCTGCAAACCTCTCCACCTTCACTTTGAGGTCTTTTAACTCCCTGTGCTCAGTCACACTGGCTTTTCAGTTCTTAAACCTGTCAGATTCTTTTCTGCTTTCAAGCAGTTTCATTATTCATGTATCTTCCTCGTGCTTTTTTGCCATATCTGAGTATTACTTTGTTTACTTAATACTTTTCCATGAACTCAACTCCCTTTTTCCACTTATATTTCTTTTTAAATAATACTTTGTATTAGTGCCATAAATGGAAAACCAGAATCCCTTGAAATAAATAGAAAGTACCTGTAAAAATAAATACATGTGTATTAAAATTACCTTACTCTGCACCCATAATGCTACCCATAACACATTTAAGGAAACAGTATTTCAGAGTCTACACATGCTGGACCACATGCTGAATGTTCTGCCATAGACCCTTCTCAATGGCAGTTCCTTCTCAACCTTTGAAACTCCTAAATATTATCCCTTCAGTCAGGTCGTTGGTGACCATGCTATGTGTGGTGATTTAGAGCTGTATGTACCCCCCAAAAACCATGATTAAAGCTAGTCCATTCCTGTGGGTATAAATCTGTTTTAAGTAGGACCTTTTGATGAGGTTACTTCAGTTAAGGCATGGCCCAGGGTGGGTCTTAATCCTCTTACTGGATTCCTTTATAAACAGAATGAATAGAGAGAGAGAAAGAGAAAGCCACAGAAGCAAGAAGATGAAAGCAACAAAACCCCGAAGAGAAGGGAGAGACCAATAGACACTGCCATGTGCCTCAACATGCAGAGTAGTCAAGGACTGCCGGCAGCCAGTTTTCAGGAAGAAAGCATTGCCTTAAAGATGCCTTGATTTGGACACTTTTCTCAGCCTCAAAACTGTAAGCTAATTAATTCTCATTGTTAAAAGCCAATTCATGTTATGGTATCTGGTTTGAGCAGCCCTAGCAAACTAAAATAAATATGTAAGCAGGCTTCTTCTGTCTCATTTTCAAAGCACTTTGTCATCTTCATAGTGCTTTTCTCTATTTGTTTATTGATGTGTTTCCAAATAAAATATTAGCTCCATAAGGGCAAAGACCATATCTGGTTCACTGCTGTATCCTTACTATCGAGACTGATGCCTCGTATATGTAGACAATAAATAATGAATTAATGCTTTCTCAGTACCATACTGGCTACCTCTACCCTCTTAAAAAGGTAGTCCTTCAGAACCTCTTCTACCAAAAGCTTCCTAGCCCATCTTACTGTTTGCATGTCCCAGTGATTTTACATTACTGACTGAACCTAGAGGTTGTACAATAGGTTCCCCAAAGTAGGCTTCAAGGTTTGAAAGCATGTTTGGGAAAGTGAAGCCTGGAGGTTGAAGACATGTGAAAAACACACATTTCTTATTACGACAGCAAATGAAGGCTCAGAGCAGCTCTTAAAAGGCATTATCATTTAAGGTTTTTATGCCACAATATAAATGACTAGTCACTGCAAAATTTTAAAAAATATAAACTATATATTATTTTATACATGTGAAGGAGTATTTGTTTAATTAAAATGAACATGATTTTTTTCTTTTAAAATCCCATAAAAGTTATGATGGGCTACGGATGGAAGTTTAGGAATATTTTTATTATACTGGGTATTCTTCTATGGTATAATTTACTACAATCTGATTTTATTAATAGTTAGTACTAATATATCTAGGGGGAAAAAAGCTTTCTCTGATACTAGACAACAGGAGCAAGATTAATCATTCATAAGACTGTCATTTAGGTGGTCTCTTGAACCATTCTTCTCTATGGTGGTTTCTTAGGAGAATGAAATTCAATATTGAGGGTGATTTGAATTAACCCATTTACTCACAAGATCACAGTCTCCCAGATCTAATTTCTCTAAGGATGAATTAACTTGTAGCATTGCAGCAAAAAACATTCCACCATTATTTTCCATCTTGTTTCCAGTCATTCTTAGGTACTTTAGGGTTGTATTCTTCTGAAAAGGAAAAGAATCAAAACTTAAATTTTAATCCACATAATTATCTTTAAATTGCCTAAGTTAGGAGACTATATTACCATTTGTAAATTCGTCACTTTTCCTTAGAGATAGAGTAGGATATATTCCTTCAAAGGTAACATTCCATTTCCTTTAATGGGTAAAACCTACTTTAATAATTTAGTAGCAAGGATATTTGGGAAACAGATGCCCATGAAATGACCAGTAAATGAAGCAGATTTTAACAAACTTTCCTTTCTTTGGAAAAATCAGCAAATTTATCTTCAAATTATCACTTTTTTAAATGTTGAGGTGAAATTCACATAATATAAAATTAACAATTTTATAGTATAATTCAGTTATATAAATTTATACATTCACAATGTTGTACAGCCATCACCTCTGTCTAGTCCCAAAACATTAGCATCACACACAAGAGAGATCCACACCAATTAAGCAGTCACTCTACATTGCCTATATATCACTTATTTAAAAACTATTTTAAATTTTATTCCTTTTTAAATTGTTACTTCTGAAATATCTAAACATACAGAAAAGTATGGAAGATGATAACAAAACAGACACCTATTTACCCAAACATGGAAACTAAGCAGATGTATTCATATCTGCAGTGTTTATTTCCGCCCCTTGTTTTTTTTTTTTAATTAGAGAAGTTATCAATTTACTGAAACACCATGCAGAAAATAAAGTTCCATATACCCATCCTCACATATGCAGTTTTCCTTATTATTAACACTTTGCATTAGTGTGGTACCTTTGTTATAATTGATGAAACAATGTTATTTTAACTATACTATTAACCATGGTCCATAGTTTACATTAAGGTTCATGGTTTGTGTTGTAGTTTTTTTTTTCTAGTAACATATATACAACCTAAAATCACCCCCTGCCTTTTTTAAGGAGGTATCAGGGATTGAACCCAGGACCTCGTATATGTGAAGCAGATGTTCAACCACTAAGCTACACCTGCTCCCTAAAATTTCCCATTTTAACCTTTCAAATATATATATAATTTAGTGACGTTAATTATATTCACAATGTTGTGCTACTGTCACCACTATCCATTACCAAAACTTTTCCATCACCACAAATAGAAACTCTGTATAAATTAAGCGTTAACTCCCCCTTCTCTAACTTGACGCCATCCCCTGGTAACCTGTATTGTAATTTCTGACTCTGAATTTGCTTATTCTAATTATTTCATATTCAAAAGAACATATAATATTTGTCCTTTTTTGTCTGCCTTATTTCACTCAACATGATGTCTTCAAAATTAATCCATATTGTCGCATGTATCAGAACTTCATTCTTGTTTATGGCTGAATAATATTCCATTGTGTGGATATACCACATTTTGCTTAATCATGCATTGGTTGATGGACATGGTTGCTTCCATCTTTTATTAATTGTGAATGTTGCTACTATGAACATCGGTATGCAAATATCTATTTGAGTCTCTGCTTTCCATTCTTTTGGGGATATACCTAGAAGTGGGATTGCCAGGTCATGTGGTAATTCTATACTTAACTTTCCGAGGAACCACCATACTGTTTCACAGCAGCTACACCATTTTACAATCCCAGCCGCAATGAATCAATGTTCCTCTATCTCCATATCCTCTCCAGTGCTTGTTTTTTTTCCTTTAATAGTAGCCATTCTAGTGACTTTGAAATGGTATCTCATTGTGATTTTGATTTGCATTTCCCTGATGTCTAATAATGTTGAGCATCTTTTCATGTGCATTTTTGCCATTTGTATATCTTCTTTGAGGAAATGTTTATTTAAGTCTTTTGCCCATTTTTAAATTGGTTGTCTTTTTGTTCTTGAGTTATAGGATTTCTTTATATATACTGGATATTAAACCCTTATTGGATATGTGAATTCCAAATATTTTCTCCCATTCTATAGATTCTCTTTTTACTTTCATGATAAAGTTATTTGATGCACAACAGCTGTTTTTTTTTTTTGTTTTTTTTTTTGAGGAAGTTCCATTTTACCTGTTTTGTTGTTGCTTGTGCTTTTGGTGTAGAGCCTAAGACCAAAGCATAACACAAAATTCTGAAGATGCTCCCCTATGTTTTCTTCTAGGAGTTTTATTTATAGCTTTGGATCTTATTTTAGGTCTTCGATCCATTTTGAATTAATTTTTACATATGGTGTGACATAGGGCCTATGTTCATTCTTTTGCAAATGGATATTAAGTTTTCCCAGTACCATTTGTTGAAGAGACTATTCTTTTACCACTGAGTGGTTGGGAATCCTTATCAAAAATCAGTTGACAATAGATGTGAGGGTTTAATTAATTCCATTAGTGTGTGTGTGTGTATCTGTCCTTGTGCCAGAAACCCATGCAGTTTTGACTACTGTAGCTTTGTAAGAAATTTAAGATCAGGAACTGTGAGTCCTCTAACTTTGATCCTCTTTTTCAAGATGGTTTTAGCTATTCAAATCCCCTTATCCTTCCATATAAAATTTTTTTTATTCAACACTGAAATTGTATTTTCTGAACTTTATCATTTTTACAAAACAAGATGAAACAAAAGCAGGTATCAAAAACAGCAGAGTTTATAGAATTTCTGTACTAGTTTTCATATAATCCATGATTATGAAACTGGTGTCCAATGTAAACACTAAACACAGGGTGATTTCCCTTCTGGTCACATGCATTCCGGTGATTTGTTTTGGAGCTACAGAATAGCTTTTTATAAGCACCAGTTATTTTCTTGAGAACTGATTTGGTTTGTCCAAGAAAGTAAACACTTTTTGCTGTATGGCGTTTTCTTTTTTAAAAAACACTGAGGGGAAACGGATGTGGCTCAAAAGGTTTGGCGTCCGTCTACCATATGGAGAGACCAGGGTTCGATCCCCGGTACCTCCCGGTAAAAAAAAATAAAAAATAAAAAATAAATAAAAATAAAAAACACTGAGATAAAACATGGAATGTATATTGGTTTGGATCTGAACCAAATCTTTTGAGATCCCAATTACCCTGAAGAACAGTGAAGATATTTATAGGGCATATTTAATACTAATTGTATACCTCATAATGTTTAAGGCAGCTTCTATATTTCTAAAGAATTTCATTCAGAGGCTGCTCAGAGTTTGAACTGCATCAGTTTCTGCATCTTTCTGATTTGCATTATAGTTTCCTCAAATAGGGCCATACTATTGGGACAAAAGTTTTAGGCTCATGCCAAACAGGCTCTGATATTTTATAGATACACTTGAATACAGCAAGACTCCTTGCCCTGGAACCTGGGTAAACACAAAGAAATTGAGAAGCCATGATTATTCAATACTGAAAGGAAAAAAGCATACTTAAAAAACTCACAGCATAGATAATTTGGAGGCAAGCAGAAACAAAGCTGGAACTTGGTAGTGGTGTTCAGCTAACATGTGCTCTAGAAACACATTTGCTTAAATAGGGGAAGTATGATCCAGTTTTGCAAGGTTAATAGCTGCCAGTCTCTCAAACATATTTTTTATGAAGATCTCTGTTTGGCTAGCAATGAGTTAGGAAACTGGTCTCAAATTCTGACCACATCTCTCAGTATTAGTTAAAAATGAAGCAAAACAAAACAAAAACCAGCCAATAGGGGTTAAAAATTGTGCAATTAAACTTGGATGTAAACTATATTATATACAGACTGATAATACACATCACTGAAATAGTTTTTGAGAACAGGAAACACTCCTTTGAGACAAAATTTCTTCTCTATTATCCCAATTTTCATTAAAGGAAAACTGATACATAAAACTGATATAGATGCTTTCCAAAGGGCAGCGGCAGCATTTGTTGTTTTGGTCTTTGTACCAGCAACTCCCACACCCATGGCAGATATCCAGTTCCTGCTGACTACATGGTTTTCCTTGCAGTCAAGACTGGAACAAGGGACCCTACTCGTCCAGCTGCAAGTGTCTTTTCATGCCAATGCAAAAACAGCACTATTGTCAGAGGAGTCCTCAAAGCCTTTATAAATATACTTCATTAGGGGATCCACACCACTCTTGTCCTGAGATTGAACTGCTTTTTTAATATCATTAACTTTAAAAGAAATGAGCACCTTCAGGACAATGCTGCCTGCCCAATCCTTCACCACCTGATTCTTGGTGTTGATAGGGAGATTTTTCAGAGTTGTTTGTAGAGCAGCTGTCATGTTCCCTTGCCGCAGGCCAGAGTCCATCTTGCCCTAGTCTGGCCCAGCCTAGCCATTGCCTCAATCTTCCTGGTCCATAAACTTGTTCTCATTTGTACTCATCCACGTCCACCTTCCGGAACAAGGCTGACAACACCATGTTCTTCCACATCCCCAATCCAGAGGGTGGCAAAGGCCTCCTCTTGGTGCGACCGCTACCTCAGCCCTTTAATATATATATTAGATGGCTGATTTTTCCATTTTTGCAAAGAAGGCTGTGGGAATTTTGACTGGAATTATGTTGAGTTTGTTAATTGCTTTGGGTAGAATTGACATCTTACTATTTATTCCTACAATCCATGAACATAGAGTGCCCTTCCATTTATTTAAGTCTTCTTTCATTTCTTTTGGCAATGTTTTATAGTTTTCCATGGTCAAGTCCTTTATATTTTGGTTGATTTATTCTCAGATATGTGATTCTTTTAGTTCTTTTAGTTTTAAATGGAACTTAAAAATTTTTCTTCTTCAAATTGTTCTTTTTGGGTGTTGATCTTGAACCCCATTACTTTGCTGAATTAGTTTAATAGTTCCAGTAGCTTTGTTGTGGCTTTTTCAGGATTTTCTGTGTATAGAATCATGCCATCTACAAATAGGGAACCTTTCACTTCTTCCTTTGCAATGTGGATGCCTTTTTTCTCTCTGTTGCCTAATTGTGCTTAATAGAGCTTCCAGGACATATTGGATAACAAGGATAACTGTGAGCATCCTTGTTTTGTTCCTGATTTTAAAGGAAAGGCTTTCAGTCACTCACCATTGAGTATGTTAGTAGTGGGTATTTCATATATACCCTTTATCATGTTGAGGAAGTTTCCTTCTATTCCTAGTTTTCTAATTGTTTTTATGAAGAAGGGGGATTTTGTCAAATGCCTTTTCTGCATCAATTGAGATAACCATGTGGTTTTTTCCCCCTTTGTTTTGTTAATGGACATATTACATTAATTTTCTTATGTTGAACCATCCTTACATACTTGGGATAAATCCCACTTGATCAAGGTGTATAATTCTCTTAATATGCTGTTGGATTCAGTTTAGTAGTATTTTGTTGAGGATTTTTATATCTATATGCATAAGGGATATTAGCCTGTAGTTTTCTTCTGTGTTATCTTTATCTGGCTTTGGTATGAGGGTAATATTGGCCTCATAGAATGAGTTAGGGAGTATTCCCTCCTTTTTAATTTTTTGGAAGGGTTTGAGCAGGATAGGTGTTTTAATTCTTGGAATGTTTGGTAAAATTCACCTATCTGTGAAGCCATCTGGTCCTGGGCTTTTCATTTTTATAAAATTTTTAATTTTTTTAAAGATATTTAGATTACATAAATGTTACATAAAAAGTATAGGGGATTCCCATATGCACTACTCCCTACACCACCCACATTTGTCCCCATCAACAACATCCTTCATTAGTGTGGTACATTCATTGCAATTGATGAACACATTTTGGAGCATTGTCACTAAGCATGGATTATAATTTACATTGTAGTTTACACTCTTTCCCACACAATTCTGTAGGTTATGGCAAGATATATCATGGCCTGTATCTGTTGTTGCAATGTCATTCATGACAATTCCCAAATCTGGGCTTTACTTTGTTGGGAGGTTTTTTTGTTTTCATTACTGATTCAATATCACTAGTTATTGGTCTGTTGAGATCTTCTATTTCTTCTTGAGTCAGTATAGGTAGTTTACTTGTTTCTAGGAATATTCTAATTTATCTAATTTGTTGGCATAATATCCTCTTATAATCCTTTTTATTTCTATGGGATTGATAGTAATGACCCCCTTTTCATTTCTGATTTTAGTTGTTTGTATCCTCTCTTTTTTTCTTTTTCAGTGTAGCTAAAGATTTGTTGATTTTATTGATCTTTTTAAAGAACCAACTTTTGGTTTTGTTGATACTATTCTTTTATTCTCTATTTCATTGTCTCCACTCTAATCTTTGTTATTTCCTACTTTCTTTTAGCTTTGGGTTTAGTTTGTTCTTCTTTTCTAGATCATCCAGTTATGAGCTTTTGTCTCATTTGAAATTTCTTTTTTAATGTAAACATTTAGAGCTATAAATTTCCCTCTCAGCAGTGCCTATGCTGCATCCCTTAAGTTTTGGTATGTTGGGATTTCATTTTCATTTGCCTCAAGATATTTCCTAATTTCCCTTGTGAGCTCTTCTTTGACCCATTGGTTGTTTAATAAGAGTGTGATTCTAGCAATGGAAGAAATTACAGCATTGATGTGGAGGCAGTCGCCACTCGAGGCTCTGGGGGCAGGGGGAGGGAAAGCAAGGTGTAATGCGGGGGCTTTTTTGGGACTTGGGAATCGTTCTGAATGGCATTGCAGTGACAGATATATGCCATTATATATCTTCCCATACCCTGCAGAACTGTGTAGAAGAGGGTGTAAACTACAATGTGAACTATGGTCCATGCTCAATGGCAATGCCCCAGGATGCATTTATCAATTGCAATGAAGGTGCCACACTAAGGAAGGATGTTATTTATGTGGGAGGGTGTGGGAGGTGTGGGGAGTGGAGCATATGAGAATCCCTATATTTTTTGTGTATCATGTGTAATCTAAGTATCTTTTTAAAAAATAAGAAAATATATCTTTTTTAAAAAGCAGCAAACGACAAAAAAAAAAGTGCATTGTTTCCGCAACATACTGCCTTCACCTTAGCACCTTGGGTTTGCACTGCCTCCTGCCTTTGGTGCCACTGGAGGAACTCTGAGCAAATTTGAATGCACTTTTAACTTGTGGGAAGACCAAGGAAATGGGTCAACTAGGAAGAAAGTGGTAGAGTGTAGGAGTTCCATGAGGAAACACAAAGTGAACTTGAGTCCTACTTGAACTCAGGACCACGACAGGTCAGCCAGACCCACTTGCCGGCAGCTCTCTTTTGGTTACTGCTTATGTGGTATATTTTTTCCCCATCCTTTCACTTTCAATCTACTTGTGTTTTTGAACTTAAGGTGAATCTCTGTAAACAGCACACAGTTAGGTCATGCTTATTAACTCATTCTGCCAAACTGTCTTTTCACTAGAGTTTAATCCATTTACATTTAAAAGAACTACTGGTAATGCAGGACCTTCTTTTGCCATTTTGTTATTTGGTTTTTGTAAGTCTTAAACCTTTTTTGTCCCTCAATTCTTTCATGACTGCCTTCATATTTATTTGATTTTTTTGTATTGTATGATATTGAGTGCCTTCTCATTTCTTTCTGAATATATTTTTCATATATTTTCTTTGTGGTTACCATGGGGCTTAAATTTAACATCCTAAAATTACCTAAAATTATACCAATCACATTTTATTTGATACCAACTTAACTTCAATACCACATACACTGTTTCTATACTGCTCTGGTCCCTCATCTTTTTGTTGTGCTTGTTACAAATTATAGCTTTATACATTGTCCAAAACTGTAGATTTAGCATTACTTTTTATCCATTTGCATTTTAGAACATGAAGTAAAAAGTGAAGTTACATATCAAAAAAAATACTATAGTACTGGCATTTATAATTACCCATATGGTTACCTTTATTGGAGGTCTTTATTTCTTCATGCTGCTTCAATCCACTGTGTAGTGTCCTTTCCTTTCAATCTGAAGCATTCCCTTTAACATTGCTTGTAGGGCAGGTCCCTCAGCTTTTGTTCATCTGGGAATGTCTTAATCTAGCCCTCATTTTGAAAGACTCTCGTTGGATATAAAATTCTTGATTGGCAATTGTCTCCTTTCAGCAGTTTATTTTTTCAGCAGGCCTTTTTTTTTTTTTTTTTTTAATTTTTAAATCTAATTTAATAGTGCACAGTACTTTGACATTTTGGCAGGTTATATTGCTGGTTAAAATTTTTTAAATATATATTTATTTTTAAAAGATACTTAGATTACATAAATTGTTCCATAAAAATATATAAGGGATTCCCAAATGCCCCACTCCCCAGACCTGCCACTTTCCCCCACATTAGCAACTTCTTTCATTAGTGTGATACATTCATTGCAATTGATGAACATATTTTGGAGCACTGCCACTAAGCATGGACTCTAGTTTACAATGTAGTTTATACTCTCTCCCGCTCAATTCTGTAGGTTATAGGAGGATATATAATGGCCTGTATCTGTCACCTCAGTGTCATCCAGGTCAATTCCAAGTCCTGAAAATGCCCCCATAATATACCTCTTTTTCCCTCTCCCTGATTTCAGCACCTCCACTGGACACTGTCTCCACATCAATGATATAATTTCTTCAATTTATGGAATCATAATAAGTCTATAGTAGAACACCAGTAAGTCTACTCTAGTCCATCTTTTATTCGTCAATTCTGAGGATTCTGGGATGTTGATGCCCACTCCACCTCTAATTGAGAGGAGACTTCAATCCCACATGGCTGTGGATGGGACTCTCTTGCTTGCAGTTATAGACTCTCTTGGTTCCTTGGTGTGGTGTTTTCCATCCTCACCTCCCCGCCAGCTCTCCTGGGTGAGTCCAATGAACTAGAGAATAGGTGCTGCAACTCCTCTGAGGCTCAGGGCCCAGCCAGCACATAGACAGCCCAGAGATTCAAGTCTCCTGGACGTACACCTACCAACTCCAGCACCAACTATAGGTTCAAACAAAAGGGACAGAAGAGGCATGTGTAGAGAAGTCACATCTGAGCCCAACTTTGTCACACTTGGCACAATCTCCAAAGTAGGGCCCATTGGCAAAGCACCAAACTCTGGAGCTATCCACTATGACTGCAGGACCTGGGTGTCTCCAGAGCCCTCAGGAGCCCCACTGTTTGGAGTAGTGCCCACTTTGGCCGTCTATGAGATCCTGCTGAGACATGCATAGGTGTTACACTCTGATGACCTCCCGATTCACTTTAAAATCTCTTAGCCATATAAACTCATTTGTCTTTACCTTTTCCCCCTTTTATTCACTGTTGTATCACCAGCTGGTGCTTGGTAGTAATCCCTCGGTGCCAGGGAGGCTCATCCCCGGGAGTTGTGTCCTTCTCTGGGGGGAAGGTAATGCATCCACATGCTGAGTTTGGCTTAGAGAGGCCACAATTGAGCGACAAGGAGGCTCTCAGGAGGTAACTCTTAGGCACCCTACAACACTAGTGCAAATTCAAAAGCAAAAGATTCATAAGCACAGTCATCATTATCAAGAGTCCATCAATGGACCATCCTTCTTCACTAGTCATTGCCCCTGTACTTGAGGGATTGTTGCCATTCCATTAGAAAATGTGGCAGATCTTCTCAGGATGGGGATTCAACAATACTTAGGCTGTTGTGTGAATCTCTACCCATTGTGGCCTTCTTGCCTCCATGATTTCTGACAAGAAATTGGCACTTAATCTTATAATTCCCTTGCACATAATTCACTGCTTTTCTCTTGTAGCTTTCAGAATTCTCTCCCTGTCTTTGGCATTCAACAGTTTGACTAATATGTATCTGGGCATAGTTCACTTCGAGTTCATATTGTTTAGGGTTTGATGACTTCTTGGCTGTGTATATCCATGTCTTTTGTTAAATTTGGCACATTTTCTACCATTATTTCTTTGAATATTCCTTCTGCCCCTTTCTCTCTTTATTCTCCTTTCACACTCCCATAATGCCTATATTGGTAAACTAGATGGTGTCCCACAGTTCTTTTATGCTCTATTCACATTTTTTCATTTCTGCTCTTCAGCCTGTATCATTTCAATTGCCTTGTGTTCAAGTTCATTGATTCTTCTGTCAACTCCAATCTGCTGTTGAAATTCTCTAGAGAATTTTTCATTACAGTTTCTATAGGGAATCTCAAAGATATTCCCATATTGTTCACTGATTGTTTTCCTCATATCCTTTAGTTCTTTCTCAGTGCTTTATCTCCTTGAGCATACTAACTTTAAAAATATATATATCTTTATCTGTGATGTACAAAGTCTTGTCGTCTTTATTGGTGGCTTCTGGATTGTATCTTTTTCCTTTGGAGAAGCAATCATATGCTGTACACTGTATGTTTTAATATTATAAAGAGTTAACTCTGGGATATAGACCCTGAGCCGTCTCTTCCTTAATTTTTTATCTAGCTTCTTTGAGTACCTGGAGCTACCAAAGACAAACCAACATATTAAAAAAAAAACAAAAAACAATCTTTTGCAGTCTTTGTAAATTGGCTCTGGGTTGGCTGGTCTCCTTCAGAGTATACTTCTCCTATAAAGAAGCTCAGTATATGGTGAATGTGGAGTGCAGGGTTCTCTCCATCTTTTCTGAGTCTGCATCTTGTCCTGGGCTTGTGTTTGCATGTGGCCTTAGGAATTCCCCCATTTGCAGGAATTCAAATACCCCCTGTACTCTATGAAATAGACTCTCTCCTTCCCCAATGCTCTGTGGTATGATTTGAAGTAGGTGATCCTTTGCCTACTTAATTGTTTCTTACACTGTTTTATCTGTTCCCAACCTGCTTCTGCCTCCAGGGCAAGTTCTGGAAGGATGAGCCAGAGATGAGCTTCCTGACAGTCTTTCAGGATGCCACCTAATAGGTTGGCATTGACATACAGGCATACCACTATGCACACAGGTGTTACTCTGCTCCCACTGGAAAAGGGCCAGGGTTCCATAATGGTAGCTACAAACTGTACACAGGAAAGTGTGGGGGACAGCAATGATGCCATGAGCTTTTACTATGTTTTTAAGCTGCATTTTCTTGATTTGGTACTCACCTAGTTACTGCAATCCTTTAACTGTTTTCCAGAGTTTGGGCAGTTAGTGAAAGATTACAGGGAATAGCACCCTGGAATGTCTTAAGCCACCATCTTAGATGACCAGAAGCTCCATATATTATTTTAAAAGTGATATAATTTCTTATATATTTGCAAAGTTTAATTCCATCTCTTATTCTACTCTTTTTTTTCAGAGTAATAATTCCATTTTAATTGGACAAAATTTTATATGAAATAGAAAATCCAACAGACGATACAATTCACTCTACAACAATTTATATTATCTTTTAGTTCAAACTAAATTCCTTTGTAAACATGACAATAGTGATTTTTCTTTTTTCCTTTTTGTAACAAATCAATTTTATTGATACATATTAATAAAGCATAAATCCATCCAAAGTGTACAATCAATGGTATGTAATATAATCACACAGTTGTGCAATCATCACCTCAGTCATTACTAGAGCATTTTCATTATTCCAATAATAATTAAAAAAAAAACTGACAGGGAAGCGGATGTGGCTCAAGCGATTGAGCTCCCGCCTATCACATGGGAGGTTCGGGGTTCGGTTCCTGGTGCCTCCTGGGGAAGACAAGCAAGACAGGGAGCTGGTGCAATGGGCAAGCACAGCGAGAGGATGCAACAAGATGACGCAATAAGGAGACACAAAGAGGAAAGATAATGAGAGACACAACAAAGCAGGGAGCTGAGGTGGCTCAAGCAATTGAGTGCCTCTGTCCTACATGGAGGTCCCAGGTTCAGTTCCAGGAACCTCGTAAAGAGAAGACAAGCAGACACAGAGAGCACACAGCAAATGGACACAGAGAGCAGACAGTGAGCGCAAACAAGGGGGTGGGGGAATAAATAAATAAAATAAATCTTTAAAAAAAAAACAAAAACCAGACAAACAATAAAAGCTCATCATCTCGCAGTCTCTCTATGCTTCCCTGCCATACACAGCTACTATTACTGTTTCCATCTCTCTAGTTTATTTGCATTTATATTTTGTTATAACTGTCTTATATATGCAATATTAACCATATTCATATTTCACATGAGGTTTCACTATGTTATACAGTCCCATGTTACATTTTTTAGTTTTCCTTCTAGTAATATACATGTCCTTAGACTTTCCCTTTCAACCACTGTCATACCCATATAATAGCTCTGCTAGTTATGAACACTATGATGTGCTTTCACCATTTCTATTCATTCCCAAAGATTTACAAACAACCTTTATACCAATTCTGTACGGATTAACCCTCAGCTTTCCATTCTCTACCTTCATTCTATTTTCTGGTGACTTATATTCTGAAAATTAATTCCATGAATTTACACAATATATTTAGTTCATAATAGTGCATACAGTATCTATCCTTTTGTGTCTGGCTTGCTTCACTCAACATGATGTCCTCCAGGTTCATCAATGCTGTCAGAAGCTCCATGACTTCATTTCTTCTTACATTTGTATAATATTCCATGTGTGTATACACCACAACTTCTTTATCCATTCATTGGTTAATGGACACCTGTGTTGTTTCCATCTTTTGGCAATTGTGAATAATGCCTCAATGAACATCAGTGTGCAGATGTTTGTTCGTGTCACTGCTCACAGTTCTTTGGGGTATATACCTAGTAGTGGTATTGCGAGCTTACAAGTCAAATATATATTCAGCTTCCTTAGAAACTGCCAAACAGTCCTCTACAGTAGCTCTAACATTCTACATTCCCATCAACAGTGAATAAGCATTCCTATCACTCCACATCCTCTCCAACACTTTCAGCTTTCTGTCTTTTTAAAAGCAGCCGTTCTAATAAGTATCTCATTGTAGTTTTGATTTGCATTTCCCTAATAACTAGTAATGCTGAACATTTTTTCATGTGTTTTTTTCACCATTTGTATTTCTTATTTGGACAAATGTCTATTGAAGTCTTTTGCCCATTTTTCAATCGGGTCATTTGTCTTTTTATTGTTGAGTTGCAACATCTCTTTCAATCTTGGATATTAAACCCTTATCGGACATGTGATTTCCAAATATTTTCTCCCACTGAGTCAACTGCCTTTTCACCTTTTTGACAAAGTCCTGTGAGGTGCAAAAGTGTTTAATTTTGAGGAGGTCCCATTTGTCCATTTTACTGATTTTAGTTGTAAGGTTTAAGAAACTATTGCCTACTACAAAATCTTCAAGATGTTTTCCTACATTTTCTTCTAGGAGTTTTATGGTTGTTGCTTTTATATTTAGGTCCTTGTTCCATTTTGAGTAAATTTTTGTATAAGATTAACTCATTCTTTTGGATATGGATATCCAGTTCTCTCAGCACCATTTGTTGAAGAGACTGTTCTGGCTACCTGGGAGGGCTTGACAGCCTTGTGAAAAATGACTTGACCATAGATGCAAGGGTCTATTTCTGAGTTCTGAATTCGGTTTCATTGGTCAGTCTGTCTGTCTTTATGCCAGTACCATGCTGTTTTTGCCACTATATCTAAGGAATATGCTTTAAAGCCAGGAAGTGAGATTCCTATTTTTTTCTTTAAGGAGGTATGGAAGATTGAACCCAGGACCTCATACATGTACATGGGAAGCAGGCGTTCAACCACTGAGCTACATCTGCTCCCCAATGAAAGTTGGTTTTTTTGTTTGTTTTTAGGGGTTGAACCTGGGTCCTCATAGGAAGCAGGTGCTCAACCACTTGAGCTATATCTGCTCCCCTTATTCTTCTTTTTGAAGACATTTTTGGCTATTTGGGGCCCATTACCCTTCCAAATAAATTTGAGAATTGGCTTTTCCATTTCTGCTAAAAAGGCTGTTGGAAATTTTATTGGGATTGTATTGAATCTGTAAATCAATTTTTGGTAGAACTGACATCTTAACAATATTTAGTCTTCTAGTCCATGAACATGGAATGTTCTTCCATTTATTTAAGTCTTCTTTGCTTCTTTTAGCAATGTTTTGTAGCTTTCTGAATACAGGTCCTTTATGTCCTTGGTTAAGTTTTTTGCTAAATATTTGATTCTTTTAGTCGCTGTTCTAAAGGGAATTTTTTTCTGATTTCCTACTCAGATTGCACATCAGTAGTTGTATTAGTCAGCCAAAGAGGTGCTAATGTGAAATACCAAAAATGGGTTAGTCTTTATAATGGGTATTTATTTGGGGTAGAAGTCCACAGATACCAGGCCATAAAGCATTAAGTTTCTTCTTACCAAAGTTCATTGCCACGTGTTGGAGCAAGACAGCTGCCAAAAATTGCCAGGGTTCAGGCTTCTTGTGTTCCTCTCTTCCCGGGGCTGCATTTCTCTCCATGCTTAGCTCTTCTGGTTCCTCCACAAAGTTAGCTGTAGACGATCAGGCGAAAGGCTCACTTTTCTTCTGGGGCCTTTTCTCCAACATCAAAACTGCTACTCAGAAACTGCTTCAACTCTGTTCTTGCCATGCCTTTTATATTTGATTCCCCACCCACCAAGGGGTGGGGCTCAACCCCCTACTGACGTGGCCCAGTCAACACCCTAATCATAACTTAATCATGCCCAGATTAACAGATCAGTTTACAAGCATGATCCAATTATATTTTTGGAATTCATAATTATATCAAATTGGCCAATGGCTACAGTAGTGTATAGAAACACTATTGACTTATGCATATTAATCTTATATCCTGCTACTTTGCTGAACTTGTCTATTAGTTCTAGTAGCTTTGCTATGGATTTTTCAGGATTTTCTAGATATAGGATAATATCAGTGAATAGTAAAAGTTTTACTTCTTCCTTTTCTATTTGGGTGCCTCTTCTTTCCTTATCTAGTCTAACTGCTTTAGCTAGAACATCTAGCACAATATTGAATAACAGTGGTGACAGTGGGTATCCTATCCTTGAGTCTAAACTCAGCAGGAAAGCTTTCAATCTTTCACCATTGAAAACAATGCTAGCTGTATGATTTTCATATATGCACTTTACCATATTGAGATAGCTTCCTTCTATTCTTATCTTTTGGAGTTTTTTTAATCAAAAAAGTATGCTGTATTTTGTTAAATGCCTTTCCTGCATCAGTAGAGAGGACCAAGTGATTTTTCTTCTTCTTTATCAATGTGGTTTATCTCATTAATTGATTTTCTTGTGTTGAACCACCCTTGCAAACCTGGGGTAAAACCCACTTGATCAAGGTGTATAATTCTTTTAATGGCTTTTGGATTTGGTTTACAAGCATTTTTGTTAAGGATTTTTGCATCTATATTCATTAGAGATAATGGTCTGTAATTTCTTTTTTCATAGTATCTTTAGCTGGTTTTGGTATTAGGGTGAAGTTGGCTTCATAGAATGAGTTTGGTAACATTTTTTCCTGTTCAATTTTTTGGAAGAGCTTGAGCAAGATTGGTATTCAATCATCTTTGAATGACTGGCAGAATTCACCTGTGAAGATATCTGGTCCTGGGCTTTTTATCTTTGGGAGGTTTCTGATGACTGTTTCAATCTTTTTACCTGTGATTGGTTTGTTGGGGTCTTCTATTTCTTCATGGGTCAGTGAAGGTGGTTCATATGTTATAGAAATTTGTCCATCTCATCTACAGTGTCTAGTTTTTTGGCGTACAGTTGCTCTTAGTATCCTCTTATGATCTTTCTTATTTTTGTGGGGTCAGTGGTAATGTGCCCCCTCTCATTTCTGATTTTATTTGCATCTTCATTTTTTGTCAGTCTAAGGGATTTTTTATTTTGTTGATCTCAAAGAACCAAGTTTTTGTTTTTTTTAATTCTCTTTATTGTTTTTGTTCTCAATTTCATTTTGTTCTACTGTGATCTTTACCATTTCTTTCCTTCAGCTTGGTGTGTGATTAATTCGCTGTTCTTTTTCTAGTTCCTCCAGGTGTGCAATTAGATCTTCAATTTTAGCTCTTTCTTCTTTTTAATGTAAGCATTGAGGGCTATAAATTTCCCACTCAATACAGCTTTTGCAGTGTCCCATAGATTTTTTTTTTTTAAAGCTCTTTTAAGATTTATTTATTTACTTCATCCATTTTAAACCCCCCCTTCCCCATTTGCTGTTTTGTGTCCATTCGCTGGGCAATTCTCCGTGTCTGTTTCCTGCCATCTCTTCTCATCCTCCTCCTCCAGTCTTCACCAGGATTCGATCCTGGAGACCTCCGATGTAGGAGAGAGGTATTCTGCCACCTGCGCCACCTCAGCTCCTGGCTTCTGGAGCTTTTCGGAGCATCTCGTCTTGTCTCTCCCCTGTTACGTCATCATCTTGCTGCATGGCTCCTGGGGCCTGGCGGCTCACCAGCACACAGAGCCTGGCAGCCCATGTGCCTTCTATATATATTTTTTTTATTTTACCGGGAGGTCCCGGGGATCGAACCCAGGTCCCTCCATATAGCAGACGGACACCCAACCGTTTGAGCCACATCCGCCCCCCTGTCCCATAGATTTTGAAATATAGTGTTCTCATTTTTGTTCATCTCAAGATATTTACCAAATTCTCTTGCAATTTCTTTGACTCACTGATTATTTAAGTGTGTGCTTTTTAATCTCCACATATTTGTGAATTTTCCCTTTTTCCGTTATTGATTTTCAGTTTCATTCTGTTATGATCAGAGAAACTGTTTCGCATAATTTCAATCTTTTAAAATTTATTGAGACCTGTCTTTTGTGACCCAACATATGGTATATCCTGGAGAAGTATCCATGGACACTTGAACAGAATATATATCCTATTGTTTTGGGGTCGGATGTGGCTCAACTGGTTGGGCGTCCGTCTCCCATATGGAGGGACCCGGGTTCGATCCCCGGGACCTCCCGGTAAAAAAAAAAAAAAAAAAAAAAAAATTATATATATATATCCTATTGTTTTGAGGTGTGATGCTCTATAAATATGTTAGGTCTAGTTCATTTATCATATTATTCAAGGTCTGTTTCCTTATTGATCTTCTGTCTAGTTGTTCAATCTAATGATGTGAGTGATGTATTAAAGTCTTCAATTATTACTGTAGAGAATCTATTTCTCCCTTCAGTTTTGCCAGTGTGTGCCTCATATATCTTGGGGCACCCAGGTTAGGTGCATAAATATTTATTATAGTTCATTCTTCTTAGTGAATTGTCCCTTTTATTAATACATAATGACGGGAAGCAGATGTGGCTGAAGTGACTGGGCTCCTGTCTGCCATATGAGAGTTCCTGGGATTGATTCCCAGGGTCTCCTGGTGAAAAGCAGGCTGGCCCATGCAGCGAGCTAGCCTGAGCGGAGAGCTGGCCCACGTGGAGTGCTGGCCCACACAGAGGGTGCTGGCCTGCATAGGAGTGCTGGCCCACGTGAAGTGCTGGCCCGCATGGAAAGCTTGCACAGCAAGATGACACAACAACAACAAAAAGAGATGCAGGGAAGACAGTGGGAGGCATGGTAGATCAGGGAGCTGAGGTGGCGCAGGAGATTGAGCACCCTCTCTCCACTCCAGAGGGTCTCAGGGTCAGTTCCCGGTGCCACCTAAAGAGAAGACAAGCAAACACAGAAGAACACACAGAGAGCAGACGGAGAGAGCAAAAGCAGTGAGAGGGGACGAGAAATGGAGAAATAAATAAATCTTTTTAAAAAAACACATAATGACCTTCTTCATCCCTTATAACAGTTTTGCATTTAAAATCTATTTTGTCTGATATTAGTACCACTACTCCAGCTCTTTTTTGGTTACTATTTGTGTGGAATATCTTTTTCCAACCTTTCACTTTCAACCTGGTTGTGTCCTTCTGTCTGACATGAGTCTCTTGTAGACAGTGTATAGCCAGCTCATAGTTTCTTATCCATTCTATCAGTCTATGGCTTTTGATTGAAGAGTTCAAGCCATTAGCATTCAATGTTATAACCGTAAAGGCTTTACTTACTTCTTCCATTTTATACTTTGGCTTTTCTTTGTCAAATTTTACTACTGTCTTTTTACCCTTTAATTTACCCTTCTTAATTATCTTTATTTCTATATCTTCTCCAAGTCTCTCACCCTTGTTTTTTCCTTTCAGGATGCAGCACTCCCTTTAGTATCTCTTTTAATTCTGGTGTTTTGGTAACATACTCTCTCAGTTCTTATTTGTCTATGAAGGATTTAAACTCACCCTCATTTTTGAAGGACAGCTTTGCTAGATACAGAATTCCTGGCTGGCAGTACCTTAAATACATCATACCACTTTCTTCTCACTTCAGTGGTTTCTGATGAGAGGTTGGCATTTAATTTTATGGAAGTTCTCTTGTATGTGATGCTTTGCTTTTCTCTTGCTGCTTGCAGAATCTTCATCTCTGATATTTGTCATTCTGATTAGTAGGTGTCTTGGAGTAGGTCTATTTGAATTTATTCTGTTTGGGGTGTGTTGTCCTTCTTGGATATTGATATTTATGTCTTTCATAAAGGTTGGGAAGTTTTTGGTCATTATTTCCTCAAATATTCTCTCTGCTCCTTTTCCATTCTCTTCTTCTGGGACACTGATAACACATACATCTGTGTGTTTCATGTTGTCATTCAATTCCTTGAGGCCCTGTTCCATTTTTTCCATTCTCTTCTCTGTATCCTGTCTTTTCCAGTTCAGAGGTTCTGCCCTCAAAATCACTAATTCTGTCTTTAACCAATTCAAATCTGCTCTAATTCAAAATTCCTCTAATATATTTTTAATTTCATCCATCGTGTCTTTCATTCCCATAAGCTCTGTTACTTTCCTTTTCGGGTTTTCAAATTGTCCTTTATGGTCACCCAGTGTCTTCTCAATATGCTTTATCTATTTAGTTATATTTCCCTTCAATTTTTTGAATTGGTTTAAGAGATTTGTATGATTATCATTGATTAGTTGTCTTATATCCTGTATCTCATCAGGATATTTTGTTTGTTCCTTTGGCTAGGCTATCTCTTCCTGTTTCCTAGTGTGGTGGTTTGGCATTATTTATGAATTCCAAAAATAGATATTGGATTATGTTTGTAAACTAGTCTGTACCTGGGCATGATTAAGTTATGATTAGGGCTTTGATTGGGCCACGTCAGTAGAGCGTTGAGCCCCGCCCCTTGGTGGGTGGGATCTCAAAGATAAAAGACATGGCAAAGGACAGAGTTCGAGTTTTCTGAGGTGGAGTTCTGAAGCTGAGTTTTAATGCTGGAGCCCGAGGAAGCAAGCACACAGAGGAGCTTGGTCGTGAGGAAGGAGAGAAGACCCCAGGAAATAGTCTACAGCTGACCTTGTGGAGGAAACAGACGAACTGAGCCAGAAGAAACAGAGCCCCGGGAAGAGAGGAACCCAAGAAGCCTGAACCCTGGCAAACATCGGCAGCTGTCTTGCTCCAACACATGGCAACAGACTTTGGTGAAGGAAGAAACTTATGCTTTATGGCCTGGTAACTGTAAGCTTCTACCCCAAATAAATACCCTTTATAAAGACCAACAGATTTCTGGTATTTTGCATCAGCACCCCTTTGGCTGACTAATACACCTAGTATGGCTTGTAATTTTTTGCTGATGTCCAGGCATCTGAATATGTTGGTGAATTTATTCTGATGGTCAATTTTTATCTCTCTCTCTTTTTTTTTTTTTTTTTTTTTGTAGAAAATGGTTTATCAATTCCATTTTTGTATAAAACACACGGGAGAAACCTAGCCCATCAACACACAATTGTTGCCACATGAAAAGGTACTTTTATCAAACTCTGAATCTAAGAACATACAAATGTTTCTTTATCATGTCTGCAGTAATTGTCTATGCTCTTCCATTTAACTGTTTTAAAAATCCCACATATTCCCATTATTTCTTCTGTCCCAGTTACAGTACAATTGACAGCGAGGAAGAGGGTTGACCAAACAACTCTCTAAGCAGTTTTCTGCTGTCCCTTCTTTCCAATCAGAGATTTGTGGATGTGAGGGATCACACCACCCCCAGCTATGGTCGCCTTGATAAGAGAATCCAACTCTTCACCACGGATTGCAAGCTGCAAGTGACGTGGAGTGATACGCTTTACTTTGAGATCCTTAGAAGCATTACCTGCCAGCTCCAGCACCTCAGCAGTGAGATATTCCAGAATTGCAGCACTGTACACCGCAGCAGTGGCACCAACCCTCCCATGGCTGGTGGTGCAAGTCTTCAAGTGTCTGTGGATACGGCCCACTGGAAACTGGAGTCCAGCTCTTTGAGAGCGAGATACTGCCTTAGCCTTGGCCTTTCCACTGTCTTTTCCAGCTTTGCCTCCAGCCATGGTCTCGGCGCTGCTCCCGGCGTGCTGCTTTCACCTGTCCACTCTGACGCGGCGCTGAATCCGCTCCGCTCGGCCCGCGCGCGCCGCACCCGCTCCCCCTCCCGAGCCACCGCCTCTGTTATCGCAGCCCCAAACCAATTTTTTTCTCTCTTGCCTACATTTTTTCCCCCAGCTCCTCTTTGATTTTTGGTTCAACTTCTTCTGAGTCTTTAGAATTGCCCAGCTTAATTTATTAAAATCGTGCCAGGGACTCACTAATGGGGCACAGACTTTCTTCTAAGAGTTGGCTCTAAAGGGAGACCTAAAAACAGTTTTTCTTCTTGCAGCTTCCTGGCTAGCCAGGAGATGGTGCTCATCGGCAAATCTTTCCCTGGAGGTGTTTCTTTCAACCTCAGTTTTCCCATGTTTCTGGTCTGGCCAGAGTCAAAATTCAAAGTGGTCTCCATGGGCCAAATTCATTGAAGAGAAACCATTCTCCATCCTTCGATGCACCCTCCCACTTCCCTCCTAACAGATAACAGGGAGGAATACATCTGTTCCCATCTCAGTTGGCTGCAGTGAGCCAGGGGTTTTATCCAGGCTTAATGTCTCAAGGGTGGTGGATGGATGTTTTCCCCGGCTGCCGTGGGGGTTTAGTAACTCATGTTTGTTGTCTCTCTGTCCCTTGCCCTTCTGGGAGTTATGCAGCACTGTCCTGGTCTGCTAAACCCCAAAGCAGGTCCCTCAGACAGCTTTTGGCCCTTTCTTCATTGTTTTTGTGAGAAATTTGAGCCCTGCTTGCCTACTCCAACACCATCTTCCCAGAACTCCCCATTCTACTCTTTTGATAAATCTTTCACAAGGAATATTACAGATGTTTCATAGTTCTGAATAAATATGAGGACTTATAATAACAAATATTTTGGAAATGAATTCATATCTTCCTAAGATCGTGAGTATGACAAGAACGTTTGCTCTCACCACTTATAATCAATATTGGCGATTCTAGCCAGGCCAGATAGGCAAGAAAAAGAAATAAAAGGCATCTAGTTTGGAAAGGAAGAAATAAAACTTTCTCTACTTGCCCATGACAAGATGTTACATATAGAAAATTCTAAGGAATCAACAAACTATTAGAACTAATAAACAAGTTTAGCAAGATTTCTGGATACAAAATCAATATGCAAAAAATCAATTGTAGGGACCAGCTGTAGCTCAGCAGTTGAGTGCCTGCTTCCCATATACAAGGTCCCAGGTTCAATCCCTACTACCTCCTAAAAAAAAATCAATTGTATTTTTATACACTAGCAATGAACAACCCACAAAGGCAATTTAAAAAAACAATTCCATTTACAACAGCATAAAAAAGAATAAAATACTTAGGAATTAATTTAACAAAAGAAGGGCAAGACTTGTACATTGAAAATTACAAATATCATGAAAAGAAATTAAAGACCTAAACAAATGGAGACACATCCCATGTTCACAGATCAGAAGACTTAATACTGTTAAGATGCCACTACTTCCCAAGTTGATCTACAGATTTAACATAATTCCTATCAAAATTGTACCTGCTTTTCTTTGCAAAAATTGATAAACTGAAGTAAAAATTCATATGGAAATGCAAGGGACCCAAAATAATCAAAACAATCTTGAAGAAAAAGAAAAGTTGGATGACTCACAATTTTCCATTTTAAAACTTACTACAAATCTATAGTAACCAAGACAGTATGGTACTGGCTGAAGGAAAGACATATAGATTAATGAATAGATGTGAAAGTCCAGAAACAAACCTTCATATTTATAATCAATTGTTTCTTGATATGGATGCCAAGATAATTCAATGGAGGAAAGAATAATCTTTTCAAAAAATGGTGCTGGGGGGAAGTGGCTGTGGCTCAAGCAATTGAGCTCCCTTTTACCATATGGAGGACCCGGGTTTGATCCCAAGACCTCCTGGTAAAAAAAACAGGAAAAAGGCATCCCAGACCAGCACAGTGCAGGCCCCTTCCTGGGGAAGCGACACACCAAAAAAGATGATGATGCAACCAGATAGGAAAAAAAAAATGGTGCTGGGACAACTGGATGTCCACATGCAACAGAATGATATCCTACACTTCATACCATCTACAAAAATTAACTCAAAATGGATCAATGACCTAAATGTAAGATTTGAAACAAGAAAATTCTTTGAAAAAAACATAAGCATAAATCTTTGTAACCTTTGGTTAGGCAGAGCCTGCATAGATATGATTCTAAAAGCACAAGCAACAAAAGAAAAAATAAACTGCTTCAAAGGACACCATCAAGGAGGTAAAAAGACTATTCAAAGAGTGGGAGAAAATATTTGCAAATCATATATCTGAGAAGAGATTTGTATCCAGAATATATATTTTAAACACTCTTATAAATTCAATATCAAAAAGACAACACAATTTTAAAAATGGGCAATAGACATTTCTCTAAAGAAGATATACAAATGACTGATAAACACATGAAAAGATGTCCAACATTATTAATCCTCAGGGTAATGCAAATCAAAACCGCAATGAAATACTACTTCACACACAGGAGGATTGCTAAAATCAGAAAGATAGGCAATAGCAAGTGTTAGCAACTATGTAGAGAAACTGGAATCTTTATACATTGTTTGGTGGGATTGTAAAAAGGTATAGCCACTTAGGAAAACAATCTTGCAGTTCCTCAAAATGTTAAACATAGAGTTACCATATGACCCAGCAATTCCATTCCTAGCTATGTAGACAAGAACATTTAAAACATATGTCCATGCAAAAACACAGGCACAAGTGTTCATAGCAGCATTATTCATAAAAGCAAAAATGTGTAAACAACCCAAATATCCATCAACTGATGAAAAGTGTCCATCAACAGACGAATGGATACACAAACTGTGGTCTATTCACACAATGGAATATTATGCAGCTGTAAGAAGAAATCAAGTCGGAAAGCATATGACAACATGGGTGAACCTAGAGGACATTATGTTAAGCAAAGCAAGCCAGACACAAAAGGACAAATACTGTATGAATGCGTTACTATGAACCAAATATATTGTGTAACAAGTTGTTTGATTAAAAAAAAAATTTATATGTATCCAGTACATTTAATTGAGAAATGTATATATTTATTCTTCTGTTTACTTTTTAGTTTTTAATTGTTTATATTTTCAATTATTAAATGTACAAAAGAAAGTAAAAAAAAAAAGAACAAAATATGGTATAACCATTCAGTGGAATACTGTTCAGCAATAAAAAGGAATAAAGTACTGACAAATGCTACTGAACCTTGAAAAATATGCTAATGAAAGAAGCCAGTCACCAAAAGCCACATATTATATGATTCCATTTATATATAAATCTTCAGAAAAGACAAATCTATAGCAACAGAAAGTAGATTACTGGTTGCCATAGACTGGAGGGAGGAAAGAATGGGGAGGGACTGTTAATGGAGATGGGACTTCTTTATGGAATGATGAAAATTTCATAAAAATAGACAGTAGTAATGGGGATGATTGCACAACTGGTGACTATTAAAAACCACTGTTAACTGTACAGTTTAAAAAGGTGAATTTTAAGTAAGTGAATTATACCTTAAAGCTGTTCATTTTAAAAATGAATTCAAATGTGCTCATATAATGTCCACACTTCAATAAATTAAAGTGCAATAAAAATTTACATCCCAACGATATTAAAACAATAAATTCATGTTAACATTTGATTCTGTTGGAGCCAAGCTATCTTAAAATTCCAAAATAAAATGTTAGTCTGAGGTATATAAATGCTTACATGTAGTGCTTTAGCAATCAGTTCTCCACCATCGGGCCCAATATCATTAAACATAAGGTTTAAATAAATGAGATTAAGTTGTTTCTATAATAAAGAGAAAAAATAAGGTATTACACATGTGTTCTTAGAAATCAATCAATAATACATGTTTCAGGGTTGCTTGAAGTAAACCTTTTACCTCCACAGAAAATCTTTATAATCCAGAAAAAAAAGCCCAACAAAGGCACTAACTACCACTGACAGAAAAAATTCACCATTCTCATTAAAACATAAATTTAACTGCAATATAAATGAAAGAAAAAGACTCTATGTTCGGCTATGACCAATGATTCAATGTATGGATGTACTCTGTGTATTTATTTTAACCATGGTCTATGTAGCCGTTTGGCAATTTGATATAATTATGAATTCCAAAAATATAATTGGATCATGCTTGTAAACTGATCTGTTAATCTGGGCATGATTAAACTATGATTAGGGCGTTAACTGGATCACGTCAGTAGGGCGTTGAGCCCCATCCCTTGGTGGATGGTGGAATCGAATATAAAAGGCAAGGCAGGGGGGTCGGATGTAGCTCAACTGGTTGGGCGTCCGTCTCCCATATGGAGGGACCTGGGTTCGATTCCTGGGACCTCCCGGTAAAAAAAAAAAAAAAGGCAAGGCAAAGGACAGAGGGAGCAGTTTTTAAGAAGCACTTTTGATGTTGGAGAGAAGGCCCCAGGAGAAGAGAAGTGAGCCGTTCGCCTGATAGTCTACAGCTGACCTGTGGAGGAACCAGAGGAGCTAATCCTGGAGAGAAACGCAGCCCCGGGAAGAGAGGAACCCAAGAAGCCTGAACCCTGGCAAACGTTGGCAGCGGTCTTGCTCCAACATGTGGCAATGGCCTTTGGTGAGAGGAGAAATTTACACTTTATGGCCTGGTAACTGTGGACTTCTACCCCAAATAGATACCCTTTATAAAGACCAACCTATTTTTGGTATTTCACATTAGCAGAATGTGCTAATACAGAATTATTTGGTTGACTAATACAGAATTTGGTACCAAGGAGTGGGGAAGTGCTTTTGCATATACCAAAATGTTGGAACGGTTTTATAAATGGGTAAGGGGTATTTTTTGGAGGAATTGTGAAATGCTTGATGGAAAAGGCCTAGATCACTTTGAAGAGACTGTTGATAGTAAAATGGATGCTAAAGAGACTTTCTATGATGCCTTAGAAGCAAATGATGAAACTATTATTGGAAACTGGAGGAAAGGCGATCCATGTTTTAAAGTTGCAGAGAACTTGGCAAGATTAACTCCTGGTGTTATACGGAAGACAGATTTTGAAAATGGTCAAAAGACCATTTAGCTGAAGAACTTTCCAAGGTAAACTCGGAGAATGTGGCTTGGCTTCTCCTTGCAGCTTATAGCAAAATACTAGATGAGAGAAATACACTAAGGACTGAACTTTTGGGCACAAAGAAAACAGAAACTGATTTTGGAACTTCCAAGTTTCTGGAAATCAAATTCCCAGATGAAAATGCCCTATTTGAAGACTTTACTAAACTTGGAACTCATAACTCAGAATTGAAGATGCAATTATCTTGGAAAGACTTGTGAAAAGTCTTACTGTATGAAGGCTTGGACCCTTGCTTCTTGCATGCTAAACCAACAACGTTTTTGAGAGTGCTATATGAACAAAACCACTGTCAGCTTGGACAAAAGAGGACATGGAAAGGAAAGATTGAAGGAGAAACAGCTTTAAGAACAAAATCATGGAAGCTGAGATCTGGAACTAAGACATCACCTTGGGCCAAGAGAGGAGCCCCACCCATGTATACAGAGAGGGTGAGTTTGCCCCAGAAGTTGAAGAGGGTGGATATCCCCACCCAATGTTCAAGAAGAGTTTTGCTGCCCCAGGGTACAGGGAGGGTGAAGCACATTCCTCAAAAATTAGGGTGGTTAAGGTCAGCACCCCATAGGTCTGAGAGGGGTGCTCCTGTCCCCCATGGATTAGAGAAGGTCAGGTGGTCAACCCATTGCTCTGAGAGGGTTGAGCCTGTATGCCAAAGGTTAGAGGGAATGTCGTCTTCACCTCACTGTACTAGGGGGGCTAAGACTCTAACCCAAAGATTGGGTAAGGTGTGGCAATCACCCCAACATTCTTTGAGGGTGAGGTCTGGAGCTTGGTCAACACCCAGATGCTTGATGAGGGTGGAACCAAGAAAGTGGCCATTGGGCAAGCCTGTGGAAAGGGTTGGTCCCCATGTGGCCCCAAGGAGAAGAAACCATCATCTTAAGAATGACTCTCAGACTTTGAAATCGAATACAGGATGCCCTGCAGGTTTACTGAACTGTAGAGGACCCATGACTTATGTTTAACATCTCAATTTCTCCTTATGGTAATGAAAATAGTTATTTTTTGCTTTTCCATTTGTGTATTGGAAGCAGTAAAATGGTTTTGTAAGTTTCAGAGGTCTACAGCAGACGGGATTTTGCCTGAAAACAAAGCGTATTTCCTTAAACTGATTATGATATGATTTTTTACTTGAATTGTTACTGCTTTAAGTTTTTTTGAATATTGTAATGTATTTTTGGAATTCAGAGGGTGGAAGGTAGGTGTTTGGCAATTTGATGTAATTATGAATTCCAAAAATATAATTGGATCATGCTTGTAAACTGATCTGTTAATCTGGGCATGATTAAGTTATGATTAGGGTGTTAACTGAGCCATGTCAGTAGGGCGTTGAGCCCCATCCTTTGGTGGGTGGTGGAATCGAATATAAAAGGCAAGGCAAAGGACAGAGGGAGCAGTCTTTGAGAAGCAGTTTTGATGTTGGAGTTTTGATTTTGGAAAGAAGGCCCCAGGAGAAGAGAAGCGAGCCGTTCACCTACAGTCTACAGCTGACCTTGAGGAGGAATCAGAGGAGCTAATCCCGGAGAGAAACGCAGCCCCAGGAAGAGAGGAACTCAAGAAGCCTGAACCCTGGCAAACGTTGGCAGCCGTCGTGCTCCAACACATGGCAATGGACTTTGGTGAGGGAAGAAACTGATGCTTTATGGCCTGGTAACTGTGGACTTCTACCCCAAATAGATACCCTTTATAAAGACCAACCTATTTTTGGTATTTCACATTAGCACCCCTTTGGTTGACTAGTACAGTGTACAACAAATTTGCAGAAGATGACTCAGTACCTGCTCTATTGAGACTAAATACACAAATGTGTTTCCAGGATATTTCAAGTGTAATAGCACAGAGTCAGGACTCTTGCAATTTGAAAAACTAGTGTTTTGTGTGTATGCCATTACACTAAGTTGTTGCACTGTAAATAAACCTAAGATTATTTTGTAGTAAAATACCTCAAGCAGTTTTGCAGCATAGTATGCACCCACATCACGGAGCAGGTTATATCTAACATCCAGACCTGAAAGACATGGATGAATAGAATGACATTCCTTATAATGAATACTTAAAATCAGGACAATGAAAAGCAGGAGTTATTGATTCTTAAAGAGACATACCCATAATATATGGATTTCTCTTTAAAATTCTGGAAAGAATCCAAAAATCTTCACCTGTTATTCTTTCTACTGGCATTAGGGGATTGTTACCAGCAATGTTTAATGTGATTCCTTTTTCCAATCTTAAAATACAGAAAAAGATTTTGAAATACAAAGAAAGAAATCCAGTAAGCAAATAAAGGTATTTTTTCTTCATATATAAATAGTAACATTATGGATAACATTTACTGGAACCAAGCATACACCACAATATAGTAGATTTACACCAGATAATTTTAATTAATGCTGAATATTCTTACAGACTTTGCAAAACACTTTAATATGCATCATTTAATTTTTCACATACACACACAAAAACAAAGCAAAGTATCCCCACAGTATAAATAAAGACATTGAAGACTTCAATGATTTGCCAAAATTCACCCAGACTTGGGGACTCCTAGTGTTCTTCTCTGTATACCACACCGCCTCTAAGACCTACCAACAGTGTCACTCATTTACTTGATTTATCTGAATCAAAGGATATGTCCATTTTACCAAGAATTTTTAAATGGCTAAAAATCACTATTTCAAGATTCTCGCACAGATAAGTATCAGTGAATACTGCTGACATAATCAATCAAGAGTTTGTCTTCCTTACCCCTTTTTACTTTCTTCATCTACTTTCTGGAGTATATTCAATATAAAAGGATTAATTTTCTGGGACTTTTCTGTACACAGATTACAATAATGTTCTTGGAGATTGGCAATAGATGCTGGAACTTCTGAAAAATAATTACATTACTCTTCATCATATACAAACTACCCAGGAGCTTCCCCCTCCCCAATTATAATTCTTTCAATTAAAGATGAACATGTGTATGAATAGAGTGGGGTTGGGGGAGAGAAGGAGAAGAAACTAAGTATAGAGGAGAGAAGAGAAAGAGAAGTGAGGAATGAGGAAAGAGAATAAAAAATGCTGTTTGGAGAACTAGGGCCATTAAATCAGACCTTACCATGTGACTGAGGGTAGGCAGAAAAGGGCTTTAGTCACCATCCTAATTTGGAAGTGACATAAGGGAGAATTAACCTCTATCATGTACCAGGCCTGGTAGCTAAGGAAAATCACATCTAGAGAAGTTAAATAATGTGTTCAAAATCACACAGCTAATAAAGGCAGAGTACAGAATCAAACTCTGACCCCACACCAGTTAGTGTAATTCAAGGTTTCTTATAATGGCTTCAAATAAACACAATGATATGAGGGAGTCTAAATTTGAATGGGATAGTCTGAAAAATCACCAAGTCCCATATGCTTCCTGGATACCTTTTACACAATCCCAAGTTGATGGTATCTTTGGATATAGCTCTTGTCAGTTATTCCTCATACCAAACTGAGACCTGGCTTATAGTATCTCTTCACCTACCCTGGCCTTCCACTTCCTCTTTCAAGGGTGATTCTTCCCTGTTCAGTTCTTAATAAAGACAACAGACACAAAGCAGAAGTTGAGACCTCCTTCCTCCTTTATACATGAAGCTTTCCTTAATGGTCTTATTGTTACCAATATTACTTTAAAAGCATCTTTCACAAGGCCCAGGAAGAGTGGAAGCTATACTGTTACTTCCTTAATAAGCACTTGCCACTGCCTGTTTTCTGTCTTTCTGCCTTTTGGATATCTCTTTAAAAATCTGTGCTCAAAGCCAGACACAAAAGGACAAATACTGTATGAATGCAAATATATTGTGTAATATATTGTTTATAAAAAAAAAAAATTTATATGCATCCATTACATTTAATTGAGAAATGTATATATTTATTCATCTGTGTTTACTTTTTAGTTTTTAATTGTTTATATTTTCAATTATTAAAGGTACAAAATAAAGTTAAAAAAAAAAAAATCTGTGTTCAAAGAAATCACTGCTCAACCAGTCTGGTTTCTTTAGAAGCCACCTTCTCCTTCTCCCCTGGGTCTCTACATGTCAGAAATGTCCTTAGCTGAATGGATTTCTGCACTACTTATGAACTAAAGAGTTAGCTAAGAAAAGTTTCAGCACAAGATTTAAGATGAGGAATATTATATTAAGAATGAAAGCACTAAAAGAATTAACACCAATCCTGTTTAAACTCTTCCAAAAAATTGAAGAGGAGGGAAAATTACCCAAAACATTTTATGAAGCCAACATCACCCTAATACCAAAGCCAGATAAAGATTCCACAAGAAAAGAAAATTACAGACCAATCTCTCTCATGAACATAGATGCAAAAATTCTCAACAAAATACTTGCAAATCGAATCCAACAGCATATCAAAAGACTTATACATCACGACCAAGTGGGATTTATTCCTGGCATGCAAGGCTGGTTCAACATAAGAAAATCAATCAAAGTAATACACCACATTAACAAATTGAAGGGAGAAAACCACATGATCATCTTAATAGATGCAGAAAAGGCATTCGACAAAATCCAACATCCTTTTTTGATAAAAATACTTCAAAAGATAGGAATAAAAGGAAAATTCCTCAATATGATAAAAGGCATATATGAAAAACCCACAGCCAACATCATACTCAATGGGGAAAGGTTGAAAGCTTTCCCCCTAAGATCAGGAACAAGACAAGGATGCCCACTTATTCAACATTGTACTAGAAGTTCTAGCGAGGGCAATTAGACAAGACAAAAAAATTAAAGGCGTCCAAATAGGAAAAGAGGAAGTAAAACTCTCACTGTTTGCGGATGAC